>CM031240.1:987314779-988514779 GCA_018340775.1 Taxus wallichiana var. yunnanensis
TCTTCCCCATCGAAGATGAGAAAGAATGAAAAGATGAGGACCAAAAACCAGTCTGTATCTACCATCGATAGTGAAATAGCGCATAATGACTTCCAATCCCTCTTGTCCCTAGGGAGAAGCGGGAATTCCGGGTATAACCAGAAAGATATTTTACTTGGTCTATCACGTAGGGGCATTGAAATCCACGAATTTCCACATCGGTACGTGACGTTTGTAGTAGATGTCACCAGCAGCAGGAAGGCCGGTGGCATCAGCAATGGCATTCGTGGAGATGGAGAAGCGAGTGTTGCCGATTTGGACCCGACCCTTCGTCCAGGAAGCCGTGACCGCATAAGAAACCAGCGCCGAATGACCCGCCATTTTTTCCAGGAAGGTGGCTATACCATTTTCCATCAATATGTTCCACACCTCTCCATCATTCTTAATAGACTCACAGTTGTCGGGCTCAAGGCGCTTCAATTGACCCCCCATGGGAAGAAAGCTTGAAAAGTTTCAGAAGTGAGAGTGTAGAGGACAAAACCCGCTTAAACAGGTCAGGGAAGCTGCCGGCCAAGTTATCATTGCCCTTTCGCCACCTCCTCAGATGATTAATGTGGCGATAATGCTCATTCGTGCGGAGATTCCTCGCATCAATACAAGGCACCTTAATCAATTGCCCCTCGTTAAGTGTCAAATCCATAAACTTCGTCATAATTGCCGCCGCCGAAAGAGAAGGCCATAAGCGAGATAGCCGAAACCCGAGTCAGCCCTTTTTTCCACCAGTTAGCAATGGGGAATATCATTTTGAGTGATTTGGCAGAGATCCTTCGGGAAGTTATCAGTCCAACTTTGCTGATTGTCAATGACGACACCAATATTAGCAAGAGTCCGGCACGCTTTATTTCCCTCATGAAGAATATGCTGGAACTGGACTTGACGGAAAGATCTTTGCATGATTCTGATATCAGCAATGATGTTTCTAATCGACCAATGACCAGGATCATTAGACTGTAGGAGTTTGATGATGTTGAGGGAGTCACTTTCAACTTGAAGGGGATCATCACCCAATTTGATGGCCATCTCAAGGCCTTTGAGGATCGCCAAAGCTTCCGCACGATGGTTGGAGCCAAAATTGAAATTGTGAGCAGAGGCAGCAACAATATATCCCGAAGAGCAATGAAGAATGACCCCTCCTCCAGTTACCAGGATTTCCCTTCGAGGCTCCATCAGTGTTGAGTTTTTTCCAGCCCTTGGAGGGGGAGTCCAGCGGACTAAATCTGAACAGTGTGTGTGCTCTTACATTGAATGGATAATAACTTCTGCCACTCCAGGGAGTTACAGATTTGAATTTTTTGCTGATATTTGGTCCACATGGTCAGGTTGATATTTTCTTGGAGAGCCAGAGCAATCTGAATAGCCACCTGACAAGGATCAAGACTTTTTTCTTTGAAGATTCTTCTGTTTCTTTCTTTCCAGATGCCCCCATAACCCAAGTGCGGGACCTAACCTCATTACCTAAACCTTACACAAGTATTTATTAATTGCCTTGTAATTGATAAATCTACACCACCTTACCTACCACCTCACTTTGCCACTTCATCATGACCTAGCCTAACCTAAAACTAACCTAATTAGGACCCATGACTTGGTACAGACTCACATCCATAACTAATGCCTCCTTACTCGCACCCAAGCCGACCTTCTAGCCACTTGACCAAGCCCGGCCCAGATCTCTCGGGAGAAAGCGGGGAAGGTGGGCTATTTTACTAAAAATAGCCTACTTTTTCCTAACCGATGCTGGTTCTACTCGGCCGCCGTCGGTTCTGCACGCAACCGCCATCGGTTCCTGTAAATGGGCTTCCCAGAGCCAAAACAACGGATCGGAATTTCATTTTGGAGATCGGTCGAAGGATTTTTAATCAAAGGAGAGTCAGCGATCGGCGAGTCGAACTTCACTTGACCAAGCGAGAGGCGAGTAAAGAAACCGAAGAGTTGGCGTGAAAGGAGATCGACTTGCACCTTCATCAAAAAAACCCGATGAAGTTATATCTTGCATGTCCTCCATTATAACATTTCTTGTGCTTTTGGAATTGTAATCTTCCCAAATCCGTTCTGAACCCATTATCTAACGTACCATTGCCTCTAACCATCATTCCTTAGCTTAACCATCCCATTTCTCAATACTATCCAAAAACCAGCCATTCTGAAACACCCTGACCAGCCCGAGAAGATCCTACAGAACCAGCCGGTATCGGTTATCGGTGACCGCCATCGGTTATAGATAACAGGCATCGGTTCCTTTGATCAAAACCAAGAAAAACGACCTTTTCCCTACCTAGTTCCACGAAACAATTTAATTAGTACTCTACGGTATTTTGTGTTAATTCATATTAGCGAGGCCGACCACCTTCGAAAGGAAGTTTCATACTTCACAGGGCCCAAGCGAGTTCCCTCATTTATTATCTAATCAAAATCTTGTGGTCTTGTGTTCTTATTTGCGGGTAGTCCTTCCAAGACAAAAAGGAGTTCTTCGCGATCGGCTGATCTTTCTCTACGATGCGCACATCATCTCGACATTCTACGGGTATTCCTCCTAACCCTAACCTTATCTGTTTCTATAAGGAGCGAAGCATTTCAGTGAAACATTTTGTACTTAGGTGGGACCCATTTTGGGTTTTCTTTATTTCTTGCTTGCTTTTATTATAGGGAGCATACTTGCTTTTTTTTTCTTCTAGAGATATTCACGGGGTATTTTATTATTACGGTAAAAGAACTTGCTTTGTTTTTGCATCTTGCATTAGTAAAAGTCATCTCTTTTGCTTCATCGAATATCACTTTCGATTTGGGTTTTAAAACACATGCATTACATTCTGCTGTTGTTTTTTCAATTCTAGTGAACATAGATTAAGTAGCAGTCGTACACGTGGGGGTGATATCCACGGTATTGACGAAAATTAACCTTAGTTTCAGCACACACACATCTTGAATCACTTCACAATTAACACAACATCTCAAACATCCCCCTTTTCCATGGTATTCCTCATGCTTGATTGAGGTAACCTTATAAGCCAAAACAAACTTGATATTTCCCTAAGTCTTGTTGTTTAGGATTACGACATCATTCTACGTCTAAAGGCATAAGCCCACATAATTAAAATTAACCCTAAGGTTAATCTACTGCATTTGCGTGTGCCTCTTGCTTGTTTTCAAATCCTGTTTTCTCTGTCATACTTTGTCTTACGTGATCGATAAGTTCTTCAAACTACTCAACGTTGCTAAAAATCAAATTAGCAACCCCTTTGTATTTTCTTATTCTAGATTTTTGACACGGCATCGGTTAAGGGACCGGCGTCGTTTTCCTGTGGCCAGACACGGTTACTGAAAGCCGATATCGATTCTTGTCTCTCTCGACCACGACAAACCAGCAACTTGCTTGCTAAATTCACCATTACGAGGTTGTTTTTGTCCTTGATAGATTGAAACTTTCTGTGTGTTACGGTCTATGGTTGTCATCACTCGGAAGCAAGCCGCCGCCATGGTTTCACACGCTTGCTCTTTTCTTTGCTGAATCACCCCCTTCACATTACATATGGAAACCCTACGGACACCGGTGAGATCCCCAAATTCTGTGGGAGACAAGGACTTTGCCAAATTTCTAGATGCTAATCCCAGTATTTGTCTGATACTATTTGTCTCATACCCACGACCGTGCGCTTTGATGGTCAGCTCCTTATGGGCATGCCTATTAGTATAGCTGCTCATTTAGCTCTACTCCTCCTCGATAACAATACCTTACTTCCCGCATCACTAGCCCCGTCTCCCGATCCGGCGGCGGAGAGGTTCATCGACCCGATTAGCTTTCCTTTTGTTAATCTTGGACCCCACGTATCGCCACCACCAAGCGCCCTATCTCGTCTCTCTTTGAGACCACTCCATTCATGACTTACTCTCTGCCACCTATTGAAGCAGCTTTCCTTCTCAAGCTCCGCCTACCTTTTCATTCCCATACACGTATCCATAACCTCGACACCTTATATGGGACACATCCCTGATACGTGGCACCATCACCTCATCCACCACAGATTTCATCAAGCGAATGATGGACAAAATGCAAAACACAGGCTTAGTTTGGGAAGTCGTAGCGCCTGACATACGAGCAAGTTTGTGGGAGCCCATTCACCCTCTGTCCCCCTTCATTCATATCCTCCTCGATGGGAGTTGCCAAAGTTTACTCGTTTTAACGATAAAGAGGATCCTCAACAACACTTGCGATCATTTAGACATGCTTGTTATTTGATTGCCCATGATGATGCCTTGTTACTCCCACCTTTCCCATGTCCTTATCGGGGCTGCCTTGGAGTGGTACGAGTGCTTTAACCCGACCTCAATCTTCTCTTTTAACCAACTAGCCCAATCTTTCTTGGATCATTTCTCCATTAACATTGCCAGAAAGTATCTATCAACGACCTCTATGCCATCCGAAATGATTCGAAGGCGAATCTATCGCGATTTCGTTGGACGATGGCGGGGCCTTATCGACCAACTTACGTATGCCTTGCCTCAGCCAGACTTATCGAACTCTTTACGCGGGCTGCGCTAAGCTTCATCTCCCCCTACCCTCCAAATTCAAACTTTCCGTACATTCGGCGAGGCCTTTACTATGGCTCGAAAATTAGAAATTCGGGCCTTAGAGGAAGAGAAATTGCGGTTGCGCAACAAGAACTCCACTTTCGAACTCCTGATTCTACCCGATAAACCAAATACCACCACTCCTCACGCGTCGACCTCTTCTAAATCAAAAGGAGCTGTCCACGCGGTGATGGTCAAATCCCACCACCGTCGATACTCCACCAAAAACCACTATAAATCTGGTGAGCCCACCAATTACACTCCTTGGGAGAAACTTATGGCATCATCCTAGAGAAATTGCTCAAAGTGGGGCTATCACCTTGCCCCTGTAAAACCTCACTCTGGGTTTGACTCCACCCATGTGATACCTTCACAGTAAAGAAAATGACTTTTGTAACTTTCACCGCGTAAAAGGACATAGTCATGAAAGCTGCAAGATGTTGAAAAACATAGTGCGGGAAATGGTTGATCTGCGGGGGGATATAACACTCGATAATCCTAACGCCCTGCTAGCAAAAATCTGAAAATTTTCAACAAGCCATTCCCGAATCACTCGTCCAGCAGCAACGTAAACCAAGATATCTTAGCTGAGGAGAGTGTTCATGAGATCCATGCAGTATTCGATACCCAGCCAAAAGCCTCTATCGAGAAAATTTTGAATCAAGCCTCTTCACTAACACAGGAGCCCGAACCTCCTTTACCACCATCAAGCCAAAGCAAAATCATTCCTTTACCCATAGAAGAGTTAACTGCCCAGGCTTCCCTTCCCATTAATGAGTCTTCTTACACCACATCCCTATAAGACTGCGAGCGGATGTTGTCTAATCTATCCATTTCCCAGACGTCTCCTTCTACCACTCTTGCCGCCTGAGAGGAAGGTACACCACTCCTTTTGACATCCTTAGATGAGAAATCTCTCGCACCAACATCGTTAAATTCTTTAGCCATGTGAGACCCCCTCAGCATGCCCATACGCCTATTAGTCCCTCATCACCTAAATCTTTTCAACAACCCGTCGACCTCTTAGCATCTCTTGATACGATGCCTCATCCGCCTCTGTGTGTCACACCCATGATGGATTGGAATTACAACTCACTTTTCCTCTGTACCAAAATTACAAATTACACACAGGCTTTGTCATTCCACGAGAAGATAGACGGGGCCCTATGGGAGCGTTTGAGTACTCTGTTTCTACTCAAATGCAAATGGTGATCCGATGTCTCCACCATCTACCCGAAGTGCTTCTGAAGCTTAAAATGCCCTGTTCTCGCCTTCACCCCCCCCCTCACCTCTACCAAATTCCCCGTCCACTTCTATCAACTTAACCGGATCTTCCCCTACGCTTGGGACCTCACCAATGCCCGAGTCTAACACACCCGCTAAGCGACTCGATTTATCCCAAAATAAACCCGCCCATACCTGGAGACAAACGCAATCCGGGCCTCTATCAAAACCCTCATCTTCACACCCACCTTCCATATTGGGACCTCATCCCTCCACCTTACATCAATATATCATACCTCCTTTGTTTTACGCAAAACACCTCGCCTTTACACCTATCGAGAGATCAAAGGGTATCACAACATCGTTACCCAGTGTATCCGGTCCACTATCGACCCTAAACCCATCCCATCATCAAAGGATTTATTTTACTGTCACTCCCCTTTCTCAGTGGTTGTTTCCACATTACCATGCCATCGTAGCAGCCTCATCATCTAACCAGTTTGAGCGTAACCACATGTCCAGAAACCACGTTTAGTGAAAAACATGTCGGCACCCCTCGACTAAACCACCACCCATCTGAACTAAACACGCCCAAACATTACCACAACCCACACATCAATACCCTCATCTTCTTGATTTTGACCCACTCGAAGGATCCTACGCCAAAATCCTTGCTATGTTGGTGGAGAATGCGACCATCTCTCTACCCCCACTTCGACCTTATGACCCGTCTAAGCCCCGAGGCACATGGATTATGATGAGTCTAAAATCTGCGCCTATCACCGCACACTGGACATGATGTAGAAGGATCACAAGCTCTAAAAACCATCCTTCGCGGTCACCTCTTCCGATCGAAAGATTAAGAAAAACAACTTACGCGGGGAGAGACCTCTAGCGTCGATTCCCTCTCTTATATACCATCATCCCCGCCTCACCAAGATCGATCATTATTCTGACCCCACCTCTTGAAGACCATGAATTATCCCAACCATCTTCTTCATCTCGGGTCTACGAGATTAATATGATTAGTGTCATTTACTAGAGACGAGAAAAACAATGGGAAGCGAAAGAAAACACACTGCGGCATCTCTTTCTCCTTGACCATCCCGATTACACCACCACCTAAAGTGGTTATTCGCGGACCCGCCTATCCGTCTCTAATGGAGTTGCCCACCGAACCATGATCAAACGGCTTCATCGATCGCAGTAAAAATGACACTATATGATCTCATTCGGACTTCTGAATCTCATCGACAAGCTCTCGTTGAGATCCTTGAGGATAGAGGTTTTCCCAATGAAACCACTGCCCGTGGCCTCCATTCTAACACCCGATCACGTTGCCTCTCTCACCCAACAATCCATCTCCCCACCATACGTCTCCGAAACAACAAGCCATGCGGTTAGTTTCTCGGAAGATGAAATTATCGACTTTGAGTACGAGAGACCACGACCACTGCCCTTTTCATTTCCGCTTCGTCAGAGACATTGAGTCGTCGGGTTATGATTGGCGGGCGCTAGCTAAACATCATCTCTTGAAAGCCTTCCAATGAAATGAACATCCCTTCTAGTTGCATGTGTGCCCGACCCCATCATGTTGCGGTCATTGATGATCTTATTACTTCTACCTTAGGCACCGTGATCCTCAACATTCGCGTAGGCCCACGTACTTTGCCCGAACTCTTCTATGTCCTTGAAGGAGAGTTCGATATAATATATTGCTAGGTCGTCCTTGGATCAGGGCCATGGGATGCGTCCCTCGACATTACATCGATGTATAAAATTTGAGTACGAGGGAAGTCCTACTGTGTAAAAGCTGATCCTCCCCCTTGAAAACTTGCGATATGTTATACCGCCCAAGCGATGTGCTTATACCAATTAAGACACCCATACATTCAACCCACCATCCTCTTCGATATACCTCAACCGTCCACCTCATTGCACCTCTGTTGTGAAACCACGTCGCACAAACCACTTCTCTTCCATGACTAACATCCCACCTCAGGCCCCTTAGTAGGCGTTTTCATTCGCCTTACCTTCTGTTTGGGGAGTATCGCTATATAACGTTAGTTCTTTCCCTACCCGCGGGAGTACGGACAATTACATGCACACCCCTCGGGCCGTCGCGTGGGGAGATAATCTCTTACGGACCACCCCATTGTCGCACTAACCTAACATACGGGGGTGTTGGCGCATCCTCCATTACCCACTGAACCTCCTCTTGGTGTGGTTCCTTCGATCCGATTTTCAATACTTGACAAATCGTCGTTTTCCCTCACCTTCTTGACTCATTTGTGCGTGGAAGGCTTTGGTTTTGGCCTTCTGAACAAGGCCGACATACTCTCATCCCCATCACCACACGCAAACATAATGATCGCGGTGGTCTTGGTTTTCCGAAACACCTACGCGAGAGACACCTCTGTCAGTGTATCTGGAAGAAGAGGGCGTCGCCCCTACCAACCATCATCACCCACTTTGCCATCATCTCCCACGAGAATCGATGGACCACAGAATCTATCCCTCCTAACTTTTTTTTTTTCATAAATGCTATCTTCATAGGTCCTCTCACTTATCAGCGCGATAATGAGGACCCATCTTCTCTTCCCCTACGTATCCGGACATGATCGAAGAGGATTCACCTTTGATTAATGTTGTTGAATGCCGGGATGCGACTCCATCCTCACTTACCTAGGCGCGGATGATTCTTATATTGACGTGCCTTACCATCTGAAACTCAAACCATCTTTGAGCAGATCTACTATAGAAATCAACATCCACACGGAGGAAGATCCTCACATAGTGAAGATCGGACAATCACTTGACACATCGAGAACAGCCGCCTTTACCACCTTTCTCCGTGCTCATGACCAAGCTTTCGCATGGTCTTACGGCATGACATGCCGGGAATTGATCCTACCATTGCCGTCCATAACATCACTCTAAACCCCGATTCCAGAACAGTCAAGCGAAATTGAGAAAAATGCATCCACGCATTGCTCTCTTGGTCAAGAGGAGCTCAGCGACTCCTTCTGTTTCCTTCATTACTATATTGACTATCCTCATTGGATTTCTAACATCGTACACATCACGAAAGCGGCGGGGGACTTCGGATATGCCGCAGTTTCGGGATCTTAACCTCGCTTGCCCTAAGGATGACTTCCCCCTCCCAAGTATTGATCAACTTGTTGATCTCACTGCGAGTCATGAAATGCTTTCTCTCATGGATGGCTTTTGAGGAGTTCTGACCAAATTTTGGTTGCCCTGCCGATCAACACAAAGCGCCTTCATAACTCCTTGGGAACTTTACATTTACCGTGTAATGCCGTTTGGCCTTAAGAATCTTTGGTGCGACCTATCGGCGGGCTATGACCTACATTTTCCATGACATTATGCACACTATCCTCGAAGATTCGTTGATGATCTTACTTGCAAGTCTAAACATCGCGGTGAACATCTCGATGTTTTAACCATTATTTTTGATGCTTTGTTACAATATTGTCAGTCTTGACCAAAGAAATGTGTCTTTGGTGTCCTTTGAGAAACTTAAGGCTTTATCGTCTCTTTACGTGGCATTGAGGTCGATCCATCTAAAGTAAAAGCTATCCTAGAAATGCCCCCACCCAAAAACCTTAAACAATTGCGTAGTTTGCGGGGTAAACTTGATCCATCCGGCGTTTCATTTCCCACTCTCGGATCGATGTCACACCCTTTTCATCACCTTCTAAAAAGGGCGTTGCCTTTGATGGGTGAGGAGTGTCACCAAGCCTTGAAGCTCTCAAAACATATCTCTTGCAGACCACACATGTGCTTATCCCACCCCGGGACGACCGTCCTTTCTACCTTTATCTTTCCCATGCTGACCATCTTATAGGAGCTATGCTCGCCCATCGAGACCGACACTTGTAGAGAAGCGGGCCGTTTACTATATAAGTCGTACCCTCGTGGATTACGAGACTAGGTATACACATGTAGAAAAATTGTGCACAGCCTATCATTAAATCGCCACCAAACTCAGACATTACCTCTGAATCACAAAACTTTCGTCATCACCAACACAGGACCCCATTCATTATATATCGCCAAACCACACCTAAACCAACGCATCGCTCGATGGCTCATGCTCCTCGCCGACCTCGACCTTGAGTTTATACAACGAAAATCAATCAAAGGACAAACTCTTGCGGATCGACTTGCGGAGGCCCCTCTGCACAGGGAGCAATTTACCAATTTTACCTTCCCAGACGAACTCATCGCCACTCTTTCGCTCGGAGAAGTGTCGTATCAAATGACCCTCTTCTTGATGGATCTAAGTGCCGGCGCGGCGGAGGAGCCGGCATTGTTCTCATCCCTCTTGGCCCCGAACCTATGCCTCTTTCATTCCGACTTGATTTCCCTTGCACTAATAATACGAGGAATACGAGGCCCTTGTTCTAGGTCTCGAGTTGCGTTACACTTAGGTATCAAATCTATCAACATTTTTGGCGACTCTCGATTGGTAGTCAATCAAGTTACGGGCATCTACCAATGTAAAAACGAGGAACTTCGGAAGTACAAACACCACGTGGAGTCACTTCTAGCCTTATTTACTCACTTTATATCTGAGCCATTCCCGCTCCACTAACAAATTTGCGGATACTATGGCTTGCTTAGCCTCGCAAATTCCGCTTGCGTAGTGACTACGAATTATTCGTGCATTGTGGTCCACAACTTTTTGCCCCATCTATTCACCCGGTAGTTTGTATGATAAATCGTATCTGCTAATTCACGGGATACAGTACCACGATTTCATGACTACCTTACTGATCTCTGTCCTCCCACTGATCTTACTAGTAACGTGAGCGTGCTTTTCTTAAAAGTGTTTCGCGTTATGTTGTCATGGGGGACTCCTCTATAAACGTGGCTTTGATGGCATCCTCCTTGTTGTCTAGCAGGCGCGAAATCACTCATACCATCCAGCGAGGTCCATGACGGTATTTGTGGTGGACATTTTAGCGGCCTTGCTGGTGTGCTAAGCGAATCCTTCGCCTAGGTTATTATTGGCCTACTCTCGATAACATTTTCTGAATATATGTTAAGCGTTGTGTCATGTGTCAACAACATGCCAATCTTCAACATACTCCTAGCCACCCATTCTGGTCGCCACGAGATCTTTGGCCTTTCTCACATGGGGTTTAGACCTTATTGGTGAGATTCACCGAAACCTCTTCACAACGTCACCGTTGGATAATCACAATGACCGAATATTACACAAAATGGGTGGAGGCCGTTCCACTCATTTCATCAAAAAAAAGAAAAAAATTGTCGAATTCATTAACCATCACATTATCATCGTTTTGGTATTCCTCATCGCTAATAACGAGATAATGGTAAATCTTTCAAAAAAGTTGTTCTGAGACCTTTGTGACAACTTTGGTATCAAACTTAGCTTCTCATCGCCTTCTATCCATGAGCGGCCAATGGTGGTGAATCTTCTAATAAAACTCTAACCAAAATCCTCATGAAAGTAAATCGATGAATGCGGAAGAAATTGGCGATCACATTCCCTTTGCCCTTTGGGCTTATCGTCTTAGCATTCGTACTTCCACTAATGCCACACCTTTTTCATTGGTATATGGTGCAGGCTGTTTTTGCCTCTCGAAATACAAATACCCTCCCTTAGAATATCTCTTGAAGATATTCTCACCAGCGATGATTTCCGCGAGAGCGGTTAGCCCAATTAGAGCTTCTTGTGCGACGACGTCTTACGGCTCTCGATCACCTCCAAATCTATCAACAACGCATCAGCGTGCTTATGATAAGCGACTTCATGAGCGTACCTTTAAGGTTGGTGATCTTGTCCTCAAAGAGAATCAACATGTAACCAAACTAGAAAAGAGCAAACGTGGAAAATTTGCTCCCGATTGGATTGGGCCTTATATAATCACTCACACCTATGGATCGGGCACTTATCGTTTAGCTTCGCAATGGTAAACTGAGCTGAACCCCTAATGCCTTGCATCTTCGACCATTCTCTTTGTTGAATCTAGTGTTATATCACTTCTTATCTACCCTCTCTTTGCTCGTCCCTTGAGCTCACATACCACCACATACACTTGTCTCTTACATCTCGAAATAAAATCAAGCTCACCCCTCACCTCCCCTTACGATGCCTTCCCCTTCTTAGTCTAGTCCATGACTTGAAGTATTAAAATAAGCCGTATTCTTATGGGATTTTCTTGAGTCAAACTTCCTACTAAACTAGATGCTTCACGCGAAAAGAACATCTAGTTATCTAAAATTAAATATATTGCTCCCTCGAAGGACGGCTATATGCCAAACTATTCTTTAACTTCTTATAAATGATTGCTCCCTGAAGGGCAGCTATGCACTAAAATCATCTCTGCTTCTATAAATGTTTGCTCTCCCCAGAAGGACAGCTATACACAGTCGAGCCTTTATCGAAGCTTCTCGCATTGATCGGCTTCGTGAAGACCTCAAGAATAAAACAATCAATATCCCTTGCGGACTTCCCGCATCGATCAGTCTACATTCAATAAAATAAAAGCCTCATACAAAAGAAATTTTTGGGTCATGGACTTGTCTATTTAGGGTAGGTTCTCTTTCGTTATAACAAGTTCTTTATACCTCAGCTATATCATCCACATCACCTCACCATTTGTTTCCACTCAAGGGACGTAACGTACACCTGATATATTGTGATCATACAACTCTTTTCAACTATGGACTTCTCGTCTATACACGGCACTTAGGGCTTCAGGCTCGTTCTACGTTGTGTGGTTTGTTTAGCTCTTTTCACCTATGGAGCACTCTTTCCGCTTTGCCTCGCATCTAGAATTGTGTGTTGATCTTAATCAGGACACTATTCCCTACTACTTGGGTATGCTAACCTTTGCTTTACCTATACCTACACCAACAACATTATCCTACCAGCACCAACAACATTACCCTACCAACATCAAATTTTTTTTTTTTTTTTTTTTTTTTTTTTTACAAATTGCCTAAACCATACCAAATTGCCTAAATTCACCCCTCCACGATCCTAAGGAGAACTACATCGATCGAGGCCCTTCCTTGCTTTGTGCAATGGGCTATGTAGGCAGCACTTCGGAGACATGGGGTCTCCCAAGGTTAGCTCGACCATCCCCTACCATAACCTATCTTGTGTGGTGAATATAAATATTTTTGTGTATTTTTATTTTAATCACATTTCTCTTTATCCTTTTTTCAAAACACCGACAATCTTATTATTATCATAACTCAAATCAACATACATATTCAGTTTTATTTAGATGTTAAACAAATACATCTTCTCTATCATCGACACGCAGGTCGGCATCCTTATTCTTATACCTCGCTAACATATACTCATCCCGAACTAGGTGATGATCGTGATCGTCGACCCCTCTCGCCGGGCCTCTCTGTCCTCAAAGGTACCGCGGCTATTGGTACCGCCAGCGATCTGCCCGATCTCTCCTGTAACATATGAATACGCCCTCTCGCATGGAGAACTCCAGCCCTCTAGTCTCGCCGCCGTGACTCATGACCACTAACAATCCTCTTGTCTCATTCACTGCGTTTGGAGCTGCTTTGAACCAAACAGCTGCGAGACGATCCCTCTCTGCTTTGTAATCACCAGCTTTGTGTCGGGCGCTCGCGTACACCTCGCGATTCTGCTTTACCCACCATAATCTATAGGCCTCTGTCATTCCTACATCCATTACCTGCGATCGGGCTGCTTTATCTCCTCGGGCCCTTACGGAGGTGTTGGCGGGGGGTGGTGAGAATCTTTGCCTCGGCATCGATCCTCATATATGGTCTATAAGCTTTGTGGTATGTCTGCACATATCAAATTGTCGCCGCACGCGATCTATAGGAATCCTCTCATATTCACTGGCACCTGCCCGCGATCCACCTCGATCGCTCTACCTCTCAACTCCTCGGCTATGTTCTCGGTTACCATATAGTTCCCGTAGAGACCTCAATGAGATATCCATATTGTCACTCTCTCCCATACACCTGCTATAATACTCAATGTCACCGGCACGGCTTTGAGATCTTGCCTCTTGTTACATGCATCTGGACCCATCGTCGGAATCCCGACCTCGTACTCTCGGTCTCTCTGCTGTATAGATCGGCCTGTTGGTCGCACACAAAACAATGTGCTCATAGGCCCAGCGATTGTAATAAGTATGAGCATCCACGTTGTCTGTGACTTCGCCTCTGAAGCCCATAAACCCCTGTATAGCTCCGCCAAAATATGCGGGTGCCCATGCAAACGTAACGTTCCTTTACATCATCTCCCGGATAACACACATCAATGCCTTTGGAAATTTTCCCCCTTAGCCCTCGGTAATGCATAATACCCTCTGCTATCATTAATATCACTTTGCTAACCTTGTCTCCTCGGGGTGTCTTTGCATACATTACCCCATATGTAAGCGATAAACCTCATTGTGTCAAATCTCGTGCGTATGGACCAAATCTTTGCTTATTATCGCTCCCAGTGCCGCGCTAGGTAGTGCACGATATCTTGGCTCTCTGTAATAGGGAGTCTCAAATCCGAAACACATCTTCGATATTCTTGTCATCTCACTGTTGGCGGATAGAAGGTATTTGTCTCGGGATTCCATCTCTCGATCAGCGCTTTGTAACATACCATGGTTACGTGCGATTCGTGAATAATAGCAGTTCCACTTAACCCCAACGATTTATCAATGTCCATTCGCTGGTGTTACATCCGCTCGGATTAGCGGCAATGACGGCTTTACACTATCATTCATCCTCAACTCTGTCTCTGCTGCGTACACCAAAACAACAAACAACCATTGACCCGTTAGGGTCTTTTCAAACATTACGGAAATTTCTCCGATGCTTAAATTTTGGTTATACATAACGATATCGGTTGCATAACGATCTGGTTATCCCTAACATTCCAGGTCCTTTGTCGATTTTATACACCTTCCTTAAAAACAACCACCTACGACATAATTTGCTCGTTTCTTCGTTTTATACATATAAACATACACGAAACCCACGATTGCCTACCGGTAACACTTACCTCACTGCTGACCCTTGTTATCATGTTTTCTTTCTCATATTTACCCACCTATTCTACCCCATCTTCTTCACAAAACCATCGAAATCAAATCACAACCAAAGCGTTTACCTCTTGGGTTGCGGTAGCTTGCGATGACCTTGTCTTCTCTCTTGTCCTGCTGCTGGATGTTTCTCCTCGTCCTGCCATTATCACCACCTTTTTCAAACTGCCTTGCTTTATCTTGAATCTCGGATCACAATTCCCTTTTCTTGTCTCTTCTCTCCTTATCACTCAGATTTCTCATGCAAAAACACATCGCGATCGTCAAAGCAGCGTCGCGTTCGCGCTTTTAACCTCTTGCGTGGCTCTAAAATTAAAACTTGATTGCCACCTAGCTTTTATTTTTAGAAAAGCCCATACCTAAATAACCGGTATCGGTTACTTAACGATATCGATGCATTAGCTCTGACATCGGTTACCTAACAAATCTGGGTTACACACCCTCCTTTTTGAAACGGGGTTCTTTTCTTCATTTCTCATCTAAATTTTTGTCGCGCCCGCCTCTTTGCTGCATAAACAACACAATTTACCACATTTTGTTCATCCACCACATATAACATTACATTTTCATTACATCATTTATACCAACCTGACCCTCGACTACAAATATCAAAAAACTATCAATCTATACATCATTCGGATCCATCTCATCGATTACATATATCACCTTTGTCACAAAACCACCAATTTATCACATAACTTTGTCATTCATATATACGCACAAAAACATCAAAAACATCATCTATCTCATCAACATGTCATTAAACTCATCACACATTCTATATATTACCAAACCATTAACAAACTATTTCACACATTTTAAAAAAAAAAAAAAAACTGACATGTGGATCAAACATCATCATCTATATATATATATACAAATTTTCAACAATACAATGTGCCCTACATTGGGGCCTCTGTGATCACATAATATACCAAAGCCGGCACGCGAGGCATGATACCTACCAAAATCTCGGCTCGGCTCGCGGGCCGGTCTCTCATATCAAAAATATACTCGGCTCGCGGGCCGGTATCAAATGTACTGACCCGTACTCGGCTCGCGAGGCGGTATATAATAAATAAATAAATCAAAACAAATAAATAAATGTAGGCACGCGAGGCCTCTGTCAATCTGACCGGTTCGCGAGGCCGGTGCCGTGTCCTATCTGAAAACCACGTCGGGGATCTATCAGCTCTCCCCACCGCCCTCGGCACCTCTCCCCGCTGGTCCCTGTGGCGCCTCTCGCCTCCTGCCTGTCACAGACACGCCAGCTGTGGCTGCCCCTCCCTGAGATCTCTGGCTGCGCGAGGTCTCTGCTCTATGAGCTGCATATGCCTGATAATCGACTCCGGTACTATCAAGAATATCCTGATAATAACGGGCCTCTGCTCTAACCTCCATATAGCGATCTCGCGCCCTTTGAAGGAGGCCAGGGCTGGTCCTGGCACCCAACACCACTATCCCCAGAGCACATGCTGCTTTTGTGTGTGGTGGCTTTGGTGGAGAGTCTTTGCTGTGCTGTACACACTGTGGCCGTGGTGGTATCTGGGCTGTGGGGCATGTCTTCTTTTCTTTGAATGCAGTTTGCTGTGCACATACACACTGCACACTTTTGGTTTGTCTTCTTTGGTGGTGGTCTTTGCTGTGCACATACATACTGAGCACAGGCTAGCTGCCTGTAAAACCCCTATACGTGCTGTGCGGCGACCATTATCCTGTAATAATAGCTGCTTTTTTTTGCCCGGAGCTGATCTCTCTCTGCGATCACATTGCCCAGTCAGGCTGCGCGGGCGGTCTATCCTCGCATTGCTCTCTGCCACCTGCCCACCATACCACACCATGTATCTTTGCCGTGCACCGGCATCATCCACACCCCCACTGCTTTGGTCTCTCATTGCTACCGGTCTGGATCCCAAAGAGGTGTGGTCTTTGGTAGTGGGGCCTCTACATCATCCCTCCTGTACTGAGGGAAGGGAGGTGGCTCATCCTGTGGCAGCCCCATCTGCCTGCGTACCCTCTCTGGGGTATCGCTCGTACTCTCCGGCCTCGAGATCCTGCTTTATCCGGAATGTATCTTGGATCGGGCGCGGTATATGCGGGCTCCTCTGCCAGGCTGATGACCTCTGTAGGGTCTCCATATAATGTCTACTGCGGTAAGGCCCTCTAGCATATGTCTATAGTAGGCCACATCCCGACCTGCAACAACTGCTCGTGGCTGGCCCACAACCCCCAACCACCTCACGAAAGCCATATCGGTATACGATCTGTGGTCCTGGCTGCTGCTTGGGGTAGCCCTCTTGGCTTTGATCATACGATGTGCTCGTATGCCCAGCAGTCTGACAAAAGGTCGAACAAATACCAAATCGCCTCCTCGTGATAACCCCATAACTCCTGTATAATTGCACGGATATCTTGGTGCCCATGCAAAACAGTGTGCTCCTCCACCATCTCGGTGGCGCACCCCCATCATGCCCGTGGGAGCGGCCTCCCTCTCGAATCCGGGAGGCGAAGCGGGTGACCCCTATCATCATCGGCACACGGCGAGCCGTGTCTCATGTCTGTGTGCGCGGTACATGTCCCCATATCCAATGCTCGCACTATGATATGTAAGAAGCGCGGCTGCATCCCCAAAAACCTGCAGTATGCTATCCATGGCAGTCTCTGAATCCACCTGGAAAACGGCCTCTCCCTCGATCGGTAGCCGCAGGATGCGATACACATCCTCTAATGTGACGGTCATCTCCCCGGTCGGCAGATGGAACACATTGGCCGCCGGATCCCATCTCTCGATGAGGGCGACCATCAGGCTGTGATCTCTGTCGATCGCTCTGTATCTCTGGACCCCGCCAAGCCCCACCTCGCGCATGATGGCCCAATGCGCCGCAGATATGTGTGGCCTCATCCGACTCAATAGTGGAGGCATCCTATCACGCATCGTCAACTGCTGACGTGCCTGCAAAATCAGCCCACATCCTTAGACCCACTCGTTATAATAACATCTACTTTACCATCTACCCCCCTTTTTTTGTAACACCCAAAATCTAACCCCACCCCAACACGCTACCTTACCCACCCGAAACCCAACCTAAAAACCCTAAACCCCATCCTAAATCCAACCCAACCCAGGGTCTCTACCCCATTGACCCCTACCCTGACCCAACCAACCCACCCCACCCCACACCTATCCCCTTGAGCCCTATCCCCAACCCCACACCCCACCCCACCCAACCACCCTACCCACTTTGACCCTACCCCACCCAACACCACCCAAACCCTCGGCCCTAACCCTATCCCCACCTCCCCAGCCCCAAACCTCCCACCCCAAAACCCACCCACCCCCCCCCCTACCCACCCACCCCCCTAAACCCCTACCCCCCAACCCCATCCCTTCCCCCCACCCAAAACAAACAAAACAAACCCACCCAAACCCAAACCCAACCCAAAACCCAATCCCACCCCAAACCCAATCCCAACCCAACCCCAACCCAAAAAACAAACAAACCATCCCCACCCAACCCCACCCCACCCCCCCACCCCCCCCCCCGCCCAAACCCCACAATGGCCGCCGGTCGATACATCACCGCACGCCGGTCCTGGTCCTGTTACCCCCTTCCCTAAACTTTAGCGGCCGATGCCGTCTGGTCGACAGTGACCGACATCGGTCATCAGTCATTTATTCTATCCGAGCCGAACCCATGCGCGGCCCCCAAACTCATTTTTACCTATTTTACTACCCATCTGCCCACCCAAAAACCTAAAAACTTACCCACCTACCCACCTTAGCCTATCTCCCAACCTATCTGCCCTCTCCCTTTCTCAAATTACCCCTATTTACTCATTCTTTCCTCTGAAAATACAAATTCTACCCAAATCTCAAAAACACCATAAATCAACCAAATCAACAAATTAAAGAGTTTAGAACCTCTGAGTGCGACGACACGTCGTCGTGGTGGGATGGGTGGTGGCGGTCAGTGGTCCGGCCCCTCAGGCTCCTCTGCACTGTGCCATGGCTCCCGATCACGATCTGCTTTGGGTCCCGGTCGATCACTGCTTTGCCTCTCGACTATTCGGGCCCACTATCGACTCTCTCACTTGATCAAATAGCTCCACCTCACTCAATACCCCTCGAATCAACTCTCCACGTCGAGACAGTCAAAATTTGGATTACTGAAAAACAAAAGTGACAATGACGGGCCGTATATATTTCTTTTTATAGGTTTTTCGTCTTAAGCGAGATGTCGGTTTCCTTTTGCCTAGGAAACCGGTATCGGTCCCTTAGCATAATATCGGTCATGATTTGAATCGGCGTCGGTTTGATACCTCTTTTACCCCATTCTTTGCCGTTCCTTACTCCTTGCCTCTTTTTCACCAATATCGCCTCTGTCCACCTTTGTTTGCCTGACATTTGTTCCACTGGTCGTCCCGGCTGACCCGAGGCCTCGCCCTGCCACTGTTGGCCAGAGCCAGGCCTCGCCCTACCTGTTGGCCCGCCAGGCCTCGCCCAAGGCCTCGCCTACCTGTTTGGCCCGACCAGGCCTCGCCTACCTACTGTTGGCCCGACCCGAGGCCTCGCCTGGCGGCCTCGCCCTACCTGTTGGCCCGACCCAGGCCTCGCCCTACCTGTTGGCCCGACCCAGAGGCCTCGCCTACCTGTTGGCCGGCCCGCCCAGGCCTCGCCCTACCTGTTGGCCCGGCCCAGGCCTCGCCTACCTGGCTTTGGCCCGCCCAGGGCCTCGGCCTCGCCTACTGTTGGCCCGACCCAGAGGCCTCGCCCTACCTGTTGGCCCGACCCAGGCCTCGCCTACCTGTTGGCCCGAGGCCTCGACCTACTGAGGCCTCGCCTACCTGTTGGCCCGACCCGAGGCCTCGCCTACTGTTGGCCCGGCCCGAGGCCTCGCCTACTGTTGGCCCGACCCAGGCCTCGCCTACTGTTGGCCCGACCCGAGGCCTCGCCTACTGTTGGCCCGGCCCTCAGGGCCTCGCCTACCTGTTGGCCCGACCAGGCCTCGCCTACCACCCGGCCCGACCAGGCCTCGCCCTGTTGGCCATTTGGCCCGACCAGGGCCTCGCCCTACCTTTTGGCCCGACCAGGCCTCGCCACTACTTTGGCCCGATCAACGTTTTATTTTATCCATCCATCATGTACCTTGTGTTGATCGAGCTCACTTGTTCGTGTTTTAGCATGATTAGGGTCCTTGACTTGATCATGTCGACCAACTTTGCCTGAGACCTGAGCCGTGACGTTTATCTCAACCAAACCAACCATTTTGAGTGCTTTGCCAGAACATGCCTAAACGTTCCACATGCCTTACATTATATACCACGGAGCTACTTCCATGCCTTGGATACCGGGATTATATCACCCTTGTTTGGATAAACTATCGACCTTTGCTATACATTGCTTTGGTTTGCTCGTCGAATCATGTACCCTAGTCGTCTTATTGCATTTGACATCGTCTGCTTCCTTGGACCTACACCATCACCTTATCATCCTCTCTACCACATATACCCTTTATCGACCCTATCCACGATTTCCGTTCACTCAATCTGTGATAGATTTGAGGGGATTACCTATATCTTTAACATGAGAAACCACTTCATATTATTGTCATGCGACTTTTCAAGACAAGCTACCACGGCAATAAGGGGCTAATGTAGACACCAAATTCGTGTCTCACGACCCCTTGTGACCGCGTCTCATTTATGACCTAACCTCATTACCTAAACCTTACACAAGTATTTATTAATTGCCTTGTAATTGATAAATCTACACCACCTTACCTACCACCTCACTTTGCCACTTCATCATGACCTAGCCCTAACCTAAAACTAACCTAATTAGGACCCATGACTTGGTCAGACTCACATCCATAACTAATGCCTCCTTACTCGCACCCAAGCGGACCTTCTAGCCACTTGACCAAGCCCATGGCCCGATCTCTCGGGAGAAAGCGGGGAAGGTGGGCTATTTTACTAAAAATAGCCTACTTTTTCCTAACCGATGCTGGTTCTACTCGGCCGCCGTCGGTTCTGTGACCGCCATCGGTTCCACTGTAAATGGGCTTCCCAAACCAAAACAACGGATCGGAATTTCATTTTGGAGATCGGTCGAAGGATTTTTAACCAAAGGAGAGTCAAAGCGATCGGCGAGTCGAACTTCACTCGACCAAGCGAGAGGCGAGTAAAGAAACCGAGAAGAGTTGGCGTGAAAGGAGATCGACTTGCACCTTCATCAAAAAAACCGATTAAGTTATATCTTGCATGTCCTCCATTATAACATTTCTTGTGCTTTTGGAATTGTAATCTTCCCAAATCCGTTCTGAACCCATTATCTAACGTACCATTGCCTCTAACCATCATTCCTTAGCTTAAACCATCCCATTTCTCAATACTATCCAAAAACCAGCCATTCTGAAACACCTGACCAGCCCGAGAAGATCCTAGAACCAGCGGTATCGGTTATCGGTGACCGCCATCGGTTATAGATAACAGAAACATCGGTTCCTTTGATCAAAACCAAGAAAAACGCCTTTTCCCTACCCGGTTCCACGAAACAATTTAATTAGTACTCTACGGTATTTTGTGTTAATTCATATTAGCGAGAGGCCGGCCACCTTCGAAAGGAAGTTTCATACTTCACAGGCCCAAGCGATTCCCTCATTTATTATCTAATCAAAATCTTGTGGTCTTGTGTTCTTATTTGCGGGTAGTCCTTCGAGACAAATTTTCATACTTCGAAATGATGGATTGATTTTTTGCCGCTACCAAAGCTCTGCTGAGGGAGTCCGCCATAAGAACAAACAGAAAAGGTGACAGGGGATCACCTTGCCTGATACCTCTGCTGCTTTTGAAAAAACCCGCAGGAATGCCATTGATAAGAATAGAGAAGCAAGGGGTCGAGATACACGAGAAAACCCAGCTACACCACTTGTTGTCGAAACCAAACTTTTCCATGACCTTGATTAAGAAAGGCCAGCTGACTCTGTCAAAGGCTTTTTGCATATCCAATTTTAAGATCATTCCTGGGGACTTCGCAAGAAAGGCCGAGTGAATGGCCTCATGAACAGTAATTATACCCCCTTGGATAAGACGACCTTTAATGAAACCGTTCTGATTGTGAGAGATGAGGTCCGGCATTAGAGGTTTAAGTCTGGAAGCCAACATCTTAGTGATTATCTTGTAAGACGTATTACAAAGACTGATCGGTCGAAAATTGGACACATCTTTAGAGTTATGCACTTTTGGGGCGAGAGCCACAAAAGTGGTATTCCATTCTTTAAGCAGATTGTTGTTCATCTGAAATTCATTAACTGCTTGGAAGAGGTCCTGCTTGATGATTTCCCAAAAGACTTGGAAGAAGGCGGCAGGAAAGCCATCCGGACCCGGAGCTTTGTCTCTCTTCATAGCAAAGACTGCTTTATGAATTTCCTCCATGGAAAAAGGCTTGGTCAGATTGTTATTCATCTCAGGAGACACCAGATGTGGAATATGCTGGAGCATTTCATTCATTGATTGTTCCGGAAGGGCCAGATCAGCATGGAGAAGATTGGAATAGAAGGATATAAGCTCATTGGAAATATCACTCTCAGCAGTTAGCAAGTTCCCTTCAGACGTCACCAACTCACGGATCTTGTCCCTGGCTTTATGCTTACAAGCAGTGATGTGGAAGAATTTGGTATTACGATCACCTTGCTCAAGCCAAAGGGCTCGAGAACGTTGCCTCCAATAGGTCTCTTCTTCTTTAAGAGTGTTGTGATAATCACTGAGGAGAGAGATTTCCTGTTGGTGAAGATGATCCAATCTTCCAACTGCCTCAATTTGTTCAGAAATTTTTGCCAAGCTCTGAGTTAGCTCCCGCTTGGAGCTTGATGTTACCGAAGACCTTCGACTTCCATATCTTGAGTTGTTTTTTAACTTCTTTGAGTTTGCTGGAAAATCTGAACATACTAGAGCCCTCAATATTGATATTCCACCAGTTTGCAACAAGGGAAATAGGTGGTTATTTTCAAGCCAGGCTAGCTCAAACTGAAGGGAGGATTCTTGGCATTTATTTTGTGGTTGGCGCTTAACAGAAGAGGGCTGTGGTCCGAGGCAGCCCTATGGAGGGAATTGAGGTAGAAGTCAGGAAAGAGAGAGATCCAGTCCAGAGAGCCTAGAGATCTGTCCAGTCTGCATTGGATGTGGTTCCTGCCCAATCTGTGGTTTGACCAAGTGTAAGATGAGCCATGCAAGTCCATATCCAGAAGGGAGTTCTCCCTTATGAAGTCGGCCAAAGCCTCCATGCTAACCGGCATGGCAGGCATACCTCCCTATTTTTCCGAAGGATAAAGAGGGCAGTTAAAATCACCCATAATTAGAGTGGGGATTTTACCACAAGTGATGATGAAGTTAGTGATGTCTTTCCAAAGTTTTCCACGATGAGTCTCCAAATTTGGGGCATATACATTAATAGCAATCCAGGAGGAATCCGCTCCAACCTCTTGGAAGAGAATACATAAAAAGTTGGGGTGCTTGAACAGACATTCTCCTTTGAGACTTCTGGGATCCCACAAAGTACAAAGCCCCCCTGAGTTCCCTGTAGAAGGTTGAGATTCAAAAGAAGCTGCTGGCCAGAGTTTAAGGAGGCGATCCTCCTTTTTTAGTTTTGTTTCCTGCAACATTATGATATCAGGAGAGTGCTGGAATTTGATATCTTTGATAACTCTTTGCTTTTGAAGAGAGTTGAGCCCTCTTATATTCCAAGAAATGATCTTCATTTCTTTGGTTTGTGTTTACTCCCCACCACCATGGGGATTGTACTTTGAGTTCCTTGCGCAACATTTGTGGCTGCTTCTTGTTGAAGCTTGATACTGCTCAGAATTCTACCCCGAGCTTTTTCCAAGCCTATATCGGGTTTCTTGTTGCTGCTTCTAGTAAAGCGATGATTGAAACTATCATCAGAGGAGAGACCCGTGGGGGAGGGGACAGAGTCCAAAACAGGCGGGCAAAGGGGAGGCAGGGTGGGGGGATCCAGGGAAGAGGGGATCGATAGAAGGGGAGGGAAGGGAAGAGGAGCAGACAGAGGTGAAAGGGGAGGGGAGGAGGCAGCCAGGAGCAAGTCCTCTCCAAGAGAGGAAGGGGTGATGAGAGCCGAAGAAGGCGGAGGGGAGATGAGGGGTTGGAAAGCCAAGGAGGAGGGAGCGATCTCAGAAACTGGATCAAAGATGTGTTGATTTCTCCATCCTCAAGGAGAGCGAAGGAATTAGAAGTGGGGATGATCGGGATCTCAATTGAAGATGATTTGGGAATAAATTTATTTTTGGTTTTTGGGGATAGGGTTTGGGACTTGGGTTTTGGTTGAGGTTTAGATGGGCAGCCAGAGGCCCGATGACCGAGTTTTTTGCAGAAGGAGCAAGCTTGAGGAATATATTCGTAGTCAATGGGTTGTTTCCAGTTCCCTAAGTCCGAAATAAGCTCAATATCTTTTGGTAAGGGGCAACTAATATCAGCATTAACACAGAAACGAGCATGAATGAATCTAGTTTTTGCTTTTGTTGCTTGATCTATAGCAATTAAGGAACCTATTGAGAGAGCAATACCTTCAATAACCGCCGGGTGCCAAAACTCCAGAGGGAGCCCCGGGAGGCGAACCCAAATTGGGGCTTGGGTCATGGACTCCGTGTGTGGGTTGAAACCAGGAGACCATTTCCTGAGATAGAAACCCTGCCTGCCAAAACCACGGACCACCTAGCAGAGCTCTAGCGAAGTCTTCTTTCAAGCTGAAGGAAAATAAAATGAAACCATTAGGCATAGCCGCTATTTCTAGCGCTCCACATGGTTGCCATTTTAAACGAGCCCATTTTTTTATATCCTCCAATGGGGGTCTAGGGCCCATCAGGGTACCCACCAAGGACAGATCACGTGAAGCAGTAGCAGCCTCCGTGATGTGAGAGGGGATGCGCAGGGAAAAGGACCCATCGGACAGTGAAGGGGAAAGCTTTTCCGAGCTATGAGCCGATGTGGAACCCTCCACGACTTTTGACCATACGTCGGGCGGCTTTGGAGAGAGGGACCCTGACAAGAGGGGCCCCCGATCCGGACCAGAGGGGTCCGGCATCCGATCCAGAACCAGGGACAAACACAAGGCGTGGTATTAGCGAATGGGAGGCAGACGCAGTGAGCCGCCTCGCCGGTTGTCTTGTAAAGTTCCGATGGTTATGTTATTAACCCAAAGGTTGGAATATAAATATTTTACACTAATGCACAACATAGAAGTAATAAAATATAGGTAATTTCATTTCATAAAAATCCCCCTGGAATTATAACTACTTCAGTAAATATATAGTTACACATTATTTAGTATTCCAAAATTAAGAACGTTATAATAGGTATAGGAATTTGATAGAGTAAAAATGTAGAGTGTTTATTTGGAACAAAAATTGCATAACCATATATATAAACCCTAGAAAGCATGAAATAAAACCAGGTAAAAAAGTGTTCACAAAGTAAATTAAGAAAAATGCCTACTTGTTCAAGCTGCACTTATTTATTTATTTGTATGCATAAAGAGCTCTCACATGATATCAAATTGTCACTCCAATGGCTATGTCTCCTTCTATTTTCTCTGCACTTCCCAAATTTTATTTTAGCTCCTTGCTAACTCTTTCACTTGTAGATTTCTTCCAAAATAATATGTTTATCTAAACTCCTTGCTCCCATTTTTTTGCTCCCAAATTTCTAAATAGGAAATTATTATTAAATAAATTCTCCCCACTTCCTATTTCCTTCCTCCTCTTATAGATCCGAGAATGCAGTATCTTATTTATTACCTTATGGCAGCCCATCCTTCCATAATAAATGTGGTAGGATGCATTCATCTTTGTCAGTGAATTAATTGAGTGGCACTCCCCTCAATATTATCCTCCACAATAATTCACTATCCATTGTCATTTTATTTTATCTATAATTTATTTTGTTTTGTTTCTTCTACTTTACCCTTTAGAGAATACTAATATTTAATGTAAAGGCCACTTATGTTTTTCTTTAAAATAATTTTTAGGTGACATTAAATTTTCAATATTGCTCTTCAAAATATGGAAAACACCATTTAAAATTAACAATTCATTTTAATAACTATGTGAACATGTATTAATTTTTTTAAATGTATATTGAGAGTAATATAAATATAGATTATATTAGTAATGTTGGTTTTATTTTAAATGTGCAATCAGAGGAGATGGTTAGTTCAAAAATTTGTAAGTGTTTTATGGTTAAAATATAAAATGAGCTATAAATACTTTTAAACTATATATGAGAGTGGACCTATAACCGACTTGAGTTAAAATGGAGACTTGAATTCTAAATAAGTTATCTAACACTCAATGGTATTTTCACATCCTACAAAATACTAAAGTGTTTTTGTACTAAAAAGTATATGTAAAATGACAAAAGCATCTTACCCATTTACTAGTGGTATAACTATGTCATTGTTAAGGTTTATGAGTCTATCAACTAACTTTATAGCCCCTACAAATTGAACAACTTGAAAAATATGAACTTGGGAAATTTTTTGGAGCCTCAATGAAAAAGCTAAAGAAAATATCCAAAAACCACATATTTATGGAGTAGGAGGTCTTCTACGCTTTTTTTTTCGGCAATCGGAAAAAGTCTTCCAAGTCGAGAGGACACGTGGTTCAATCTAAATAGATGTGCATCTAACATTGTTTCCTCGATGCTTTGCGTTTCCTCGCTTGAATTAATCCTTGATAATTGATTTGGTCCAGAATTTCTCTTGCCTGGCTTAACCACCACTGTAAAATCAAATTCCTAAAATAACAATATCCAACGGCATATCCGCCCCTATAAACCGGGCTTGTTCACCAAGTATTTCAATGCCATGTGATCCGTATAGAATATAAAAGGTGTTGCCAAAAGTATTGTCTAAACTTATGTAGTGCGTAAATCATAGACAAGGCCTCATGCTCTGTAGTTGTATAGTTTTATTCTTCTGGGGTCAACTTCCTGCTTACAAAGAAAATAGGATGATCAACAATCCCTTCTCTAGGCTAGGCTAATACCACACCAATGGCCATGCCAAAGGCATCTACATGCACATGAAAAGGTTTTTTCCATGAAGTAAATCACAGAGTTGGTGTTGTAGTAATCCTTTTTTTTAGTGTCTTAAACGTGTGTTGTTGCACTTCACCTCAATGGAAATTTCCTTTAATTTTCAATAATTCTTCTAAATTTGTGGAAATCTTAGCATAACCTTTGATAAAATTCCCATAATATCTTGTGTTCTCCAATAATCAGCGCACCTCACTCGGTTAGTAGGTTCCTCCACGCCTAAAGTAATAACAACCTTAGTAGGATCCGCCAACAAACCTTCTTTACAAATAATATGCCCCAGAAACCTCCCAAAAGGTGTAGTAAAAATGCACTTCTTAATGTTTAAAGAGATGTTCAACTGTCGGCACCGCTCAAACATCAGCCTTAAGTTATCATAATAATATTTCATTAGCCCATACATTATTCGATCATCCAAGTAAACCCACAAAACTTATGAATGAAGTCCTGGAATGCTTGCACAACAATGCATGAAAAGAATGTAAACGCATTCTTTAATCCAAAGGGCATAACCATGTATGCAAAACTTCCCCACTCTATGGTGAAAGTTGTCTTCTCTTTATCCTCTTTAGCTATTCTTACTTGATGATATCCAAAAATCCATCAGTGAAGGAGTAAATCTTGCACCCTGCAACACCTTCTAGAATCTCCTCTATAAATGGTGTGGGAAAGGGATCTATTACACATGTAGCATTCAACTCCCTATAATACACAAAAATTCTTATTCTACCATATTTCTTGATACGTATCACTATAGGGCTCACCCACTTTGACTCCTTAATGGGCTCAGTTATTCCAATTTAACATCTTATCAATCTCTTCCTTTACCTTAATGCACATGTTAGGATTGATCATGTAAGGCCTCTTCCTAACCAAGCACGCACCTTCCTTTAGCTTGATTCTCATCTTGCCCAAAGATTCATGCACCCTTTCAACTCATGATAGACTCTAGGAACAAGTCATGGAAGTCATGCAGAGTTTTAATTATCTTAAAACCTCATATTCATACCAATAATCTACAATGATGGCCTCCTTAAATTCAGCATTTATGTTGACCTTCTTCATTTTCATTGGATCATGGTAGGCATGCACCTTCTCATCCGCATTGTGTAAGACCTCATGAGTACCCTCTATGCTCAGCATCTAGATTCTTCACTTATTTTTCATCAATGACATAAACCATATTACCCTTTTCTTTTTCTAAGTAGGTGTGCCCAAGTTGTTCTACATTTGTATCTTCTTCTTCAAAGTGTGTCTCCATGTCCGACTCATCTAGTAACTCCTAAATAAGTTCCTCAAAGTTTTGCTCTATATCCCATATTCAAGCACTTAATAACATGTAATGCTTCATTCACTGGAGGTTTAGTGGAAAAATAGTCAAAGTTCTAAATCATACATGTAGTCAGTTCTTACCAATTCCATGTCTCTCTATTCGACTTTTCATAGGCATACCATGCATGCATGCAACCTCGCAAGGTGAAATAGAGTTTGTGCACCTATAGTGAAGGTGATAAAGCTTCATGCCCCTCTGTCCAAAGCCTCTCACACTATTGAACATGGTGGTGAACAAGATCTTTACCATGAAATTCACATATCTGAGTAGGCGCATTGCTCTGAAGAAGCCTAATAGATAAGGTGATTCTCACTTATCGCCACTTTAAAAGAGTATCCCAAAGAGCCATCCACTGGTGCGTTGATGTCCCATGTAGAGTATAAACTAGCATGTTCCTTCTTTCCCCTTGATCCATCCACTAAAATTCCATAGCATGCAAGAACACTTCAGTATTTCCTTCACCAGTGTACCTTGGTACCTAGTTACTAACCAAATGCCTCACACAAAGATGGCCTGCTTACACATGTAACTACACTTCTCACCTCATGTCTAACCATTTCATAAGTTCCATGTGCCCAATTGTCACATGCAACACTTGTAGTATCACTCATGGACTGTGCATCATCCCATTGGAAAACTCCTTTCTTGATGGCTCAAGGACTTCTGGATCTCTAATGGTGTGCACATAGATTCTATTCAAATCCTCTTCACTTAAGATCTCTAATAAGTATGCAACTTTCCCATATTTTAAAGGAATGATGATGCATTCTTCCCTATTCTCAATACTTATATATCCTTTGTTGAAGCACATATCGTTTTTTTTCATAACACCAAGGGTGGCCAAATAGTGTTAGAAAATTTTCTACCTCTACAAGCGCTTACGACCTCAAAGTCCCCAGTAAACTTGTCCCCTTATATAGTAATAGTAGCATCCTTCAAGACTCCAATTGGCATGGCTTTAATCATATTTTCCATAAACAACACATTTGAATATGGTTGTAATGGTGGTCTCCCCATCTGAATCCATGCATCCAAAGTGAGTACATTCACTTATGCACCTGTATCAATCAAGATGTTACTCAAAATCCACCCATCAATAATAGCATTCAGAGTGATCTCCTTTTCATAATCTAGACTATGAGGAGGCAGGTTAGCATGCAAAATCTATCTTTCATGCTCAAATATAGTGGTGGCTTCCTCCCCTTAACCATTCCCCAACAAAGGGATGATGTTATCTTGTCACAACATCTTGCAAACCTCCTTTAAATCATCAACATCCTTCTGAGGAAGATTAGTTGCTTTCTTGCTTCTAACTTTGGTAATTGTTCTTTCAAACATTGTATCTCACCCTATAAATTCCTAATAACCTCCATGGTTTCTTGATACACTTCCTTATGATGCATAGGTTTTGGATACTTTGCATGTAGTACCTCCTCCTTTGTAATGATAGGCTTCTACTTTAGAATGTCCCTCAGTGGGCATAGCCTCAACGCATGTAGTGATCTTCATAGGTACCAACTCAAGATCAAGTGCTAACTTTGGCATCCACTGATCTTCCATAGCATGTTGTACTCTAACCATTCTCATTCCCTTGTCTTGCTTGTGCTTCTTACTCAAGTGTTCATACAAATCTGGGAATTCTTCATAGTTATGGTTTTTTCGTAAAAGGAAAAAATAATGTTCTAAGGAATTCACACCGTAATGATCGGGGATCTACATGTATAGCATGTTCATCGTGGAAATTCACTTCTTCCACCACCATGACCTCATCCTCTCAATAATCCATGGTATCATTGACCTCTACCTTGGCCACCATCAGAGCATCCTTCATTGTGACTATACTCATGATGCTCACCTTGTTCCTTAGAATTATTTGCAACACTGGTCTGACACACACCAGTATCAATGGCATCATGAATTTGATCAATCAACATGTAATTCTCTATATCATGATTGGTAGACCTATAAATCTTGCAGTAACAAGACACGTTCTTTCTTATCAAGCATTGCAATAATGGGCACCTACTTGATTCATGATCTAAGTGACGAGATCTTACAGTCCAAAAAAATGGTGCAGACCGATTTACGGGACAAATATCCCTAGTATTTCCTTCTACTTCACAATTTGTGCACCAAATTCCACTACGCATCTCATGTGTTGAATTAATTGATAATTTCTCTAACTATTTTTCCATCACTGCAATCTGAGCTTCCAAGAATGGGCTAACTCCTATGTCTACACTCCCAATTACCTCAACACGTAGAGTTGCTTCAAGTTCCTCACATGGATCTGTATAATTCTTATGTGAGAGCACCCTTCTAAATGCATGATCATCCCTCCAATGAACCATTGAGCATGTTGACTCGGATGTATGTCATAAGATAACTTTGACAAAAGGGTTTTGAACCATGCATCATACTCCCAAAAACTCTCGGACATGCCTTGTTTGATCTCCTTCAAAGACACCGATACTTTTGTGATCAAACTTAGGTATATGGAACTCCACTAAGAAAGCATCATGTGGTGCAGTATAGTCCACACAATTCTGGTTTGGATCATATTTCATGTACCAACTATGTGTGTGCCCTTGCAAAGTAGTTGCAAAATGACTTTCCTTATGCTCTGGAGCTATAATCCCCTTCATGCGCCATAGTATCTCACACATATGCATGTGCTCAATTGCATCTTCTATGCCTCTGTATTCTAAGAGATGAAGAGAAATCTCCATAAATATGTTTTGGGGTTGATGCGGTCAGTGCCCACCAGATCTAGAACCCGTATTGCCTCATATATTTCCTCCGTCCCCATAACCACCATATCCACTAGATCCTAAACCACCTAATCCTCCCCCTATAGTGGGAAATGAACCAAAGGATGCACAGCCTTATGTTCCAATAGTTGTGTTAAAATAAACTCCTACAGATCTACAAATTTGTGGTACTTCAGAATTGACACCAGCATTTTGCGCACCCATGTTTTGTGATGATGATGATCCGAAAACATACCTCCAACTAGACCTCCAAATAACATAGATGATGATTATACCACCATATATGAATAAGCTACCTAATTAACTCCTAACTTGACAAAGAAACTAAATATATTTGCGTTACCCTACTACCCACACTAGATTTTTTATTAATAGTTGTCATAGAAACTGGAAAACCAAGTGCAATGGCTAGGTCACTAGGTAGGATCAGATGCGTGCCCTTAGTTCTCAATATTTCTTCATACATTCCTTCATCCAAAACTGAAGAGGGTTCTCTACCATGTTTTCCCAAATGGGGGAGTTCCAAATGCTCTATCTCCCATCTTCTACGTGAGCCCCAAATCCTTCATGATTCATCTCTCTTTACAACACCATTATTTCGTGATTTCTTATTTCTTCTCCAAATCCATCTTATTCACTTCATTAAAATTAATCTAAATTTCCTCTCTCGTTATTTCTTCCACTAGATCTATGTTTTCATGCAAATTTGCAATAGGGAAATTGACAATTTCTAAGCACAACAAGGATACTCCTGTACTAATTTTTCAAGTCCTATCATTCCAAGACACCCCAGATCTTCCTAGTCACCCAAGGTAACCTCCCAATTAGTGTTAATTCATTCCCCTAGGTGATTTAGGAAATTCAAATCAACCCCTAGGTTATTTTAGGAGTTCATCAAAATTTGTAAGCTACAGGCAGTTGTGGGAAGGGCTATCACTAGCCTTCCAAGGACTAGAGAAACTCCATAGAGCATAGAAGAAAATCCAAAATAGACATGAAAGTAATTTAAATGCATAGAAACATCATGAATGTGATTTTGGAAGGTTTAGGGAATATTTGGAGCAGTTGTGGTAGTTTCATCAAAGTTGGGGATTTACAGGCCTAGGTAGTGCAAGGCCAAAATAAGTTACAAAGCTTCGGTGAGTGATTTCAGGGAGCTCCAGATAGAGCTAGGAGAAAATAGAACATTTCCAAAAAAATAATTCCAAGCCCTAAAATATGGTTAAATTATAGTTTTCACAACACTTTGGCGCATCAGGTATGCATGAAGTTTTTCTCAATCACAGGTGGAGTACCAAATCACAAATCATATTTTTCAGAATAAAATGAAATAATAAAGACATGATACCCCCACCATTGGATTTAAAATTCCATTTCCAGTCAATATCATATAATTTTTTTCCAAAAACGTCCATTGGGATCTCAAGTTATCATCGTCACAAGTTGTCCTCTTGGAGCAAGTTCAGGACTTAGCCAAATTTTGGGAGGACACATGTCAGCTCCAGGATCCTAGTGGGATTTTATGTCCCCAACATCCTTAAGGTTCAAGTACATCAACCTTGGAAAAATGTTTCTAGCACCCATGTGACCTCTAGAACCCTATAAGACCGTCATCATTGCCGGTTCGGCCCCGGTGTAATTTAGAGCTCAAATTCCCTGTCGTCGGATCAACACCACGTGTCAGCTCCAAGTCCGCCATGGAATTTTATGTCCCTCATGTCCTTCATAGGTTAGGGACATCAGACCTTCAAAAATTCACCCATCCCTTTAGAAGAGAGTTTTTTTCACCCATGTGACTCGCTTCTAGCCCCTTAGTGCTTTAAAGCTGATTTTGAGCACTCACTCCCCACATCGGATCAATGCCACATGTCAGCTCCTTACTTACCATGGAAATTGATGTCCCTCACATCCCTTTGAGGTGATGGAAATCAAGGAAAATAAAATTTCCCCATCTCTCTCTCATCATGATTTTAAAATTACAATATTTACTTGCTTCCCTGCTTCTAACTATTTCCACTCCCGTGCACAGCTATACCTCCATTCTTCCTCTGCAACCTCCCTACCATCACTTCACCATTACTAATCCTTGAACCGAACTGTAAAAAAACATTATCCTTCATTATATTAAATAATTTAGGTCTCATAAGGAATCTTGAGCAAATGAAGAAGGAGAAACAAAGAACAATGAAGAGAACAATAGAAAATCTCCATAGCCAAAAATGGAGATTCACAAAAATCTTACAAACTAGTGCACAAATCAATGAACCATTTTTTTTTGTTTGTTATTTTTTCTAATACCATAAAAACATACTTTAAAACTCTCCTCTCTTGTAACATAGCATTCACAATGAATAAATCTCCTTTCTAGCTCAAGAAGAAAGAAGCGGATTTCCCGTCAAACCGGTTGTCAGATTGAAGGAAAATTACATGTGAGGCACCAGAAGAAAAAACTCATAAAAAATATAATTTTTATTTAAAATGGAGTAGAAAAGGAAACATGAAATTTTGAGCCCCATTAATGGCCACCGTGACACGTGAATGGAAAAAATCAACAAGTTACGTCTCTACTTCTCGTGGTTCCAATGGGCAAAATCGCTTTAAAAATTAGAGGAAATGATCATCAAAAATGTAGTTTCCATGAACTAGTTTTTGTGCCATGAAACCCCTATTTTTTAAGGATATGAAGGGCTATGTTTTTAGTACTATTCCTATCACATGACAAACATCTGTGAAAAGGCAGCAAGCTCTCTGACATACAGAAATTGTAGGGTATTGCACCACCGGAATGATGTTACACATACCCCAATGATGATACAAGTCTCCTTGCAAGGTGTTCGGAATCCAAAAAGCTCGCCAAGTATACATTTGTATCCCACATGCCCCACTCGGCCTCCGCATGCTTTGTTTTTCCCTCTACCCCTTTTTCTTGAAATTTGTCTTTAGTGACGAAACCGCCACCTTTCCCGGGTGGTGGTCGCATGACCGCGACCCGGGATAGGGTGGTGGTCCTGTGACCCCCTCCACGGGGTGGCGGTCTTGTATGCATTTTCCAGATTCTTCTTACGATTACGTCAAACATAAATCTTCAATTTTAGCCACTTTCTTCAACCACTTTGGCTTGCATTAATGTTTTTGTTCCTGGTAATAGTATTTTCCTTTATTTATAGTAAAAGAGTTCAATTGGGAGTTACCCTCTGGTAAATGCATTGGTTATAAATAGCCAGCTTGTTTTCAAAAAAATGGCCCCTCACCTTCTCAATTCTCTTATTTAGTCTTTGAATTTCTTGCTTAGAATTCTATCAATTTCATGTTTTGTCTCCATTGTTGGTCTTTTAGAGGTCATTCAATCTTCTTTTTTATTCTTGCTTCATTGTTGTGCCATGTAAGTTAGCTTAGCATAGAATAGCTTCATTTCTAGATTAGAATCCATTAAATTTGTAGGTTTTGTTTTGTCACAAGGATAGATTCTAAAACTCTCGGTACATTTGCATTGTATTCCTACAATAAATCCCGCTAGGAATTGCATAGTCGCTCGTTCACTTACACTATCCCTCTCCTACTCACATTGTATTCGGTCTATATCCAAAGTTGTCATTGTTCGAATACCATCTTCTGTTGATACTATCATATACACACTTTCTAGATTCACGAGAACATGAAGGAACGAGGATATCACACTTGAGGGGACGAAATCACACACAACTAGATTTACCACTGTTATGTAAATGTCAGGTTTGAGCTATCAAAGTTCTAGTTATAACATATCAAATAGAGTAGTGAATTATTTTATTTCAGTTAAAATTTCACTCTCGATATCACCAGGGGAAGTTGTGGGGATTGATAGTTTCTAAGAAATTGTGATTCATTCCTCACTTCTGAGGTAGGATCAAGAGCCTTTCAATTTAATATAATTAGTTGCTTAGATATTTAGGATAAAATCACAACTACATAGGCAAATAGCCACACCAGGCTACTTTGTTTGTTTTAAATTTTGTTGCTAGATTAGTTGTTCATTTTTCTAAATATACTAGAATAGCTACTCTTTAATTTCATTAAAATACGTCATTGAAAATACAAAAATAGAAGAATGCTTGCATAGTGTAAATACTTCTTTCGTAATCAGTTTATTAATTTTAGTTAAAAGTTGAATCATTTTGTATGACAATCACAGGACCTAGAGAGCCTAGAGAATATATATTTGAACCAATAGTGCCTCAACCAAATCTACCCATGACATTAGCTGATATAGATCAAGACCTTAGGATACGGTCTTCTAAGCAATGGCAAACCTATAAGCAATCAAGAACAATTAAGAGGATTAAATATCGAAGATGACAAGGCATACACCTTTTGGTCAAATCATCCTAACTATAGATTGCCTTGATAAAATACCTGAATGACTGTACAAGGATTCGAAAGAGAACAAGCATTTGGTTGCGATCCTTTAGTTCCACAACTGATGTGGAGACCAACTCATTGACATAGATACTAGCTTACGCATTCAAGTTGCTTGAGGAACACTGTAAAGGCATTCCAAGAAAATCATACAACTTCTAGTTCTAAATAAAGAGGTTGAAAAGGTGTATGATTACTGGATAGTTGGAAGAAGGGATTGATTCTTCACATGACCATAATAGGTCCACAACAACCATGCACTCACGGTTGTAATCCCCAAGTCCCACAACCTAACGAGGCCCGCAAATCAGTTAAGTATTCCCACCGACTTATGAACGTTGGTATTTAGATCTTCACCACTCCCACGAGATATTATAACACAATTCTCCTTATTAAATATAGAAGCCAATCAATCTAATATTTACCGGGCTAGACCAAAAAATCACCCATAGTTCACTACAAATCCACTAAACCTCCCATCACCATTTTCATGACCTTGTCTCGAAGATATATACGAAGCTCCCATAGACCACTTCCCATGTATCCAAAAATAAGAAACAGATCTCGGCATAGATAGTCGACATTGATTAGAACCTCCGAGTAGCTATTATATCCAAACGATCCATTACACCAATTCAAAGTTAAGAGGTCCTTTTTTCCTTAGATTCGCAGGTTCCATTATTGCGTATTGAGGATATAAGATTACCTTATTAGCTTTTATGTATCCATTCATATTCAACATTCACTGGCTATCTCGGCATGACCTCGGGGTTGGGTACAAGGAAGAGGTACTTGTAGATTCCCATGCTCGCATGTCATTTTTTCCATTGTACAAAATTGGTGAACCGAACATGAAAAAAATAGTTCCTCCTCTTTTATTTTTCATTTATTTCATCCACCTTCACTCTTTCCCATTATTCTATGGGTATTCATATACCCCCTGAATATGTCGGGATATGATGCATATGGCAGACCTCTCTCAATTCTTAAGTAAACTATAGTCAAACAAATAGACAACCATCACCCTCACTTTCTGCATGGGCTGATAACTATTCAAGTAATTACTTGTCATCTCAAACTCCCCCTCATAGAACTAGTTCTAGTTCTTCATTCCAAGTTGAAGATTTTGATCAGCTCACACAAACACAACAAATCTGCAGCCCTCGTGCTCTAACAATATGACATTTACCGGAGAATCCACTTCATCTCCTCGGTCTTGTTTAGACCATAGATCGGTAGATAGTCGAATGACTCCCCTTTTTGGATGAGGAGTACTTAGCACGCTTCAAAAAGTGAACAATGCTTCCAAAATATGTATCCACCTATAAGGAGTTTAAAACTACAATCCGATACCCTATTCTAGGAAAACACCCCATTGCTCCACCTATGGGAAATACCCTGGTGAAGCTTTTCAGTAGGTAACAATCAATTCATAGTAGGGTATCACACCCTTTACAACCTTAAGGTATACAACAAATTCCATTAAGGAAAAACATAGTGTCTTCACCAATAGAGGTCATTTCAGCTTTAGTTGAAAAGATTAGAGGGTCGAACTTGCTCAAGTAAACCAAAATTTTATTTGGGGCAAGTAGGAATACCCAACCCTCCACATCATCCCAAATAGTTGACCTCCTTACAGAACAGGCACGTTAGGAATGCCTCCTCAAAATCCTTATAATTATCCACAAAGAAACACCAACTAGGATCTGCGTTTTCAAATTCCACTCTGATCAAAAACATGACACCTCCCGACTTGGCACCAAACAACTCATACCGTGCAACAATGCTCCTCCTTACTTAAATGTTTATTCAAATCCATCACAAGGAGACATGTTCTCTTCTCCCCGATGTTCGTTCAACCACAAGGATTCCCTTATGTCCTTACAAACGCATATGTTATGCCATATCAACAACCCATTCCACCTCCACCCCCTCAACAAGCGCCATCGATGGTCGAGGCCTATGCGGCAGGACTTATTCAATATTTAAAAGAGCCCCTAGACTTCACCGCATGCAAGTGTTATGCTTCTAAGACCTCTTCCCGATCTACCCAAATACAAAAGGGAAGGGGATCCAAATGCACACATTAAGGCCTATGCCACACTGACCATACAGAATTACTCCTTGGGATAGGGTTGTTGCTAAAATATTCCCTTAAACCTTTGAAGGTATTTCCCTTGATTGGTATTATAGAATACATGAAGCCTTGATACACTCATTCAAACAACTTGTGTCTGACTTTATCAAATATTTTGACATGAACAAATTATTAAGAATAGGAATCAGGGAGTTCTTACATATTAAACAAGAACATAATGAATTTGCTGCTCATTTTATTCAAAGATGGCGTATGGTTCTCTACTCATCAATGAGTGCTCCAAACATGGATCAAATGGAACTATGTGATTTATTCCTTAATTCTCTCAATAGAGAGATAAAGGAAGAAGTCTAGAAGTTCCCACTAAGAAATTATGATGAAGTACTTGAGAGTGCTCTCCGAATTGACCAAGCAATAGATAGTGGTCGTAAGACATATGGAACAAATGGGAAATTAACCACTCCCAATCAAAACACCATGGCCTATCCTAATACCAGGAATGCTAATCAAGGACCTAAGATCCTTAACAAGAATTGCGGAGTTACAACAAATGGAGTAACTGACCAAGTTAAAAGGGAAAACGTTGTAAACATTTTTCCACCTATTAATAATCAATGAAATAACAATTTTACTCCAACAATCATTGTGGTGGATTTTAATTGTCCACCACAACAATAAAAATGATGATGAAGAAGATGACAAATCCAAACACAAGGTCCAAATCAAAATCCAACTTTGGATATCGAGTCAAAACCAAAGGCAACAACCTCAAAATTTTAACTCTAACAACCAACAACCTTATCGAATTTCCACAACAGGTTCTTAATCAACACCTCAAAATTATAATCCCAATTTTTATTGTGGCTTCCACAAGATTCAAGGCCACGATACTAGGACTTGTCAGACTACAATAAATTCATGCAAAGATTTGCCGAAGATCAAAAACAACTCTTTATAGATGTGTTTTTAGCAAATTTTGTAGTACCCATGCAAAACACTTATGCATGGGAAATTTCCCTCAAATGCACCCCTCAAGATCTTTAATGATCCACTCCCAAACCATTCTAACAATAACAGGATAGATCCTAGCAGAACAAACAAGGGTGTCAGAATAAGAAAAATGATCATGAAGCTTCAACTTCATTAAATCCACCAAATCGCACCCCAACTAGGAACTCGACCCCAAAATAAGATAGTTGGTTTGTTAGAATTGACACCGAGCTACTGTATAAACCATAACAAGAACATGATATTATTCTTCTCAACCTACTCCAAGTTATCCATTGGAACCGAAAACAATCAACAAATGTTGGTAAAACCCATAGGTGCCTATGATTTAATTAATGATTTAACTAAAACCTTCTCTCACATCTCCTTTTAGATTTGTTAAAGAACTCTCCCACCCACGGGTTTCTCTCTTAGAAGCACTAGGCCTTGGTCATTTAATCAACATCACTCCTCCACCGAAATGCAAGTAAACCATGTATACTTTGACATTTATCCTTCGGTCAGCCAGATAGGGATACTGAATTTATATTTGATATAAGCAAAATGCCAACAGACGTTGAGATTGCATGAAGAGGTGACCCAACTTTACATTTGCAAGTATGGATTTACAATAATTATGTTAAATGTGCAATGGTTGACAATGGGGCAGCAGTTAACATAGTCCCCTTCACTTTTCTTCAAAAGTTAGGATATGGAGAGATAAACTGTTCCACAACACGAAATATGCTAAGAGGTTATGATAGCCTCAAAGCCACTTCGATTGGAACCATAGTTTTACTAGTCACTTTAGGACCCAAGACGGTCCTCACTGAGTTTTATATTATAGATCAGGAAACCAACTATAATATGATCCTTGGTCAGCCATGGATACACCACATGAAGGCAATCCCTTCCATGTTATTCCAAGAAATAATATTTCTACACTTAGGGAAAAATTGTGGCACAAGGTGACCCAAAACCCTTCGATATATACCTAGCTGATTTGAAGAAAAGACCAGGTGTTCACTCCGAGTTTGAACTCCCAACAAATCAGCTTGTCAAACCAACTAATTCAAAACCAAAAGAAGATTTGATACCCACCACAAAATTAGAAATTACAAATCCAGCCGAGGACATTCCAGCACTCAAAAATGAGACCAATGTTATAAAAATAGTGTCACTAGGGACTACCACAAAAATTGTCGAGTTGCTAGAGAAGGACTTACCTATTCTCCTACCATTTGATTCTATGGGTATGGGACACACCCTGAATTTATTCTCTTCCATCAGACGAAGTTTTTATGGTAGAAGTAACTAAAGCAAAAGAAATAGATATGACAGATATCCCAATATCTATTTTTCCAAGCAAGTATTAGACTCTCCACTTTGATGGAGCTAGATGTCACTTTGGAGCTAGGGCAGGAGTGATCTTTACTTCACCTGAGGGAAAGATCCTACCTTTCACCTTTAAATTAAACTTTGAATGTACAAATAATGGGGCTGAGTACGAAGCTCTCCTCCTTGGCCTCATCCTAGCTAAAATAATTGGTGTCGACAACATTAGGGTGCTAGGAGAGTCGCAACTAGTTGCAAACCAAGTCTCTGAGGTATATGAAACTAGGGCTGAACATTTACAACTATACAAAATAGTGGTATTAGATCTAAGCAAGGGATTTAACTTCATATCAATTGAAGCAATCCCACGAGAGCATAACCTTCTCATAGACTCAATAACAACCTCAGCTTCCCGTTTCACTCCAAACATTGAGTTGGAAAATACAAATTTCACAAAGATCACTTCATACCAAACCATTAGTGCATAAAATATCAACAAACTTACTTCGACTCATGGAGAAGTTAAGGATGATTTTTCTATCATAAATCACTTTGATAATGATAGAGTCACTCTCGAATATCTAAACACCTACGCGGAGCTACACCTTGCTCACCGTATAGTTAATATTTCCTAATACCACATTCCTCTTCCTATTTTGAAAATCCCATGGTAAAGTCTCCTCCACGTATGATATCGATATCTACGAGATAGAAGATGGAGAAATCTTATAACTACCTCTAGCACCACCTAAATTTGAAGAAGGTAATGCTTCTTTAATAGAAGAAACCATTGACATAAACATTGGAACGGAGGAAGAACCAAAGATTTTGAAATTGGGATCTTCGTTAACTCTAGAGGAGATAGAAATACACACCCAAATCCTCAAATAACATCAAAAGGCTTTCACATTTAATTATAAAGAAATGAAGGGCATTGCACCACACATCACGATATATAACCTCGTCACTAAACAAGATGCAAAACCAAGTAAATAGAAGTCAAGACCAATGAAGCCAAAAGTGGCTCTCATGGTTAAAAGCAGCAATAATAAATATTCTCCAAGTGGGATTCATCAAGCCCGTTGACTATTCACAATGGGTATCTAATATCATCCCCGCTCTCAAAAAGAATGGGAAGATACGCATTTTCATAGATTTTCGAGATATTAATAAACCTTGTCCCAAGGATGACTTCCCATTACCATCCATTGACGTTATCGTTGATGCAACAAACTGGATTTGAACTGCTATCCCTCATGGATGGGTTCTCGTGGTATAATCATATTAAAATATCTGAACATGATCAAGCCAAAACTACATTCATAACTCCATGGGAACATATTGTTACGTTGTCATGCTATTTGGTCTTAAGAATGCTGGTGCTACATATCAACGGAAATGACTTATATATTCCATGATCTTAACCATGAAATGGTGGAATCCTATGTGGATGACTTGTTTTCCAAGGCCAAGAAATTTTGTGATCATCCGTATGTGCTTTGTATCATCCTCTCATGATTAATTGAATATGGTGTCACATTAAACCCAGAGAAGTGCATGTTTGGTGTGACGGAGGCAAACTTCTAGGCTACATTATATCTTCACAAGGGATTGATGTTGATCCAACCAAAATATAGGTTGTTCTCAAAATAATCCCACCATCGGACAAGTCTGGAATTAGGTCATTTCTTGGGAAACTTGGTGCAATCCAAAGGTTCATCCCAGATTTAAGTTTTGCCATTCATCCAATCAACAATCTATTAAAGAAAGATTATAACATTCATTGGACTAAGGAATGAAACAAGGCCTTCAAAGAAATTAAACGCTTCTTTTTGTCTCCACCCACGCTAATGCCTCCCAAACTAGATCTCCCTTGATCTTATACTCATGAACCACTCATGTCTCTCTCGCCTACATGCTGGCTCAAGAAGACAATGATAAACAAGAACGTGCAAAGTCTATTTCATCACCCAAACATTGCTCGATTATGAGACACATTATACACAGGAAGAGAGAGAATTCTTGCCATAGTCTTTGCAAACAAAATGTTTAAGACATTTCATGTTAAAACAAGAAACAAGGGTCATTGTAAAGACAGATCATTTACAAACATTTCTCACACGAGGATCTTTATCTAAAAAGGTTGGGCATTTCATAACCTTAATGGGAGAATTTGAGTTGACATTCGTAAACCAAAAATCCGTTAAAGGACAAATCATTGTAGATTGGTTAGCTGACAATCCACTAGATGGAGGTGATCTGGTAAATCTAGACTTTCCTGATGAGTGTGTATACTTCCAAAACCAGGCCCCCATCTATACATGTCCTGGTACACTGATATCATCAATTTTATCATAGACCATACATACCCGAAAAGTGCCACATCACAACAAAGAAGGTAGTTATGCATTATCACCACTAAATATGTTGTTTTAGAACAAGTACTATATCATAAAGCCTTCGACGACATGCTTCTAAGATGCGTCGACACAGAAGAATCCAAGAATATTCTTCATGAATCACACAAAGTGATATGTGGAGGCCACTTCGGTGGTCATGCCACTACTCGAAAAATACATTGGATGGGCTATTTTGGCCCACTCTAAACATGACATGCTGGAATTTGTACGTAAGTGCCACAAATGCCAAGAATTCTCTCCACGAGATTCACATGCCAAAGACAATCCTTCGCAACCAATAGTGACCCCGTGGCCCTTCTCCACATGGGGTCTGGACTTGATAGGGAAATTATCTCCCTCATCAACCGACGGCCATAATTTTATAATTACAGCCATGAAATATTTTACCAAATGGGTGGAGGCCATGCCTCTCACCACCGTACTAGGTTTGGTAATTGCCAAATTCATTCTAAACCAAATCATTTACAGGTATGGTGTCCCACAAGTCATTATCTCAGATAATGGCACGTCCTTTAAAAATGACAAAGTCCGTGAGTTATGTAGAAAATTCAAAATAAACCATCACACGGCCTCTCTTTACTACCCTCAAGCCAATGGGTAGGCTGAAGTGACAAATAAAACATCAAAAACTATTCTCCTCAAAACGGTCAAGGAGAACAAGCGAAATTGGCATTTAAAACTATATCCACTCAGGGCCCATTGAACCTCAATAAGAACACCAATAGGGGAAACCCCTTTCTCACTAGTATTCAAGGTAGAAGCAGCCCCCCACTTGAGGTTGAAATACCCACCTACATCTCTCGTTACAATAGAAGCTTATGGAGGCATGCCTCTCTCAATCGGAAGGCCTTGACAAGGCCGAGTTAAATGTCGAACAACAACCACAGAGCCTATGATAACCGGATGGGTCAAAGCAGATAAAAAAAGGTCTATGAGTGATAAATATATGAGGGGGATCTAGTTATAAGGCTAGATAGTTGGATCGATAAGAAAACCGGTGAAGGAAGAAAGTTCCGGCCCAAATGGTTGGGCCCATACCGAGTCATGAAGGACTACGGAAATGGTGCGTATCTTTTGTGCACACTAGAAGGTGAGGAATTCAGTGAAACTGTGAATTCCTTGCATCTTAAATGGTTCTACGTGTAAAAAAATCAAAATCACCACTTGTACATTATATCTACCTACATTGCATTAGTCATTTAGTTGTTTCATTTTGTCCACTCATTTCGTAAAAATTACAATCCAGAACTTACTCTTAAGCAATATGTTACAAATTTTTGAAAATATTGGCAAAAGCATTCAAATCACATCTCTTCAAACATCATCAAGTATTTTTAAATCTTCTCATCAAGTTTGATAGACAAGTATAGATGAAAATCATACCAAGGCCTCGCATACTTATTTTTTCTCTTCCTTTCTACTAGGTGAAGTTGTCCTTACCTATGGTCTATTCTGGAAGATTCTTGGTGTCACATCTATCCCTCTTAAATCCCTTTGAAAGAAAGGATATCCCAAATTCATAGATCAAAAATGTCAAAATCAAATGAAATTAAAAGCACCAAGCAAACAGAATATTTTATTTTACACACTTCTTTACCCCCATCAACCTTCGGTGATAAGCCCACATCTCTTACTAGTGGTGTGAGGTCAGGAAAGGAAAGGAGTGCCCTTACTCCTGTATCTTGCCTTTGGTGACAAACCCATGATTCTTACTAGTGGTATGAGGTAGGATGTGGGGTCCATTCACACAATTAAAAATCTTGGTATGCTAAAAGCACAAATCAAATTCTATTAAGAGAAAAAAATATCCAAATTCCAAAGAGATCAAATCCTCAAAACCAGATTTTGTCAACCAAGTTGCCATTTATGAATCTAAGTCTAGATAAACTGGAAAGTAAGTGGCCTTCTAAGCTTGGTGGTAGTTCTAAGTAGGGTAGGTGTGTAGGTCTAAGTTTGGTTTCTATTACTGGTTTGTCTGTCTCTCATCATTCCATTCAGTCAAACTCATACAATTTGTTCCCTTCCCAACTCTTGGTGTAGAGCCCTCGCATCTTACTAGTTGCGTGGATTTGGGAATGGGGAAAATTCATCTCTTTATCACTATACATTCATCACATTTTGCAAACATAAGAAGAAATTACAAACATTTCCCAAAGAGTTCAAAAGTTCGGTACTACCATATGTTTGTATCATCTCATATCAGCATTACAAAAACATACAAAGTAAAACATTCTGTTTATTATCATTTGTCATCCATTGCATACATTCTGAAAAGCATGAAAAAAAATATTCTAAAAACATCTAAGTACACATGTGGAAAAAAGTCACAAAATTATAGGCACCAAGAGTCTAGATCCAAATATATATATATATATCAAGTTTCGTATATAATGTCATCATGCACTAGGCATGGTCAAAATGCTCAATGAGCCTAAAAAGTATAAAAGCACTCATATAGATAGTTGACAAAATACTACAAAAGTGGCCTCTTGATCCCTATGGGATCCATCGTGAGGGTGAACGACCACATCTAGGACTCGCTACGCTCGTCGGCACTCCGAATGCACTAAGGGCTCACTGGGTCACGGCTAGTAATCTGTCATCTCGCTATGAGAATGACTCCTCGATCAAGTGCTCACTGCTCTTGATCCAAACTACCTCAAAGATGGAGAGAAATCATTATCTTCACCGGATGCCGACAAAGGTAAAAACATCAGTATGCCTACCGGCTGCTGAAGGCTCCCCCACATCCATAGATAGCTCAGCACGAGTCTTCTCTCGAGGGGAGCAATAAGGTATCGTGCATACTCAATGAATCAAGTCTCACCACTCATCAGCAGTCACTGCAAAACAAAGGAGAAAACAAGTTAGAAAATGATCAAAAGATAAAACCAAGAGTAAACAAAACAAAAATAAATAACGACTAAGATAATTCTAACTAAAACAAATGTCAAGAGAAGAGTGACAACTCACTCGGATCTTCGGCCTCCAAGAAGGATCTCTAGGATCCGCTCTCGCCATCGATATTGTCACACCGACCGGTGTCCCTCTCCCACGTCTGGGGCAATGTGACGGCCTGTAAAACTTGCCATCTCCACCTAAGTCTTGAGAGAGCAACTCCTCTGAGACCAGAGTCACCCTCTCTGCGCTCCACTCTACCCTCTCAGCCCGTAGGATCTCTTGAGTATCATGCCACTCGGGATCACTATCATACCCCCACCCGTCTCATTAATCTCCATCACCTCTATCTCTCCCCCAATGAACTCCTCAGACTCAGAGTCCACATCAATGGGCTCATCACTGCTATGGGCAGACCAAGTAATCTAAAGTAAAGGTCCCTAAGGAGAACCGGCTCTCCCTTGAGCATGTACTACCCTCCTGGCTACAATGGGAACACCAGGAGTAACAATGGTCCAACCTCGACTCTAAGACATCCCCGAGCCTCACGGATAGATCTATACACTGGCCCCACTGGAGGAAACATGTCAATATAGGGGAGGCTGAACATGCTTGTGGTACTCTATCAAAGGGGTGGATCTCCAACTTCCCCACCCTGTCTACCAGCTGACTAGTAGTCTGAAAAGCAATCAATGTAACAGTCTCCTCTCCCCATACCCCTGCCATGGTCTAATAAGGAGTGGCCTCCATGTCTATAGTGGTCAAAGAGGCCACTGGCTAGTGGGGTGCTATAAGAACTGTCATCCCTATCCACCTCATTGCCCTGACAGCCCTAGGATCCTCTACCTCTACACCTCTCCCATACGGAGTGATATGCTCATACACCCAACTCATAACAAGATTCGGTGGTTTAGTGATCGGTGTCCCTATAAATGTCGACTACCCCGTAAATATCATGGTAGGTGGTCCCAAGGATATCTACTCCCCAAGCATAGACACATCCATGGCCCTCAATTTGTGTAATAATGGGGGCCCAGCAATATAAGAGGGTGTCCCCTCCCTTGTCCCCAATCAATCTCGATGAAAGGATGCCCATGATGGCCTTACAGAGCACAGAATGTCTCGACTCAATAATGGAGTAGATTCTCACTCCCTTCTTCTATCCCATCGATACAACTGCATCCCCCATATAGGTGGCCCACTGAACCACCTGAGATCTTGATACTGTTGTCTTAAGAGACAGCCGCCACCCAAGGATCGAAACCCCCAGTATACGGTAAACATCCTCCAGGGTGATGGTCCACTCACCCCTAACTCCCCGGAAATCGGAAAGTATTCTCGATCCGTATCCCAATATGAAAATAAGTCACATAGTATGTGACTCGGCAGTGTGTAACATGAGGGACCTTTGCAATCCTCCAAATGTTATCCCTCCTCAAGAGTATCTCACTCGCCTAGGAGAGTTCCTCTAACACCGATGTGAGCCAATCACACTCCCCGTCTTGCTCCATCTAATGTACTCCTCCTTTTGCATACACCCAAACACACAAAAAAAGGAGTAATTTAGTACCAAAATCCAGTTAGAAAGACTATTAAAAACATGTAAAAATGCTAAAAATGCAAAAATAAATAAAAGAAAGCATTGTTTTAGTCTTCTGTCACATGAACCAACACGAACGGCTCATAAGCCCTAAAAACACCTAAAAACAAGAAAATGCACCATTTTAACTAAAATAAAAGCCTACCCTATGGGCGCCCCCTAGAGACACATTTTAAAACTAATATTTTCAAAAATACCCCCCAGACAAAGATTTCATCATTTCCACATTTTAGGTTCAAAAACAATAAATCAAGAAGAACTAACCTGAGACTTCACGGGTCAATGTTCCACTCTCATAGGCATGATCACTATCTCACCACGAACATTTTGACTATACTCTCATTGAAAACCATCACCGTGGGTCCCAGAGCTCAAAAACTATCAAATCAATCCACACAAATGAATAGTAAAATGAGTTCATTTTATATATATAGCTTTCTAAAATTGATTTTAAATGTCTTTCGCAGGTCGAGCATCGATTTGCTGGTAAGTTCTAAACCCCGTGTAGATGGTAAGTCCTCATTGCATATCAATTTAGTCTTATTTCTCAAATTGTTTTATCTACCTACACTTGAGTCCCTTTTTCATTTTGCAAATAGCGGGATTTTGGATGGTGACTTTCCAACACACGGGCGTGTCAGGTATAACTCCTAACTCCCCATTTTGAGACCACCATACTCAGATCCACCATTTTACGCCTCTTCATGGCTAAGATGCTTCTCCGAGGGGGCAATATTTGCAAGATTCTAAAATTATAGGGTACTGCACCACCGAACGATGTTACACATACCACAATGATGATACAGTCTCTCTTGCAAGGTGTTCGAATCCAAAAAGCTCGCCAAGTATACATTTGTATCCCGCATGCCCCACTCGGCCTCCGCATGATTTTTTTTTCCTCTACCCCTTTTTCTTGAAATTTTTCTTTAGTGACGAAACCGCCACCCCGCCGGGTGGTGGTCCCATGACCGCGGCCCAGATAGGGTGGTGGTCTGAATCGCCCCCGCACAGGTGGCGGCGGTCTTGTATGCATTTTCCATATTCTTCTTACGATTGCCAAACATAAATCTTCAATTTTACCCACTTTCTTCAACCACTTTGGCTTGCATTAATGTTTTTAGTTCCTGTAATAGTGTTTTTCCTTTGTCTATAGTAAAAGAGTTCAATTGGGAGTCACCCTCGATAAATGCATTAGTTATAAATAGCCAGCTTGTTTTCAAACAAATGGCCCCTCACCTTCTCAATTCTCTTATTCAGTCTTTGAATTTCTTGCTTAGAATTCTATCAATTTCATGTTTTACCTCCATTGTTGGTCTTTTAGAGGTCATTCAATCTTCTTGTTTCAGTCTTGCTTCATTGTTGTGCCATGTAAGTTAGCTTAGCATAGAATAGCTTCATTTCCAGATTAGAATCCATTAAAGTTACAGGTTTTGTTTTGTCACAAGGATAGATTCTAAAACTCTTAGTAAATTTGCATTATATTCCCGCATAAATCCCACTAGGAATTACATAGTCAAGCTTTGTTCACTTGCACTATCCCTCTCCTACTCGCATTGTATTCGGTCTATATCCAAAGCTGCCATTGTTCAAATACCATCTTCTGTTGATACTATCATATACACGCTTTCTAGATTCATGAGAACATGAAGGAATGAGGAGATCACACTGAGGGGATGAAATCACACACAACTGGATTTACCATTGTTCTGTAAATGCCAGGTTTGAGCTATCAAAGTTCTAGTTACAACATATCAAATAGAGTAGTGAATTATTTTATTTCAGTTAAAATTTCACTCTTGATATCACTAGGGAAGCTATGGGGATTGATAGTTTCTAAGAAACTGTGATTCATTCCTCACTTCTGAGGTAGGATCGAGAGCCTTTCAATTTAATATAATTAGTTGCTTAGATATTTAGGATAAAATCACAATTGCACAGAAAATAGCCACACTAGGCTACTTTGTTTGTTTTAAATTTTGTTGCTAGATTAGTTGTTCATTTTTCTAAATATACTAGAATAGTTGCTCTCTAATTTCATTAAAATATGTCATTGAAAATACAAAAATAGAAGAATGCTTGCATAGTGTAAATACCTTTTTGTAATCATTTTATCAATTTTAGTTAAAATTTAAATCATTTTGTATGACAATCACAGACCTAGAAAGCCTAGAGAATATATTTTTGAACCAATAGTGCCTCAACCAAATCTACCCACGACATTAGCTGATATGGATTAGGACCTTAGGATACAGTCTTCTCGAGCAATGGCAAACCTACAAGCAATCAAAGAACAATTAAGAGGATTAAATATCGAAGATGACAAGGCATACACCTTTTGGTCAAATCATCCTAACTATAGACTGCCTTGATAAAATACCCAAATGACTGTACAAGGATTCGAAAGAGAACAAGCATTTGGTTGTGATCCTTTAGTTCCACAACCTGACATAGAGACCTCCTCATTGACATAGATACTAGCTTACGCATTCAAGTTTCCAGAACACCTGTAAGGTATTCCGAGAAAATCATACAACTTCTAGTTCTAAATATAGAGGCTGAAAAGGCATATGATTACTGGATAGTTGGAAGAAGGGATTGATTCTTCACATGACCATAACAGGTCCACAACAACCACGCACTCATGGTTGTGATCCCCAAGTCCCACAACCCAACGGGCACCTCGCAAATCGCTTAAGTATTGACACCGGCTTACGAACACCGGTATTTAGATCTTCTCGTATTAAATATAGAAGCCAATCAATCTAATATTTTCTAAGCTAGACCGTAAAAATCACCCATAGTTCACTACAAATATGAAGCCCCTATTTTTAGGGATATGGAGGGCTATTTTTTTGTCGCAGTATTTGTCCCATGCCATGAAAATATCATTTTCCCACTTGTTCAGATGAAAGAGTTACTCAAACGCGAAGTGTGGAACCCTGAATAAAACCTAGAATTTCAAGACTTGTTTTGTTGCAATCTGACATCCATGGTGCACTTACTAAAAATAGCATGTCTTCCTACATAGGGGTCTATTACTTTAGATAATCCACCATTTGAAGAGGCTATAAGAAGGTGGTAAACACAGAGGGAGTATCACAGAAAAGTCATCAAAAAGGTCATCTCAGGCTCACAATTCACACTTACTAAAAATAGTAAGTTACACTCAAAGAGCAGTTTTGGCACAATGGGATGTACAAGGATAATCATTCAGGGGGACATCATTGTTTAGGATCATCCTAGGAATTTTTCATAGGGATTCAAGATCCATCTTAGTTCATTCAACTTGGTGAGCGTTCATGAGCTAATTTGAAGGAGTTTCTCAAAGTGTGCAAGGAGTTTGAAGATTCATAGTTTCACTACATTTGGAGCTTTCCATCAACAAGGATCAATGGAATTCATCGGGAATGACATCTCCTCTTCTTCTTCTCTCTCTCTTTCTCTCTCCTCTTCCCCCCAACTTTCTCTCACTTTCCAATATTCTAATTTCACGTTGGGGTTGCACTTTTTCATGTCCTAATGTTCCTAATGTAATAAGTCACCTTTATGTTATAAAAAGGGACTTAATATTCTCCTAGGAAGTTGAAAAAAATTTTTAAGTTGCACAAGGACATATGAAAATCCATTGGGGGTAGATGATAAGTCACCTCTCATTCTATAAATTGTAAATCCATTCCCATTTCAAAGGGTTGGCAATTGATCTTGTAAACTCAAGAGTGCATTGTACTTAGAGAAAGCAAAGGAGATAGCCATTTTCTTCTACTTTCCTCCACTCTCAAATTTCTTCCATTCCCACACTATGTACAACTTTTGTTTAAGAATCAATACAAAGAAGGAGTTTCTATATTTTCTTTGACTAAGGGGTTTCTTGATACTTTGTGATCAATAAATTCTATTTGGTCTTGTTGTTATTTGTAGAGTTGTTTCTTCTCATGAATGCATGTGTTGAAATTTCTAACTAGTGTGTGCAGGAATCTGATTTTCTACTTGCAACATTAGTTCTCCTACCTCATTTTCTCACTCCCTTTTCCACTCTTAGACAAATTCTTCCCTAGAAATATATTGCTAGCTTTTCCACAAGGTCAATGGAGTGCCCCTATTGATCCCGGCCACAAAGGCCACCAGAAAATCCACCTTTACTCACACATGCATATACGATAGCTGCACTCGGTTAAGTAGAGGGACTTAGATTCCCAGAGCATTGGTAAAAAAATCCACAAGTTTTTCCACCCAAAAATTTTCTCACCAACAGTTTTTTGGTGCCCACCATGGGGGTAGATTTAGCAACATCTACACCCAAAATATGACCACAAGGTCCAAAAATTCAAAAAAATAAAATATTGAAAAAAAAAAAAAAGTTCATGAAAATCCATTGCTTGAAAGAAACATGCATTTTATTTCTTACACGTGACCTTTTCATATTCCACAATGTCTTTTCATATTCCCATTGCAAATTTTTTTAGTGCTAGAATTTGAAGAAGAAGATTTTCAAAGAAGAGTTGAAATAGAAGTAGAAGAAACAATGGAAATGTAAAGAATAAATACCTCAACCACATTGTTCCATGGGGAAGGAATACATGCCCACTTTCTCTTGAACCCCCTCTTCATGATCTACCAATGGGTTCGAGTTCCCACAAAACTTTCCAAATTCAAAGGTGACAACACACAACATCCTGGGGAAGAAACAATCCCATCTTTCACAACATCATTGGAATTTCTTGGTGTCCAACATGAAGAAGACATATCGTTTGTGAGACTATTCATGGATTCCCTTCGAGAAAAAGGAGAATCAGAATGGTTTTACCTCCTTCCTTCCCGATCCATCATAGGTTGGAATGACATCAAGACTTCCTTCAAGGAAAGATTTAAATCAACTAAAGACTATCAAGACCTCTTGTGTAGTTGGCTCAAATGAAGAAAGGAGAAAGTGAAACTATGAGAGACTTTGTGGCTCATTTTGAATGGTTGCTTTGAGATACTAAGAAGATTCACCATCTCTGAAAACAATATCAAGAGATTCTTCATAAATGCTCAATCACTGGAGGTAGGATTTCTCCTATGAAGAGTTCAACCAAGGAACATTGTAGAAGCACAAAGGATGGCCATTGAACTTGATGATGATCTCATCCTCTCTGGAAAGATCAAGAATCCATCAAAGGGAAAGGCCCAACATCATAGAGATGAGAGAACCAATCCATCACTTTAAAAAATTGGAAAATGAGATGGCATCTTTGAAGAGGGAATTATTTGAATGAGTATCTTCTCAAAGAAGAAACAAAATCAAATTGCAGGAGCACCCCAAAGGCTCACCTTGGAGGCCCCACCCATGAACATAAATTGTAGATTCAAGAAAAGGAAGAAGAGCTTGAACAAGAAAGTGAAGGTGGTAATTTCCTAGAAATTGATGAACTTGAGAACGATACACAAATCAAGATTTTGTGAGTATTCTGAGGTGATGAAGAAGATGAAGAAGATGCACCTAATTTTTCATGTGTGGTATTCACTCATTCTCACCGAGAAAGGAGCACCTCCTCCACTACTACAAAGAAAAAGAAGGTTGATGATCCTCCTATGGTGACTCCACAAAACAAAATAATCAGTCAAGGATCACCACTTCCATCTTCCATGGAGTCCACATTGTTGAAGCTGATCTTGTAGCAAGTAAGAAGACTCCCACTATTCCAAGTAAGTCTTCTGATGCCTCTTCCAATTCTAAATCCAAATCTTCTCCTATAAAATCTAATACTTTGAAAGCTCCTAGTGTGCCATTCAAAATACCCTCCATTCCTCAAACATCAAATCCTACTCCCAAGCCTATCCAAACTCCAAAATCAGTCCCTTCACCCCCTTGTCCACATCTTCTCCTTTGACTTCATAGAATATGCAAAAAAAGCCAAAGTGTAGATTACCAAAAACTAAATATTTGTAGACCCATCCTGAATAATTTGAGAGGTTTTTTCAATACATCAGAATGGTAGTCTAACACCCAATGATGTAGCTCCTCATCCTAAAGGAATACTACCAAACCCACCTACACCTCCCTCACAGAACATGCTTTCTCTGAGTGCATCAAAGACTGATAAAGTTGAACCTTTCTATGTCTCCCTTCTTGTTGGAGAATATGTATTGAACAATTGCATAATAGATTCAGTGCCTCGAGATAATGTCATGCCTGTGAAGGTTTCCAAAGCTCTCAAACTCACCATGACTCCACCCGGTGGCTCTTATTACTCTTTGGAGTCAAAAGAGGTCCCACTTGTAGGGAAGGTCAAAGATGCATAGGTGGCTCTCGCCATATTTCCAGACAAGAAAGTTTTAATGATGATTTTGGTAGCAAATGTCATCCTAGCCTCATTCGGAATGTTGTTGAGTAGAAGTTTCTGCCGAGACTTGGGAGGGAAAATTCAGATGAATTGGTCATCCAAACCATACCAAGTGAAGGGAGACATGGAGAAATTAATTCTGAGAAGAAGATGAGGTACACGGTACAAAATTCTGAAGCCTAAAAGCTAACATTTTGTACCAAGATAGCAGGGATGAATGAATCACTTTGTGACAACCAAGGAGGAAGAGGATATTCCCATCTTGATAGGGCCATACATGCCTTCCCGGAGAGATTTGGATTTTGAAGAAGCATTGAGGAGATTCGAGTTACAAGAGGGCAAGCCCCAAATTACCAGATGATGCAAACCATGAGGAAGAGGAGATGGTTCTTGATGATTTTCAAGAAGAAAAATCAGCTTATATGCTTATCCAAGATGAGGAGTTATTCTCATTCCCATTTGGGGATGAAGATGATCTCAGTCAGGCCATCTATGGAGAGAAAAATCAGCTTGTGATGAGCCCATGAAAGGTTTGAAAGAAATGTTTGTACAAGAACTACTAAAAAGCCACGGAAAAAAAAAGGACCCGAGCTCGTCTTGAACTCTTGATGCAAGCCATGAATATGCAAGATAAGCATGAAGCTGATTTGGAAGCCTTAACCAATGTGAAGGTTGGCCATATTGAGATAAGGAAAGATGAAAAATATGATGCCACTCTTGAGCTAATGGTTGATGGATGCAATAATGAAAAAATGGAGATATTTTCTTTCCCATTTGAAGATGAAGAATCTTTCCATGATGAAGAAATTGAAGCAAGGAGTTTGAGACCTTTGAAGATGAAGCTCTTTTTGATGAAGGATTGGTAGAGTGCAGCGATTCCCAAAATGATGAGGTAATCCCTCTAGATAGTTTCCTTGAGCTGCATTCTTCAAAGGCATACAAAGATGAGTTGTAGGAAACAATGAAGCATAACTCCGTGTAAGAAATCTTGGATGTAGTAGGAGTTTTGGAAGACCCCGAGCTGATTCTTGATCTCTTAACTCATGCCATGGACATACAAGACAAATATGAGTTTTCCTCCTATCTCCCATCAATACTCAAATGCCTCATAGTGGAGTAGAGATAAAGGATGAATCTAATGTTTCTCATGGAGAAGATGTCAATGAGCATAGACCCAGAAATAAAGTAACTTAGAATATTCAAGGAATTGAATGAAAATCAGCTTTGGGCAGCGATGAGATGCTCAATGGAGAATCAGCTATATGGATAAACATGGAAGGCAACCGACACTATGAAACCGATTTCAAAGAACGTGAAGGTAATGGAATTTCCAAGTGAAAACCCGAGCATCAAGAGGCTCACATGGAATCACTCCTACAAAGTAAAAAGACAATCATGGAAGCACCTAGCTTTCATAAACAATTAAGGAAAGGAGGTTACTTTCTCAACCATTCAATGGCTTCATAGAACAACATCACTCAGTGTTTCCCACTCAAGGGTAACTTTTGAGAAATGGAAAATTTTCATGAAAGTGGGTTGTCCCCCACCTTATACCATAGGTGATTGTTAGGTGTGTTTCCTTTCTATGTGTGTGTTTCCTTTTCTATGTGTGTTGTGTGTTTCCCTTTTTCCTTGTTTTGTGTGTGTTTCCTCTCTTCTCTCTCTCTCTCTCTCTCTCTCTCTCTCTCTAAGTTGTACATGACTCCACAGGGCCCAATGGATAAGGCACTTGGTCAATGGATTATATGGTCTAAAGTTGAGATTTTGGGATTCTTCACATGTCATGTCTTCATTGCACTCATTCCATCCATGTCATGTCCCCAAGCTAGAGCCAATTGTTTTCGTGTAAATGTGCAACAGGAAATTGACAATTTCAAGCATGAAAATGATACCCTTATGTACCAATTTTTTTCAAGTCCTATCATTCCAAGACACCCCAAGTCTACCCAGTCAGTCCAATAACCTCCCAATTGTGTTAATTCATTCCCTAGGTGATTTAGGAAATTCAAATCAACCCCCTAGGTGATTTTAGGAGTTCATCAAAAGTTGCAAGCTACAGGCAGTTGTGGGAAGGGCTATCACTAGCCTTCCGAGGACTAGAGAAACTCCATGGAGCATAGAATAAAATCCAAAATGGACATGGAAGAAATTGAAAGGAATAGAAACATCATGAAGGTTATTTTGGAAGGTTTGAGGAAGATTTGGAGTAGTTGTGGCAGTTTCATCAAAGTTGGGGATTCACAGGCCTAGGCAGTGCACATGCCAAAATAAGTTATTGAGCTTCGAGGTGATTCCGGAGCTCCAGGATGGAGTTAGGAGAAAAAAAAACATCTTCAAAAATATAATTCCAAGCCCTACAATATGGTTAAATCATATTTTTCACAACACTTTGGTGCATTAGGTCTGCATAGGAAGTTTTTCTCAGGCACATGTGGAGTACCAAATCAAAAATCCATTTTTAGGGATCAAATGGAATAATCAAGACATGAGACCCCCCACCATTGGATTCAAAATTCCATTTCTAGTTAGTATCATATAATATTTTCTGAAAAATTCCATCGAGAGCTCAAGTTATCATCGTCACAAGTTGTCCTCTTGGAGCAAGTTCAGGACTTAGCCAAATTTTGGAGGACACGTGTCACTCTCAAGAGCCTGGGGATTTTATGTCCCCAAAGTCCCTAAGGTTAGGTACATCAACCTTGGAAAAATGTTCCCAACCCCCATGTGACCTCTGGAACCCCATACGACCATCAACATTGCTAGTTCAGCCAGCCCCCAGGTGTGCAATTTGGAGCTCAAATTCCCTGTCATCGGATCAACGCCACGTGTCAGCTCCAGGACCGCCATGGAATTTGATGTCCCTCATGTCCCTCATAGGTTAGGACATCAGACACCTTAAAAATTCACCCATCCCTCTAGGAGAGAGTTTTGGTCACCCATGTGACCCGCTTCTAGCCCCTCAGTGCTTTAAAGCTGATTTTTGAGCACTCACTCCATGTCATCGGATCAACGCCACATGTCAACTCCTTGCTTACCATGGAAATTGATGTCCCTCACATCCCTTTGAGGTGAGGGACATCAAGGATAATAAAATTCACCATCCCTCTCTCAACATGATTTTTAAAAATTCAAATATTTACCTGCTTCCTGCTTCTAACTGTTTCCACTCCTGTGCACAAATATACCTCCATTCTTCCTCTGCAACCTCCTCTGCCATCACTCCACCATTGTTGAACCTCAAACCAGACCTATCACAAAATATTCTCCTTCATTCCATTAAATCATATAGGTCTCAGAAGGAATCTTGAGAAACAAAGAAGGAGAAATGAAGAACAACAAAGAGAACAGAATAGAAAATCTCCATAGCCAAAAAATGAAGATTCACAAAAATCTTGCAAACCAGTGCATGAATCAACGAACCATTTTTTTGTGTTATTTTTTCCTCTATCCAAGACCATAAAAACATACTTTTAAACTCTCCTCTCTGTGCAACATATCATTCACAATGAATAAATCTCCTTTCCTCAAAGAAGAAAGAAGTGGGATTTCCTATCAAACCGGTTGTCGGATTGAAGTAAAATTACACGTGAAGCACCAGAAGAAAAAACCCATAACAAAAATATAATTTTTATTGAAAATGGAGAAGAAAAGGAAACCTGAAATTTTTGAGCTCCATTAATGGCCACCATGACATAGTAATGGAAAAAAACAGCGAGCTACCTCTCCGCTTCTCAGGTTCCAGTGGGTGAAATCACCAAAAATTGGAGGAAATGATCGTCAAAAATCTAGTTTCCATGAACTAGTTTTTGCACCATGAAACCCCTATTTTTAGGGATATGAAGGGATGTGTTTTTTTTAGTACTTTCCCTGTCACATGAAGAACATCTATGAAAAATGAAGTGAGCTACCTCTTCACTTCTCAGGGTTCCAGTGGGTGAAACCACATGAAAATTGGAGGAATGATCATTGAAAAATCTAGTTTCACGTGAACTAGTTTTTGCACCATGAAGCCCCTATTTTTAGGGATATGGAGGGCTGTGTTTTTTTAGTATTCTTCCCATGCACATGAAAATATCATTTTCCCACTTGTTCAGATGAAGGAGTTACTCAAACGTGAAGCGTGGAACCCGGAATAAAACCCAAATTTCAAGACTTGTTTTGTTGCAATCTGACATCCATGGTGCACTTACTAAAAATAGCATGTCTTCCTACATAGGGGTCTGTTACTTTAGATAAGCCACCATTTGAAGAGGCTATGAAGAAGGTGGTAAACACAGAGGGAGTATCATAGGCAAAAAGTCATCAAAAAGGTCATCTCAGCTCATGCAATTCACACTTACTAAAAATAGTAAGTTACACTCAAAGAGCAGTTTTGGCACAATGGAACATACAAGGATAATCATTCAGGGGACATCATTGTTTGGGATCATCCTAGGAATTTTCATAGGGCATTCAAGATCCATCTTATTTCATTCAACTTGGTGAGCATTTGTGAGCTAATTTGAAGGAGTTTCTCAATGTGCAAGGAGTTCAAGATTCAAAGTTTCACTACATTTGGAGCTTTCCATCAACAAGGATCAACAGAATTCATCGGGAATGACATCTCCTCTTCTTCTTCTCTCTCTCTCTCTCTCTCTCTCTCCCCCCAACTTTCTCTCACTTTCCAATATTCTAATTTCACATTGGGGTTGCACTTTTTCATATGTCCTAATGTTCCTAATGTAATAAGTCACCTTTATGTTATAAAAAGGGACTTAATATTCTCCTAGGAAGTTGAAAAGTTTTAAGTTGCACAAGGACATATGAAAATCCATTGGGGGTAGATGATAAGTCACCTCTCATTCTATAAATTGTAAATCCATTCCCATTTCAAAGGGTTGGCAATTGATCTTGTAAACTCAAGAGTGCATTGTACTTAGAGAAAGCAAAGGAGATAGCCATTTTCTTCTACTTTCCTCCACTCTCAAATTTCTTCCATTCCCACACTATGTACAACTTTTGTTTAAGAAATCAATACAAGAAGAAGAATTTCTATAGCTTTCTTTGACTAAGGGTTTTCTTGATACTTTGTGATCAATAAATTCTATTTGGTCTTGTTGTTATTTGCAGATTTGTTTCTTCTCATGAATGCATGTGTTGAAATCACTCTTCGAAAAAGGTTCCCTAGCAAGAGATTGCTATCTTTCACATGGTCATTGGAGTGCCCCTATTGGATCCCCGACCACAAGGCCACTAGGAAAATCCACCTTTACTCGTGCATGCATATACGGAAGCTACACTGGTTAAGTAGAGGGACTTAGATTCCTAGAGCATTGGTAAGAAATCCACAAGTTTTTCCACCCACAATTTTTCTCACCAACAATCCATCATATTTCACCACACCTACTCCTCCCCCGCACATGGTGGAGTTTATCTAGCCATATGACGCTCTTCCAAATCCATGGTCACAATCAAAATCTATACCACTAAGCAAATACCATGTAGATAAGATCCTCTAGGTTCACATAGGAAAACTGAAACTCGGTAACCTCTGGACAAAAATAAGTAGAAAACTCATACTCCGAACGTATCTATTCAAAACATGACTCCACCAATGATCTACAAAGACTCTTCCAAGTCAGATCTACATCATACAAATCCTAAAATTATTCCTACATCCAAACAAGTGTGTGAAACCTCCAATTTCTCTTTGATGCGTAATCCACCAACCACTAGTAAATATCTATAGGAAAAATGGTGAAAAATATCTTGTATAGATCATGATAGAGATTTTGTTCAACCCACATGTGTGCATTAACTTCAGGTCCAAGTGTTAAATATCTGAGCATATTCTTCCTCCAAATTGTCTAACCTTTCTTCAATACTAGCCAAAGTCAACTAGTACGTCTTCATCATGCAATATCCTAGCAAACAACTGAAAAAGAGGCCTCGGTAATGGAACCAAAATGTAGCCTAGATTTACCCACAAAATCCCAAGGCACGCTGGCACATCACTCAACCTAAACTAAGCGCTCACCCAAATTGCACAAGGGTACCAAGTCCCTCTTTTATGTCATCTTTTCAAGTTCAATAAATTAGCTCCATCATACAAATATTTCGAGTAGATTCCATATGCAAGAATAATCAAACAAGAACCATAATCAGATTTACCATGCAAGATCCATGCTCAGTTATATCAATTACCATTATCCAGCCACAAATATCCATTATATTAATTGTTGTAAAACACATAAGCTTCATACATATTTAGTACTGACATCATAAGTCATGCGCGCCCATAAATCAGTAGCATAACTCTATTACAAAAGTGGTACTACTAAACCATGCAAATCAATACATATTTATAGGGGTGGGGACTTTCCCTTCACCGCCTAAGCACCTTCAAAATATACTACATGCTAATAATAGCCATGCACCTTTACATGATAAACATAAAAGCATGCAAGCTCATTATTAATAGATTATCTAATAATACAACTACAATCTAATCCTATTAATAGCCTCAAAACTATGCATAGTACCTGATCTTCTACTTGTCTGAAATAGCCCTTGTGTGTTCTTCAAGTCTTCTACAAAATGTTCTCCGCACTCCATGTCCAAAATTAGCCTCATACTTTGCAAAATGGCTAAGTCCTGATTTTATGCTTTCCTGGCGCACCTTGTTTCACTATAGTTTCACGTGTGTCTACATGCCCTATGTCCCAAAACCTTAAGTTCCTTTCACACTTAGGTTGTAATTCATCATCCCAAAAATTGGCTACCTATGGGTACGAATGATGCTACATTTTATTAAGGAACGTGTAGGGGAAACAATTCCTCCAATCAGTAGTGGAGGTAAATGAGAAGGGGATCCACATAATGCAATGCATTGTATGCAACCAAAAATGTGTTAACACATAACCAATAATAGCTAGTTATATCAAAGATCAAGGGAAAACGTGGATGAAATAACTTATGCACCTATAGTTGACACAACCTAAGGGGTTTAGGATGTAACTTGTACACAAGAAGAGGGTTCTCCATAGGTGGATTTCCCTAAATATATGCCCCAACTCTAGGTAGGGGAAAGAGAGAAAACTGATCAATGCAGGGAAGTTTCCTATGGATGCTAATAAAAGGTTGATCAATGTGGGAAGCCTTCATTGCCATGATATAGGAGAGTATCCATCCTTCGAGGGTATGGTCTACTTTATACATAAATGATTTTTACATGATGACAAGAGTGATATACATGATAGCCATCCTTCAAGGGATTGGTCTATTTATTTGACTTGATTTTGATTATTTTTTTGACATGAACAACTATCCTTCGAGGGAGTAGTCTATTTTTGATAACCTTGAATTCGATAGGAGAATCCATAAATTTGGTAATTATGTGGGGAATAGGGAAAGTTTTAGTGGTGAATATTTGTTAATTCATGAATATTCTAGTTTTTGAAATTTGAAATTGGAAAATTTTTAGGGTATAAGTTAGGACCAATTCACCAAATTTTTCTAGGTATAAGTCAATTTTGGGGTCAATTCTCCATTCACGTGAAATATAAATTCACAAAATTCACCTTAATACAAATGATCGAATCGGTAGTATATTTTTATTTTTTTGGCTGATAGCATATAGTATCTTGTCGGCCAAGAGCATAAAAATGATGTCAGCGGTAGCATTTTTATGCTACCGGCCAACAACATACTATATGTTGTCATTGGTTGATAGCATAAAATATGCTACCGACCAGTAGCATATAAAAATATATCGTATGGTAGGATTTAATAGTGATTTCATGATGTCTTGATATTCTTCATTTGTGTGAAAGACAATTTTCATAGATTCACCAAATATTTTCTAAGACTTTTTTTCAGAGGAACCTTAAAATTTTCCTTGATGGGGAAGAGTTGGGAATATCTAGGTAGACCACTTAGGAGGGGATAATAGATGTACAAGGAACACCTTTGGGACCCTTATCATGGTTCTAATACATTCATAATATGGTGATGGATTTCATGATTGTGAAAGTTCTCACAAAGATGGGAGAACCTATCCATAAGTAAAATACTATGACAGAGCCGTGGTGTCCATATTTAAGGTCATGACTAGGAAAGTGACGGAAGACCACATAATTACAAATCATTATAGTGATGGATGGAAGAGGCTAATGATGAAGGGATGATCGAAGGGTATGACTAAGCATATATCGGTAGGTATGCTAACAATAGAATGGTCATAAGTGCAAAGCGTTAAGAGGCTCCATTTCTAATTTACCATCAAGGGAGGACAAACGATAGGCTCTTGACCCATATTTATGTGTAATGATGTATGGTCCAATCTAGTTGGGGAAAACTTTCCACATTGGCTCCTCTCTAGAGTAGTGATATTTTGATTTTCTTTAAGGACAAGGTCACCAATATTGAAGTCGTGAGGTCTAAGGTGCTTGTTGTAAGCACAAATAATTCGATCTTGATACACTTGATGGTGTTGAAGGGTGATAAGGTGACGTTTGTCTAACAACTCAATTTTTGTTAGATGCTCATGATGATAATCCTCATTAGAAATAAATTCATAGAGGGAAACACGTAAGGAAGGAATCTAAACTTTGAGAGGAAGGACAACTTTAGAACCATAGATGAGAGAGAAAGGTGTAGCACTCGTAGGGGTATGATGCTAGTCCGGTAGGCCCAAAGAGCGAAGGGAAGCTGAAGATTCCAATTACAACCTGATTTATTGATATTTTTAGCAAGGATATTACGTAAGGTCTAATTATAAGCCTCATCTAGCCATTTTCTTGAGGGTAGTAAGGAGAAGAGAAGTTAAGCTTGATGTTAAAGGCAAGTGCCAATCTTCTTAAGGTATTTGTTTTTATGGACTTTTTGTTGTCCATAATGAGCTTATGAGGGACACCAAAATGGTAGATAATGTGCTGATAGATGAAGTTGATGATCAAATTAGCTTTAGTTGAGGTGAGTGGAATTGCTTCCACCCACTTGGTGAAATACTCAATCATGGTGATGATAGAATGATGTTGTTGTGAAGAATGAGGATTGATGGTACCAATGAGATCGAGGCCCCATTGTGAGAAGGGCCAAAGGTCCTAAGTTGGATGTAAGGCTTGGATAGGAATGTGGATAAGGTTGGAATGTTGTTGACACTTATCACATTTCTTAACATATGCACAACATTCTTGATTAATATTAGGCCAATAATAGCCCAAGTGAAGGACACGTTTAGTGACAACTAAGCCACTAAACTTTCCACCACATATGTCATCATGGACTTATTAAATAGCATGAAAATCCTCATGGGATTTAAGGCATTAGAGGAGAATACTATCAAATCCACGTTTATAAATGATGCCTCCAAGAATGACATAGTGGTTAGAAAGCTAGAAAGTACCTCCTATGGTTCTTAGAAATATCGGAGAGGATCTTAGATTTGAATAGGTAGCCAAAGATATTAGAATACTAAAGGTCAGAAGAATTGGTGTCAACATGGTTGACATGAGGAAGCTCATGGGTATGGGATGGTTGATCAAGATGATGAACAACAACAAATATTTTGGATTCTTCCATTGTTCAAGGGATAAGATAGGAAAGGGAATCCCTTTTGTCTGCGAAATGATTAGATGATTGAGGGATAGCCTAGATGGAATAAGAGTCAAAATATTCAAGGAGGAGAAGCATGATGTCCCTATACTTATAAAGGGTATCATTTTTACATTGATATTCACCTGTAACTTGTTTGACGATAAGCTCAAAATCCCTATAGATGTCAAGAACTTGAACACCTAAAAAGGCAGTAGTTTCAAGACCTAGGATAAGGGATTTATACTCTACCATATTGTTTGTGCATTCAAAATTAAGCTTGTTTGTGAGGGGGATAGGAGTTCCCAAGGAGGAATGATGATAACACCAACACCTCCCCTTGTTGACACTTGGATCCATCAAAGAAGAGGGTCATCTTAAGGGTACCGTACTCATGATGGAAGTGATTAATGGATTCATATGGAAATTACTCATGAGGAAGATGTGTACTAGGAAGAGGGGATTCAGCTAATTGGTCTACAATAGCTTGGCCCTTAATGGATTTCTAGGAGATAAACTCAAGGTCAAAATTTTCATGAGCATGAGCCAACGAGTGATGTAATCACTATGATAAGGCTTTGAATGCATGGTTTTAAGGATGTGGAAGCTAGTAATGACAAATGTTTTATGATTAAGTAGATAATGACGAATCTTGGAAGTGTTTAAAAGAGGGCATACCACTTTTCTCATCTTTGGTATAGTGGGTTTCATAATCAAGAAGGGTACACTGATATAATACACAACATGTTCTCTTCCTTGCTCATCGCAGTGTGCCAAAATGTCACCCAGAGCATGGTTAGAGGTAGATATGTAGAGGTAGAAAGGATCCCCTCATGTGAAGGTGTGAGAAAAGCTAAGAAAGAAGATATTGTTTGAGATCATCGAATTCCTTCTAACAAGTGGAATCCCAGTTAAACTGGGTGTCTTTTGAAGAAGGTGATGGAAGGGTTGGTAGCGGTCAGAGAGTTGTGAAATGAAATGGTGGATCAACTAGAGATGGCCCTAGAGACTTGAAGTTGAGTTAGATTAGAAGGGGGAGGAATTTTGAGAATGTACTTGATTTTTTTGGGGTCAACCTCAATTCCCCTAATAGAAACGATGAAGCTAAGGAGTTTTCTAGTCAGACCCCAAATACACACTTGGTTGGGTTGAGATGAAGAAGGAATAAGATAAGACGTTCAAAAAGGATTTCAAGGACTAAAATATGGTCAGATCAGTGCTTGGATTACCCAAGAGGTCATCAACATAGTCTTCCACTATTTTATGGATAAGGTCATGGAAGATATAGGTCATCGCACATTGGTAAGTGGCCCTAGTGTTTTCAATTCGAAAGGCATGACACGATAACAAAAATTCCCCAAGGGGTGATGAAGGAAGTATTATGTTGGTCTTCTGGAGTGATGAGGATCTGATTGTAACCAAAAAAACCATCCATAAGAGAGAGCATCTCATGGTTGGTCGTGAGGTCGATGAGTTGATCAATGTTGGGAAGAGGAAAGTCATCCTTGGGATAGAGAGGTTTAAATCTCAAAGTCGGTACAAATGTGGAGATTTCTAGAAGATTTAGCAATGGGTATGATATTGGAGACCCATTGTGGATAGTCAATATGCTTAATGAGGTTAGAAAAGATAAGGCATTGTATTTATTCTTTGACAAGAAGAGCTATGTGGGGGTGCATGCGACACAAATTTTTCTAACAGTTTGGCTTTGGAGATAGTGATGATGTTATAAATGATGATGGAGGGGTCAAGACCTAGCATGTCATATTACAACAATGCAAAGGCCTAGATATGTTTGGATAAGGAGGTAAATGCTTATATCTCTTGAGGATCAAGAGATTAGCCAACATTGAAGATGCAGGATCTTGAGGGGTCCCTATATTAATGTTGATGGTGGATTCTTTAGAAGTAAGGAAGTGTTAGGAGGAGGGAATTTTGGATATGATAATCCTTGGCCCCCATGTAAGACATGATATATTTTCATAGCTACATTAGAGGATGTCAATGGTAGGGGAATCTTCTCCTATCATTTCAAGATGTTTAAGAGAAAAGGATGTTTTTTTTCAACTCCGATAAGTGACCACCCAAGGAAATGGTGAAGATTAAAAAAAAAAAAAGAAGGGATAGATATATGGTATCATTTGGATATATGAGATAGTCGATAGAGAAGGAAGAGAATGAAGATAATTAAGAGTGAGGAGTTGGTACTCCCCCAAGGTGAGGTGCTTTGCATCAAATCTTTGAAAGACCCATCGTGGGGTAACTTGATACATGCACGTGGAAGAATCGGTGGATGCTTCAAAAGAATATTTAGGGACAAGCATATCATTTGGTCGATAAGTCATATGACATGATTTAAAAGGAGGGGAATCAATGGGGAGAGTGTGAATATTCCCTTCATATTCATACTTAATACAACTGGTGAAGGGTAGATGGGACACAATGCATGGCACAAATCCAAAGGCATCCAAGAAATGCATTATACTTTAAATTCTCCTTCAAATGCATAAGATCTCATAAAGGATATTATGGCCAAAATGAATGGGAAGGATAATTGTACCCAATGTAGGGGAAACAACATCATTGAAGGCATAAAGAATGACAGGGGATTCAATGACAATGGTATTAGGGAGCTTGAGTTGATTGAAGGTGTGGGAAGAAATTATGTTGATGTTAGCACCATTGTCAATCATAGTCCACTAGATGAATGTGTCATTGATATGAACTATGATGAAGAGAGGAAGGTCATGGTATTTGGGAAGAATGTTAGGGATTTCAGAATCCTCGAAGGATATAGTAATGGAAGATGCAGAGCATCAGCTAGAGCTAAGAAGGGTTTACGCTCATTAAATGATACAGGGATGCATTATAGGGCTTCAATAAGAGCATGTTTGTGGTTAAGAGAGCTTTGGATGAGATCTCATATAGGGACATCTTAACAGGAGCTTGATGTAACTATTTTACGATGGTCTATTTGATAGAAGCAGGATTAGGAGTGGCCAGGATAGATACCTTAGCTTTAGAGGAAGGAGGAAATGGTAGGGGATGAGATGGGTTCATTGGGAGGAGTAGCAATGATGACCTTGGGTTTGGATGAAGTGGATGGTTGGGTCTCGTAAGGGTGAGACCTAGTGGAAACACAGATAACATATATGTAAAGAGGGGATTTTTTTATCGAAAGAGAAGTCGTAGGTGGAATAGCGATCCAAGGTGGACTTAGAATTCTTGGATTTGATGGGAAGGTTGGATTTGGATGAATATGGGCTAGGGGATGGAAGGGTGTCCTCCTCTTCGACAAGGAGGTCATCCTCTTCCATAAGGCTATCGATAAGGGCACAAAGGGCCTTATAATGCTTGGTAGTGTGGCTAGGCACATGATGATAGGCACAAATAACATTAGGATCAAACCAAGTGGGCTTTTTCCTATGTGGGTCAAATGGTTTGATGGGAGGAAGGGTAACTATGGATGCATGGAGAAGACACTGAATACCTCAGTATATAAGATTTGACAGGTGGTTCAAGGTTGATGTTTTAGGAGTAGATGGGTTTGATTTAGAGGAAGTGGATGTAGGTCAAAGTGAGGTCTTATCCTTAGGAGTTTTGACCACTAATTTTGATGTGGAAGGGATGATGGTGGTTGATTTAGGCAGGTAGAGGGTAGTTTAGAAGTGGTGGTAGGTGATTTTTGTTTAGAGAAATCAAGTTTTATCATTTTGTGGTTTAAATGTCTTAGAAGAAGGGGCCAATCCTAGGAGAGATAGAGGTGGTCCTAAGATAGATGATGTGGCATTAGTTGATTTGATTTTAGGAAGAGGAATGTCTATCTTCTTATGAGGACGTGAAAGGGAATTTTGAGGAAATACACCAAGGGTCTTAGATTTTGATTGTGAAGAAGAACCCTTGGGAGGGATGAAAATGATTTCAACCGATGGGTCTGAGGATTGGGAGGTTGATGGTGGTGGAAGTAAACTTTTGTTTAAGGATTTCTAAAGAGGATGTGGATTGAGTTGATGTGGGCATGTCTAATTTTGTGGATGAGATAGGGGCATCATTTAAAGTTATGGTGAGTTGGAGTGCTTTCAGTGCTTTCAAAAATGATGAGAATGATGTAGGGGGAGATGGTGGTGTCGATGTGATCATGGTAGTTGATGTGATTGGTGTGGTAGGAGTGTAGGAAGGGGAACTGGGATTGGTTCTAAGGATGGTACAACATGTAAGGGTGGAATAGAGGTGGGTGAAGTAGTGGGTATGATCAAGTCTAAAATAAATGGAGGCAAGGAGGATGTAGAAGGTGATGGGGATATTGATTTAATGGAAGAAGATGTAGATGTAGAAGAAAATGATGAAGTAGGGGTATTGTCTAAATGAACATCTAAGGAGGATGTAGAAGTAAGAGATGATGTGGGATCAGATAGAGGAGAAGGGGTGGATGTTGATGAGGTTGTCGAGATGGTAGGGGCGGATCACTAAGGAGTAAAGGAAGAAGTAGGTGAGAGATCAGGTGTGGAGATGGGTGGTATGATGGATATGGGAGGAGTGGATTCAGATATAGTAGATTCAGGTGTAATGGGCTTGATGGTAGAATGGATCAGTTTGATGAAGTGATCAAGGAGGAGGATGTAGGAACATGACTTAGGGTGTTAATGGTGTGGGCTTCGGGTTTGGGATGTGGAAGGGATTTCTTGGCTAGTAGGAGGATGGTTAGGAAAAGGTTGTTTAAAACATCCAATAGTTGATTAGGAGATGCGTTAGGATTACTCACTTGAAGGTACCCTTGATTGATAAGTCATTGAACAAGGTCCTTAAAGGTACAACACTTCTCAATGTCATTTCCATGGACTCGATGATGTTTACAATAAGCATCCTCATGATACCAAGAAGGCTTGGCCCGTGATTCATCTAAAGGATGAATAGAGGTAATTGGATAAGATTGGAAGCCATAATCTTATCAAATATGGAACTATAAGACTCCCTAAGAGGAGTATAGTTCGGGTAGGGCGAGGAGATCTTTATGAAGGTTCGACTTGGGAGGAAGAAGAAGAGGAAGATTTGACAACAATAGTGTTTGTTGCACTCTTGGATTTATCATGATGAGAAGAAGAAGAGGAGGAATTTGTGAACTCCATCTTGGGTTTGTTGGATTTAAGTTTTACATGGCCCTGTTCAAGGGCACGGAGTTCTAATTTCTGAGCCATGGTGAAGGATTCCTCAAAACTTTGAAAGGAACTAAATTTGGAGAGTAGAGGAAATGTGTTTAGCACAAGATTAGGAAAAGAGATCAATGATCTTGTTTCTCGAGGAAGGTAAAAGGATATCTATTTTATGATGTCATGCCATTTTATGAAAAAAATATGAAATGGATTCATCCTCAAACTATTTAATGGTGTATAGATCAAGTAATGGTGATTTTACAAGTGATATTGATGGAGAAGTGCTCTAGGAAGAGTTGGGAAAGTTATGTGAAGGAGAAGAGAGAATGTTGAGGGATATCATTATACTATTCCAATGCAGGGCCAGATAATGACATGGGAAATGTTCTAAGCATGAGGTCTTAGTCATGGGCTATGAGATAACAAGCATGTCAAAAATCCCGGAGGTGTTGTTGAGGATCCTCCTTGTTGAATTTAGAGAACTTAGGAAGTTCCCAATGAAGAGGATAAGGTTTGACTGGGACATAAGGATGAATGGGCTCATTAAAAATTTGTTCATATGTGAATGAGCTCTTGGGACCCAAGGTAGCAGCTTCCAGAGTTGGCCAATCTACTCATCAATGTTTGCATGGGGTCACTGGAAGTAGGTAGAGGAGATGTCAAAGGATGAGGTTGTTGGATATAGGAAGTGGACAAGATAGATTGAGGTTGAGACTATAGAGGATAAATAGGAGCTTGAGGAGGTGGTTGATAGGGAAGAGAATAAGTGATAGGTTTGAATTGGATAAGTTAAGAGATGACTATCAAAGGGCTATGCAAGTATAAGGGTGTGATTTAGGGATTTTTGTATGATAAGAGGATTGGTTTAAGAATGGGTGTGATGGGGAGGTTGAGATGTTTGAATGGGATGATGATAGGACATGTTTGAAAAGTGGTATGAGGAGGGGGTTGATGTGTATGAAGGGGACCTGAATAGAGTGGTTGTGAAGAGACCACATTAGCATGAATTTGAGACGTGGGAATGGAGACCAGTTTTGAGGAGGATGCTCGATCATAAGAGGGAGGGAGACTGATCCAAAAAGAGGTTGAGTGAGGATATCAGTGACTATAGTGGATGATGATGTGATGGGCATAGAGGAAGGAGGGGTAGTGTTGATGTGAGGAAAACCAGATGGGATGGGGACCACCAATTGAGTAGATTGATGCATGGATGAATCAAGGGATGTGTGTTCACATTGGGCTATGGATAATTCATTCATCATCTCGAGGGAAGAAGATGATAAGTTGAGATGTTAGGATCTGGGTAAACTCAGGTAGGCATAGATTTGTTGAAGAGGAGGTCCATCGATGGGAAGGTGAGTGGATTTATGGATGAGGTAATCATGGAGTGTAATGGGATTGGAATCAAGGAGTTCCTGGAACTCCATGCATCCATGGGAATAAGAGGGGGCCAAAGGCCTCAAGAGAAGTGGTTACCGATGGGTGTGGCTGGTCGAGAAGGGATCAAATGATGATAAATGGAAGGATTGGTTTCAACATGAGCATGAACCATGGCGGATCACTAGAAAATGGTAAGGGAAATGGACATAGTGATCGTAGAGGAAGAAATGATAAGAGGGACTGATGTTTGTGTGAGAGAAGAGGTAGAGGTGGGAATGTTGGATGAAGATGCTTGTTCCATTTTCCTTTTTGTAATCGAGTAAGAATGGGCATGAAACAAGAAAGCAAAACCTATGTTGATTAATTACTACAATAGGCAATACACACAACATAGTTTATTTTAATCTTGATTACTTAGAAAAGATGTGAAAAAGAAATAAAAAGGATTAGAAGGGACCTAGGAAATGGTCAATCTAAGTCTAGTTTTAGATGTTGTGGTTGTGGAGTCCTCGATATACCCCTGGCACGTGAGGCCCGATTAGTATAAATTTATAATGCGGCAAAACACCATAGTGGCTTTCCTATTGGGTGATGAAATCCCAACAGTTCCACCTGGAAGGAATGTTTAGATGTATGAATTTGATATGTGTTGTTTGGATGTGTGTGGAAATGAGTGAATGCAAAAGATTACCCCTAGTTATACTATGTGAGAAAGAAAACAATGAGGAGGTTATTTTTAATACCCAAAAATGAAGTGTGACGATTCAATGAAAACAACAGACAAGATATGTAGTGCAATGAAATAAAATGAGAAGAAATAAAGATGAGGAATACCTAGTATTCATTTTCCTATTTATCTGACTTTAGAAGAAAATAAGCATGTGAAAAGGAAAATCCAAGAAATCTTGAGCCAACACGAGCAAGTAAAAGTAAACTTCTACCTGTTGTTAGTGAAAAGGGGATATAGAAAAATATGAAATGGAAGAAATGGAAAACAAAGAGACCTCACCAAAGGAAGGGGTGTCCCACTGGGTGTGCCAGAATGTTTGACAAGATTTTCATGCTACCTGTTTCAGATTAGTGAAAACCAATGAGAAATCAAGAAACCTCAAAATATGGGAGGGTTTAGGGAACCTCCTTGATGTGGATAGGATGATATGGTATGGGCACACAGTAAATGATCCTCCTCGCAGCGAGTCTCCAACTTGCACAATAATGAAAGACTAAACATGAAAGGGGATTAGTAAGAGATATGGTGGGTTTCCCAACAAGAGTCGATCTAAGAAGCACAAAACTTCCTCAAGAGGATGTCAACCCACATGATGATAACAAAGAATGATAATATGATAACAAAAAGGAAATATTGATAACAAAATTTGAACAATATCTGATAAGATAATCTAACTGATATGATGATCAAGGATGAAAATGATGGAAAATGAGAACAAACCACAGAGGGTCGATGGCGAACCAAAGAGTAGGATAGAGATTCAATCGTGACTTGAGAGAAAACCAGAGATTCAATGGTAATTTAAACATAATTGTGTATAATATGGGAAAAATGTGGAGTCTAAGATATAACGATAACTAGGATATTTCCAGAAGGGTGCAATGCTATAGGGGTGGATTTGATGCATGGTGTATCAAACAAGGTTGTGTGAAAAGTGGATATGGAGGGTTATGGATAATATATGGCAGCAACAAAAGGCTATGGGTTAACGGTGACCGGGTGTGATCGATGGTGACTAGACCAGAGGTGGGATATTAACAAGAAGATGGGATAAGCTATTATACCTTATATGATTGAAGCTAAATGGAGGTTGAAGAAGAGCTCGAGGAACACCTATAAATACCAAAAAAAAAAACAAGTGCATGCACAAACCAAATCTCCATAATACTCTTTAACTCCAAGCTCTCAATGCAAAAGAGAAAACACCAAGATATCTCAATTGATCAAAAGGATTCACAAATAACACAAAGGAAATATGTCACAAAAGCACACAAAAGTCTCAATATTTTCCAACCATTTGAGAAGAGGGGTAGGGGTGATTAAATAACCCATGGTATGGTCGATGGTGACCCCAAGTCATTCTTCAATGATGGGGCAAGTAGAGTCTCATTTGAATGTTAGAATGAGAAATGAGGATGAGAATAGACTTTCAAATGGGTGGCGGGCTATTTTTAGGACTGCACATGTGTAAGAGGGTTAAATGGGTATAAGGGAGGTGGAAGGAATCTTAGGAAGGGATAAGGTGAGTGGGGAAATCCTGGGAAGGATTAATGAAGGGTAGTAATGAAGGGGTGGGAATCCCATGGGGGATGATTAAATGAGGGTAATTAGGATAGATTTAGGATAATTAAGTGGTTTAGGATTTTTAGAGAAATTAAATTATTTTAGGATTGGTGGGATTTAATGGGAATTTAAAAGTGGGAATATGGGAATTAAGTTAGATAAGGGGGGATAATGATAAAATAGGATGAGGGAAAAAATAGAATAATTTAGGAGGGAAAGGGTGTGATTTTAAAGTAAGAAGGAAGTGAGTGTGCTAAGCAAGGGTGGAAAGTGAACATGGGAAAAAGGCACGTGGAGGTGCCAAAATAGGTTTCTATAAAAGGAACCAATGTGGAAAGTTTTCTCCCAACTAGATTGGACCATACATTATCATGCATAAGTAATGATCTAGAGCTTATCATTTAGTGTCTCTATATGGTAAACCGTAAATAGAACCTCTCAATGTTTTGCACTTATGACCCTTCTATTGTTAACATACCTAACAATGTGATCCTAGTTGTATCAACGATCCTATCTCTTGTCATTAGCCTTTCCATATCTCATCATAATGATTTGGAATTATGTGGTCTACCATCACTTTCCTATCTATGACCTTGAATATGGGAACCACGGCTCTTCCCATAACATATTCCTTATGGAAAAGTTCCTCCTTCTAGGTGGGAATTCAGCAATCATTACATCTATCACTCTCTTATTTACGTATTGGAACCATGTTAGGGGTCTATAGATGTTTCTTTTATATCTTCTCATCCCCTCACCAAGTGGTTTACTTGGCTATACCCAACTCTATCCGAAATTAAAATCTTGGATGCTTATATCAAAAATCTATCATATCCACAAACAGACTGCTCCCTCAAAGGACAGTTGTTCATATAAAGAAAAAATTGGGAAAAGTGTAGATTGATCCCTCAAAGGACAGCTATCATGCATATTCTATCCTTCCATCTAAAAATTCAAAGTCAAAAATCTAAATATAGAACACTCCCTCGAAGGATGGCTACTTTCCTATATCATGGCAGGAAAAGGCTTCCCACATTTATTAGCCTTCTTAAAAAGTCTTAAAAGTAAAAAGTAAAGAATCAAAATTAAGCATCCCTAGAAATCTTCTTGTATCAATCATCTTTCCCATCTACACAAACCTACCACATTGATCAGTTTGCACCATATTGCTCAAAGCTCGGGGCACGAGACCTAGGACTTATGCCTAAGAAGAACCTATTTTTCCCCATACAAGCTCCATCTCTTAACACCTTTTTCATGTACATAATGGGTCTATAAGCACACTTTCCATCTTTCCCTCAGGATCTTAAGTATGAATAACTATCGTTTGTTATGTGTTAACACTTGTCAATGGTCACAAGTGCATTACTTTGTCTCATTCCCTTTCATGTTTACCTCTAATCCAATTCAAGCGTGCACTTTTCTATGTTTTCTCCTCTCTACAAAGAAGTGTACTCTCTCATGATTGGATAACCCTCTTAAGTTCATATTATCGCAACATCCTAACTTCTACATTTTTAATCATATCACATCTGATGGTCAAAACATACAAGTATGTCCCATTTGGCACCCAAAAATATTTTAAAATCTGACTAGTAAATAAATATTTAAAAATACTATAAAAACTTTTAAAAATTAGGAAAATTTTATATTCCTTGTACCTTGGTATGTATAAGCTCTTAAAATACATGTTTTGTCATTTAATATGTGTTTGGTCATGTTTTGGTTATTGAAAATATTTTGTTGAAAGTACAAAGAACTACAAAAAAGTGGGACATCGTTATATGCTTTTGACCCCTCATCATATAATCCTAATTTTTTCTACATTTTCCCTATAATTTTACATACCTCCTAAACACATCCATCAAATAAATCTAATCTAAACATTCACATGTTTTTCTATCCTCAATCACACCATTTTCCAATCTATATCTATCATATCATCATCTCATCACCATCTAGTCTAAAAATCCGCATCATATCTAAAATATAATCAAGATATCAAATCAAATCAACATCCATCACATCTAGCATATAAATCAATATCCATCACTTCCATAAATAACAAACATCCAACATGTAATCAAATACTCAAATACATCTTCACACCACATTTATATAAGTCATGACAAAATCATATATATACATACATACATATATATATACATATACATACACACATATATATATATATATATATATACATATATATATATATATATATATATATATATATATATATCCTCATCAAAATATTTCAATAGATCTATGATAGGCCTTTATGTGCTATATCTCAAAATCTTTACATCAAAAATCAGTATGTCATGATCACCCTCTACATGCTAAGATACGGATCAAATACTTTAAGCTTCAAGCCTTGCCCCCTTGGGGTAGGTGCCTGCACATATCTCTTCCCACCATCCTCTCCTCTATCTAGACCTGGATCTCACCCCGGTTGCACCATTTTAGTCATGCTATCAATGGTGTTGCTCTCGATGAGCTCATTTTCTTCTCTCCCTTGCTAGATATGTTGCATATTACGGCACATATGGTAGCCTCGATGTCACAATGTGCTCATAATAGCACACCTCTATACTAGTCTAGTGACATAGTACTCATTGGATCCATCTAACTAGCCCCTTGAAAATTATTGGTACCTCACCCCCGATATCCATGACTATAGTTCCAATAACCCCTAACCTATCCCCGTAGGCCTCCCTCTATTGGTGGTACCTATCTCTCTACTATATAGCTAGTTCTCTCCTAGCACAATCTTGTAGCCTCCCCGGAATGATGCATCTAATTGTGCATGTATGCGGTCTATCTTGGTTGCAGCCCCTCCATCCCTACCCTCCTCTCTACAAGTGCTACCTCCTCTTCCCATGTGGGAACCTCATCCTCCTCCACCCTCTCCTCTACTTCCCGGGGCTGCCCATGTCTCCTCCATCCATCCTATAAATCCTTCCCCGAAACCCACATGATCATCACTATCCCACGGAGCTCTTTCCTCCTCCAATGGATCTGTCATCACTAGACTAGGTAAGTCCCTCTCCGCCTCATCCCATCTATATATGATCGGCATCCCTAACACCATCTATACTACCTCAAACTTCCTTATTACTCATGGAAACATAACTACATCCACCATCTCCAACCTCTATCCCTGGACCCATCTAATTCTCCTCATGTCATACATCTCAATGTCCACACCTTTGGCCTTGTGGGGAAATCTCATTAGGGCCTCCATCTAACATCCTCCACATATAATCTCTCCAACCTCCCTCTATACCAATCCTCCCATCACTTTTTCATGTACACATGAGCCTGGTTGTCCCTCCATCTCAAGAATCCAACAGGTAAATCTATATGGTCCCCAGTACCCATGACAATCATGGCATCCTAATTATATGCTCATATTCCCAAGAGTGTAGTAAATATCCCACATCCAATCCAAACCTCCTCTTCGTAGCATAAATCCATACCTCCTCTTCATAGCATAAATTCATACCTCATGATATATCTACGCCAATAACATTGTACCAAAGGAAAACATAATCGTGTGTTCTACGATATCTATAAGCACCCCTATAGTGTCCATGGGAATCTCACTCCACCAGAATCTGGTAGCACATAGCATGAGATAGTCATCATCACTATACATATCAATCTACTCCTCATTTATCCCCTAATCATATCATACCTCTACACAAAATACACCGATGTAAATATGATTTGTAGGGCATCGTCTCTCGAATAACATGTCAATACACCCAATCTCCTCTCAGTTGTAATAGGCTCTATGGGCTCCCTATGTATTGGCAGCCTCAATATGTGGTACACATCCTCTAGAGTGACCATCATCTCCCAAGTCCCGAATCGAATGTACTAGTCTCGCACATCTCATCTCACAATCAGTGTAAGCATCAACCCTACATATCTCAAGATCCTCTAGTAGTGGCATAATCTACCCAATTCCACTACAATTAAGTGATCTCACTCTACATCATCCAAATCCCCTATGATCCTATTATACAGACCGGAACTATGTCTCTAAGGTATAATGTTTCCCTCACCTATAAAACCCATAAAAATCATTAGCATCCCAACACATGTACATCATCATCAAAAATAAAAATATCCCATCCTAGCCTAGTCACGCCAACCCATTCGTGTCGATGTTGCATATCTTAGGTCATCACCCTAATGCCCTAGTCAATCGTGACCATCTCCATTTAACGTTAGCCACCCTTGGTGCCCATGTTGAAATTTTACAAACACGCAAAAAATAAATTAAAACTTAAACACAAAGTTAGGGCTTGACACTTGCCATCCTTTGGGTCCTCTCAGCGCTTCCTCGCTGCTCCACCGGCCTCCATCTTGCTACAAATATCAAATCATTTTCTCACTCAAATCTCTCGATCAACAAAATTACACCACACAAAAATATTATCTAACCACCCTAAGCGCTTATATAGCCCTTCGACCTAGGTCACCATCAACTTTGTTAGTCATCGTTGACTCATTACTAGTTGTCATCAACCCTACCAAGTCACCATCGACCCTTCCCTAATTTTTAACGCTTTTCTCATTGTTGGGAACTATAAAATGGCTGAGTGTATAAAGTATGAAGTGGTTCATGCACATGTGGAAGGGCTATAGAAGAAACACGTTGAAGGATATACCCGTGATCGTGTTGGAAGTACAATATTTTATGCATGAAATATGGGAAGAGATGCACATGAAGATCATTACGAGAGAGGTAGAGGACTTGGTGAGTTTTTGTATAGTGGAGATAAATATAGACTTGGAGTGTGCAACACACAAGGAGGATTGGCGCATCAAGAATAGTCTATTTTTGGAGAAAGGAACTAGTAGTTTGAACTAAAGCATGAGAGCTAATAATAGGATTAGAACTAGAGTTAATTATATATAATCTATTATTAGGCAAAGCTTGCATGCTTCCTAATTTATTTTGTAGTGGCACATGGTTATTCTTAGCATGCATCCTATTTTTAGAGTGTATAGGAGGTGAAGGGCATGTCCCCACCCCTATGTGTGTGTGTGTGTGTGTGTGTGTGTGTGTGTGTGTGTGTGTGTGTGTGTGTGTGTGTGTGTGTGTGTGTGTGAGTTTGATTTGCATAATTTTGTGCATCATCATGATCATTGTAGACACCTTGTGATTTGTTATATGAGTTATTAACTCTATAATAAGACTGATGTGATGTTTCTTCTATGATGTATTCAACTATTTTGTTTTGATGAACTAATATAATGGATCGTTATGGTTGGATATCGGTTATTGATGTATCTCACATATTGTTGCATAATGATGTTGTATCAACATCTTGTGTCCTTTGGTGATTATATGGTGATTTTGGTCCTAATTGTTATGTGATTTGTATGTTTACTTTATTATGTGTGTTTCCAATTTGAGTTCATGGATCTGATTGATAAAATGGATTATGCACCTTGGGATTTGGTTGTTATGAACATATGCGTGTTAACTTATTTATAATAAGACTATAACAAAGAGGTGACTTTGAGCATCTACATTTGTAGGGGCTTCGCATGAGCACTCAGGATATATTTAAGTGATGTGCAAAGACGTATAGGGGAGAGGGGATTAGTAATAAAATTAGACCACATTTTGATTCCATTATCGGAGCAAGAGACCTCTTATCAAATAGTTTACCACGATGTTTCATAATGATGGCGTATCGATCCCACTGAATCTTGTGTCCTTTGAAGATTGGGTGATTTTTTTTTGTTGAGACAAGATCGGTTTGCATAAAGATATAGTACCGGACTTGATTTCAATGCATGAAAGTGGGTTGAAGAACATCTTTATCATGAGCTTTATGAGTCATTCTTTTGCTGCTTTCCAATAAATTTGTATGAGTGGTTGTCTACATATGTGTCCCCGAGAAAATTTAGTATTATAGGCCAAGGACTTGGACGCAGGAAGAGTACTAGGATTTTTTGATGCTAGATGAAGCTCGGACATGTGTTGTAGATCATTAGTGGGTATAGCTGGAATTGTGCAAAGTTATACTTTGAAGTACGCGTGTCAACATAAAATTTTAGTGGAAATTTTGAGTTTATATTCTTTGTTGTCAAAGCACAAACCAAGAGGATCTTATCTTCACGTCGCTTTCTCTAGAGAGTGATGTTGAGCTTTGAGCATCTTCCTACGTAGATTATAACTAGTTAAACACCCCTAATACAGCTCACACAAGGGAAGGGGTGGGTGTGGTCAAATATGGTGGACCTTGTGGTAGAAAGGTAGAGAGAGGAAAGACATCTTAAGTATAATGAAGTACGAGAGAGGGGATTATCAAATAAGCATAATATTGAGGAGTATATGGAGTTGCATAGGGGATGATGTTTCTATGGTGGAGATAGAAGGATTTGAGGCTCATATGGAAGACTCCCTGGAGCAAGAGTTGCATCGGGATCTCCCCCCGTAGGAAAACATAGTAGATAATCCCTTACTCTTACTTATGATTAGAGCATGTTTGATTAAGAATGATTAAGGACCATAAAGCACATCCGATCCCACCTATAGCAACCTATCCCTTGCGCTTGGTGTTTGAGTTCCGAATAAATAAGTAACTATTGACAACATAAGTGAGTGTAGGTAATCCAGTGGTTTCATAGTTTAGGAATTATCATTTTTGTTGAATATAGAAATAAATTAGACAACACTATGGCATCACAACCAAAAAAAGTATATTTATTGTTTGGAGGTAGGACCAATTGGGGAGAATCTTATCCGGATGCATCATCGTGTTAGGTGTGTGCATGTAGAACATTGGGAACACATCTAGAAGTACTACAACTTCTTATACTATTGGAGTTTAGTTTAGTACCACTCTTAGGGAATACAAGGGGTAGTATGTCCATTGGTCCGATACCTACTGTAGGAGGTGGTTCAAGTGGGTCAAGGGGCTCAAGATCAAGTGGATCATGTGGTTTTGGTAGTGGAGGAAATATCGTTGAAATTTCTAGTTCTAGATCTGGAGGACAAGGAAAACATCCCCATAACCCCCACATCAACCCCAAGCAAGTGTTTTATGAGATGTCTCTTCACTTTCCTGAATACATAGGTATTGAAGATGTTGCATAACATGTACACAAGTGTGATTTTTTATGGTTTGCTAAGGAGTCACCACTCTAGATAGGAAGGTAAGTCATTTTGTTACTACTCTTCAAGGATATAACGGAGGATATATTTCACATCACATTCCTTCACAATTATGAGAGGATATGGACAAAGGGGATATGGAAAGGCCTTACTACCATCACTCTAGGTACATAATTTCTATGCAACCCTCGAAATTTTTACGTGTGTGTGATATGTCCATGTAGAGTTGACACAAGAGATAGTTAATTGGTGAGAGATGACCTCGGTATGGTTCACACTTTTGATTAATTTTCTACTAAACCTCCGGTCAATGAAGCATTACAAATTATGAAGCACCTTACTTTGGGAGATAGCATGAAGGCTAAGGAGATTTTTTTGGATATTTTTAGTGAATTGGATTTGGAGGGGCACTTGACCTTGAAGAGACTGAAGAAGAAAATATGGTCCACACCTAGGAAGAAAAATAAAAGGGTAAGTTGGTATTCTGATAGATGGATAAGAATATGAGGACAACTTAGAGGTTATCCATATTGAAGTTACACGCGAAGTAATGGACACTATAGATAAAAACGAAGGCATGTATCATGAGCCTATGAAGACAAAGAAGGTTAACATTGGGATAGATGCAAACCTAAAGAGGCCATTATTGGTGATTATTGGTCTGAATAGAGAGGTAGCTAAGATTATTGATCTTTTGTGTGACTTTTAGGACCTATTTCATAGGGGATATCATGAATTGAAAGGAGTACACCCTTCTTTATGAGAGATGTGAATTAAACTTAAAGATGGAAAGCCCCTATTAGGAAGAGGCCTTATAGGATGAACCATAATATTTGCGTTAAGGTAAAGGAATAAATTGATAAGATGTTGAAGTTTGGAATCATTGATCCCATTAATGAATCGAAGTGGGTGAGTCTCATAGTGATAAGCATTAAGAAGGATGAAAGGATAAGGATTTGTGTGGACTACAGAGAATTAAATTCTTCATGTGTTATTGATCCTTTTCCTACCCCATTTACTGAGGAGATCCTGGAAGGCATAGTAGGGCGTGAGATCTACTCTTTTACTAATGGATTTTCGAGTATCATCAAGTTCGGATTACTAAGGAAGACCAAGAAAATAAAACTTCCACCACTAAGTGGGGAATATTTTCATACATAGTTATGCCCTTTAGACTGAAGAATGCACCTGGAGTGATTTCATGCATTGTTTTACAAGTGTTATAGGACTTCATTCATACATTTTTATAGGTGTATCTTGATGATTGGATAGTGTATGGTCTAGTTAAGGATCATTATGACAATTTAAGACTTATGTTTGAAAGATGCAAACAATTAAGCATCTCCTTGAATATTAAGAAATGTATCTTTACAACACCTTTTGGCACTTTGCTAGGACATATTATTTGTAAAGAAGGCTTGTTGGTAGATCCAACCAAGGTCGCTGTAATCTTGGGATTGGAAGAACCTAACAATAAAAGTGAATTGCGTGGATTTCTTGGTCATACAGGTTATTATAGGAAATTCATTAATAGCAATGAAACTATTGTTGCACCCCTCGAAGGAAATTTTGAATTCTAAGGGAAAATTCTATTGGGGCAAGGCACAACAACTAGCATTTGAGACATTAAAGGAAAGGCTTACTATTGAGCCCATTTTGTGCTTTCCTTCTTCTGGACAAATTGTTTCATGTTCATGTTTTTCTTCTAGATTGGTGATTTGTACCATGTTAGCCCAACCAGGTGAAGGAATTGTAGACCACCCTATTTTTTTTGCAAGCAATAATTTGACACCCGCTGAAAAGAACTATACAACTACTAAGTGTGAAGCTTTGTCCATAATTTACGTGTTGCACAAGTTCAGACAATACTTGTTGGCTACACCTTTCATATTATTTACAAATCATATGGCGCTTAAGTATTTGGTCAACAAGCTTGTTTTACAAGGGTGCATATGTAGGTGGATCCTACTATTTCAAGAATTTCAGTTCACAGTTGTGGTAAAACTGAGAAAAAGTAACTCAAGACCTGACCACTTGTCAAGGATCAATTCTAGTGAGGATGTGTAGAGCATTGAGGACACAATGTCGATGTAAAACTATTCAAATTGAATCGTATGCCCATTGAACTCATAGACATTGTAGTATTCTTGTCCACTAGTCAAGTACTTGAGGGGATGAATAATTTATAAAAGAAGAAACTTGCAATACGTGTGGTGCCCTATCAGTTGATAGGTGGAGACTTGTATAAACTTGGTCATGATGAGGTTTTGCACCGGTGTGTTCTAGAATATGAGCATGAGGGGATAATGGCATAATATCATGGTGGGATTCTAGTTGGACACTATGTCTGGAGATGTCATCGTGCATAAAATTTTGATGGTTGGATTATGGTGGGAAACTTTATATAAGGATGTTAAGGAATATTTCAATGCATTTGATCATTTTCAATGCCTTGGGAATCTGGGAACCGAGAGATGAGATGTCGCTAAGACCTATTGCAAGTGCTAAAAAATTTAAAATGGGTGATTGACTTTATGGGCCCTATTTCCCCACCCATGTGTAGGACTAGTGGCACTACATTATAACTTGTACATACTATCTTACAAGGTGGGCAGAAGAAGCACCTACAAAGGATTGCATGATAGCTACAACAAGTGGTGAGATTATTATGGGAGAACATTATAAACTGTTATGGATGTCCGTTGAGTCTTATAAGTGATAGGGCACATAATTTTTGAATAATACCATCAAGATTTTATTGGTAGAATTCATGGTGGCACATCATAACACAATACCCTATCACCCCAGCCAATGGTACTTCTTTGAGGCTTTCAACAAAATTTTGCAGAAAGATACATTGACAAAGATCTATGATGTTGGAAGGAAAGACTAGAATGATAATGTCTCTAATGTCTTTTGGGCATATAGGAAAACTTACAAATGATTAAATAAGGCCACACCCTTTTAGTTGGAGTTTGGCATCGAGGCTTTATTTCCTATAGAGTTTATGATGTCATCTTTGTGTATTGCACGCACATGAGGACTTGATGATGAACAAGCTATTGAGGATCGCATAAACAAATTGATGCGCAATAGATGAAAGGTGCGTCATTACTCGATGGAGTCAAGGCATGGCATGACAGGCATACCGGAAACAAGAAATTTGAGGTGGAAAAGATGGTTCTTCCGTATCATTGAAATTATGCATGCCACCATGGGAAGTTGAAATTTCACTTGGTTAGGACCATTTTTAGTAAAAAAATATTGGAATCGAAGCTTGCCGATTACAGTAACTAGGATGGCACTCTATTTCTTAGTTACTTCAATGGGAGTAGGTTGAAGCCCTACTACAAATAATTCTTCTTGGTGTTTTTAATGAGGCAAAGTAGTGTTGTCATTTAGATTAGGTTTCCTTTAATGCATTTCTTTTATATGTGTTTCCCTTCATCATTGCTATGTTTTTTTAATTTAGTATTGTGTTTTATTCTTATAAATGATTTCTATCTAAGTGATTTCATACACAGAGGACCACGCATATAATTAGTGTGGGGTGGATTATATGCAAAGTTGTGTAGAAGGGAGTTGAGAGGGATTAAGTTTTAAAGGATCACACATGTCGATGTTGATGTTGGTTGTTGGAATATAGGGAGAATGATGATAATAAGGACAATGCCAAAGGAAAACCAACGTATGGTGAATGAGCACACAATGTAACATGAGGTAGGCAACGACATGGATAACTACTTGGTATAAGATAAAGAAGTTAATGTACTTCGCACATGGAGCATGCAAAAGGAGGTATACGATCAAAGTAGTTTGCATGCCGGATGATTAACTAAAAATAGTAGGTTTTTAGCTATTTTATAAGTTAATCTAAATAGAAACTAAGTGCTATATTGAAGTGCTAGATCTAAATATTTTGCTTTAATATTTGAATGAATTGAAATAATGGAAATAAGAGGGATATGGTACTAACCTTGAATTAAATTACCTCACTATGTGCTGATTGTGAAAGTGATGGTATGTGAACCGGGAAAGTTGTGAGGAAATGGCCTCAGGAAGCACAAGAGCTAACTTTTTCCTAAACTAAGGCATCCGGGAGGATACCGGTGGTGCCCTAGGGTGTACTAGTCTAATATCTAGGTGTTGTAGACTATAGAAAAGCTCAAAACTTGAATTCAAAAGTGTCACAATATCTTTGAAATACCTTCACTCTTGTCGCATAGGTGTCACAGTAATGTCACCTATGTCGCTGTGAATGTTACCTACAAAACCCTATCCAAAGCATCAATTCCTAAAAATAAAAATGCATATGAATAGGTCAGACTGACCTCAGCTTCCAAACTAGTGGCCTTACGACTAAGCATTGCACTACATTTCGGACCCAATATAGTTTTCTATGCGTGTGTGTGCAATTTTTTGCCTAGGGTGCCCTAGCGCCAATGATGGTAATAAGGGAAAATAACTAGATGTAAAATGTAAATGGTGGATGGAATGGAAAGAATACAACCCTTTCCCCCTATTAGTGTGTGATGCAGATGTAGAAGAAGCCCAAATATAGTCCTTTGCCTTAGTAGATAGTTTCCCTTAATATTGAGATGTCTTCCCATAATGTAGTGAGTATGTTATGTTTATATAGGGATATCTTGTTCAAATTTCAACACTAGTGACCCAAAACTACCGACTATGACCTAGGGGAATACACAAGGTAACCATTAGGACCAACCTCAAATAAATAAATTAAGACCACAAATTACGATGACACAAGCACCTAAAATCATAGATTGGGGCACCCTGGGAACAAAGAACCCTAGGTGCCCCAAAGATAGACCTAAAGATGCCAACCGAGAAAATAATGCGACTCCCAGGACAACCTAAAAGATGCCCAAAATTGTAGAGACAAATGATGACTGAACTAGACAAACAACAATGACACCTGACTAACTGACAATAAGACCAAAGGATGGGTCACTAGTGAATAATTTTATTACGCAAGATCCATATATAAAATAACATACCCGGTGGTATTAATGTAATAGTAAGTGCATGATTTTGTGACTACATTTTCCCCACTTTATGTTGGTGAGTGAAAAGCTCGGTAACATAAAGTAGATAGAGATGCGTACCTAAGAAAAATCTAGAGAAGCCCAAGTTGTAGAAGAACGCGCAGATGTGTAGTAGAAGTGTGTCAATAGAACTATAGAAGTGTGTTGAACCATGGATCAGCAATTTGATCCATGTAACATAAAAATGTAAGTGTCACGATGAAGTGTGGGAAGTGAAAATGATGATTAGGATTTTCAAATGATTTTGAACGTGGTTTAACAACAAATAAGTGGGTAGGGAGTGATTAGTTCCTAACCCAAACATTTGTATATGATTGAAATAATGGAAGGATTTGGGCATCATGTCATCATAGGAAGAGTGTAGGGAAAAAATGTGTGTTATTCTCCAAGCTTTAACTACATCATCAAGATCTATCCATTCTAAATGGACTCGATCAAAATGTTGAGATTTTGGATCCAAATGATTTCAATTAAATAGTTGACCCATATAAGAGTGGTAAGGGGAAAATCACTCTTGGCCCCACTCCATGAGTGTTGCTTCTGAATGTAAAGGCTTCCAAGTTGGGTCATCTAAAATGAATGCGATAGAGAGTGAGACAACTTCTAACTTGGTTCATTTAGAAGGAATGCGGAAAATTGAATAAAATCCCAAGTTAGCCATCTGGGAAAGAAGTGGTGAATGTAACTCCCAAGTTAGGTCATCTAGGATATTGCTTGTAGATTTGAATGATATGATTTGATTTGAACGTGTTGATTTTGATTAGTTGATTGATTTGTTTTGATTGGTTACTCATGGAGAGGTTTTTCGCTAATTACCCTCGGTTAGGTCATTAGGGGAAAGTTGCTAAAAATTGATGAGATTTCGCGTAAAATGATTTTTAGTCATTTTTCCCCCAAGTTAGGTCATTAGGGGAATTGATAGGTTATAGTGTGTGATCATGTTTGGGAAGTGTTAAATAATTGTTTCCCCTAGATTAGGTCATTAGGGGGATTGATGGTGAAATGTTGTGGTATAAATTTCCAGGTGTTGGATTCATGATATTGGAATACATGGTGACATAAGGGGGATTATAGGGGACCCCCAATAATATGCCCCCCCTTTTGGTGAAAGAGGGAGTGATGAAAAGAATGAACTCTAAGCCGAAAGTAATAAAAAGAGGTTAAAATGTGTGTGTAGTGGATAGAAACAATGGTGAAGGGATATAATGCAGGGGAAACATGTATAATATGGTGGTAGGCAGAATTCTAAAAATAATGCTGCAAACACAGTGTAAATCGGAGTAAAAATGCTCAAGATATGAGTGAAACAGTGTAGTGTGTATTAGTCGTGGTGATAAGCGCTAAGTATAGCCCATAGTAAAGGTGGCATTTGAAAGGTGATTATAAATAGGGAAGTTAAAAGGTAAATTATCACTTCATTTATCTTATATGCAAGTGCGAGAGTGTATACAAAGTGAGTAGAGATGCCTCAAGTGAAACCATTACGTCCTAGTTAGTTTGAGAGAGTGGAGACTGTGGTGGCGTCACGCACTACTATGGAGTTGGTAAGTGTGTTATTTTTGTAAAAATGTAAAGTGTACTAGGCATTTTAGTTGAATTTTTGAAATTTTAGTATTTTTAATATCTTGGTGTTTGGGACCCAAACAAGAGCGGTGAGGGCACTAGTAACCCTGGGATGGAGTGCCCGAACTAGGCACTAGTTTCCTTCTCTAGGGTGCTCCAGATCCCCGCATTTAGGCACCCTGGTCCATAAATTTTTGATTTGATGGAAAATTATAGGGAATGTGTTTCTTATATTTTGATTTGTTGTATTTGATTGTAAGAGGTGTAGTAATGTGGCATTTTTGTTGTTTGGTGTTATGTAGAGGGATATCCACTTGAGGGAGTTCCATGGTGGTCGACACTTGAGTACATTATTGGGATTGGGTTTGTCGATGATGAGTGGGATTTAATGGACCGTGTCGGCTTGTGGCATATAACATGGATGGGGGATGTGCCCCATAATATGCCCATGTTGACTGCATTATGTGATAGGTGGTTTGCCAATATGTGCACATTTTGGTTTCCCACAAGGGAGATGACGGTGACACTAGAGGATGTACATCATATACTGTGATTTTTAGTGGTTGGAGAGTGAGTATGAGTTATGGAAGTAGTAGATATGGAGTGCTAGATGTGCTTGGTTAGATGATATTTTGTAGGGGATCAGGTGCCTGTTGAGGCCCATATTAGTTTGGATGTGATATTACAGTCTAGGGTTCTCGTTGTGGAATTTCATCGCAGTGGAGGGAGGATGTATCAGTGGAGATGTTGTATAAGATGCATGACACATGTCGAGATAGAGGAGGATGGGATGAGATATATGTGGGCATAGTGTGTCTCGGTCCCCATTTATACAAAGATTTGTATCATTTTACCTAGGATGAGCATGGTGGTGGTATAGTGGCCACCACACTACTACATGTATGTGCATATGAGCATATAGTCAGATTGAGACCAATTGCGGGGCCACGAGTGGAGTGGGCTCATCTAGAGATATTTGCTCGACGTTGGGTGGATATCTCGCAATAGGAATATGTACATAGATAGTTTCATAGCCCTGATAGATAAGATGGGGCCAGAGTTAGTGATATGGAGGCCATATCAAGATTATGGGGGATGGCTTGAGGATGTTATAGAGTTGTGATTTATTCGGAGGACCATGTGGCTAAAGGATCAATTTCCAAGTATGGACCGAGTTGTACCAGGTGGAGAGGGTATCATGGAAGTTTGGTATTGCATAGGACATTCCCCTAAAGCCATATATATGGTTACCAGTTGGTAGGGCACCTAGGAGGGTGGGTACTAGACCAAGGCCCATAGTAGAGTAGTTGATACCACCAGGGCTAGATGTGGTAGACCCAAATGATATCATTTGTAGATGGGGATGATGCGGGTTGTGGAGGATTATTGAATGTGGTGTGTAGCGCATCAATGGGTATTACTATATCCAATATTTGTGGGTGCTATGGAGTTTCCACCAAGAGGAGTGGGTGAGGGACGTATCCTTGACCCCGTGCAGAGAATCCATGGAAGATCGTAAGTATTTGTGTATGTTTAAAGTGTGGTCAATGAATTTTTATGTTTTTTTGTATGCAATGGACTAATATGAGGTTATGTGTTGTGTTTGCAAGAGACATTTATTGGTCATGGATAATAGACACATCCATCTCGCACATTGAATTGGAATATGCCGATCGATGTGCTATGCAGAGGGATACTAGAGCACGTGGACAATATTGTAGGTGAGCATGCCCATTTGTTTGAGCTAAGAGCCATAGCAATGGTGATATGTTCGGTGTTGTTGAGTGAGAGGGATGAGGCACTTGGGAAACTCGTCACACCCGACAGTGGTAGGTAGTGGTCCCTTGCCTAGTATGTATTCACATGATATCTAGATTTGCAGATCGAGTTCTTGAAGTAGAACATGGAGATTGTTATGTTACGTAGGAAGGTGGAGAATTTTTAAGGTCGCGAAATGTGGTGTGCATTAGTGGTGAGGGATTTAGTTCTAGGGTGCTTGTGGTACACGAGATGGATAGTGATGATGTTTTCTTATAGTGATGATTGTATATGATGTAGGTGATCTTACCCCCCAAAGATGAAATATGTTGTTAGGATGATGATTGTATGAATGATATATGTATGGACATCTATTTTTGATATATATTAGATCAATGTTGAGATGTTTTGGTATTGGCAATGTAATGGATATGGTATGTTTCGATGGTTATTTCCCTTGTGTTGGTTTGAAAATATGCCGGTTAGGTAGGTTGTGGGAAACAGTTGAGCCAACAAGATGCAAGGCATAGCCCCTCTTTGAGATAGCAAAGTGAAACTGGTTTATTACTAATCTATCAAGAAGGAATCTATGCAAATCTACACTATTCTAACTTCAGGAGGTTTGGGATCTTATCCTAGTAGAGGTAGTTCCAACTATGAACAAAAAGGTAGGAGAGAAGGAACGAAGGAAGGATATATCTGAAGGAAGAAAAGAAATGAATTCCAAGACGGAAGGATTATGCTTTGGGCTAGTAGTAAACAGAGCCAAACTTACTTGAATAAAAAAATAAAGCAATATTGATTAACATATGATGATAATAGGAATGAATCTAATGAGAATAAAAACATAGATCTAACTTAAGGAAGATCTGATGCAAATAACACATATATTGAGCACAAAGTCTCAAAGATATGTATTAATATTTCTTCCGATACAAGAAAGTAAAAGTATTTCTCTCCTCACTTCTTTCTCTCATACAAAAAAATGTCCACCTAGTTTACAAAAAGTATTCCAAAGTATTTATAGGGAAGAGGAAAGAAGACAAACAAAACCAACCACTATTTACAAAATGTCTTACAAGATATTTACAAAATATCCAAAAAGTCAAAAGTTGACTTTGGGCAAGTTTTGGATGGCAACATCCCATGGTGCAACATGGATGATGTCATCATAAATGCCAACATACTTTTTAAATATTTTGTACAAAAAATATCAAAGTGTACAAAAGAGGAGAAACTACTCCTCATCATCTCTTTGCTTAAATGAAGTTTCTTGCTTCTGATCAGGAGAGGCGATGTGACACTAAGCTCGGTATTCCATAAACTTGCTGATCATTGTCTGAAGTTGATTATGATCTGGACCCTTGAAATGGTCACCAATGACTTTGCAAGTTTCTTTTTCATTCTTGAGCTTGTCAGGTAACCTAGTGAACTCTTCGCATGCATCGATCAAGAAGCCAATGAAATCACGGCAAGCCAGAAGGTTATTGATTGATTCTCAGTCAAAAGTGACCTCTGGTGCCAAACCTTGGGTGATGATAGCCTTAAAGCACTGAAATGTATCATCTACTTCCCTCAAGGTGAATGATTCACTGAGCATCTCTGGAGCCATTTTTGTAACTATTTGCTCCATGTTGTATTGTGCATCCAGGGCTTCATCTTTGATTTTATCAATCCTTTCTAAGATATATTCCATCCGATCAACCTAGTAATCCACCGCAATGAGAGCTTTATTATGTAATTGTGGTGATCGATGACACCGACCTTCAATAGGTCGTTAGCCAAGTAGTTAGTCATTGCTTGGAATGTTTCATGTCAGCAACTGACATTGTCCAACTCTTCGAAGAGGGATCCTACTACTGCTTCCAACTCCTTATTTTCCGACCTATATCCTCGTAGAGCACTGTGAATTTATTAATCATTTCCTCACTATCTCTGAGGATTCACTCAATCCAGGAGGAACAGTGCGCCTTGTTCGCCAATCTTAGCATATTCATTTATCTTGTCCCGACCGAGAACTTCAATAGGCTCAAGTGGCGACATGAGGAGCATTGCCCATTCTCTGCAATGCTTGGAGAAGATGTTTATTTTGTTCCTTGAGTATTCTCTTCTCCTCTTTTGCTTCTTGTAGCTTCTTGCAAAGGGCGTCTACTGCAGACAAGGCCTCTCCTTGTAGGCTTTCGACAAGGTTCCCATTGTAACTTGAGTCACCGTAAACTCCGTAGGAGATAGATCTTTCTTTTCTTTGGTGGGATGTGGATATGTAATCTCCATGACTCTCTCTCCCAAAGTGCTCTTTGAAAAGTGAGTTATCACTTTCTTCTTCTTGGGTCCCTTCTTCGGAATGATGGAGAAGTCCATGGGTGCGATGGGAACCTTTCTCTTGTGTTGGCTCAGATGGTCAAAAATCTAACTTGGACTTATGGGAGTGGGAGTAGAGGGAATAGAAGAAGAAATGGGGGTGAAAGGGGAAGCAACTGAAGAGGCCGCAGGGAAGAACGTTGAGACACTTGGTGGTGGCATCGATAAGGAGTCTAACGCGTTGCTACTTGTGGGGCCTAGAGTTACTATGGGAGAAGAAAAGGACATGGAAATGGAAGGGATATGTAATTAAATGGAGGGAAAACCGGGTGACAGATTCGCGAGAGAGGAGAAGATGGAAGAGGTGGGAGATAGAAGGGAGGAAGGGAGAGAAGAAGACACATCCATAGGAATAGATGCTTCAATGACAGGGGGAGGAGAAGGAGCGGAAGAAGGAATGGTGGGTACCTCGGTAGTTGTAGTTGTGATAACATCCTAAGTGGATGTATCTGTTGAAACTTCGGTGGTCTCTTCTTCTTTACCTAAAGAAACCAAATCAACCACTTATTTCTCAGAAGTAGTAGGAGGGATTTGAGGAGCTTCTTCTTGTTTGCTTGATTCTCCCTCCTTGTCTTTTCCTTTTCCTTTTGGCACTTGGGCCGGTCTTGGAGGTGCTCTACCTGAAGGGGAAGTAGTGAAATCTACCCCGAGGTAGGTGAGACCATTATGTTTGCACCAATGTTTGGTGCACTGCAATGTGGGCTTAACCCTTACTTGAATGGTTTTTGGTGACTTGGCTCTATCGATCTCTGCGTAACAACCACTTTTTGTCACTTCAATCTTAGAGAAATTTTCTTTTCTTTTTCTACTTACCTTATGTAGTTGATTCAAATACCCATATATTTAAATCCAACATAAGTCTTAATGCAATCCCTTTTCAATAACTATCATGAACCATGTGCAGCTGTATGAGAGAATACCGAACTTACAAGTTCTCCCTCAATGCTCTTACGAGCCATACATACAAATGTATCCCTTTGGTTCTCCTTTAATAGGATATGATATATAAGTGATAACCCTAAGTGTGTACCTGGGTTCCACCTATGAAATCCACAGGCATCTCACAGCTTAGATAATGGTGAAATCTCGACAGTATAATCAGCAGTTACACTACCTTGCACAAGGTTTCTGAGTCATGTATACCATACTCAATTCCATGACGGCACACTCATCATTAGGAAATTTTCGTTTCACCTTAATCACTTTTTTCGGTTATAAGGATTTGCAGTCAATGATGTTGTAAATAGCTACAAGTCTTATACAAGGTACAAGCCCGGATTAACCTATACGAAGCATTACCTCAAAGTCAACCTATGATGCCTATGGGAGAGCAAGTGTCTTTATAATGATTCTCATCATTGCTAGACTTCTTCCCTTCCCATAGCCATCATATGTTGTCATCGGGGTTCCATCCACCCTTGTAACTATAACAAGCTTGTACTTAAGCAATACCACGCTACATTTTAAGGTCTTGAAAAGGGAACTCAATATAGTTGTTATGTGGTAGTATTCAATTAACGACAACTGTCATTAAATGGATACGTCCACGTAACAACGGTAGTGAGTCAACCTGTCAAGAGTCCTAAAATGAAACTTGGTATCTTAATAAATTAAACATGACACAATGTTCTAGTTCCAGTGTCTTCATCACTTAGTGAAGAGTATCTAGAGTCCTGTCCCCTAGAATCATGATAGGTTAAATGTAGTTCCAAAACTACTTATTTCTTCCTATCATTTCAGATATAAGATAGATCAATCTTTAGACCTAAATTCCCAATCCTACGGTTTGTTAATGATTCAATTTCCACCGCATCAGAATAATACCTTACATTATCATGGAGTAATAATTACTAATGTTATTCTTACTCCCATTAGTAATCATGCAACTATGTAATTACTAATTATTGGGTACATACGGAGTCATTCCCGTTACCCTCTTTTCAATAACACTTAAGCTATATTATTAGAATCATGTTTCTCAGTTTTACCTCAGCATTTATTCTTGCCAGGTTTGATTTATCGATAGATATAAATCTTATCCATTTTACGGTTCTTGTTTTAGTAGGATTCCCAATTCTCTTGAAAACCTCTATAACCATTTCCAAACCTCAACTTAGGTTTATTTTAATGGCTACTACCACCTTGGCAGAGTATTCATTTTCCCTGGATCCGTGTACCAATTTCCTTGGCATCCAAATACTTTCCATTAATTCCAGCTATCGGATCATTGCTATCATTTATATGACTACACCATCATATCCTAATCATGGTTGGTTTCAGCTCACAATTTTCAGGAGCGTAGACACCAACTTCCATAGTGAGTGAGATGGTGAGTACTCATGTTGAGCACAATCTGAATGTTCCCATCAATACTCTAATCATTTTCATTGGGTAGTAAACCCATGGTTTCATGGAGGTTTAGTATTCTAGGGATTTAATCATCCCCAACAATTCTATGCCAACTGTATCCCATATCCTATGGGCCCTTTTAGCATTTAGGTTCAACCTGATTATTAATGATTTATCTTTAATACATCTTGTTAGTTGGAATAGCTCCAACATAAACATTCATCACATCATATTTTATACGATAGCAATCCGATCGATCATATACTTTATTTACCCACTTTATGGAAGGACAGTTTGCTTAAGCAACAAGGAATGATCTATTCTCATTTATTATTTCACTTTGAGGAATTAAGTTGAACTCTCCTTCATGTTAAGGGAGTTGGGTTAGTTTTATCAATTATTTCAACTTAGTTTCCTTAAAAGGTTTAAGTGCTGCCCAAAAGGAACATCAACAAGTTTTTGGGACTTAATCTTTATATGATGAATATTAACATTTCATCCATAAATTTCATCATAACAATTTATTTCTAATATAGTTACTCAAACTTTATCAGAGGAATCTTCCTTCAGTATGCACACATAAGCAAACACCTCAAGATTCATAACTAGATGATTTCTCATCTATCATGCATTTAACCTTTACCGGTCTTGTGAGGAATCACTACCTCTTGCTAACAACAATATTGATTTCCCATAAGTTAATCAATCTAGATTAAAGAATTCAACAACACTACTTCGTAGTGTATTCCATTAACCTATCCCTTATGTTACTGATTTATAACTTCACAACTCACCCATTGAACCTTCTAGGTTCACCTAGTCCATAAGACAGTTGTTATATTATAAAATAGAGAGAGTTACAACAGCCCTCCATTACAATCGTCCAATGATCCAATTTTTATAAAATATCATAAGTATAAAGCCATTCTTATACCAACATTACTACAACATAATGGGATTCATTACAGAAATTACAGAGAGGCATTAACATTCTTCGATAATACGAAGTGAGTATTTATTGAACAGAATATGGAATCTTTTCCATGTTGCAATAGATCGTAGATGTACACAGTATATTTTCACAAGAGAACCTTTACTCGAAGTCAATAAATAACTTCCTCAACATAAATAAGAATATCTCAAATCAACAATTGGCTACAACTTTATCTTTTAAAAGTAAGCATGTGATACAATTAGATAACCAAGACATTTCTTTACTTCACGCCAGTTACCTTCGCTCAATTTCCTGCAATGGTTAGGCAAGGTCAGTTCGACTGAACTGAGCAAGAAAAGTCCTTTATCCCATTTATCAATTTATGTCATTAAATGTTAGAATGAATAAATACTGCAATAATCTCAATCTAACATTTTAATCATATAATTCCACAAAATCATTCTTAAGTAACCTGCTTTGCAATCATTAAGAACAGCTCCTTTACCTCTTTCAGTACTCCGCAAGGACAAGTTCTATGTACTACTTCACAAAATAAGTTTAAAGAAAACCCGGATAAAAGATATTCACAACAAAGAAATGACCATCAAATAATCAATAACACAAGTCATTAAAAACATGATTGAATCATGTTGGCTCGAAAATCATGCTGGTTGGGCGGTTTATGGATGAGGAGCCAAGAGTGTGCGGGGCATAGCCCTCTTGAGTCATCAAAGGGAAACTAGTTTATTGATATTCTACCAAAGAGAATCATGCAAGTCTCACAATATTCTCGCCTTTGGGGGTTTGCGATCTCATCCCAGGTAGGGTGTTTCCAACTACGTAAAAGAAAGGAATGAAAGAGAGGATGAAGAAAGATCGGAGTCCGAAGGAAGAAAAGAAATGAATTCCAAAGCGTAAAGGTCGAGGGTTTATGTTTTGGGATTGGTAGTAAACAGAGCCAAACCTACTTGCATAAATGGACAAAGCAATACTGATGAATAAATGACAATAAAACAGAAGTAGATTCAACAGAATAAACACACAGATCTGACATAAGAAAGATCAAATGCAAATAACACACGTATTCAGCACAAAGTCTAAATATTTGTATTAATATTCCTTTCTGTTACAAAAAGCTCAAAGTCTTTTTCTCCTCACTTCTATTTTTCATCTGAAAGATATCCACCCCCAATATAACAAGTATTTGAGTATTTATAGAAGAAGGAGAAGAAGGAAGGCAAAAAGGAACCAACCACCTATTTACATAAAATATACAAAATATTTACAAAAATATCTCAAAGTCATGTTGACTTTTGACAACTTGATGGATGACATCATCCCATGGTGCAACATGGATGATGTCATCATTTGTGCCAACATACTTTAGACATTTCACAAAAAGAAAGTCGAAGAAGAGAGAAATTATTCATCGTCGTCATCCCGCGGCTGAAAGGGGATATCTTGTTGTTGTTGCTCGGGTGACGAGATGTGGAATTGGGCACGGTATTCCATGAACTTGCTGATCATGGGCTCTAGTTGATCCTGGGAAGGATCCTTGTGTCACTCGCTGATCACCTCGCAAGTCTCCCGCTTGTCTATGAGCTTCTCTGGGAGTTTGGAATATTCTTTCTCTGCTTCTATTAGGAACCGGTGAAGTCCCGATAGGTAGAGAGGTTATTGATGGATTCTACGTCCAAAAGTGACCTCTGCCCACCCTGCGAAACAATCTCCTCAAGATCGGGATGGTTTCATCAACTTTCCTTAAGGTGAAAGAAGGAGTAAGTAACCACGAGACATGTTGAGAACGATTTGTTCCATTTGGTGCATCACGTCCAGGGCTTCTTCCTTTACCTTATCGATCTTTTCAAGGACGAATTCCAATTGATCCATCCGGTAATCCAGGGTGGAAAGGATTTTATTGAGGGCCCAGGATGACCGAAAATGTCGAACTTGACCAGATATTCGACTGAACTCACAAACATTTGTTGAAAGGTCTCATGTTGTAGCCTAGCATAGTCCAGCTCTTCTGATATGGGTCCTGCTAATGCCTGGAGTTCTTTGTTTGCCTTGTTGATGTTCAGGTATAAATCGGTGAACTTGGCGATCACTCTTTCACTGTCTTGGAGGATTTGGCTCCTCCAGGTGAAAATGGCCATACCCTGCTCACCGATCTTTGCATATTCATTAATTTTATCCTGGCTCAGAGGCTCAGGAGTCTCGGCGGTAGTTGTGGGAGGTGCACTACCCATCTTCTGTAAGGCTTGAAGTACATGTCTATTTTTCTCTTTCAAAGAACATTTTTCTTCTTTTTGCTTCTTAAAGCTTCTTACACGAGGGCATCGACTACAGATAGGGCCTCTCCCCGAAGGCTTTCGAGACGTCCCCATCATGTGACTTGAGTCACCAGTATAATCTTTCGAGGACAGATCCTTTTTATCCTTCGAGAGGATTGGGGTATGCGATCTCCATTACCCTCTCTCCCGAAGCACTTGAGAGAAGCGTGTGATGGGCTTCGCTTTTTACCCTTTTGACGGATTACGGAGAATTCCATCTGAGCGATGGAACTTTCCTTTTCTGCTGATTTAAGTGCTAGGAGATCCAGTTGGACTTATGGGAGAAGGGCCAAACATAGAAGGGGGCAGCTGCGAGAGTAGAAGGGAAAATGTGGAGACACTTGGAGGTGGCATCGAGAGGGAGGTTGAGGAAGCGCTCTCGGGAGGAAGAGATACTACAGGAGAGGAAGACATAGGAATGGAAGGGAGCTCAGAGATGAGAGAAGAAATGGAGGGGGACAGGTCCGCAAGAGAAGAGAAAATGGATGAAGAAGCAGGAGGGATAGCAGAAGAAGGGGGAGAGGACACGACCAAAGGAATGGTCGCTTGGGTCACTCGAGGAGGGGAAGGAGGAGAAGAAGAAGGAACAGAAGGGACCTCAGTTGTTACAGCAGGGGTGACATCCTGAGTGGATGGGCCTATTGGAACATCTTCTTCGCTTCTTTCTCTGGAGAAGCCAGAGTTACAACTTGTTCGGGTGCAGCAGAAGGAGGACTTTCAGGAGCTTCCTCTTGAGTGGAGCTGGATTCACCCTCTTTGCTTTTTCCCTTGCCTTTTGGCTGTTGTTTTAATCGAGGAGGTGCGTTACCCAATGGAGAGGTTGTGAAATCGACTCCGAGGTAGATGAGCCCATTCATTCGGCACCAATGCTTTGTTCATGCAGATTTTCCTTGACCCTTTCCTCAATTGTCTCGAGGTTCTTTGGTTTTATCAATCAACGCAAAAGGCCAATCGTCCCCACTTGTGTCAAGATACACTTGATCCACTTCTTCCTCGCAGTTTGGTATCCTTTGGGGACGATGGCCACCCGTATTGATGATTTCTCTGCTAAGGCCAAACGAGAATGGTCCTTCCTCCTAAGCTCCACCTCATGATATATATCAATGTAGATATCCTCGATCTGAGGGATATGGATCGGATCGAGCTTAGCCCTAGGTAGACAATTTCTCGGGTCAAAGGTGGGCCTTGCCGGGAAGTCATGTTTCAGATTCAGCAGCTCCAGCTCTGCAAACATGTCTTTCACCTTGTGGTGAGTGAGACATGTATACCTACCCATTGTGAGGGGGAAAGGAGTTCCACCCTTCTTTCTCTTGAGGCATTTCTCATGGTAGGTGACAAGCTGTCTTGACAGCTCTAGCAGAATCAACTTGGGTCCAGCATACCTTGGCAGTCTAGTTGGCTCCCCCAAGAAGTTAGCTACCCTTAGATAAGTGAATGTGGGGAATTGAGTGAACAGGGCCCCCCATTTCTCTATGGCTTCCACGATGCTCTTGGTCGTACGACCGTGAGTCATATTCGCCTCAACAGTAGATGATGAAATAGAAAATGCATCATTGATCTTTGTAAATTGAGGATGCTATTTTCCACTTTAGCTCTAGATAATATTCATAGATTTTAACTTGGGCCAAACCCCACTCCGCATCAGAGCTGGATAGTCCCTTTCTGAAGCTGCAGCATAAACAACATAGGAGTTCATGTAGAACCTCCCAGTTGTGGTAAATTGTTGCAGCTACTCTGATATCGTGCTGCTTATGATTTCTGCCCACTCAAAACGTTGATCGGGCACATTTTTGTTCATTGTCTCAAGGTACCGCAGCATCCACTTGTGAAAATAATGGGCGTCAGGAAGCCCAAAAACTCTGCTCAGGAAAGTAATGGTGTCACTGAGTTCCTCTGAAAATTCACTGTGATGAATGACTTGTGGCCACCGAGTCACTACTTTTTTGTTCTTGAGATAAACTTCATTCATCAGCTGCATGCACTGATCTTCATTGTCATCCCAGGCCTTGATGCAATCTTGTTGGCTGACGGCCACAAAGTGTCGGTGATGAGGAATGCCGAGCATCATCTCAAAGTGCCGGGCAGTGAGGTTAATTATAACCTCGCCCTTCTCACCATGAACACATCTTGTGTCCTTGTTGTAGCATCAGGCTACCACCATCATAAATTCATTGTTTACGGCACTGACTGGGATCCCACCAGCAAGGTGCAGGGCACTGCCTATCAGCTTGTCCATCCATGGACTTCTTGTGACCTTCTGAGTTCTGACCCAGAACTCCTCCATATCAATATGACCCAGCTCTGAGTCTCTGATGTCCAGGTCACACTCGGCCTGGGATTCAGGCATTCTAACCCTCTGATACTTATACTTCATTTCTTCTTCGTGAGCTTGGCCTTGCCTTTAGATTTGATAGGTTTCTGCTTGATGTTGACATATGTTCTTCGAACTCGGTTGCTGATCTGCAAGAATAAGAAATGAAACCCAATCAAGAAAGCCATGTCACTGCTTTGATTTTCCATTGAAATGTTGACAGAAGAAAGAGTTTTCAATTTAAAGGCCTCAGGGTGCAGGACGCATGAATATTGCAGTTACAGGCCCAAAGGTAAGGCACACGAGAAAGGGATGTTGTAGGAGATAAATCAGTGCCAAAAGGCACATGGTGCATGAACACTGCAGGGTGCATTATTTGTTGTTGTAATCACAAGTGCGCCGCTATGTGGATGCATTTTGTAAAGGGCGCAGATTATTTTCATGTTGCATGGAACTTCGGTGTCTAAAGGCACATATAAGGTTAGTGTAACATACATTTTTTGTGCACCAAAGGGAACTTAGCGCGGTGCATGAAGGGTTTGCATGACATGATGTTATTGCGGTGAGAGACACGCCTACGCTGTTTATAGCTTTGCACTTTGCGCATAGAAAAGACTATTCATTACATGGATGCTTTGGTGCGCAAAGGGCACAGAATTTGTAATGTTGCACTCAAGTTTGATGCACCAAGAGGGCACACGGGAAGCGTTTATAGCAAGTGGGGGAAGTGCGCCATGAGGGCACAACTTTTCTTGATGTTGCATGGTGTGCCAATGCGCCAAAGGAGAAGGAAAATGCAGTTTCCTTTTTAAGGTTTGATTCTCTCTCTGAGGGGTTTGCATATGGTTAAGCTCCTTTTGCAAGGTTCATTTGGGTGATAAAGAGGCTTAAAACAAAGAGTTTTAAGCATTCATTTGAGGACAGAGCTTCCTCTACCAGTAGATCTGGAAAGAGGGGGAAGAACACAAGGAAGAACGGAAAAAGAGTAGTAGCGAGGGGGAAAAACATGATTTCTCATTTTTCCAATCCAAACTGAAACAGTCTAGCATCCAAAAACCTCAAATACAAAACGCACAAAAGAAAGAAGGCCACTTACCCGGATTTAAACAATGAAAAAGCGTGAAAACGGGTCCATGACGTGATCGAAAGCGATAGGGCGGGTGCGGCACAGTGCACAGAGAAAATCATGTGATTTGTGTTGGTGACAATGACAGCGCAGATGCACTATTTATAGGTGAGGTAGCAATAAATGCGCCACCAACTTTTCAAGTGGCACACCAAAAGAGCTGTCGACACAAGAAAACATGCGCCCTTTGGCGCACCAAATGTTCTGTTGACAGGAAGGCGCATGCGCCTTGGTGCATGCATGGAAGACTCAACATAGTGAGGCGCACCAAAATGCCTGTTGACACGAGAAAGCATGCACCAAATGATTTAAAGGGGGCACATGAACTTTTGATGTTGCATAGTGATTATATGCGCCCGGCCAAAAAGACCAAAAATGGCTAAGTTCGGAAAACTAGATTTCCTGGGAAGGGATTTTGCAACGTTCCGAACGCAAGAAATCCCTGACGAGGGATCGGAACAAAGTTTCGGTATGGTTATCTGTAAAATTGCCCTTGCCAATTTTACGGGATAACAACTGGCTCTTTCTGGGGACTATCCCTAAGCAAACCTCAGGGGTAGAGAATCCCAGATCTCATGTGCCTATCCATTGGGTAACAGAGTCAAAAACAAGGGCGACCGGAAAGGGAAACACACAACAAACAGAAAGCAAACACACGACAAAAACAAACACACAACTAAAGCAAACTGTACAAAGAAGAGAGCAAGCTCTACTTCCTGAAGATTTTCAAATGCTTCTGCTGTAGGGAAGTGGAGTTCGGTTCCATCCAGATATGAGAGATAGAAACTATTCTCTCCGTTGAGCTGCTTGATCTTGAAAGGCCCTCTCCACAGGGAATCAAACTTTCTCGTGCATGCCTTTTGGCTCTCTTCGCTTGTCCCACAGAAGGACGAGGTCTCCCACCTGAAAATTTCTTTGCTTAGCTTTTTTATCGAACAATCTCTTGACTTGATTCTGATGTTCGGTGATCTTGTCGATCACTCTTACTCTCTTTTCTTCGAGCTCTGTTAGATACATGATTCTCTTTTCGAGAGAATTTTGGAAAGTTTCATCTTCAATTGCTCATGCCAAGCGCAGAGCAGGGATTTCAGCGAAATGGGAAGCTCAGCATCAGTGCCATATAACACTTGAAAAGGTGACATGCCGAGAGACCTCTTGGGAGTAATGCGGTCCACCCACAAAGCGTCGTATAAGGACTTGTGCCACATTCGTTGATTCTCATCCACTAGCTTTCGTATGATGGTCACCAAGTTTTTATTACTGGATTCCACCTGACCATTTCCCTGAGGGTAATAATCTGAGGCGTGAGCCAAAGTTATCCCATATTCATAAAAAAACTAATAACTTCCCGTGAGGAGAAGTTAGAAGCATTATCAACAACAATCTTGTTGGGAATGCCAAACCTGACAATGATATTTTCTTTGATAAAACTGCAAACAACCTCGGAAGTGGCATGTTTGATAGGTATGGCTTCCACCCACTTGGTGAAGTAATGTTGTTGTTAGGACATAACTATGTCCCAGGCACTCGATCAGGGATTGAGTGCACCAATAAAATCAACTCCCCATCGCTGAATGGTTCGTCGACAACGACCAGACTTGAGGGGAAAAGCAATGCAACTTGGGCTTGCCGATGAACCTTCTTGGCAGGTTCATATTTTGTTATCCAGTGGCTACATCTTGGAAGAGCGTCGGCCAATAGTACCTGGCTCGGATGATTTTGTGTGCTATCACGGAAGAGGAGAAATGGCCTCCACAGGCTGAATTATGAAAACTTTCAAGTAACTTTACCTATTAGTGGCTTGTCGACACATCGCAAGAAGACACCATCTATCCCGTGTTTGTATAAACCGTCATCCCAGATGACAAATTTGGCTACTCTGAGCTTTATAGTGTGCTTCTCCTTCATAGTTAGGTGAGCTGGGCATTCGCCATAGGTGAGGAAGAAAGCAATGTCGGAATACCACTCATCACTGGTTGCAAAAAATAGGACCAGAGGCAAAGAATGGGCTTTCTCCAGCTGGCTTTGTGCTTCGTTGGTACAATCATCCTTTTCCTCAGGGTTTTATAAATCTTTTTTCAGCCATAAGCTGACATAGGCCCTTGCCTCTTACCAGCTTGGTTGGTTTTATATCCGTTGTACTCCCACAGAACTTTGCAATCCAATTTCCTCGCAAGCTTCCTAACTCCTGTTGAGTTAGAATTGATTTGACTGCCATGTCAGGGACCAGCACCACCATATGGGAATTTAAAATGTAATACCTGAAGTTTTTGACTGCTTTGACAACGGCGAAGGCATGCTTTTCCAATTGAGACATTTTTATTTCGTGAGGCTTGAGGGGAGAGCTCATGAACTGTCGCCGACACTAAAATTTTCCTCCATAATTTCTATTTCATTAATGTATGTATTAGGAATAGGATGTTGTTAAGTATAATTAGTAGTAGAGTCGATAGAAGATAATGGTGCCGTCGATGCGGTGTCGCCAATAATGTGGAGTACGCAGTAATGAGGTCAAAGTACAATAGGAATGTTGTAAAAAAGTAAATATTTGTCGTAAGTGGTCCTAGGTAATGTTAAAATGTCAAAGTTTGGGTAATTAGAGAAGTAGGGTCTACATGATTAGGAATTAGAAATATTATATTGGTAATAAGGACAAGGAGTGAGGTCATAAATATTTTGTGTATTTTATTTGTAAAAAGTCTAAAAATGTGGAACCCATGTAAAATGATAAGGTTTATCTTATCTTAACAGATAAACTTACATGTACGGATAAGAGTTAAGGTATGGAATATGATTCGTCGAGTGGATTTCTTATCCTATCTTAGAGATAGGATGGATAAGCTGAAGTTCTATAAATAGAGAGGCCACCCCCTCATTTAGCATAGAAAGAAGTAGTGAGAAATATTATAGGAAGTGTGCAAAGGAAGCCATCGAGTTAAAGGTGTGTTAAAGAAGCCATCGAGAGGTGTAATTGTAAAGTTTCTCCCATAGTCTTGTTGAAGTACCTCATGGGTGAGATTATAACAATTTCATGTTAATATTATAATTTACTTTGATATTTCATATTTTTCATCATTTCGTCTTATCATAGTCGATGGTATTCTTGTGTTCGGTTGTTGTTTTGTTTCCAGTTACATCCACCAAACTAAAGGTTGTGCATTAGTAAATAATCATAGCGAGGAGTTCTGGTGAAGAATTATCATAGTGCGGATTGGTGATGACATTTTGGTTCCATTGCGGGACCATTCCTTGTTGTCGATTTTCCGGAGAGATATTCCCACTTAGTCAAAAATCAATTAGAGGATAACCTTGTTTTTCTGTGCGTAGTAGTTCTTACCGTGGTAAAGTCATTTTTACCGTGAATAGTAGTTACCATGAAAAGTCATTTTTGCTGGAATAGTATTTACCGCAGTAAAGTCACTTTTTACCATGAATAGTATTTACCGTAGTAACTTCACTTTTTACCGTGAATAGTGGTTACCACAATAAAGTCGATTTTTACCGCAGTAAGTCAAGTTTTACCATAGTTTACAAGTGGTCATTTCTATAGTAATTTCAATTATTTGTGCACATAAGTCTTGTTGATTGTACTTGTGGGTTGGTATTTCATGGTGGTTACTTTTGAAAATGGGAAAGATTCCTATTTTTTCAGCTCAATCTAATGAAGATGCTTCTTCTTTCATTCAAGAGTTTAAGCGATCTTGTATTTGTAATGGCCTTATAAGAAGGGAACAATGGACTGAATTTTTTCCTACCTTTTTGGATGGTTCAACACTTAGGTGGTTTGAAACACTAGGTGATAATGTGAAAAATTCATGGGATTTATTAACTGAAAGTTTTCTTGAAGAATTTGGTGAACAACAAAAATATGCAGATCTCATGATCGAGATCACAAAGCTATCCCAAGGAGAGAAGGAGAAGATAAGGGATTATCATGCTCGTGTTCTAGAGCTAAGGAGGAAGCTCGATGCCCAGATCCGGAAGGAAGGACTAGCGGATGGGTTGATGAATGGCGTGGATAATCTCCTCTGTAAGCACTTCATTCTTGGGATGAAGCTAGAGATCAGAAAACGAGTGAAGTATGACCACCCACCACCATTGAACAAGCAAAGGAGATTGCAAGAAGGCAAGAAGAAAGCATGGAAGAGGAGCCCAAAGAAATTGTTGTTAAAGTAGAGCCTACACCACACCTTTGGTCCATAATCCTGATCACTCTGGTGAGCAAAAATATTTCTCCTAGTACATCTACTAAGTATGAAGATCTGCTTAGGAAGATGGGCCGATTAACTATTAATCTTCTTGAGGAAAGGAATTTAGTTCTCGGGAGGAGATAGAGGTCCAAAAGAAATATTTACGAAGTTGTTTGTTATGGTTGTTATAAAAGGGTCATTATAAGTATAATTGTCTAGATAGAGCTTCTACATCCAGTAAAGGAGATAATGATAAAGGAAAAGCACTGTGAATTCTCTTGATGTAGTAGATAAGAGTAGAAATAATGAAGTAGATGTGTTTGTAACAAAAAGAAAGAAAGAAAAAGATAATCAAGATGGAACCGATCCTAAGAAGATGAAAGGAGAAACTAGTAAGAAACATAGGAGAAGAAAGTTGGGTGTGCGGGACTTTTACGATTTCACGAGGGAAGGACCATACTCCATCTTGGAAGATCTATCCAAAAGGCCTGAAAATATTACATATGGTCAACTCTTGGATATGTCTTCCGAGAAGAGGCGGGAATTGTGCGAGGTGGACTCAATGCTCGAAGAAGGAAGGAGGTTGAGGTCCCTATTTTGGAAGCGAGCGAGGCAGATCCCTATGCTCCACAACCCAGAGGTATTATGTAATGGTATTTCAATTCATGATGCCTTAGTTGATGGAGGTGCTGCGATTAATGTAATGATCGAGTCTGTAATGAATATGTTGGGTTTAAAAATTGATCGCCCTTCAACACTTATGTTAAGGTCATTAAATAAGGGAAAAACTAAACCAGAAGGTGTAGTTTCAAATGTGGCAATATCTGTTATGGGTGTTGTATGTGTGGTAGACTTTTAGGTGATGAAAAATGGTACTGTTGCGTACCCAATGCTGCTGGGAAGACCATGGCTAAGGAGAGTTCATGCAAGAAACTACTGGAATGAAGGTTTCATGACACTTGGACGTGGTAGAGAGAGGGTGAAGATAAACGTGATCCCTCGACATCATAAAGTAGAACCTATGGATTCAAGTGATGAAACTGATGATTGGACATCCTCTTATTACTCTAGTACCAGTGAAGTGGACACTGAAGATGAAGAAAGCGAGGTGGATGTTTTAGTCATGGATATCCTGCCAGTCACACCAACTCATGACCCCATAAAATTATCTGAAGAAGAAGTTGATGATCGTCTCAACAAATAAAGATTGGTGATCTTTGTGATGGAGAGTGAGAAGGAATCCTACCTCCACTCTTTGAAGGTACATACACCTATTCACTTTTGATTACAAGGAACTCCGTCAAGTAAGTTGGGTAGAACATTGTATTGAGCTGGGTAGATGGTGCTAAGCCCATAAAGCAAATGCCATATAGAATGAATCCTAATTTTCCAAGGCCTAGTAAAGAAGAAATAGATAAGTTGCTTGATGCGGGATTCATATTTCTTTGTGGAGAATTCGAATGGGTTTCTCCCATTGTGATTTCAATAAAAAAGAATGGGAAGCTACACATTTGTGTTGATTACGGGAAGCTCAATAAGGCAACAAGAAGGATCATTACCCTCTTCCATTTTCAAATCATATCTTGGGCCAAAGTAGGCTGGCGAGTGTCTTATAGTTTCTTGATGGATATAGCGGCTCTGACCAAGTTCATATAGCGAGAGAAAGATCAGTGAAGACCACGTTCACCACTCCTTGGGAACGTTTGCCTATAGAGTTATGCCTTTTGGATTGTGTAATGCTCCGAAACATTCTAGCGTTTGATGAATAGGGTGTTTGAACCCTACATTGGGACCTTTATAAGAGTATTTACGATGATTTTTGCATCTATGGGAGCAAGTTGGACCACTGCACACGGATGGAGACAACATTTCAAAGGTTAGATGAAGCACAAGCCTCACTAAACCCTACTGAAAGTGTGTCTTTGGATGTTCTAAAGGCATTTTGTTAGGACATGTTGTATCCAGAGATGGTATTGGTACTGATCCTGATAAAGTTTCAAAAATCAAAGATTTACCATTTCCTATTAATAGAAGTAAGTTGAGATCATTTTTAGGCCATGTGGGTTACTATAGAAGGTTCATCAAGAATTTCTCAAAGATTGCACAGCCACTAACCCAGTTCTTGAAGAAGGATGTTACTTATGAACCAGGAAATAAGGCGCATGAAGCTTTTGGACAATTGAAGGAAGCCCTGGTGTCTTCACCTATTTTGAAGAATCCAGATTGGAGCAAGCCATTCATTGTGTACACTGATGCCTCAGATGCAGCACTAGGAAGTACTTTGAGCCAAAAGGATGAAAATGGGAATGAACATCCAATTTACTTTGGGAGCAGACAAATGAGCGATCTTTGAGGTAAACTATCTTATGCTGAAAAAGAGGCTATGGCTATCATTTTTCTTTGTAAAGAAGTTTAGAAATTACTTTCTAGGGCAGAAATTTATAGTTGTAATAGATCATCAAGCTCTGAAATATATTGTCAATAAGCCTAACCCATCAGGGAGGATAGCAAGATGGATAATTTTGCTACAAGAATTTGAATTTGATATTATAGATAGGCCAAGAAAGAAGCATGTCAATGCAGATGCACTCTCTCGAGCCTATGATGGTTTAGGATCATCTTGTGATGATGATGATTTTCCGATCGGCATTGTTCTCCCTTGACACAATCCCTAGTGAATACATAGATATTTGGAATTATCTGAATGAATTCAAGTTTCCTGATGGCACCAATGCAAAGACTAAGAGAAATATTACTCAAGCCTTGAGTCGTCCATATTCTATTCTGCATGGAGCATTATTTGAATAGGACACGATGGATGCCAATCAAGAGGGTAGTTGGACTTGATCAAGGAAAGGAGCTGCTTTAGAAGAATTCCACAATGGTTCATGTGGAGGGCACTTCTCTGGACAACTTACAGCAAGAAGGATCTTGGATGCAGAGTTATCAACGGCCCACTCTTTTTAAAGATTGCTATAATTATTGTAAGACATGTGATATTTGTCAAACACATGGTAACCTGTAAGACTTCATCAGCTCCATTATGTCCTATTCTTCCACTTGGTCCCTTTGAAAAGTGGGAATAGACATTGTAGGTCCACTTCTAACTACATCACGTCAAAATAAGTATATTGTAGTTGCCACAGATTATTTAACCAAGTGGGTTGAAGCTAGGCCATTGAAAACGACTTCCATGGATGAAGTGGCAAGGTTCATATATGAGCGTATTGTCACCCAGATTTGGTTGTCCATTAGAAATTGTAGAGATCAAGGAAGCCACTTCATTAATGAGGTAGTAAAAGCCCTAGTCAATAAATTTTCTATTAAGCACGGGAAGGCAACAACATACAAGCCAAGTACAAATGGACAAGTGGAGCAGAACAAATTTTGTGTTGTGTCAAATTCTAGCAAAGATGCGGCCTTGCGGTACATAAGTGGGATAAAAGGATTCATGCAGCATTGTGGGCATATAGGGCAACATCAAAGTCGAGGAGCAGGATACTCCCCATTTCGGTTGGCCTATGGCATTGATCCAATTCTTCTATTGAGTTTGATATTCCCACTTTGTGAGAGTTATGAAAAATGAAAGGATGGATGAAAGTGATTCGATAAAAAAAAGGTTGGTACATCTTCATTTCTTTGGAGGAAATGAGAGAAATAGCAAAGGATACAAGCCATAAGAAGAAAATGAAGCGAAGGAATACATTGATCAAAAGATCCGGTGGTCTCCATTTCATGTGAATGACTTGGTCCTAGTATATGATTCCGGATACAAAAAAAGAAGAGAGAAAAATTTCTTCCAAAATGGATGGGGCCCTACAAAATAGCAGTGTGCATGAAAATGGTACGTCTTAATGGAGGAATTGGATGGCACTCCCATTACGAAATGGGTCAACCACGACAAGTTGAATATTTTCCAAGCACCCGAGAATAGTCTACTCAGGGACGGAGTAGAAGCTAGGAAGGGGAAGATGTCGACACTAAAATTTTCCTCCATAATTTCTATTTCATTAATGTATGTATTAGGAATAGGATGTTGTTAAGTATAATTAGTAGTAGCGTCGATAGAAGATAACGGCTTGCGCGTCATTATGACGGTGTCGCCAATAATGTGGAGTACGGTAATAGTCAAAGTCTGATAGGAATGTTGTAAAAAGTAAATATTTGTCGTAAGTAGTCCGGTAATGTAAAAATGTCAAAGTTTGGGTAATTAGAGAAGTAGGGTCTACATGATTAGGAATTAGAAATATTATATTGGTAATAAGGACAAGGAGTGAGGTCATAAATATTTTGTGTATTTTATTTGTAAAAAGTCTAAAAATGTGGAACCCATGTAAAATGATAAGGTTTATCTTATCTTAACGAGATAAGCTTACATGTACAGATAAGAGTTAAGGTATGGAATATGATTCGTCAGAGTGGATTTCTTATCCTATCTTAGAGATAGGAAGGATAAGCCTGGAAGTTCTATAAATAGAGAGGCCACCCCCCTCATTTAGCATAGAAAGAAGTAGTGAGAAATATTATAGGAAATGTGCAAAGGAAGCCATCAGTTAAAGGTGTGTTGAAGAAGCCATCGAGAGGTGTAATTGTAAAGTTTCTCCCATAGTCTTGTTGAAGTACCTCATGGGTGAGATTGTAACAATTTCATGTTAATATTATAATTTACTTTGATATTTTAGATTTGTCATCATTCCGTCTTATCATAGTCGATGGTATTCTTGTGTTCGGTTGTTGTTTTGTTTCCAGATTACATCCACCAAACTAAAGGTTGTGCATTAGTAAATAATCATAGCCAAGGAGTTCTCGGTGAAGAATTATCATAGTGCAGTTGGTGATGAGAACACAATCGGAGATTCAACATCCTCTGAATTCTTTTGCATCAAGATGGCAGATACAGTATGCTCAGATGCATAGCTATACATGATAAAATCTTTGGAGAAATCAGGACATACCAGGACTGGCGCGTGAGCAATGGAAGCTTTTATTTCCTCGAATGACCTCTTCCCTTCCTCACTCCAACAGAAAGTGACCCCTTCATCATGTCCAATATATGACAAGTCTTCTCAGCAAAGTCGGGAACAAAATGCCTGAGAAATTTCACCTTTCCGAAGAAAGAATGAACGCCAGTCTTGCTTGTAGGCAAAGTAAGGCTCTGAATAGCCTTAACTCTTTCGGTATCTATCTTTGTTCCTTCTTTGCTAACCACGTTCCCTAGAAACTTTCCTTCCGTGACTCCAAAATAGACTTTTTCGAGTTCGGGGAAATCCCATGTTCTCGGCTTTGCTAATACTTGCTCCAAATGATCACAATGATCATTTCATTGTTTAGAGAACACGTTAAGTCATCCGGATAAACCACGATGACCTTCCCCATCATACCCTTGAATGCAAGGTCCATGGCCCACGAAAAGTGGCGCCGGCGTTAGTTAGGCCGAAAGGCATCTGATGTAGGTAAATGTGCCCTAGGAGTATGAATGCTTTGTTTTAAATTGATCTTGGTGAAACTTCAATCCCGATTGTAGCACGAAAAACCATCAAGCATGGACGGATTCTACGATCTAATTCTTGCTTGCAGAACTTGATCCATTATAGGAAGTGGGTAGTTGTCTTTTAAGGAAGCCTGATTCAAATTTTGAAAATCTACGCATATGCGTATTTCTCCGTTCTTCTTGCGCACTGGCACAATATTCACCACCCAAGTACTGTGATGGATAGGAAAAATGATTCTCGCATCCAGCATTTTCTGAATTTCAGCCTGGATGGTACCTGAGATCTTAGGGTTATAATGCCTCTGCTTCTGGCAAAAGGCTTTGACGTCTTCTTTCAACGGGATGTCATGTTGGACGTCCTTTGGCTTAAAAGACTTTAGATCAGCATAGGACCATGCCAACACGTCCATGTATTTCTTCAACAGTTTGACGAACTTCCGCTTCTCTTCAGGCGTGCAACATTTGCCAATGTTCACGAATTGCGGATGTTCTTCCGAACCTAAATTAACCGGTTCGGTTTCTGGGGAGGATCCAGCATCATCTCGCCTTTTCTTTTTTACAAAATGGTCATGCCTATCGAACAACCGTTCCAGAGAAACCAGGCCCTTCGAATTTTATTTCCTTTGGCTGACATATATGCCAGTCGTTCTCTTCGGATTCATCTTTTGATCGGTGGTGATTAAGTGCACATAGAAGTGTATCCTTCAAAATGTAATCCTTTGAAATTTTCTGCCTTTTCTAGGAAGGCAATGAGTTGATTGTCATCGTTGAATACTTGCCAATGCTAAGAGTTTTACGGCACACTTAGGCGTAAAACCATCTCAATGGTATATTTATCTCGTTTTCAAACCTGGGTGTGGGAGCATGAGGGACGCCATTTGAAACGGCCAATGAATCAGCCATGTCATTCTAAGCTCTTGGAATGGATTCTATTGAAAAAGCGTCAAATTCTTCAATGCTGTCCCACCTTTGCATTACGGTAGTACACTGAGCCTCTCATTCTTCACTGATATATCCTCTTAATTTGATTCACAACTAGCTCTGTATCACCTTGCACTTTCGATTTTGATCCCTCTCTCTCTTGCGGCCTGCATTCCAAGTAACAGAGACTCATACTCAGCAGTGTTATTTGTGTTGAAAAACTGTAACTTAAAAGAGAGAGGAATAATTTCTTCCTCGGGAGATATTAGCACGGCTCCGGTGCCACATCCACTGGTTGCTTGAGTGTAGTATCAAATCGCAAAGAGTCCGGACCTTGTTAAGATCTTCTTCTTGGACGAGAACAACCATTTTGTCAGACTCGGTAGACAAGAAATAGTTCCCCATCCCTGATGATTCAAAAATAATTTGAGCTTTGGGGTCCTCAGAGTTAGTAACCAAGTACTTCTTTTGTGATTCTGGCTCCAAAGTCTGCATTACACCTTTGACGGGGATTCTGGCCTTAGACCAATCCATATGAATCTCCCCACCAACCTCGCTGCAAAAACTTCTTCCCAAAGAAAATTCCGTAGAGGCTGCTAGAATGTCAAAAGCGAAACGGTCATCTTTACTCTTTTCTCTGGGAATCTGCGCGTCTTTGATTTGACCAATCAACGGCACCTACTTGGTTTCTAAGGAATAACATCTACCAAAAGGCTTGGTAAGGGTGAGGCCCAAAGCATGGGCAACTTTTACCGGCATGACGTTATCAGAAGCTCCAGAATCAATTATGCAGTTACTTAACTTGTGGCCATTGATTAGGAGGGAGAGATAGAAAGGTTCTATCTTGCCTGATGCAGATGTTGAGGCAACATTTATGTGGGATGTAGGAGGAGTGGCAAGGATTCCTTTTGGGGAAACCTGATTAGTTATGACAGCTTGACTTTGAATATACTTGGTCAATCTTACAAGCTGTTCGGGATTTGACTGAAGATACTCGGCTTCAGACATTTGGATCTTGGTCTTTTTAGCATGGTCAATTATGTCAAATGTGGCCAAGGGTTGCGTTGGTGAAGGAATGAGTCCCTCACTTCGTGATGGTAGGGTAGGATTACTGGTCTTTATGGGAATAGAAGAAGGCTGATTTGGAGGAGAAATGGGGGGAAAATATTTCCTTGTAAAAGACTTAACAGGGAGTTGAGTAGGAAGAGGATTACCTCTTTTAGCAATAGTTGGAGGTGCGTTTGACACGGCCTTCTCCTTCTGCACATGGGCAGTGACCTCTGCTTCTTTTCCTTGCGAGCGGGTAAAAACAGCATATGATTGTCCACTTGCATAGCCTTGTGTACCCTCTTCTTCATCAGATTCTTCCTCCTCAAATTCCATATACCCGATAGTAGAGTTGCCAGTCGGCTCACCGATGTCTTGATCATCTTCGCCTTGAGATGAAGGTTCTTCGTAATCTTGTTCCTCTTCTTCAATTTCGGCTAAGGCGTTAGCAGGAGGAGCTTGCCAATCAACCGGCGGAGCGGTTGCGAGTAAGCACGGCCTTTGAGGAATATTGTTGGAAACGAAATTCCTCCGTGGAATATCCCGTATGAGGAACTGGGGGAAGCTTGGGCTAACTGCTTCTTCAATGCAAGCAAGTCGTTCGCCATCTTTTGAAATGCCGGATCAGATGAAGTAGTGGGCGAAGGGCCCGAAGATTTAGGCTTAGAGGATTCCCTTTTCAATTCTCCAAATATTATCAAATTATCTTCTATTCGAATGGCAGTGGCCTGGGTGAGAATCAAGGTAGCCACTTGCTCTTGCAAAATCAAGAAACTTACTTTCGAGCTCATAAAGCGTTCACAAAGAAACACTTCGATTTTTCGGTGTTGGAAGCATGGCAATAGGGACACTTTGATTAATGCATTGACACGGCGATAAAATCGGGCATGGTCTCATTGGCCTCCTTCTTTAGGTGAGTGATCTATGATAACAAAGAAAATGCATCTTGAAGGCTTATACCTATCTTCAAAAGCATCCCGCAGGTGGTCAATCGTAATAGATCCGGTAGGCCAAATGCTGAAACCATTCTACTGCGAGGCCCTTGTAAATTTTCGAGAAAAAGGTGAACCGACACATCTTCGTGAGTTACATCCTTAATCTTTGCATGACATGATGAATGCGATATGTGTGAATCTGTGCTTTGGTTCCCTTAGTCAAATTTGGGAAAATTCTTTCGGTATCCATGTGGGAGTGCGTGAATTGGATGTGGTAAAGCCGGGGACCCATAGCATTTCCCATGGTACCGCCATATCGGGCAAATTTGGAAAAGAACACGGACTAGAAACATAGTTCCACCGAGCGTGAGGTGCTACAAGGGATGTGGAGGCTCCTTGCGAAAACCGGTTCTTCCGTGGGGAGGCGCTTACGCACTGACCGATCAGTGAACTTAGTGATGAAAAGTGTGCGGTGTTAAATTTGAAATTGTGCCTTTGAAGCAGATCGAAAGTAGGATTGACTTCTCCATGAGCTCGCTTTCTTGTGCGTAAATGGCTCACCTGCCAGCGTACCTTCTAGATCTGCGATGTTATGGAGCAGATTTAAAATTTCTTTTTGGTTGTACTTGCTGATTTTCTGGTTTTTCTGACAAAAACCAGCAGCATGTACTTTTCTAAATATTTAAAATTACCCTCTTCTGAAAACTGATTGCGGTTTAATGATAAAGAACAACGAGGATAAAATGATAGTGAAGATTAACAAGCTGATTTTCGGATCTAAATTTGTCTTTTTCAAAGAGTTAGAAATTTTTGGTAAACAGTCAAAAACTCAGATCTACGGCAAAATACAGATTTTTATAAAAACTCAGCGAACTAAAGATCTCCAACTAGGCCAGATCTATGGATCTCAGAAGAAAATTTTCAATTCGGGTCACTTTTGCAAAATTTTGGATTTTTGACAAAAAGTTAAAGTTTGCAGAATAGATAGTGATTTTTCTCGATTTTCCCGATTTTCTATCCTACCACTATCATAGATCTGATAGATCTGTTCGTTTCCCAATAGAGTCGCCAAAACTATTGGCTCAAAAAAATTTCAGTTGGGCGATTTATGGATGACAAGCCAACAGTGTGCGGGGGCATAGCCCTCTTTGAGTCAAGAAAGTGAAACCCGGTTTATTGCTATTCTACCAAAGCAAGAATCTCTGTAAGTCTCACAATATTCTTCCTTCGGGGTTTGGGATCTCATCCCAAAGTAGGGTGTTTCCAACTACGAAAGAAAGGAATGAAAGAGAGGATGAAGAAAGATTAGGTCTCAAGGAAGAAAAGAAATGAATTCCAAAGCGAGAAAGGTCGAGGGTTTATGTTTTGGGATTGGTAGTAAATAGAGCCAAACCTACTTGCATAAAACGAACAAAGCAATAATCGATGAATAAATGACAATAAAAAGTAGATTCAATAGAATAAACACACGATGATCGACATAAGAAAGATCAAATGCAAATAACACACGTATTCAAAGACAAAGTCTAAATATTTGTATTAATATTCCTTTCGTTATAAAAAGCTCAAAGTCTTTTTCTCCTCACTTCTATTTTTCATCCTGAAGATATCCACCCCCAATACAACAAGTATTTGAGTATTTATAGAAGAAGGAGAAGAAGGAAGGCAAAAAGGAACCAACCACCTATTTACATAAAATATACAAAATATTTACAAAAATATCTCAAAGTCATGTTGACTTTTGACAACTTGATGGATGACATCATCCCATGGTGCAACATGGATGATGTCATCATTTAAAGCCAACATACTTTAGACATTTCACAAAAAGAAAATCGAAGAAGAGAGAAATTAGGCGTCATCGTCGTCCCTCGGCTGAAAGGGGATATCTTGTTGTTGTTGCTCAGGTGACGAGATGTGGAATTGGGCACGTATTCCATGAACTTGCTGATCATGGGCTCTAGTTGATCCCGTGAAGGATCCTTGTGTCGCTTACGATCGCCTCGCAAGTCTCCCACTCGTCTATGAGCTTCTTCTCTCGGGAGTTTGGAATATTCTTTCTCTTCGCTTCTATTACGAACCCGGCTGAAGTCCCGACAAAGCCGTTAAGTTATTGATGGATTCTCGCATCAAAAGTGACCTCTCGGCCCCACCCTTGCAAAACGATCTCTTGAAGATCGGGACAGTTTCATCAACTTTCCTTAAGGTGAAAGAAAGAGTAAGTAACCCAGAGACATGTTGAGAACGATTTGTTCCATTTGGTGCATCGCGTCCAGGCTTCTTCCTTTACCTTATCGATCTTTTGAAGGGCGAATTCAGTTGATCCATCCAGGTAATCTAGGGTGGAAAGGATTTTATTGAGGGCCCCAGGATGACCAAAAACGTCAAACTTGACCAGATCTTCGACCCATCAGCAATCAAACATTTGTTGAAAAGGTCTCATGTCTTTGCTGACCTAGCATGGTCCGGCTCTTCCGATATGGGTCCTGCTAATGCCTATAGTTCTTTGTTCACCTTGTTGATGTTCGGATATAAATCGGTGAACTTGCGATCACTCTTTCATGGTCTTCGAGGATTTGGCTCCTCCAGGAGGAAACGGCCATACCACCGCTCACCGATCTTTGAATATTCATTAATTTTATCCTAGCTCGAGAGGCTCAGAGTCTCGGCGGTAGATATGGGAGGCTGCACCGCCCATCTTTTGTAAGGCTTGGAGCAGATGTCTATTTTTCTCTTTCAAAGAACCTTTTTCTTCTTTTGCTTCTTGAATGTAACACCCTCGAACTGTTGTTACTTTCTCCTAAGCATCTGAAGTGTTGATATGTGATTTCTTGTAAAAGGATGTGTTCCTCGATTGAAATCATGCTTGATATGTCTTGAATTTCTTACGAGATTACGAGATCTTGAGTCAAAATATGAATAGACTCTTTTATTTATTTCATTTTGTGTCGAATATTAATCTGATCATGGAATGAATTATAGAGATATTCATCTATAATATCTAGACTTGGATCAATGGAATTGATCCAAGTAATGCTTTAAATGTTTGTGATAAATTAGATCACGCAGACCTTGAGCAGGTTACGAAGGTATGGAAGCATTGATTAAGGCTAGGTCGGGAGTATGACTCGGGCTGATCTTGAGAAATGAATTGGTTCCCGATATGGAGGTATATCTGGAAGGTCTCGGTCGTGGACCCGTGTAATAATTCCATCATGTATATTTCGTACGTAGCCAACTTGGTGTAGAGTAAACCCTGCTCGGAGATGCATGATTTTAGGTCTTTTCCTTGGCATATAAAATGTTATACCTAACAGGAATTATTAATGGTTAGTAACCTTAAACTAAAACCTAACCTAGGGGTTAGATTACTGTTAATCTAACCTAGACCTAGGCTATGTGTTAATATCCTAAGTTAGTATCTATGTGTAAATTGGTTAGTATGGGTATGACCCTAAATTCTAACCTAAGATACTAACCTAACTAATGAGGAGATTATGGAAAAGGGGCCTATGGAAGGGAGTGTGAACCATGGGCGGCGTTTTCTATGGCAATTAATGCTGGGGATAAGGATGAGGGACAGGTCATGGCGGAGGTTTAGGCGACGGCTAACCTGTGCAGACGTGGCAGGTCGCTAAGTTTGGAAATGAGCATGAGTTGTAGTTGGACTGTCGCCAATTCTGGCGGTCGGTGGAAGTTGAGTTTAAGCGGGAAAGTTGGTTTAATGACATTCAATGTTCTAGGGAGACGAGCTCGGAACTCGCGAGAAGGCATGCAAACGGGAAGTTGAAGGTTTGTTTGGTTTGTCGCGATTTTCGGTCTTCTCTCTCTCTCTCTGCTTGTTTACTGGTTCTTCGCACCAGTTCTCCTTGAGTTGCATGGCAAGAATGAATTTCTCTGGCTCTTTTCTCTGTCTTGGAAGATATATATGTGATGGAGACAGCGAAATTTTGTTGGTCGCTTTATCGAGGAAAAGAAAAGGAAGTTTGAGCTCTTCCTGTGGTCTGCTTCGGAAATTTTATCAAAATACAGGCATGTTAGGCCCTAACCTTTAAATATCTTGCTGTCTTTCAAGTGCTTTCATTAGAACAACTCTGTTCAAATGTTTTGTGAAAATTAGATGAATTTTCTATGGAGATCTTGTTTGATTTTTGGCACTGTATCTCTTCTGGTTCGATTTTTCAATTTCCTCTTGATGGGTGTTTATTGAAATCGAATTTCGGCTCTATTTGCTTTGAGTATTCATTCTGGCTTATACATGTGAGGTATTTATTTATAAAAGTTTGAGTGTTCGGCCTGTTTGGCGTGAGCCCTTAGAATATACCTGTGTGTAGTATAAGACCACTGTATGTTTTTGATTAGTGGTCGTTGTTTCTTGTTATGGAAACTGTATGGAATGATTCTGATGAATACTGTAAGATTGATCAGTATTATTGCTTCTTTGGGAACTCTGTCGTGGGATTTGTTGACAGCGACTAATGATACTTTCGGGTTTCATTTGTTTTCAACTTTTAGCTTGGAACAGGCAACTGTAGTGTTACCATAGTCTTTTCGACCAGGCGGAAGTTGTTTTCCTTGTTATTGTGGAAACGGGATTATTGTTATTGACTGTGTATAATATTGTTACATCTATACTTTATTATAACGACACAAAGTGGAGTCCTTGATTGAATTATATATAGCTATCTACTTGTTGTGGATGTAGATTCATCCTTGTGTTTTATTATTTGATTTCATGGAAGCCTTATAGAAAGAAAGGAACAGCCCTTCGACCACGGTTATTTTACGAATAAATAATGAGTATAGATTTCCAGGTATGTATTGCATTTCTTTGTGAAAGTTGTTTGAAAGTTTCGAGGCGGCTCGATTGATTTCCTTGCTTGAAATGGGTATTCGATTTGCTTCACTTGTTTCATTCGAATGTTTTCCATGAATAGCATAGATGGATTTATCAACCAATTTCATAAATACGTTGTTGTAGGGTTCGGTGGTTATGAGTACAAAACCATTAACGATTTACAGGTGTGAATATATAGATTTATCTTGCTGTGAATTGGGCGACTATGAGGAGTCGATTGAATGATTCTTTTTATTTTTGAGCGAGTAAAGTTAAGTTGTTGGTATTTTATGTGCTGCGGCGACTTAATGGAATAACATGTTTTTCGATCTTGTTATTGCGATTGGAATTCCTTCGTGTTTTAGGGATTTTGAGGTCATGATTCTTAGGTGGACATGTACGTCTTCAACTTTGTACAAATTTGTGTAAAAAGGTTGGCGAGTTCGATCGGGTTCTTGGTTTGAAATCGAGATTAATCTGTTAAATCGTCTCGATTCTTATTATGCTTCGTTGATGAACAACGGATGAATTCATATGCATTTGCTTGAATTGTTACCTCCGTTTGAATCAATTAGAATTCTGGAAGGTAAATTTGGTACTTCGTCTCTTTACGAACTTGACTTTGGACATTGTCTTTGTCACTTTGTTTAGATCCTTGAGTATGGATGACTGCTTCGTGTTCCGACCTTGTTTGGGTAAGTCGCGAATATCACACTAAGACTTGTATGCGCCAAGGTAAGGATCGATTGGTTGTATTCATTTATTTTACTTGATCCGATTTTGGTAGAGCAAGAATAAGTATGCTATGTTCCTTTCCATTTATTCAAATCCGATTTGACCGAGCATGATTTGGAAATACTTTGTGTGGTCAACATAGCATAGTTCCTTGAAACCTTAAATTGCTTGATGCATAAGGTTGTTGTTTTCAGCAATACGCTTGTAGTTTCTTATTTTCAACTTGTGTCAAAGCCTTCTGTGTAAAAGGAACTAGCATTGGGCTTAGGGTTGATACATGAATTGTTGATGTGTTAGTTCTTTGTACAGAGTTTCTTTGTGTTTCTATTTCTTGATTTAGAACAAAGCATCTTGCTTGTGGCTTGTTTAACTGTTCATTTATATCTTGGTTGAATGTTTTTATATCTAAGGACAGATGCAAAGTGATGAACTTATGTGAAAGGAAGTATGAATGGATAGGTTCTTTCTCTTCCTTTATTTAATACTTGTTGATATTTATCTAACAGTGGGAAATTGTTTTGTAACATATTGGTGGAATTCCGAATTGTTATGTTGTTCCCTTTTGGAAGAATGAAACGATCTGACCAATGTTGTGATTTTGGATTCAATGATTGTTGTGTACATTCGTTCCTTGATTCTTTTAATATTTGATGAAATATTAGAAAGTGAATAAGACTATTTGTAACAATGATAGAGTTACATATTTGTAATCATTCTGTATTACAAGGACATAGTCTGAATATGTTTACTTATTTGGATATTTGATCTCATTTAAACAGGGTGTTTAATGAAAACAATTGATGGATTGCAATTGTTTTAAAAGTTAGTGCTTATCATGCTCAGTTCATTGAACTGACTCATGTTGACTATTTTTGCAGATGGTTGCCGTAAGAGGTAAAAGCAATGCAGATCTGACAAGCTGATCAGATTGTTTATTTGATTTATAATAAATTGCAGCTTGATTTTATAGATGGACTATATGAGAAAAGATGTTTCTTTTCCGTTAAGCATTGTATCAAGTATGCTGTCATTGCATAAAATGTAATTGTATAGTTTTGAAAGGAATGGAAATAAGTGTTTGATACACATATGTTGTATTCTATTTCGAAAGTTGACCTTCTTCGGTTTATGTAACGAAGGGGCATTGTTATCATTGTATAATATGGATGCTTTTGTGATCGATAATGGAAGCTTGCAAGAAAATGAGATTGAATTCTTATGAGTATTTAGAAGTTCTAATCTGTTCTAGCGAAAGCAATATTGGAATTAAATATTTGTCTTTCTAGAAGATAGGTTAAAAGTGAGCCTAAAAGTGAACGATAAACAAACTGGATTAAATTACTAATCCCTAGTCCTAAGTATGACAGGGCAATATTAAATTGGATTCTTAATCATTTATATCTTTATACTAAAAAGTATGATATAAATTCAGTTAAGAGAACTGATATGCAAACAAATGGAGTTCAGAAGGCAATCTCAAGCAAAGGTTATGAGATATTGTCCGATTCTGTTGCTTTAGAAACAAGTGTATTCTAATGACTCCTTGATGAGAACTGACCGTAATACCTCTACCATGTAATGGGTTTTTATAGAGGAGGGTCGTCTTAAGACGAAGAATCCAGGGATTTGGAAAGGCTAACCTTAGGGAAAAGTCTTTAAAAGTAATTTAAACCCTAGTGCGTAACGCTGGATACTGAGTAGATCTTTTCGAGGCGGATTTAAAGGTTGACGACATAAGTCAACTGCAGAGTTGTACCTCCGAGAAGATTAGGATCTTCTCGAAGTTACAATAATGCAGATGACTTATGGCGACACCCTTTGCATTGATCGCTAAGATTTACACTTGATTTCGCACGAGTTACCTGGGGCGGATTAAGAACGTGGTCATGATATAAGGCTGCCTAGGAGATTTGGGGTATCATGACACACTGGTTGAACTGCAAGGTTGAACCAAGATGTCATCATATCCCTAATCCTCGTGGGCATCCATATAACATTATCACCTTGTTAATCTGCCTCCGAGTGATTCGATTGTGAAAGGAAGGACTCGATGAATCGGTATAAGACATTCTATATAACATATGAATGGGGTGAAGGACGTATTCCGTTGGCGAGTATGTCGTTAAGGAATACGAGACATGAACAGATATGTTTCAAATCTTTGGCCAAAGTATCGCAAAGCTGCCGATTGCGTTGTCCTAATTCACCTAGTCTAAGGGATGAGATGCCGATGAATAATGGTAACAATTATTCAGTTATATTCCTTGACGAGAGCATTCTCAATCCCGAGTTAGGAAGAGAACCGCAAGAGTAATGTGTTAAATGAAAACACCGACTCTTATTACTCATGAATAGATCGGTAGATTACCGAGTCATGGAATGAATAGATCGGAGGTACTCCGAGTCATTACAAACTGCATATGGTTGTCATGTATATAAATGGTTATTTGAATTGTGAGTTCTAAATTATGTATTTGGAACCAAGATGCAATTATCAAAAAAAAAAAAAAAAAAAAAAGAGTTTGACTTGTTCTATTGTCTAAAATGAGGATGTTACATCTAAGCTTCTTGCAGAGGGCGTCGACTGCAGATAGGGCCTCTCCCTGAAGGCTTTCAGAAGACGTCCCCATTGTGACTTGAGTCACTGTATAATCTATCGAGGACAGATCCTTTTTATCCTTCAGAGGATTGGGGTATGCGATCTCCATTACCCTCTCTCCCGAAGCACTCTGAGAGAAGCATGTGATGGGCTTCTACTTCTTTGCCCCTTTTGACAGGATTACGGAGAAGTCCATCGGAGCGATGGGAACTTTCCTTTTCTGCTGACTTAAGTGTTGGGAGATCCAGGCTGGACTTATGGGAGAAGGGCCAGAAACAGAGAAGGGGGCAGCAAGTAGAAGGGAAAAACGTGGAGACACTTGGAGGTGGCATCGAGAGGGAGGCCGAGGAAGCGCTCACGGGAGGAAGAGATACTGCAGGAGAGGAAGACATAGGAAGGGAAGGGAGCTCAGAGATGAGAGAAGAAATGGAGGGGGACAGTCCGCAAGAGAAGAAAAAAATGGATGAAGAAGCAGGAGGGATAGCGAAGAAGGGGGAGAGAGGACACGACCAAAGCAATGGTCACTTGGGTCACTCGGGAGGGGAAGGAGGAGAATAAGAAGGAACGAAGGGACCTCGGTTATTATAGCAGGGCGACATCCTGAGTGGATGGGCCTATTGGAACATCTTCTTACGCTTCTTTCTCTCGGAGAACCCAGAGTTACAACTTGTTCTAGGCAGCGGAAGGAGGACTTTTAGGAGCTTCCTCTTGAGTGGAGCTAGATTCACCCTCTTTGCTTTTTCCCTTGCCTTTTGGCTGTTGTTTTAATCGAGGAGGTGTGTTACCCAACTGGAGAGGTTGTGAAATCGACTCCGAGGTAGATGAGCCCGTTCATTCGGCACCAATGCTCTGTTCTACGCAGAGTTTCCTTGACCCTTTCCTCAATTGTCTGAGGTGCTTTGGTTCTATCAATCAACGCAAAAGGCCAATCGTCCCCACCTATGTCAAGATACACTTGATCCACTTCCTCCTCAGTAGTTTGGTAGCCTTTGGGGATGATGGCCACCCCATACTGGATGATTTCTGCTAAGGCCAAATGAGAATGGTCCTTCCTCCTGAGCTCCACCTCATGATATATATCGATGTAGATATCTTCGATCTGAGGGATATGGATCGGATCGAGCTTGGCCCTAGGCAGACAATTTCTTGGTCAAAGGTGGGCCTTGCACGAAGTCATGTTTCGTTCGGTAGCTCCAGCTTTCTGCCGCAACATGTCTTTCACCTTGTGGTGAGTGAGACATGTATACCTACCCACTGTGAGGGGGAAAGGAGTTCCACCCTTCTTTCTCTTGAGGCATTTCTCATGGTAGGTGACAAGTCATTTTTGATGGCTCTAGCAGAATCAACTTGGGTCCAGCATACCTTGGCAGTCTAGTTGGCTCCCCCAAGAAGTTAGCTACCCTTAGATAAGTGAATGTGGGGAATTGAGTGAACAGGGCCCCCCATTTCTCTGTGGCTGCCACGATGCTCTTGGTCATGCGACCGTGAGTCATATTCGGCCTCAACAGGTAGATGATGAAATAGAAAAATGCATCATTGATCTTTGTAAATTGAGGGATGCTATTTTCCAGCTTTAGCTCTGGATAATATTCATAGATTTTAACTTGGGGCCAAACCCCACTCCGCATCAGAGCTGGATAGTCCCTTTCTAAAGCTGCAGCATAAACAACATAGGAGTTCATGTAGAACCTCCCCGTTGTGGTAAATTGTTGCAGCTGCTCTGATATCATCTTTGCTTATGATTTACGCCCTCTCAAAACGTTGATCGAGACACATTTTTGTTCATTGTCTCAAGTACCGCAAAGATCCACTTGTGAAAATAATGGGCGTCGAGGAAGCCCGAAAAATCTACTCGGAAAGTAATGGTGTCATTTGAGTTCCTCTGAAAAGTCACTGTGATGAATGACTTGTGGCCACCGAGTCACTACTTTTTTGTTCTTGAGATAAACTTCATTCATCAGCTACATGCACTGATCTTCATTGTCATCCTAGGCCTTGATGCAATCTTGTTGGCTGACGGCCACAAAGTGTCAGTGATGAGGAATGCCGAGCATCATCTCAAAGTGCCGGGAAGTGAGGTTAATTATAACCTCGCCCTTCTCACCATGAACACATCTTGTGTCCTTGTTGTAGCATCGGGCTACCACCATCATAAATTCATTGTTTACACCTTGGCACCGATCGGGATCCCACCAGCAAGGCGCAAGTGCACCGCCATCGCCTTGTCCATCCATGGACTTCTTGTGACCTTCGAGTTCGACCTTAACTCCTCCATATCAATATGACCCACTCTGGTCTCGATGTCCGGTCACACTCACCTCGGAATTCAAGCATTCTGACCCTCTGATACTTATACTTCATTTCTTCTTCTGTGAGCTTGGCCTTGCCTTTAGATTTGATAGGTTTCCTGCTTGATGTTGACATATGTTCTTCTGAACTCAGTTGCTGATCTGCAAGAATAAGAAGTGAAACCCAATTGAAGAAAGCCGTGTCAGCTGTTTGATTTTCCATTGAAATGTTGACAGAAGAAAGAGTTAGCAATTTAAAGGCCTCAGGGCGCAGGGCGCATGAATACTGCAGGTTACAGGGCCCAAAGGTAAGGCACACAGGAAAGGGCTGTTGCAGGAGATAAATCAGTGCCAAAAGGCACATGGCGCATGGACACTGCAGGGTGCATTCTTTGTTGTTGTAATCACAAGTGCGCCTGCGCTATGTGGATGCATTTTGTAAAGGGCGCAGATTATTTTCATGTTGCATGGAACTTCGGTGCGCCAAAGGAGCATATAAGGTTAGTGTAACATACATTTTTTGTGTGCCAAAGGGAACTTAGCGCGGCGCATGAAGGGTCTACATGACATGATGTTATTGCGGTGAGGGACGCGCCTGTGCCAGTTTATAGCTTTGCACTTTGCGCATAGGAAAAGACTGTTACATGGATGCTGGGTGCGCCAAAGGGCACAGGAATTTGTAATGTTGCACTCAAGTTTGATGTGCCAAGAGGGCACACGGGAAGCATTTGCAGCAAGTGGGGGAAGTGCGCCATGAGGGTGCAACTTTTCTTGATGTGGCATGGTGCGCTTTCCTTTTAAGGTTTGATTCTCTCTCTGAGGGGTTTGCATATGGTTAAGCTCCTTTTGCAAGGTTCATTTGGGTGATAAAGAGGCTTAAAACAAAGAGTTTTAAGCAGTCATTTTAGGACAGAGCTTCCTCTACCAGCAGATCTGGAAAGAGGGGGAAGAACACGAGGAAGAATGGAAAAAAGAGCAGCAAGGGGGAAAAACATGATTTCTCATTTTTCCAATCCAAACTGAAACAGTCTAGCATCCAAAAACCTCAAATACAAAACACACAAAAGAAAGAAGGCCACTTACCCGGATTTAAACAATGAAAAAGCGTGAAAACGGGTCCACGACGTGATCGAAAGCGACAGGGAAGGTGCGCTGACAGGTACAGAGAAAAATCACGTGATTTGCGTTGGTGATAATGACAAATGCAGACGCGCCTATTTATAGGTGAGGTAGCAATAAATGCGCCACAAACTTTTCAAGTGGTGCACCAAAAGAGTTGTCGACACAAGAAAACATGTGCCCTTTGGCGCACCAAATTTTCTGTTGACAGGAAGGCGCATGCGCCTTGGCGCATGCATGGAAGACTCAACATAGTGAGGTGCACCAAAACACCTGTTGACACGAGAAAGCATGCGCCAAATGATTTAAAGAGGGCGCATGAACTTTTGATGTTGCATAGTGATTATATGCGCACCGCCAAAAGACCAAAAATGGCTAAGTTCGGAAAACTAGATTTCCAGGAAGGTATTTCTGCAATGTTCCGAACGCAAGAAATCCCTGACGAGGATCGGAACAAAGTTTCGATATGGTTATCTATAAAATTTCCCTTCTCATTTTACGGGATAACAAATCACAAAAAGTTAGATGGAGTAATCAGACTTTTATCAACCACGGTATGAATCTGTGTCATCCCATTAATAAATATAAATTGCTGCAACTAATGTTGCTTCTCTAGCAATTCAAACAGTATAATCCTTGGACACACAAGGTAATCCAAGCTACGGAAATGAAACTAACCAGTTTCATCAATATCAAAACACCCGACAAATAGATCCGGTTAATACACATGACGTTTTATATGTCATAGCTACAGAATACGACATATTCTACATTATCCATTAACATCCTAAGAAGGAGATATATATCTATACAACTCAAGTTACATATCATAGTAACTTAAAGGAATTAAGGCAATATAGACTCAGTTGCCTATCTATTCCGTATTGTACCTTCTTTAACAAAACTCATCATTTCAAATTATATCTTACCACATTCTACTGCAATAAGAATCTGAAGACACAACCATTCAAAAGCTTATTTATGCTTGCGTTTAGGGGCTAAACTTCCCAAATTTATCTCAATGGTTAATACATATTACTCTTCAGTAATAAAGATATGTTTCCCTTGATTTAATCATCCTACAGAGATTAATCCGTTACATAACTTTACATAATATTGATATTAAAATCTTCAGTAAAGATCGATTTTAAGAATGAAGACAACTAAGTTTCCTTTCCATTATTGCACCTTATATACGGATCAGCAAAACTTATCAAACATATCCATAGTGTAATCCACCAAGACTCCTTGGTTTCAAGTAAGATTTTCTAGTTCTTTCAAGGAGACATACAACAACCAACTCTTTTATTCATTATCCATCCAGGTCCCAGCTCCAATCGAGCTTTCCTTAAGTAAGTGTCTGATTATAGAGGTAATATAACATCATAACATAATTTCTTCCTAAAGAGAGAAGAATGGTTTTCCGCACTCGGTAGAAGAACAGTTAGGTTCAGCCCTTCAAAACCAATTCCCTAATTCATCTTTTGATCTCCAGTATCAGTTCAAAACTAGCTTAGATAACTTCTAAGGAAGATAGTAAATAACAAAATCCTTATAATGGAGTGAGCCGAAGGCTCTACAACTCAGCAATTATTTACACCAACTGAAGGTACTTCAAAAATCCTAAGAAAAGGAATATTTAAGATGAGGTTGCAACCAACTCGCGGCTGGATGGTGACAGATTATGATACAAATATCCTGCAACTCAGCCTCTGTTGCCACTCATCTACAACGAAACCAGGTGTAATCCCTGCTTCTTCCCATTAACCTTTCTAAGAGCTACATGGTTCAAAGATATCATGCTAGAATAATGTGAAGTGTTATTAGCTCACAAAACACCTATCCAACTGAGCCATGTCTTAAAAGGTTAATACCTATATTTGCTTTGGAGAAAGAAAATATGAGGAATAAAATTTGCTTGCAAACCCAACAAACCAGCAAGTCTTACGTTGACAAACTAGCAAGTCTTCAGCCTAGCGGACTCATGGCTCATTAATAGTCAACTCGATGGAGATAAAAGTAGTCTATAATATATACTATGTGTGAGATAGAAGTACCAACAGGTTATCCCCAAATCTACCCGAGATCATGCCCAAATACACCTTCTTTTCTACGGTGATACGCACAGGACAGAAGTGAAAGTAATATACACCAATATCCAGACTAGGTTTAATTGCTTAAATAAACATACCCTGATTTGAGTCAGGTATAAAGGAAACCCATATTCCCAATTATAATTTTTGCAAAACATTATATCATTTGCACAAATACCCGTTATTATTTGGGTCAACCCCAATCAAACAATGCAAACGAAAAATAGTATATACAGTCGTCATTCATGCGAGCATGATTCAAGCGGAATAAAAGATAAATGGATAATAGTTTTCCAGGATTACAGTCGCACCATTTTCCACTTCTTCTCACACAAAAACAGTATAACAAATAGCAACCCCGAAATAATACATACCCAATTCTTTCCTTAGCACAAACCAATATTGCCAATACGTATTCATTCCAACCTCTGATGATTTAAAAAGATAAAAGGGATAAAGAATGTTTCTTTCCTGGTAAAATGGCAGGCCGTATTCTTTTCTTCCTGCTTCCTTCACAGCCCCAAATCGTGCACAACTTCAAATCAACTAGGTCACATTTCCAGCCTTCCTTGCTCAGTGAAACATTTTAATATAGCAACTGATTTAGAAATCACAAGGCTTTACAGTCTTCTGCCCCAAGAAATTCGCCATGCAAGGATACCAAAACTGGAGTTTTTTCCAAACTTACCAACAAACTAAATGAAGCAGTGGTTGCATGCAACTCGCCTCATTTGGGGCTTTACTGAATTTCTAAAATATTAAATGCAAATTTTAATGACATTCAATGCGGAAGTGCTACACCAGTAGCTTATCCATCTACCACCGCCCATTACTCTCCTCCAAAATTGGTGGGGTTATTCCAGTTTAAAACTTTAGTTACCTTTTCCCCGAAATTTGCTAAATAATAATAACTTAATTACTCTTCATAACTTAGGTCGATTAACCTCTCAAAAACATAGGTTATAATATTGTATAAGACCAAAGCTTTAGCACATGAATAGCCTTATTGTTATTATTTAAATGCACTACAACTCCCATAGAGATGCATATTACAAAGTGAAATCAGCTATAATAATTTCATAATCCAATGTAAGTACCATGGCCCAGGATTCACAAGCCGGAGTCCACTGACCACAGTGGTTGATCGTTAAAGGGTTTGTTAGACAATTCTGCAACTACATTCCCTTGTCTAAAACATATTACCTTCTAAGAATGGAACAATGAAATATACTATTTCACAGGTATCATATTATCCTTAGAAAACTTTAACTCTTCCCATTGTGATATCATGACCCAACGCCGCCGGTATGACATATTAAGTCATGTCGTCGATGGCTTATTGCACATATTTTAATCATAACCAATCGTACAAGATTACAACACTTCATATCTCAGTTACCAGCAAATTATCTTGATTACAAGAATGTTCTTCGCAAATGCAATCTTAATATTTAAATACAAAATCGGGGTTCAAAGTGAACATTATTTAAAAATACCCAATTCCCATCACTTTAGTAGGAGCAACATAACACTTCCTACCCTTATTAAGTGCATGGCTAGCGTTATCCGCACAACCTATGTTATGGAAAACATGTTGTGGCAAGTGAAGATGCACGTTAGAATCTAGGAGTCACTGCATTAAATCCTTTGACTTAGTTTTATCATCCCATGGATAATTTCAACTCCTTTATGATCCTGAACTAAATTTGAGGAGTGTTACACTGCAAATGGCCAATCGTCCCCATCTATGTCAAGGAAAACTTGATCAATTTCTTGATCAATCTCTTGGAATCCCTTTGGGACGATGGCCATGCCACAATGGATGATCTCCTCTAGAGCCAGTAGGGAGTGATCCTTTCACCTGATGTCTATTTCATGTGTCAAGTTGATCCAGATGTCCTCGATCTCAGGAACATGGATGGGATCAATTTTGGCCCTTGGGAGGAAACTCGGCAATTAAAGGTGGGCCTTGCTGGGAAGTTGTGCTTCAAATTTAGCAATTCCAGCTCAGCATACATCTCTCATGCTTTGGCCAGTGTGGTGCAGGTGTATCGGCCAACTGTAAGGGGGAATGGAGTTCCTCCTTTCTTTCTCTTCATGCACTTCTCATGGTAAGTGATTAGTTTCCTTGATAACTCCAAGAGGATCAGCTTGGGCCCTACATACCTTGGTAGCTTTTTCAGTTCACCCTCAAAATTCACCACTCTGAGATACGTGAATGTGGGAATTGTGTGAACAATGCGCCCCATTTCTTCGTGGCAGCAATCACGCTCGAGCGGGTCTAACCGTGTCTCATATTTGGCCTCGGCAGAAAGTCACCTCATAAAATAAGGCATCATTAACTTTAGAGAATCGGGGATGTTGTTCTCAAGCTGCCTCAGTCATAATTTTTTTTGCTTTTTAGGCACTCAAGACCTTCTAGAAATGGCACCATTGGATAGAGATTTTTCTCATCTTTCCAGAAAGGTAAATTTTCCTCCTAACTCCATGTATTTTTGAAGTTATGGCTCGGCGGAGTTTTGTGGGAAATTTTCCCCTAAGAAGGCCACGACCAGTAATATGGTGCCACGTGTCCTCGGGAGTGGCGGAGGTGGAGGTAAACTTGGAATTTTTACCAAGTGTTTGGAAAAGTTTTCAAAAGGAATATTTCACCCCGAAGGCCCGCCGATGAATGAGATGTTGCCACGTGTCCAAGGGGAAGAAATTGGAAAAAATTTCTAAGGGTTGATCCAAGAAAAAATTTTGATGCTAGGCCCACATCGAATCATATTGTGCCACGTGTCTTGAGAGGAAAAGAGTGGTGGAGGGTGGAGTTAAAATGGAAAATTTGACTAAGTGTTGGCGCCGTAAAAAATCTCCAAGGGCCCGGGCGAATGAAATGATGCCACGTGTCCCAGGACCGGCGGACCGTACGGGGGAAGATTTAAAAATTTGGTGAAGTGTTTTGGTAAAAAGGAAAGAGAAAATTTTGGCCCAAGCCCCACGCAGCCACCAGTCGAGGCTTGCCACGTGTCCCCGGGGTCGGAGCGGCGGAGCGCGGGGGAGATTGGGAATTTTTCCCAAAGGTAAAATGCAAAAGGAGATGTTTGCCCCCAGGCCCACATCGATGGAATCATGCCACGTGGCACCGAGAGCTTTGGAATGTGGGGGAAAAGTTGGAAATTTTCCCAAAGAAAAACAAAGGAAATTTCAAAGGAAAAGTCCACCCCCCCAAAACGCGAGCCAATGGAATCTTGCCACGTGTCCGGTGGCGGCAAAAAAAATACAGGAAAGGCCCATAGGGAAAAAGAAAAGGAAAATCCCACAACCAATGGGGTTTTGCCACGTGTCAAGTCAAAAAAATGGTCAAAAGTGATGGAAAAATTTAAGGAAAAGGCCCATGCGGTGAATCACCTCTTGCCACGTGTCCTCAGATCATCGGCCGGCGGAGATTTTTGGAAAAATTTTCCAATGGTCAAAACGATGGAAAATGAAGCATCAGAGGCCCGCATCCAATCAGAACATGCCACGTGGCACCCGAAATGGTGGAGCGTGGGGATTTTTGGGAAATTTTCCCAAATGCAAAAAGTGGAAAATTTCAAAATTTTCCTTGCCAATCCGTTTTGGCCTGTTTTGCCCTAAAATTTCAAATGGCCATAACTTTCGATCCAGAGCTCAGTTTTTCACGTTCTTTATATCAATGGAAATATGGTGAAATTATCTACAAGATTTGGGTCAATTTTGTATTTTGATGGAGTTTGGAGAGATAAAATTGAAAAACACCTCGGCACGTGGTCATGAACAGAAAATGACGTTTCAACCACCATTTTTAATGAAGAATGGCTCGCATTCTCTCCCAGCATGGTGAAAAATGTTAGGGGAATGGACTGTAAGGATGCCCATGCTTGTTTTATTGCATTTTTGGTTGGTGGTTGAAGCTCTCCCATGTTTTCCCATGTTTCTCTCTCTTGGGGTCATTTTTGCATTGTAAAAGCCAGATTTGGCTCATTTTTGAAGGTTGAACATTTTTCATGTATTACAGGCTCCCTCTTTCACCTTGAAAAGTGATTTTGTGGAAAATCAGACCTCTTCCAAGACTGTAACCTATTTTTTCCTCTCAGATGTTGTAATGCATGTGTTTTTGATATTGGAAAATGACAATGCAAGCTCTGTGAATGAGTTTTAATCCTCTGTTTGTGTTGTTTGATTCATTTCGACCTTTCATTATAGTTTATCAGTTTGTGCATGAAGTTTTGTTGCATTTCTATGATTTGTGTCAATCTGTAGAAGTAAAAATGCTCACCACTCCTTTGGTGCATCACCTTATTAGCATTAGTTTCAGTTTTTGCATTCTCTATCTCTGTCCCCTTTGGAATTTAGAGTAGGATCTTGAATTCAAACCCTCTGTAACTTGCAAGTAATATACCTGATCAGAGGAGTTGAGGAACCAACCTCTAATCTGGAGATTCTTTTCCCATTTTACAAGTCCCACACTTGGGAAAAGATTCAATGTTGTGCAATCACACTGGATGTCCAAAATGTCAAACTAGAAATCTGATCAACATCCAGGGGTGTTGCTTGATTTGCACCAATAGTTTTGGCATGCCCGGTGGGACCTTAGAGGTCTTCATCTTCATTGCAACAAAATTGATGTGCATTTTTTGCAAGTTTCTTGCTTAAAAGAGCCCTAAATTACACATCTGGCGACTCCAAGGAAGAAGAATCAGCTGGTTTTAGCAGTGCAGACCTGAAAACTCATGAGAAGAATCACCACAAGGTCAAGAGTTGGAGAAGAAGAGGTGTTGTTTGAGTATCTACAAGTTATCTCCAAGAAGAAGAAGGCAAGAGGAGGAGAATTCAAAGGTCTCCATCTCCACCAAATAGAACTCTATCAACTCCTCCACTGGTAGGCCTTTCATTCAATCAACAAGGGTTCTAAGGCCAATCGAATGGCACAACACAACCCCTATGTCAATTTCACTTTGGTGCACCCACTTTCTCTCAATGCACAAAATCCAATCCCTATTGCAGCATTGAAGAACATTCCATACTTTACTGGAGAGAATCAGACCACTCCTGGTGATCATGTTAAGGATATTGCTAATATTTGTGCAATCCATGAGATTAATGAGATGCGAGTTGCTTTGTCAAACTGTTGGCATCTTCATTCAAAGGGAAAGCTTTGCAATGGTTCAGGAGTCTTGCCTCAGGTTCTATCCAAAATTGGAACCAGCTATGTATAGCCCTCCATGAGTAGTTTGGAGAAAAGGGAGATAACTTGTCCCTTTTGGAACAGTTGACAACCATCAAGAGAGCTCCCAATGAGCGGTGGTGACTTCAACTTCAGGTTTCAAATGACTTGGGAGAGAATTCCAGTGGTAGTATAAGGCCAGCAGCAGAAGGTGCTTTTCTATATTACCTTAAAGCTTTAAATTCTGATATTTCTATGTTAATTCAATCCATGGGAGGCACAACTATCCCTGTTGCTTATAGCATTGCCATTAGAGCTGAAAATTGTTTGATTCAAGCTGGCAAGCTAGCTCTTAGGCCTCCAATGCCATTGTTTCCAAGTTTAGAGAGCCCAAGTACTAGTCAAGTGCCTATTTTAGCTCCTATTCCCACTCCTAGAAATCAGAATTCAAGTGAAGCTTCTACTTCATCTTCTAGTGCCTCAAATGAACTTCAAGAAGTCATGAAGCAATTGCAAAATTTAGGTAATGAGCTGGTTACACTCAAGAGGCAGCAAGCCCAAGGTTTTAGACCTTCTTTCCAGCCTCAAGCTCAGCCTAACAGGCAGCCATACCAGCCTCAAAGACCACCCAATCCAGTTGCAAATCAAAATCAAACAAGACCTCCTACCAACAGACCATTTCAGCCCTATAATCCCAATGTTACATCTACCTCTAAAGCAATAGTGCCAATGCAAAACAACATAGCTCAAGAGTATGATTGGTGTTTCCCATGCAATGAACCTCACAACCAGTCTATGTGTTTCAACGGTGCCTTAAATCAAGCATTAATGGTGACTACAACTGGTGTGGAGGGTGAAGGTAGTCAAGGAAATAACCAACAACAAGAAACATTCCAGCAACAATCAGCTCCAAATGATACCACACTTGTAAACTGGCAGGCAGAAGATTTTTGTGGCATGAATCAAATGATTCCCCAAAGTGTTGCAGCCAACACAAGGTCAAAAAGGAGAAATTTGGGTGAAGAACAGCCATTGGCTCCAAGTAATCCACAATCTTCTATCACTCCACAAATTATTGGCAAACAAAATGCAGTTCCAAACACACAAGGGCTGCCTAAAACAGCTCTAGGCCAACTCAAATGCCAGTTTTTTGCTGCCCATATGCAAGGAATGAATGTGCAGGCCAAGGGACAGCAGAGAGATGCTTCATCTCCATTCAACATCATTGATCAGATGAAGAAGACAAATGTAAACATATCAATGTGGGAATCACTATCCATCCCAAGGCAAAGAGATTTGCTACAAGCTGCCATGAAGGACTGGTCAACTTCAAATCAGCAAGTCCAAATGCAAGAGAAGGTGCTCACAAATGCTTCCCCGCCTGAGGGAATCATGGAGGACAACAAGGTAAAATGTTGAAGCCCCCTCCATTCTATGTTTCATTGATCATTGGAAACCATTAGTACACAATTGCATGATTGATTCCGGGGCAAGTAGTTCAGTAATGCCCAAGAAAATAGCTGATCAGTTGGGGCTTCAATATGAGTCATATCCAAAGGGGTAGTGCAATTGGATGGGACAGTAGTAACAATAGTTGGAGTGATAAAAAACTTGAGTCTTACTTTGCATGCATGCCCCAACGTTGTTGTTTTGCAAGATGTCTCGGTAATAGATCTTCCACCACTCTTTGCCCTATGTTTGTCAAGGGATTTCACAGCCAAGATTGGAGGTTACTTATCTGCTTGATTGGTCACACATGTTGTTTAGAACAAGATATGGAACTAAAGCCACAATCAGATCTGAGCCTATTGCAAACTTTCACATTGAGCCTTACACTCCAAGCCAAATCAATACCAATTGTTCAGCGTTTGATCAAGAAGATTATCCAAGCACTGATGAAGCTGACACCAAGGTTGGAAGTATCCCAGATCTACTCTTGATGAATGGGAAAACAAGGTGCATGCTTTTGATCCTTATCAAGAAATAGAAGAATCTGAGCTAGGAGTCTATTGCATGCATGAAGAAAATCAGCCTATCCCTAGCATCACCAAGCCAGACCACAAGGATGACAATGAGGTATGGCAGTTGTTTTTGATGGATCAAGGAGTAGACAAGGTGCAGGGGGGGAGCTATGCTTGTTTCACCTCAAGGAGTTAAGTATTATTCAGCTTTTAGATTTCAGTTTGCATGCTCTAATAACACTGCTGAATATGAAGCTTTGATACAAGGATTGCATTGGTCAATCAAGAGAGGAATAAAGAACTTGCAAGTCTTTGGTGACAGTGAGTTGATTGTCAACCAAGTTAAGGGGCAGCATCTTTGTCAAGAATGATCTACTCAAGTGCTACAAAAATAGGGTGTGGGACCTCATTGAAGATTTTGAGGGCTTTGGCATCAAATCCATTCCTAGAAAAGAGAACCAAGCTGTTGACTGACAGCTTGCAGCAGTTGGGGCAGCCTTTGACGTTGTTGAAAGCATCCAAAAAGACAAGGTACAGCCAAACATCCATGTGATTGTAAGGCCTTCAGTGCCAGACAACAATGTAAGTTGGCAAGTGTTTGAAAATGATCAACAAATCATCCATTTCTTGCAAGAAGAGGCTGAGTTCTCAGCTAAAAATCAGGAAAAGTTGGAGCAGCAATATGGTGACCAAGTGGTACAGCTGAGAACCAACAAACTACCAAAGGGACTTATTACTTTGGAGTCCATTTTCAATCCTAATGATCAGTTTAGGAAGGAGAAAGCAAACATCCAAGTCAAGGGAGAAGATTCGGTGTCCATCTTGGTGGAAGAAGGCAAATCACTCCAAGTTGGTAAAGTGACAACTGAGCAAGAAAGGTATGAGTTCATACAACTTTGTCAAGAATTCCCTGATGTGTTTTCTTGGAGCTATGAAGATTTGAAAGGTTTTATCCCAGTTAGCTCAACACACCATTGAATTGGATCAAGTACTAAACCCATCGAGGAAAAAACAAAGGCGGTCAATCCACACATGGAGCCTCTCATGAGAAAAGAATTGAATAAGTTGATAGAGTCAAGAATCATATTCCCTATCAAGATTCTAGTTGGGTGGCCAACTTGGTTCCGATTAGAAAGAAGAGTGGGAAATCAGATTGTGTGTTGACTTGAGAGATTTGAATAGAGCATCTCTCAAGGATCATTATCCACTTCCTTCTATGGAGCAGATTTTACAAGTTGTTGCTGGCTCTGAGAGGTTTTCATTACTTGATGGCTATTCGGGTACAATCAGATTATGGTGAAAGAAGAGGATCAGTTCAAGACAACCTTTGACCAAATGGGAACTTATGCATACGGGAAAATGCCATTTGGGTTGTCCAATCTTTGGAGCTACTTTCGAAGAGCAATGGACATGGCGTTCAAGGATTTGATTAACAACATGGTGCTGATATATCTTGATGATATCACTATTTTTTCAAAAATGCAGCAGACCATCTCTTTCATTTGAGACAAGTGTTCCAAAGGTGCAGAAGATTTGGAGTATCCTTGAATCCTAAAAGTGTATTTTCTAGCCCATGAAGGAAAGCTCCTTGGCCACATTGTCTCCAAAGAAGGATTAGCAATTGATCCAGAAAGAGTTGAAGCCATAAGAGCACTACCATTTCCAAGCCACAAGAAGGCCCTTCAAAGTTTCTTGGGGAGAATAAATTTTGTTCGGAGGTTTGTCCCAAATTTTGCAGCCCTAGTCAAGCCTATCACCAAGATGTTAAAGAAAAGCATAGCTTTCAAATGGACAGCAGAAGGCAAAGAAAGTTTTGAAGCAATCAAAGAAGCCATCTCTCAAGCCCCAACTCTCATTAACCCGGATTTCTCCAAGGATTTCATCCTCTATGCATTTGGGGGTGATGATACTATTTCTACAATTTTGGTACAGTAGAACAAAGACAATGATGAGCAGCCAATTGCTTTCTTCAGCCAAATCCTGGAGGACTATGAGGTGAGATATTCTTTCATTGAGAAGCATGTTCTTGCAGTAATCAGGAGCTTGAAGAAATTCAAGCATCTAGTTTCAAACAACAAGGTTCAATTGTTGGTTTCTCATGTGGGAGTTAAAGACTTCCTCCTCAACAAAGACTTGAATGAAAAGAGAGCAGGTTGGATTACTCATGTCATGGAGTATGACATTGAGATCAAAGTCACCAAGTTGGTCAGAGGAAAAGGATTGTGTGAGCAGCTGGTCTTGAACAAACACAAGGAAGCATGCAATGAGAAGGAGGTTGTTTTGGCGTTGCAAGACAACCATGAGAAAGGAAGCACTCAAAAGGAAAATGATGGTGTCCTCACTCCTTGCTGGACCCAAGACATAATGCACTTCCTAAGCACGGTCTATGCCCTCCAGAGATGAACAAGACCAAAAGAAGACACTTCAGATTGCAGGTTGTCCCATATGCCCTTGTTGATGGTGTTTTGTTCAAAAGGATGTGAATGGAGTGCTGTTGAGATGCATTGGTACAAATCAGATTCATAGGGTGTTGGAAGAGTTCCATGGTGGATCAGTGGTGGTCATTTTGCACCAGAGTGACAGCTCTAAAGATCATGAGGGCTGGCTATTATTGGCCCAAGATTTTCAGTGATTGTTATGCATGGATCAAGAGGTGCAAGAATTGTGCATTCTTCACGGGTAAGAGAGGCTAGCTACCCTTCCATTGCATCCAATTTCAGTTGACCAGCCATTCATGCAATGGGGTTTGGACTTCATTGGAGTCATTAATCCCAATTCAAGCCAAGGACACAAATGGATTCTAACAACAATATTACTTCACCAAGTGGACTGAAGCAGTAGCACTCAAGGAAGCAAATGAATCTAGCATCCTAGACTTCTATGAGGGAATAGCAACCAGATTTGGCATACCTGCTACAATAATATCAGATAATGCATTGGCATTCATTGGGTCCAAGGTAACTGAATGGGCTGTCAAGAATGGGATCTACCTAAGTACTTCATCAAATTATTACCCTCAGGGTAATGGCCAGGCTGAATCTACAAACAAGAACTTGTTAAGGATCATTAGGAGGACTCTTGATGAAAATCAGAGATCTTGGCATACTAAGTTGAAATCAGCCTTATGGGCTGATAGGATAACTCCCAAAAGATCTACAGGTAACTCCCCATTCAAGCTTGTTTATGGAAGAGAGGCAATTTTTCCCATGTCACTTGAGTTGCCAACATTGGAACTCATGAAATAGTTGGAGTTGTTGGAGTTTGAGCCCATGGAGGTTAGATATGCAGAATTGATGGAGCTCCAAGAAATCAAAAATCAGGCATCCCAAGCAATGGAGAAGGATCAAGCTTTGATCAAAGAAGACCTTTGATAGAAAGGCCAAGATAGATCTTTCCAAGTTGGAGATCTAGTGTTAAAATGGGATGCAGACAGAGAAAAAATGGGAAGGCATTCAAAATTTGATGCCATTTGGAGTGGCCCATACATGGTCACAAAGTGTAAGGACAAATGCCTTCCAATTGTCTTCATTGGATGGTGAAGAATTGCAGATTCCAGTCAATGGAATCCATCTAAAGCATTGCTACTGAAGGAAATTCTCCACCTTGTACATATTAGCTTAGGTTTTCATTCCTCCAAGTGCTTGTGCACATTGTTTTGTTGTAGATTAGCTTTGCTTTCCCTAAGTGCTTTGGCACAAGCTTGTTGTTCCAGAAATGTGTTTTGTAGGCCTTGCTCCAATCAGATGATGTTCCACCCTCCATCTTCCTCCTTGCAGTGTTCTAATCAGTTGGGGTACCAAGCAGAGAATTTAATGACTCCATGCCCAATGGATTGCTTCAGCAACTGGTAACTTCATCCAGCAGGCAGATGACCCCTCTGAGTCACCAAAATTGTTATCCAAAATGAGCCCCTTGCTCATTTTGTGGCTAACTCCCTTCATTCTTCCCTCTCTTGTGCCTCAGTCATAATTTTTTTCTTTTTAGGCACTCAAACCTTCTGGAAATGGCACCATTGGATAGAGCTTTTCTCATCTTTCCAGAAAGGTAAAGTTTTCCTCCTAACTCCATGTATTTTTGAAGTTATGGCTCGGCTGGAGTTTTGTGGGAAATTTTCCCTGAAGGCCCATGCCGATAATATGGTGCCACGTGTCCTCGGAAGTGGCGGAGGTCGGGAGGAAACTTGGAATTTTACCAAGTGATTTGGAAAAGTTTTCAAAAGGAATATTTCACCCCGAAGGCCCAGGAGAATGAGATCTTGCCACGTGTCCAGGGAAAAATTGAAAAAATTTTCTAAGGGTTGATCCAAGCAAAAAAATTTCGATGGCCTAGGCCCACCAATCATATTGTGCCACGTGTCTTGAGAGGAAAAGAGTGGCGGAGGGTGGAGTTAAAATGGAAAATTTGACTAAGTGTTTGGCGGGGCGTAAAAAATCTCCCCAGAGGGCCCGAGGCAATCAAATGAAATGCCACATGCCATGTGTCCCGTGTGACCCGGACCGTGGAGGAAGATTTAAAAATTTGGTGAAGTGTTTTGGTAAAAGAAAGGGAAGTTTTTGGCCCGCCACCCCACCCAGCCAGAGAGTCGAGCCCACGTGTCCCCAGGGGGGAGTCGGAGCGGCGGAGCACGGGGGGAGATTGGGAATTTTCCCAAAGGTAAATGCAAAAGAAAAATGTTTTCCCCCAGGCCCACATGCCAATGGAATCATGCCACATGGCACCGGAGCTTTGAAATGTGGGGAAAAAAATTGGAAATTTTCCCAAAGCAAAATGAAGGAAATTTCAAAAGGAAAAGTCCCCCCCAAACGCGAGCCAATGGAATCTTGCCACGTGTCCATGTGGCGGAAAAATAGGAAAGGCCCGCAGGGAAAAAGAAAAGGAAAATCCATGACAATGGGGTTTTGCCACATGTGTCAGTCAGAAAAATGGTCAAAAAAGTGATAAAAAAATTTGAGAGGAAAAGGCCCATGTAGGTGAATCACCTCTTGCCACGTGTCCTCAGATCATCGGCCGGCGGAGATTTTGGAAAAATTTTCCAATGGTCAAAATGATGGAAAATGAAGCACAAGAGGCCCACGTGTCAATCAGAATGCATGCCATGTAGCACACCTAGAATGGTGGGCATGGGGATTTTTGGGAAATTTTCCCAAATGCAAAAAGTGGAAAATTTCAAAATTTTCACCCGCCAATCCGTTTTGGCCCTGTTTTGCCCTAAAATTTCAAATGGCCATAACTTTCGATCCAGAGCTCATTTTTTCACGTTCTTTATATCAATGGAAAGCTGGTGAAATTATCTACAAGATTTCTAGGGTCAATTTTGTATTTTGATGGAGTTTGGAGAGATAAAATTGAAAAACACCTCTGGCACGTGGTCATGAATAGAAATGACGTTTCAACCACCATTTTTAATGAAGAATGGCTCGCATTCTCTCCCAGCATGGTGAAAAATGTCAGGGAATGGACTGTAAGGATGCCCATGCTTGTTTTATTGCATTTTTGGTTAGTGGTTGAAGCTCTCCCATGTTTTCCCATGTTTCTCTCTCCTGGGGTCATTTTTTGCATTGTAAAAGCCAGATTTGGCTCATTTTTGAAAGGTTGAACATTTTTCATGTATTACAGGCTCCCTCTTTCACCTTGAAAAGTGATTTTGTGGAAAAATCGACCTCTTCCAAGACTGCAACCTATTTTTTTCCTCTCAGATGTTGTAATGCAAGTGTTTTTGATGTTAAAAATGACAATGCAGGCTCTGTGAATGAGTTTTAATCCTCTGTTTGTGTTGTTTGATTCATTTCTGACCTTCTTACGATTGTGTTGTTTGATTCATTTACCTTCCATTACATTATCGTTTTTTTGTGCATGAAGTTTTGTTGCATTTCCATGATTTGTGTCAATCTGAAGTAAAAAAATGCTCACCACTCCTTTGGTGCATCACCTTATTAGCACTAGTTTTCAGTTTTTTGCATTCTACATGATGAACTCATTGTTTACAAAGACTTACATCGGCAATGCCTCTAATTTAGTGGCTACAAAGTGCAATCCACTACCCACCCTTGTTATAGAACAGAGCTTGAACTCATTGTTCATCCACGGGCCACCGATTACCAAGTTTTTCCATGCCCAAAAGTTGTCCATATTGATATGTCCCGCTTCGAGTCCCCGATGTCAAGATCACTCTCTATATATGAGTCAAGCATCCTAACTTTCTATATTTGTACTTCATCTCTTGTTTTGACAATTTAGCTTTACCTTTAGACTTCGTTGGTTTCTTGCTTGATGAAGACATGTGTGAGCTCAAGGATGGCTATTGTTGTTCTGCAAGAAGGATCAAGGAGGTCCAACATAGAAGAGCCATGTCAATCATCATGTTATTCATAATGAAAGCTTGCAGAAAGAAGAACGAGCAATTATAAGGCTTAGGGCACAAGGCGCAGGTTCATAGCATGTTGCAAAGGCTTAAAAATGTTGGGTGCACTTTTGAGGATGTCGACATGGAAAAAGGTGCACCAGTGTTGATATGAGAAAATTTGTGCCAAGTTTAGAAAGGGCACACTTTTGAGAGGTGTTGCATGATAAAGCGCGCCAAAGGGTAAAGCACAGGGCGCGGGTTTACAACATGCAACATGTCATGTTGATGTCAAGGAATATGCACCTGTGCCTTAGGAAATTTGCTTTAGTGGGGCACAGGGAAAAAATGGTGTTGCATGGGTTTTAAGTGCACCCAAGGTGTAATTTTGGAATATGTTGCAAAGGAAATCAATGCGCCAAGGGAAAAAGTGCTTGGCGCGGATTTGAAGCACACAACATCCTATGTTGATGTTGTGCAGGATGTGCCTGCGCCCTATAAAAGCTGCTAAGTTTTATTAAACTGGGCATGGGTGAGGTCATGTAAGCGAGGAAGGATAGTGTGCTAAGGCATGACTATGGGAGGTGTAACATAAAAGGATGGTGTGTCAAGGTTCTTTAGATGATTTTTCGTAATTTATTTGATTTCTTCTCTCTTTTGGTTTCTTCAAATGGTAAAGAGAGGGTTTCAACAAGATAATAAGCAGGGAAAATATGCCTTGGGTTTCTTCAGAGGCAGGGGCCTTCTAGATTTGTAGATCTGGAAGGAGAGGAAAAGGGGTTTCCGGTGATTTGCAGATTGTTAGGTTCCTCTTTTAATCTTTTTAGATTTAATCTTTTTAACAACCCTAAAACCTAACACAACCAAAAACAAAACCACAACAACAAGGAAGGAAGAAGCCACTTACCCAGTTTTATAAAAGATGAAGGATGACGTTGGGGTCCATAAGCTCAAAAATGACATGCGGGGTGACAAGGATAGTCATTTGGCAGTGCAAAGGAAACACTTTTCACAATTTTTCATGAAAATGACAGGTGTCAGGTGCCTATTTATAGAAAACTTGGCATTTATTATTTCACCAACTTTCTTTGGTGCACCTTTAGGAGTGTCGACATGACAAAAAGTGTGCCTAAGCGTAACCTTTAGGATGTCGACACAAATCTCCATGCTGCCTAATCACACATATTTTGGTGTTAACGTAATATTTCCAGTTTTAGCACACTTACTTGCGCATGTTTCATGATGAAGACATGACATTTCCAGCACCAAATGGATTTCTAAGGGCGCGCACATTCTTTGATGTCAACATGAGAAAGATCACACTGCTTCAAAAAGGCATGCTTTTGAGTGTGACACCCCAATTTCTACACCGAGTTAAAGAAGCTAAGCTAAAAGGCTAAGCTCTAAAAAACTTGCTTTTCCTAAATGAGTTTTATGCCATTTTTAACATTAACATTATTCCTTAGGGACCAAAATAGAAATTTCGGTATGCTTACCTACAAATTTCCTTGTCAATTTCACGGGATAACAGCTAGCTCTTTCTACGGACTATCTTTGAGTGAAACTCAAGGGTAGGAATCCCATATTTTCATGTGCCTATCCATTGGGTTACAGAGAGTCAAAAACAAGAGGCAACCAAAAGGGAACAAAGGGAACACACAACAAATAGGAAGCAAACACACAACGAAAGCAAACACATAAGGAAAGCGAATCAGAAAAGAAGAGAGCAAGCTCTACTTCCTGAAGATCTTCAGGTGCTACCCGTTATAGGGAAGCAAGAGCTTGGTTCCATCCAGATATGAGAGATAGAAACTATTCTCTCCATTGAGTTGTTTGATCTTGTATGGCCCTCTCTAAAGAGAGTCAAACTTTCTATGCATACCTTTCGGTTCTCTTCGTTTGTCCCACAGAAGAACAAGATCTCCCACTTGGAAATCTCTCTGCTTAGATTTCTTGTCAAATAGTCTCTTCACTTGATTATGATGTTCAGTGATCTTGTCGACCACTTTCACTCACTTTTCTTCAAGTTCTATCAGGTACATAATCCTCTTTTCAAGAGAATTTTGAAAAGTTTCATCTTCAATTGCTCGAGCTAAGCACAGAGCAGGAAGTTCTACGGAGATAGGGATTTCAGCATCGATCCCATATAACACCTAGAAAGGTGACATGCCAAGAGACCTCTTTGGAGTGATACGATCTGCCCACAAAGCATCGTACAATGATTTGTGCTAGGACCACTGGTTTTCATCAACTAGCTTCCATATGATAGTCACCAGGTTCTTGTTGTTGGATTCTACCTGACCATTTCCTTGAGGATAATAATCAGAAGCATGAGCCAAGGTTATTTCGTATCCATAACAAAACCAATTACTTCCCATGAAGAGAATTTGGAAGCGTTGTTAGCAACGATTTTGTGTGGAATGCCAAATCTCACAATAATATTCTCTTTGATGAAGTTGCAAACAACTTCAGAAGTGGCATGCTTGACAGGTATGGCCTCCACCCATTTCGTGAAGTAATCCATTGTTGTTAGGATGTAACTATGTCTAGCACTCGATTGAGGATTGAGTGCTCCAATGAAATCAATTCCCCATTGTCTGAATGGTTCATCATGATGACGGGCCTAAGGGGAAACGCAGCTAGCTTTGGTTTGCCAACGAACTATTGGCAAAGTTCACATTTCGCTACCCAGGTGGCTACATCCTGAAATAGCGTCGGCCAATAGTACCTGGCCTAGAATGATTTTATGTGTTATTCATGATGAGGAGAAGTGACCACCATAGGATGAGTCATGAAAACTCTTTAACAATTTTATCTGTTGCGGCTTGTCAACACATCGTAGAAAAACATCGTCAATTCCACGTTTGTACAATCCATCATCCCATATGACATATCTTGTGGCTCTGAGCTTTACCACTCACTTTTCCTTAGTGGTTAGGTGAGTTGGGAACTCTCCATAGGTGAGAAAGAATGTGATGTCAGAATACCATTTGTCGTTGGTTGCGACAAACAAAACCATGGGTAAAGAATCCACTTTCTCCAGTTCATTTTGTTCTCCATCAACATGATCAGCTTTCTCTTTAGGTACCTCTGAGTCTTTATTTTCAGCCATTAGCTGACACAGGCCCTTACCTCTTACCAACTTGGTTGGTTTAATGTCTAGATTGTATTCTTGGACCTTTGTGATCCAATTCCCTCATAAGCTCCTAACTCCTGTTGAGTCAGGATAGACTTAATAGTCATGTATGCTGGAACCAAGCACTACCATATGATGAAATTCAAAATGTAGTAGCGGAAAATTTTGACTACTTTTACCATGGTGAAGGCATGATTTTCCAATTGTGACATCTTTAGTTCATGAGGCTTAAGAGGAGAACTCATGAAAGTAATCGGGGATTCAATATCCTCGAGTTCTTTTACATCAAGATAGTTGATACAGGTATGCGCAATGCATAATTGTACATGATGAAATATTTGCTTGAAGTCAGGGCACACCAGATAGGGAGCATGAGTGATGGAGGTTTTATGTCTTCAAATGATGTCTTTCCTTCCTCACTCCATTAGAATGTTTGGGACCCTTTCATCATGTTATATATATGATGAGTCTTCTCAGAAAAATCAGGAACAAAGCATCTAAGAAAATTTACCTTTCTAAAGAAAGAGTGAACACCAGTCTTGCTTGTAGGCAAAGTAAGGCTCTGAATAGCCTTGACTCTTTCGACATCTATCTTAGTTCCTTCTCTGCTAATGACATGTCCTAGTAGCTTTCCTTCAGTGACCCCAAAAATTGACTTCTTGGGATTTAGCAAAATTCCATGCTCTCGGCATCTGATCAAGACTTGTTCCAAATGATCACAGTGATCACTTCATCTTTTGGAGAACATGGTTAGGTCATCTAGGTAAACTACGATGACCTTTCCCATCATACCTTTGAATGCAAAGTCCATTGCTCATTGGAAGGTGGCACCGGTGTTGATCAAACCGACGGCATCTGTTGTAGGCAAAGGTACCCCAAGGAGTGGTGAATGTTGTTTTGAACTGATCTTCAGGCGTGACTTGAATTTGATTGTAACCTAAAAAACCATCAAGCATAGACAGCATTTCTGAACCGGTTACTACCTGTAGCACTTGATCCATTATTGGTAGTGGATAGTTATCCTTTAAGGATGACTGGTTCAAGTTGCGAAATTCCACGCATATGTGTATCTCACCATTCTTCTTCCACACAAGTACAATATTTGTAACCTAGGTACTGTGATGAATTGGAAAAATAATTCTTGCATCCAACATCTTTTGAATTTCAACCTGGATGGTACCTGAGATTTTGGGGTTGTAGTGCCTTTTCTTTGATGGAAAGGCTTAACATCGTCCTTGAGCGGAATGTCATGTTTGAATGTCCTTTGGCTTGAAAGAATTTAGATCAACATAAGACCATGCTAATACATCCATGTACTTTTTCAGCAACTTAACGAATTTTTACTTTTCCTCGGGCGTACAACACTTCCCGATGTTCACGAAATGAGGATGTTCCACAGTACCCAGATTGATGGATTCAGTTTCTAGAGAAGAGGAAGGATCATCCTGTCACTTTTTCTTGACAAAATGGTCATGATTATCAAATAATCATTCTAAGGAAACTAAACCTTTCAGAATCTTATTTCCTTTGAGTTGTATCACTATTTCTTTTTTCAGATTCATGTGCTTGACCGGTGAGAGACTCATGACACACAAAAGTTGATCCATCAAATGAAGTTCTTTGAAATTGTCAGCTTTCTCCAAAAAGGTGATAAGTTGGTTGTCATCATTGAACACTTGCTAGTGCTGTGAATTATTTGGCACACTTGGGTGAAAAACCACCTCAATGGTATATGTATCATTTTTAACCCCAGGTGAGGGAGCATGAGAGATCTTGAGATGGCAGACCGATGAATCAGCCATGTCATTTTGAGCTCACGGGATTGTTTTGATTGAGAAAGCGTCAAACTCTTCAATGTTATCCCATACTGCATTGCGGTAGTGTCTGAGCCGGTCATTCTTTACTTGATATATCCCTTTTACCTTGATTGAAAATTAGCTCAGCATCACCTTGTACTTTTAGATTCTTGATTCCTTTCTCTTTTGCAGCTTGCATGCCAAGTAACAAAGATTCATACTCAACAGTATTATTTGTATTGAAGAACTGCAACTTGAAATAAAAAGGGAAAATATCCTCCTCAGGAGATATTAGAATAGCTCCAACACCGCATCCACTTGTTGCACAACTGCCATCAAACTGTAATGTCCATACTTTGTTGAGATCCTCTTTTTGGATGAGAATGTCCATTCTATCTGAGTCGGTGGACAAGAAATAATTTCCCATCCCTGATGATTCGAAAGAATCTAAGCTTTAGGGTCATCGGAGTTGGTGACTAGATATTTCTTTTGTGATTCTGGTTCCAACGTTTGCATCACTCCTTTGACAAGAATCCTAGCTTTGGACCAGTCCATATGAATTTCCCCACCAACTTCTTTACAGAAGCTCCTCCCTAGCAATATCCCATATGCTACTAGAATATCAGCTACGAGAATAGTCATTTTTACCCTTTTCTCAGGAAATGCTTGCGAATGCGAACTGCGCATCCTTGATCTGACCAATCAATGGTACCTATTTGGTTTCCATGGAGTAGCATCTACCAAAAGGTTTAGTAAGTGTGAGGCCCAAAGCATGGGTGACCTTTCTTGGCATAACATTATCAAAAGCTCCAAAATCAATTATACAATTACTTAGTTTATGACCATTGATCAGGAGAGATAGGTAAAAAGGTTCAATTTTCCCTGATGTGGAAGTCGAGGTGATGTTTACGTGAGATGTAGGAGGCATGGGAAGAATTCCTTTTGGGGAAATGGGAGGAAGGGTGGCAGCTTGGTCTTGGATATACTTAGTTAATCTTATAAGCTGCTCTGGGTTGGATTGAAGGTATTCAACTTCAGACATCTGGATCTTGGTCTTTTTGGCGTGATCAATTATATCGAATGCGACCAAGGGTTGCGCTAACGAAGGAATGAGTCCTTCATTTCACATTTGTGGAGGAGGATTACTGGTCTTTATGGAATTGAGGAAGGCTGAATTAGAGGAGAAACAAGAGGAAAAGGTTTCTTTATACAAAGGTTTAACAGAAGGTTGAGTAGGAAGGGGATTACCTCTTTTAGCGATCGTTGGTAGTGGAGTTACCACAGCTTTTTCCTTTTGTTTTTCAGTAGTAATATTTACTTCTTTTCCTTGCAAGCGAGTGAAAACTACATATGATTGTCACTCACATACCCTTGGGTACCTTCTTCTTCATCAAATTCCTCATCTTCAAATTCCATATACCTAATAGTAGAGTTGTCAATCGGTTCACTGACATCTTGATCATCTTTTCCTTGCGACAAAGGTTCTTCGTAATTTGTATCATCTTCTTGATTTCAACCAAAGCATTAACCGGAGGGGCTTCAATTGCTAACCTTGGAGAAGTAGCAGGAAAATGTGGCCTTTGAGGGGCATTGTTGGGAGTGAAGTTCCTCCAGTGGGATATCCCGGTATGGAGTAGTAGATGATGTTTGAGCCAATTACTTCTTTAATAAGAGCAAGTCATTCACCATCTTCTAGAATATTAGATCTGATGAGGTAGCTGAGAAGAAGTTGAAGCCTTTGATTTTGATGGCTCTCATCTTAACTCACTAGATATAAGAAGGTTATCTTCTATCCGAATGGCCATAGCTTGGTGAGGACCAAGGTGGGTATTTGTTCTGTAAAAGTAAGAAACTTACTTTCGAACTCATTGCGTTCACAAAGAAACACTTTTGATTCTCTAATGTTGGCAACATGGTAGGCGGCACATAGTTGATTAGCGAATTGAATCGGGTGATAAAATCATGCATGGTTTCATTGGCCTCCTTCTTCATGTGAGTGATTCATGACAATAACATGAATGTGTCTTCTAAAGGCTTATCTATCTTCAAATGCAGTCCGTAATGTGGCCCAACTAGTGATGGATCCGGCTGGTAAATGTTGGAACCATTCTGATGCAGGCCCTTGCAAGGTCTCAAGAAAGAGACACACAGATACATCTTCATGAGTCACATCCAGAATACTGCATGACATAATAAATGTAGCTATATGCATGTATCGTGCTTTGATTTCCACTCCCATCAAATTTTGAGAAATTCTTGTGATTTCCATTGGGGAGGGGGTGTACTAGATGTGGCAGTGCTAGAGGACCCATGGCATTTCCCCATGGTACAGTAGATTTATTGCCATTTGAAAAGTAGGAAAAAGAACACGAGCAGGGAGTGTGGTTCCACTTAGCAAAAGAGCACTGTAAATTGATGTCGAGGCACCTTGTGAAATCGCTCTTTCGTGGAGGTGAGGCACTTCTTGTTGATCGATCCATTGAGCTTAGTGATGTGAATCGTGCTGGAGTGATATTGAAATTGTGCCTTTGAAGTAGATCAAAGATTGGATCAACTTCTCCATGAGCTCTTCTGCTACGAGTAAATTGTTCACCCGCCAATGCAGCCCATTCAGATCTGCAACAATTAAGAGTAGATTTACAACAATATTTTGTTTGTACTTGCTGATTTTCTGATTTTTCTAGCAAAAATCAGTAGCATGTACTTTTCAATTTTAATTTTATCCTTTTTAATAACAACCGATTGCGGTTTTCTGACAAAGATTAATAAGGATAAAAAGTGGGTTAATTTAGAAAGCTGATTTTCGGATCTTTGACCTGAATTTTGCAAGGTTTTGAAAATAACATGAAATGTCAAAATCTCAGATCTATGGAAATATACAAGTTTTTGTAAAAACTCAGTGAACTAAAAGCTCCTATCTGGTCCAGATCTATGGATTTGTATAAGGAAATTTTTAGTTTTGATCACTTACACAAAAATTTAATTTTTAACAAAGAGTTAAAATTTGTAATCTGGTAGTGATTTTTACAGTTTTTAGTTATTTCCTTAGTTCGATCCCCAGTAGAGTCACCAAAAACTATTGGTTTGAAAATATGTTAGTTAGGCAGAGTCATGGGGAAATAGGCCAACAGTGTGCAGGGCATAGCCCCTCTTTGAGACAACAAAGTGAAACTGGTTTATTACTAATCTATCAAGGAATCTATGCAAATCTACACTATTCTAACTTTAGGGGTTTGGGATCTCATCCCAATAGAGGTAGTTCCAACTATGAACAAAAAGGTAGGAGAGAAGGAATGGAGGAAGGATAGATCTGAAGGAAGAAAAGAAATGAATTCCAAGACAGAAAGGTCAGAAGGTTTATGCTTTGGGCTGGTAGTAAATAGAGCCAAACTTACTTGCATAAACAAATAAAGCAATACTGATGAACATATGACAATAATAGGAATGAATCCAATAGAATAAAAACATAGATCTAACTTAAGAAAGATCTGATGCAAATAACACATATATTGAGCACAAAGTCTAAATATATGTATTAATATTTCTTCTGTTACAAGAAAGCACAAAGTCTTTCTCTCCTCACTTCTTTTTCATACAAAAATGTCCACTTGGAATACAACAAGTATTCCAATATTTATAGAAGGAGAAGAGGAAAGAAGACAAAAACAAACCAACCACTATTTACAAAATATCTTACAAGATATTTACAAAATATCTAAAAAGTCAAAAGTTGACTTTGGGCAAGTTTTTGGATGGCAACATCCCATGGTGCAACATGGATGATGTCATCATAAATGCCAACATACTTTTTAAATATTTTTACAAAAATGATCAAAGCGTACACAAGAGGAGAAACTACTCCTCATCATCTCTTTGCTTAAACGGAGTGTCTTGCTTCTGATCAGGAGAGGCGATGTGACACTGAGCTCGATATTCCATAAACTTGCTGATCATTGTCTGAAGTTGATTATGATCTGGACCCTTGAAATGGTCGCCAATGACTTCACAAGTTTCTTTTTCATTCTTGAGCTTGTCAGGTAACCCGGTGAACTCTTCACATGCATCGATCAAGAATCCAATGAAATCACGGCAAGCCAGAGGTTATTGATTGATTCTCGGTCAAAAGTGACCTCTGGTGCCAAACCTTGAGTGACGATAGCCTTAAAGTGCTAAAATGTATCGTCTGCTTCCCTCAAGGTGAATGATTCACTGAGCATCCCTGGAGACATCTTTGTAATTATGCTCCATGTTGTATTGTGCATCCAGGGCTTCATCCTTGATTTTATCTATCCTCTCCAGGATATATTCCATTTGATCAACCTAGTAATCTAATGCAATGAGAGCTTTATTATGTGCTCGCGGGTGATCGATGACACCGACCTTTAATAGGTCGTTAGCTGAGTAGTTAGCCATTGCTTGGAATGTTTCATGTTGCAACCTGGCATTATCTAACTCCTCGAGAGAGGGATCCTACTACTGCTTGTAGCTCCTTATTTTCTTGATCTATATCCTTGGTAGAGCACTGTGAATTTCTTAATCATTTCCTCACTATCTCTGAGGATTCACTCAATCCAGAGGATACTGCTGTGCCTTGTTTGCACAATCTTAGCATATTCATTTATCTTGTCCTAACTGAGAACTTCAATGGGTTCGGCGGCAATCACAGGAGGAGCATTGCCCATTCTACAATGCTTGGAGGAGATGTTTGTTTTGTTCCTTGAGTATTCTCTTCTCCTCTTTTGCTTCTTATAGCTTCTTGCAAAGGCATCTACTGCAGACAAGGCCTCTCCTTGTAGGCTTTCAGATGAGGTTCCCATTGTGACTTGAGTCACTGTGAAGTCTGTGGAGATAGATCCTTTCTTTTCTTTGGTGGGATCTAGATATGCAATCTCCATGACTCTCTCCCGAAGTGCTCTTTGAAAAGTGAGTTATCACTTTCTGCTTCTTGGGTCCCTTCTTCGGAATGACGAGAGAAGTCCATGGGTGTGATGGGAACCTTTCTCTTGTGTTGGCTTAGATGGTCAGAAATCCAGCTTGGACTTATGGGAGTGGGAGTAGAGGGAATAGAAGAAGAAATGGGGTGAAAGGGGAAGCAACTATGAAGAGGCCTCGGGAAGAATAATGTTGAGACACTTGGTGGTGGCATCGATAAGGAGTCCAATGTGCTTTGCTGCTTGTGGGGCCTGGAGTTACTACAAGAGAAGAAAAGGACATGGAAATGGAAGGGATCTGTAATTGGATGGAGGGAACACTGGGTGATAGATCCACGAGAGAGGAGAAGATGGAAGAGGTGGGAGATGGAAGGGAGGAAGGGAGAGAAGAAGACACATCCATAGGAATAGATGCTTCAATGATAGGGGAGGAGAAGGAGCGGAAGAAGGAATGGTGGGTACCTCGGTAGTTGTAGTTGTGATAACATCCTAAGTGGATGTATCCATTGAAACTTCGGTGGTCTCTTCTTCTTTACCTAGAGACACCAGGTCAACCACTTGTTTCTCAGAAGTAGTAGGAGGGCTTTGAGGAGCTTCTTCTTGTTTTCTTGATTCTCCCTCCTTGTCTTTTCCTTTTCCTTTCGAACTTGGGCTGGTCTTGAGGTGCTCTACCTGAAGGGGAAGTAGTGAAATCTACCCCGAGGTAGGTGAGACCATTCTGTTTGCACCAATGTTCGGTGCGTTGCAACGTGGGCTTAACCCTTTCTTGAATGGTTTTTGGTGCCTTGGCTCTGTCGATCTCTGCGAATGGCCAATCATCCCCATCTATGTCAAGGTAAACCTAATCAATTTCTTGATCAGTCTCTTGGAATCCTTTGGGACGATGGCTATGCCATAATGGATGATCTCCTCTAGAGCTAGCCAAGAGTGATCCTTTCACCTAATGTCTATTTCATGTGTCAGGTCGATCCAGATGTCCTCGATCTCAAGAACATGGATGGGATCAATTTTGGCCCTTGGGAGGCAACTCGGCAATCAAAGGTGGGCCTTGTTGGGAAGTTGTGCTTTAAATTTATAATTCAAGCTCAAGCATACATCTCCCACGCTTTGGCAAGTGTGGTGTAGGTGTATCAGCCAACTGTAAGGGGGAATGGAGTTCCTCCTTTCTTTCTCTTCATGCACTTCTCATGGTAAGTGATTAGTTGCCTTGACAACTCCAAGAGGATCAACTTGGGCCCTGCATACCTTGGTAGCTTTGTCGGTTCACCCTCAAAATTCACTACTCTGAGATATGTGAATGTGGGGAATTGTGTGAACAATGCTCCCCATTTCTTCATGGCAGCAATCACACTCGGGCTGGTCCGACCATGTCTCATATTTGGCCTCATCAGTAGATCACCTCATAGAAGAAGGTGTCATTGACTTTAGAGAATTGGGGATGTTGTTCTCGAGCCTTAGCTCTTGGGTAGAATTCATATATTTTGACCTGGGGCCATACCCCATTTCGAGCTAGGCCTACAAAATCTCTCGCTGATGCTGCAGTGTATACAACATAGGAATTCATATAGAACTTCCCAGTTGTTAGGACTGTTGAAGTTGTTGGGAGATGGTGTCACTGATGATTTCACCCCAGCCAAAACACTGATCAGGTGTATTCTTGCTCATGGTCTCTAAGTACCTCAACATCCATTTGTGGAAATAATGGGCATCGGGAGCCCAAATACTCTGTTCAAGAAGGTGATTGTATCACTCAATTCCTCATTGAAGTCACTACGGTGGATGGTCTATGGCCATCTACTCACTAACTTCTTGTTTTTCAGATAAAGCTCATTCATCATTTGCATGCATTTATCCTCATTGTCATCCCAGCCTTCTTACAGTCTTCTAGACTTATGGTGACATATTTCCTGTGATGAGGAATGCCCAGGGTCATTTCAAAGTGACAGGCTATGAGGTCGATGATCATCTTTCCTTCCTTATCTTTGACACATCTAGTGTCCTTGTTATAACACCGAGCCACCAACATGATGAACTCATTGTTTACAACACTTACTAGCAGCCCAACTGCAAAGTGCAATCCACTACCCACCAGTAACTTGTTCATCCACGGGCCATTGCTTGCTGAGTTGGTCCTTGCCTAGAAGTCATCCATATCGATATGCCCCAGTTCAGAGTCCCTAATGTCGAGATCACTCTCCACATATGAGTCAGGCATCCTGACTTTCTGATATTTTACTTCATCTCTTGTTCTGTCAGACTTTAGCTTTACCTTTAGACTTTGTTGGTTTCTTGCTTGATGAAGACATGTGTGAGCTCAAGGATGGCTATTTTTGTTCTGCAAGAAGGATCAAGGAGGTCCAACACATAAGATCCATGTCAACCATCATGTTATTCATAATGAAATCTTGCAGAAAGAAGAATGAGCAATTATAAGGCTTAGGGCGCAAGGCGCAGGTTCATAACATGTTGCAGAGGCTTAAAAATGTTGGGTGCACTTTTGAGGATGTCGACATGGAAAAAGGTGCGCCAATGTTGATATGAGAAAAGTTGCGCCAAGTTTAGAAAGGGCACACTTTTGAGAGGTGTTGCATGACATGGCGCGCTAAAGGGTAAAGCACAGGGCGTAGGTTTACAACATGCAACATGTCATGTTGATGTCAAGGAATATGTGCCTGTGCCTTAGGAAATTTTCTTTAGTGGGGTGCAAGAAAAAAGTTGTGTTGCATGGGTTTTAAGTGCACCCAAGGCACAATTTTAGAATATGTTGCAAAGGAAATCAATGCGCCAAGGAAAAAGTTCTTGGCATGGATTTGAAGCACACAACATCCTATGTTGATGTTGTGCAAGTTGCGCCTACACCCTACAAAATCTGCTAAGTTTTATTAAATTGGGTGCAGTAAGGGTCATGTAGTTAGGAAGGACAAAATATGCCGAGGCATGACCTTGGGAGGTGTAACATAAAAGGACAAAGGCACCAAGGTTATTTAGATGATTTTTTGCAATGTCTTTGATTTCTTCTCTCTTTTGGTTTCTTCAAATGGTAAAGAGAGGGTTTCAACAAGATAATAAGTAGGAAAAATATGCCTTGGGTTTCTTCAGGCGGGGGCCTTCCAAATTTGTAGATCTGGAAGGAGAGGAAAAGGGATTTCAAACGATTTGTAGATTGATAGGTTCCTCTTTTAATATTTTTTATATTTAAACTTTATAACAACCCTAAAACCTAACACAACCAAAAACAAAACCACAACAACAAGGAAGGCAGAAGCCACTTACCCAGTTTTATAAAAGATGAAGGACAACGTTGGGGTCCACAAGCTTAAAAAACAATGCATGCGGGGTGACAAGGATAGCTGACAGCACAGAGGAAACACTTTTCACAATTTTCAATTCGTGAAAATGACAGGTGTCGAGCGCCTATTTATAGAAAACCTAGCATTTATTATTTCACCAACTTTCTTTGGCGCACCTTTAGGAGTGTCAACACGACAAAATGTGTGCCTAAGCATGACCTTTAGGATGTCGACACAAATCTCCAAGTGCCTAAGCGCACATATTTTGGTGTCAACATAATATTTCCAATGCCTTAGCGCACTTATTTGGCACATGTTTCATGATGTTGACATAACATTTCCAACACCAAAGGGATTTCTAAGGGGTGCACATTCTTTGATGTCGACATGAATCTATATTAAGGGATGAACTAGGGAGGGAATAGCTAGAATATTATACCAGAGAGATCTATAAGAGATGGGTCCTAGTCATTTGATATATATATATATATGGTTTGTGATGACCTCTTTTGATTGTAATGTGGCTACTGACTATTTTAATGAATATATATGAAGGTGTGTTCTATATATCATATTTAAACCCTCTTGTTAATTGGCTATCATAGTTCGAGATCTAACTTAGCATGCTTGCTACTTTGTTTCCTATAATGCATTAAGATAAGGATCTCGTTAGATGTTTCCTCTTCCTTATCTAACTAAGTAAATGTATTTCACTCGTAAACCATCTCCATCAATGACAAGATATTCTCACAATGCTCACATAAAGGAGGGGCTCGGTTCCCGCATGCCTCGAGTGAGATCCTAGCACTTTGTTGGGTGATAGGTCGGTGTGCATGGGGTTAGCAAGTAATATTGAGGACATAAAAATGACTACATCTTGATTTCGTTTTCGGGATATCTTTACAATTTTTTGTGAGAAAATGTGTGATGATAGAGCACTTGACATCGATAGTTTCAAGCATGGTTTAAGAGCACGGAGGATGATTTTTCTCGAGATTTAGTCTTGGAGCTTATTTTTATGCGAGCAAATGGGTAGAAGAACACCTATATCATGAGTTGTATGAGACCTTCTTTTGTTGTTTTCCAATGGATTTGTATGAATGGCTTTCGGCATATGCATCTAGATCAAGTTGGTATTATAGATCTCACGTGTGGACCCAAGATGAGTATCAGAGACTGCAAGATGTTGATCTGACTTGGACACATGTTGTTGATCTTTGGCGGAGTAGAGTGTTGACTAGTTATACCCTGAAATACGTTATTTCTATGTATTCTTGCCTCGGAGGTTGCTGAGTTTGAGTTCTTAAGGGAGCCTAGAGGATCATTTTTGCATGTTATCCCTTTAGCTATGAAGATCCTGATCATTACACTAAGTTTAGAAGCATTTCCTATGGTTGGCTAAGATTCTTCTAAGCATTGGGTGAGGAAGCTAGGGTGGAAGAATATGGCAGACCTTGTGGGTCATGTGAAGGAGATGGAAGAGATGACTCAAGTATAGTGAAGCTCATGAAAGGGAATTAGCTAGACAACATGAGGTTATATGAGTGATGGATCTATGGAGGTAGACATTATAGGGAAGGAATTAAGGTTCATGCAGAGGATATGGATCCTGAGTAGTCTGTGCTACCCCATCTTGGAAAGTGTGAAAAAGAGACCCTTCAGCTTCTAATGAGAGTTCATCACTTGGAGAAAGGAGAGTCATCGTTGTGCATCTAAATCTACCTAGTGACCAACCCCTAGCGCTTAGTCTTCCAAATCAAGAGATAAGTATTATTAACCTAGTTGGTATTAATAGGAGTGACCGATCTGCACCTAGGAGATATAACTTTTCATTTGGTACATCTATGGCTGCATAATCATTTCTTATGTTTAGAGGAATTTTGTCTAGAACAATGTTTGGGCAAAAAATGGGTACGCAGAGTCCAGGTATAGCATCGAAAGTGGCTCGAGACACACATGCGGTAATGGTGCAATATCACAAACCATTGGAATGCATGTCAATCAAACATTGGGAACACTAGGTGCGACCACTTCAAGCCCATTACTGACTACAAGAGGTGGATCTGGTGGTATAGGAGTTGGTGGACCTAGTGGACCTAGAGGATCTGGAGGATCTATTAGATCTATTAGATTAGAGGGAATGGACCCGATGGATCTAGTGGATCTGGTGGTGGAGGTAACACTAGAGGAAATCAAGGTTTTGGATCAAGTGGATAAGGGCCTCAACCACCTCAGTAAAGTGTTTTTGAAATTTCTTTTCACCTACCAAAATATAAAGGTGTTGAGGATGCTATAGAGCATGTTCACAAGTGTGAGCTGTTATGGCCCACAAAGGGCATCACTACCCTAGAGTGAAAGAAAAGTCAGTTTACAATGATGTTGCAAGGATGCGCACATAGTTGGTACCGAAAGTATGACCCCATCAAACAATGGTGGATTACACTGCGTTGCGAAATGCCTTCTTAGCTGAATTTCATATCCCTGAGTTTGAACATAAGAGCATCAATGTGATGAAGGAGATCCAACAAGGTATGGTAGAAAGTTTGTGGGAATATGACATAGACGTATGTTTTAAAAAAATCTCTTATCAAAATTATCCTATGATATTCACCCTTCTCAGCATGCTCAATGGTTTGTTAGAGGGTTGATAACACCTTTTAGAAGAGTGTTTACACACAAGACTTTTATACCCGCGTGAGGTCTTGGAGGCTACCCCACACATTGAAGTTATTGGAAGCATTGATACCAGTGTTATCCCTTTCCTTGAAGCTCATATTTCTTTAATGGCCAAGTAACTAGTGAAGTTATCTGCATGAACTCGACGCATGAGACCCATAGTGTCTTATGGTGCATGGATTATGAGCTAGAGGGGCATACAAAGGATAGTTTCCCTTGAGATCAATGTGCCATGACATTAGACTATGATATTTTCCATGGATATCATGATGCAAGTAGGTTCCCACTACTACGAGCATGTGATCCATAAAAATGTGTCTTGTTATTCCAATATTTGCACTTTTACTACTCATGACACCAAGGATTGTAGATTAATTAACCAAATACACAAATATCATTGATATTGGTGTGTGCCCAAATCATCCTCACGAAAAACTCCCAAGGGCGATAGTCATCACTATGAAGGGCATTCGGATGGATGGACGCGTGGAAGAAGTTTCCAAGGAGGATTTCATGGTCGTGGTAACTGCGGAGGAGGAAGAAGTGAGTTCTCGCATGGAACCTGTTACAATTGTGGGTCTAAATAGCACTATAAGCATGAATGCCTAGATCTATTACTATGCTCTTTATGTGGAAAGAAACACAAGTATGAGGAATTCCCAAAGCTATTCGAGCATATGAGTCGGAAACACTAAAATTACAAAGGTGTCGAGAATGGTATGCATGAAGAAGGCCAATTCACAATGGATGCTAAGGATGGTGTGCGAGTCGAAACTAGAACCTGTACTAGTTACGACGCGAGTTTGGCTGACAGAAATGAGCTACGTAGGTAGAGACTACTAGTTATTAGAGAAGAGGTGTTACATGGAAAGTATCTAGACCCTACTCATCAGAAGGAGGTGTATCAAGAGACCATGGATGTAATTCGAAGCCTACAAGAAGAGATCAATGCTAAAGGAATAGTTGAGGCGATTAGAGAAAAGGAAGAATGTGGAGACTCCACAAAAGGACTGGATGAGGTAAGGGAAGTATGTAAACTATTAAGACAAGAGAATATCATTCCTTTGCTAGGAGAATGGTTACATGAAAAGTACCACATGCCAAAGTAGAGCGAGAGTAGTTTCTACATGCTAACCTTCCTCCCCATGGCCTTGACTATGACAAGGAGATTACATTAAATGCATTTGTTGATGATGGCTCCTAAGCAATATTTTGAAAGATATGGGTGCAAAATTTAATGTTCTCACTCTATATTTTGGCATCGAGATGAGGGGCCCATTATAGCCATTGTCGAATGTGATGTATATGGAAAATAAGAAAAAGGTGATGCCCATTGGTGTCTTAAAGGATGTTCTTATCACTATCCAAGGTTCAAAATTCCTAGAGACATTGAATTCTTGGTGCTAGCCAAGGTGGATAACTTTCCATCATTACTTGGGTGCCCCTGGTGCTATAAGAACAATGTTGACCTACGGTTCAACAAGGGATACATAAGTTTTGAAAATAAGGAAAATAGTTATCATCCCCTTTACAGATGGAAAGTCAACAACCTATACTAAGCCCTTGGAGAAAAGTTTCTTGACAAGAACTATGTACGCTCTATCAAGGACCCTAAGGTGATTCACCCAAATGGAAGAAGTTATTTAGTTTAAAGGCACCCAATCCCTAAGTGATACAAATGGTATGGCATGTGACAATTGGACACACAGGACTTATGATTTAAGCGGGTGGCGCTTAAGAGGCTCTGTTACAAAAGTTCAAAGGTGTACTCATCAAGCACCTAGGAGGAAATAAGTTGTCAATCCATTGTGGAGGAGTTAACCTAATGTTTTCTTATGGGAGATAGAGACCCAATGGAAAAATGAGATCGAAATAATAAGGATTCTCAGCTATAACTTGTTTGGGACCACAACACATTGGTATGTGACACATCTTGAAATCCTTCTAGAGTGGTGTGAGGTGAGGATCGTGTTCTCTATTATATTTTCCCAAAGTAATGCACCCACTATCATACAAGACTATCATGGGAAGGAACCCACCTTGTTCACGTCCAAGCATGTGATAAGGACCGGATGGAAGGTTCAAAGCCTTGCCACCTTCTTTATGGGTTCATAAGTTGTACTTTGACTTACGGGGTTGCATACGTGTATGGTATATTCACTCAAAGATGCACTATCAAACAGAAATTGGTAGGATTTGGCTAACCTCCTTAAGGATTTTAAATATCGGAGTACTAAACCATCGAAGGATAGGGCATTACAGGTTGTTAAGCACCTTATAATGGGAGATAGTGTCATGGTAGAGGATAGAATACTAGAGTTACTAGGTGAACTTAATTTGGAAGCGTGCTTTGATGAAGAATAATTAGAAGAGACATAGCTTGAGCACGCATGCATGGAGAAAGAAAAAGGGAAAATGGTCTATGTGATAGATGGTGAAGAAGTGGAAAATTTGGATGTTAACCATACTAAAGGTATGCACAAATTCATGGATAGTGCTAATGAGAAAGCACGCGCATACCATGAACCCTTGAAAATAAAGAAGGTTAACATTGGTTTGGAGGCCGAACCTAAGGAGGCTACTATTAGAGACTATTGGTTAAAGAAGGAGGTTTTAAAGATCATTGATCTATTACACGAGTTTCAAGACTTATTCCCACATGGGTACCATGAGATTAAAGGCATTCACCACTCCTTGGGGAGATGAGAATCAAGTTAAAGGAGGATGCATGTGCCCATTCGAAGAGGCCTTATCGAATGAATCGAATCTTCACATCAAATTCAAGGAGGAGATAGAAAAGATGATAGCATCAAGCATCATTGAGGTCATTGAGGAGTTAGAATGGATAATTCCAATGGTCATAAGCATTAAGAAGGATGGAAGGATAAGGATCTATGTTGATTATAGGGATTTGAATGCGATATGTGTAATTGATCCCTTTCTAAACCCTTTTACCGAGGAAATCCTGGAAGGAGTAGTTGGGTGAAATATATTCCTTCACGGATGGATTCTCATGATATCATCAAGTTAGAATTGCAAAGGAAGACCAAGAAAATACAAATTTCACCACTAAATGGGGAATTTTTTCCTACATGGTCATGCCATTTGGACTGAACAACGTGCCTATTATGTTTTCTTGCATTATTGTATAGGCATTTCAAGACTTCATTCATAAGTTTCTAAGTCTACCTTAATGACTGGATAATATATGGACTAGTGAAAGACCATTGTGAAAATTTGGCTGATGTTTGAGAGATGTCGATAGTTGAGGATATCCCTCAACATTAAGAAATTTGTTTTACTACTCCATTTAGGACCTTGTTGGGGCATATTATATGTAAGGAATGTTTGTTGGTGGATCCCGCCAAAGTTGTTGTTATTGTGGGATTGGGGGAGCCTACCACCAATGCGTAGTACATGGATTCCTTGGACATATGGGGTATTACCAGAAATTTATTAAGGGTTATGCCAAAAAATTGTCCATTATCAAGGAGTTAATAAAACACAAGAGTGCATTTCACTTTGGGAGAGGTGCGTGACGACATTTGACACTTTGAAGGATAGGCTTGTCATTGCACCCATATTACACTTTCCTTCTTGGGATAAGCCTTTCCATGTGCATGTTGATGCCTTAGGGATAGTCATTGGAGTAGTGCTTAGCACAACCTAGTGAGGGGATTGTTGATCACCCCTTTTCTTTGCAAGTAGGAAGTTAACACCAGCAGAGCAGAACTATACTACTACTGAGCATGAAGCACTATCAATTATCTACTCGATGCATAATTTTAGGTAGTATTCATGGCAACTCCATTCATATTTTACACGAGACCACATGGCGTTAAAGTACTTGGTGAATAAGTCGTTATACAAGGCACATATTTCGGTGGGTCTTTTTGTTTCAGGAATTTGATTTTACAGTGGTTGTGAAACTAGGAAAGAGTAACTTAGGACTTGATCATCTATCAAGGATAGATTTAGGAGAGGATGCGCAAAGCATTGAGGATACTATGCAAGATGCTTCTTAGCTATTTAGGTTGTGATGCTGCCCTTTGATTTGGAAGATATTGTTTTATTTCTCAAAATGGGTGTGGCACCGGAAGGAATGAAAACTTTGAGAGGAAATAGTTAGCTATACGCATCACACCCTACATGTTAATTAGTGGAGACTTATACAAGTTAGGTTGTGATGAGGTTTTATGTCGATGTGTGTTAGAACATGAGCATGTTGTAATCATGGAGGAAGCACATGGTGTGATTACAGAGGGCATTATACAGGGAATTCCACCATGTGGAAGATTCTACTTGTAGGGCTTTAGTGGTTAAGTATCTACTAGGATTGTATTGAATTTTACAAGGCCTGTGACCATTGCCAGCACCTTAGCAAGCCAGGAAAAAGAGATGAGATGCCCTTGAGACCTATAACCAGCGCAGATAACCATTTGAAAAATGGGAAATTGATTTTGTAGGACCAATTTCACCTACCACGTGAAGGAATGGTTTGTGTTATATCATTACTTGCATGATTACTTAACAAGGTGGGCGAGGCAAGTTTACTACAGGGATTTCACATCAAGAACAACAACATTCTTATGGGAAAACATAATCAGCATGTATGGATGTCCTTTAAGCTTGACTAGTGATAGGGGTACACATTTTTTTAATGAAATGATAGTCAGGATCTTGTTGGTAGAGTTCATGGTAGCCCATCACAAGACTACCCCTTATCACCCCCAAACAAATGGAACTACGAGGCATTTAACAAGATATTAAGCCACAAAAATTAACCAAAATTTTTGATGTGGGAAGATAAGATTGGGATGACAAGGTATCGACATTCTATGGGCATACATGACAACCTACAAAATATTGAACAAGGCCACACCATTTCAATTGGTGTTTAGCCTGGAGGATATTTAACCAGTTGAATTTATTCTACCATTGCTATGTATTACACGCACACATGAGGGTTAGCTAATGAATAAGCAATTCAAGAGTGCATGGAGAAGTTAATGTAGCTAGACAAAAGATGATCACTTGCTAGATGGATTCAGAAGACTGAAAAGGCATGACAAAAAGTATGACATGATCATCATATCAAAAATAAACAATTCGAGGTTGGGTAGATGGTTTTGTTGTATGATTACAAGTTTATGTGCCATCCTGGGAAATTCAAAGTCTATTGGATGGTCCCATACATTGTATTCTATATACTTGATTCGGGAACTTGCCATTAAAGCACTAGATGGAACACGCTTACTGTGTCATTTAATGGGATTAGGTTTAAGCCTTACTATAAATAAGTCTTCCTTTTGTTTATAAATAAGGCAACATTGCCATTTAGCCTAGGATTCCCCTTAATGCATTTATTTTCCTTGTGTTTCCCTTTCTCGTTGCTTGTTCTTTTCTTTTGTGTTTTTGTTTTGTACACGTTGTGCATTGGTAGCCACTTATTACTTTCAATATTTTCTATGTGCATAGGACCACGCATCTATTTTATGTGGGGTGGAGTAATGTGAAGTAAAATGGAAGCTGGTATGGAAGTTGTGTTTTGTTGGCCCGGATTGAAGGATAAAAAGCATGTAGTGTAGAAGAATACACATAGGAAAAGGTGGACATAAGGAAGTTTGGTGTCAGGAGATATTTACAAAGACTACATACAAAGGATGAGAAGCGCGGAACAACATGAGGTAGGTGAGGGCAAAAAATCAGGTTTAGGATAGAAGAAGTGCCTTGTGGTCTACAAGCGTGCACTGAGGATCTTTCGGTCAAGTAAGGATTTTTGGCATGCCGGAAGGTTGTAGAGATTTCTCGGGCAGGATTGGGCATGGGGTAAGAGCACTTAAGGTTGGCTTTAAGTGGAAAAATCCACCTTTATTACAAAGGTACATTGGTAGGTGGCATTGCATTTATTACGGGAAAAGAAGCAAAATCTATAAGTAGAAGGTCGAGATACATTTTTATTACCTTGCATTTGTGATATTGAAGAGCTCTTGCAAACTAGGGCATCCATGAAGAAGATTTGTGTGAAGGAAAAATTGTGAATATTTGTGTGTGTAGCTAGGTTGACAAGAGAACCAGGGTGAAAAACTAGTACACGAGCATGAGGAAGAGGGTCGATGGAAGTTTTCAAAACCCGAAAGTGAATACACCGTCTTGTGGAAGGAAGGGTTTGTCTAGGTTAGGGTTCTACGGTGAGGGCATGGGAGTAAAGGGATTTTTCACAAAGGTAAGCCATAGATTTGAGCAGAGAAAGGAAGAGGAGCAAGGAAGAGTTTGTTTTAGTAACCTGATAAGAAGATGGCACCAAAGAAGGCAACCAGTTTCACCAAAGAAGGGCAAGGGCAAAGGAAACATGTTTTTCACTAGTTTCAATGAGGAGTGGTTTGCGGAGATGCAATACCCAGATGGTGTGTTGCTCATAAAAGAGTGGGTATCTCATGTAAGGAATATGGTGGTAAGTGATTATAACCATCGCACAAGCACCACCAAGAAGGAGATGGCATTAGAACTGGTTCACTCGATAGACAAAAGGACACGAAGGGATGCTAATCTATAGTGATGAAGTGAAGGTGAAGTTGGGGAAGGTTGGGTTGTTGCAACTCTATGATTTTCCCTATTTTGGCAAGCCCGAGTGACTATACCAATGGTTGATGTCATGTATACACGAGGATCATTTCTACTTCACAGGCCGAAGAATGCAAATAACTCCCAACTGATCTCTAAGTTTACCAATCTTGTTTGTGAAGGGGAGTCATTGGAAGATGACTTAGAGGACAAGGAAGCCATTAAGGAGACAATCCAAGATTATGATTATAAGAAGGGCTCACGCTACTTTGATATCTTAGATATCTCGACCACGTGATGAGAATGGTCACGTGCACTAGTATCCAAGTTGAATGGGAAAGAGAGGTGGACACAAATAGCAAGGCTTAGTTAAACATCTACCAAAAATTTTAGAAGGAACCATCTATAACATGTCTACCTTTATTACAAAATAAATCATCAATGTCATGCATAAAGGAGAGAAGATCATGTTTGAAATGTCCTCCTCACCATTGTCTTCTCGGAGATTGGAGTGCCCGATGGGCTAGAAAATTTTATATGGGATTACCCAAATGATGAAGACCCCTCTCCCACAAAGAGATTTGAAAAGTACACCTATGATACCATGACAAAGCCGCCCACAAGTGCACGCCTAGAAAAATGATACAAGCGGATGCGCAACATGTTCAGGGATGAGTAGAGGATACCTAAAAAATTGTTAGCATTAGTGTATACTAGCACTTTTTCATTGAAAGGTTCACTCTGTGAGAGGGGACCAAGAGCCCATGGTGTAAACTACCATTCTCCTTCACTGCACAATATTTTAAGCCAAGGTCAATCACTTCAAGGAGGCCAAAAGACTAAGGTTCGACCTCAGTGAGGTGGACCAAGACCACCACGAGTTACGCAGAAATCTAGTATACCCTAAGAAGTGCACTTATATGGAGAAGTATGTCTCTCATGAGGTATATATGATCAAACATGTAACACTACCAATTCTTTGAAGGATCAGAGTGAGGGTATACCTGTGCATTAGGCCCAAGTATGAGAAAGGCACCTATGTGAATAATGATGTCTCTATCTCAAAAGACCCCATCGCAAGGAAGAAGGTCCCCGCCAAGAAGAGAAAGAGAGAGGGGGACCCTTAAGAAAAAGGCACCAAGTGCACAACAGCACAAGTGGTAGGCACGCAAGAGTTAGGCACGAGGCCAAGCACATATGCTCGAGTAGTAAGAAGTCCTCATTAAAGAAAAAGAAAAGACATCTAAAGAGGAGGCACCAACCATAAGAACCCCATGTAGAAGAAGAGTCTCCAACAAGGAAGGAGTCACCAACTAAAGAATAATTAGAAGGAAGAATCTCCTATACTAGAATCACTAGTTAGGAAGAATTATAAGGTAGCGGTGAAGATGAACTCGAAGGAATGAAGACCTGGAGAGGCTTACGGGGGAAAATAATATGATGACAAGCATGAAGAGGCTTGGGACCATCTTGTGTATGATGTACATGACTCAAATGAAGGAAATGAAGAAAAGGATGGGGAAGAAGAAGATGCTCAAGGCAAGGGGGAGAGTGAGGAGGTGAACACCAAGGATCAAAGGACCCCAAGCCTCACCAAGGAGTGGATAGAGGATGTTGTGCAAAGGGAGCAAAGGACTTGGTGGAACATGAGGTGGAGCACATCATCGATGAAGTACTCAAGGTGGTAGATGAGGAAAGTGTAGGAAATGAATATGGGAGCATGGGCATAGATCCCAACTTAGCGGTAAGATTTTCAAAAGTAGCACACATGGGAGGAAAGAGTGTGGTAGCGGCGCAGGGGAGGAAGGGATGGTCTATATCAATTATCCAAATAAGGTATTTTGCAAATGTACTTACAAAGCACCATACCTACAGACCAACTCCTTACATGGTCTTCATTTTAAGAGGAGGGTGTTTACCCTCGTACAAGGAAGATTTTATCTTGGGCATTTGAGTCCCATATCGATGAGCCAGAATTCAAAGTCAACCAAGGGGCGTTGATGAAAATACTAGAGTCTAAGGGATTAAACCCTCTGGTGAATGCTCAAGCAATTTTCTCGATGAGAAATTCTACAATGAACTTAACAAGGTGTCGATTGAGTTGGAGGTGAGACTCTTCGGGAGGAATGACAGAGTAAGAGTCCTAGAAAGTAATTGAGGAAGAAGGATGAAGAAGTCATTAAAAAAGAAAGGATTTGAAGCGGGAGGAATTGATCAACACACGCTTAAGGCACAAGTTAAGGGAGGAGAAGGCGAAGGTGTGTGAGGTTTCAAAGAAGATAGAGATGATTATAGATGCTATAATCTTGAATCACCCATACCTATCCCACTTTACGAGAAAAATACGAGTCAAACTTGTAATGCTTGCAAGACTTAACCCGCATCCTCACCATGGAAAGATGGCCACTCACGTTAGAATCAAGAAAAGAAATATTGGCACACTAGAAGGAGGAAGAGAAACAAAGAAGATCGAGTAGACATTCACTTGATACTCCAAACTCCTTACCTTTTTACAAACCATCACGTGAATGGCTAAAGTCATGTATGATAACTATCTTTGACAGGATAGGGTAGTAAGAAGTATACTAGTTGCTACACATGAGGTGGATCTGAAATAATTCCAAGAGAATAATAAGGGAAATAGGGTAGAGCAGGATAAAATCCTATCCGAGGTTGAGAAGAAGATGGAAGCAATCAAATCCTTGTGAGGTTTGATTAAGAACTGGCTTAAGAGTTGTATCCCCATATCACCCACAGAATGGACATGATGGATGACCTTGGCAAGTAGCTAGAAGGAATTATAGATACGTTGAATGCTAAGGGTGATGAATTAATTTTTGAGGAGGTGAGCACTCTAATGGGTGACCTACTTTAGTAGTGTAGGGTGAATTGGATGCCTGGGAGAACATTGAGGCAATAGTAAGGAAGGAGTTCCCACTCCTCTTACATATAGCAACTCTTCTTCATTCTTCCATTCTTCATTATTCTTTCATTTCATTCTTCATTCAATTGGTCTACATCCAACCATTCTTTATTCTTTAAAGGAGTAAGTGTTTGAGATGGAGAACAAGCTTAGTGTGGGGTGATGTTGGGCCTCGAATATTGGATAAGTAAAAAGAGTGTGTGCGCACACATGACTTATAAAAGAAGGGTGCATGGGGAGAAGTGCGTAGGACAGAGGTTTAAGAAGGGTTTTAGAGAAATGAGGGTACACGTGGAAGGCAGAACATTGGGTTCATAGGACTTATCCATATTCGGCATCCTAAAGGCACTTGAGGAAAAATATGACCCGACTAGGCATGTTGAGTGGATAAGGTGCCAACCTAGAACCTTGGTGGTCAAGAAAAGAATATTCCATGCATGGAAGATTCCCAAAAGACATCATTACAAAGAGTGGAGGGTTCACAAGGGGATAAGCATGCACCATTGGAGGACCACTTTGACACTTAGCATGGGATCTTCTCAGGAGACAAGGCATGGTGGTGGGTGTTGATGCTATAAAGATAGATTCTCGAGGCGAGGAAGAGACAAATGAGAGAGATGAGAGAGATAGAGACCTAGATACCTAAATAGAAATAGAGCCAAGTTAAAAGAGGGTGTGGGAGAAGAGGGGAACGCATCAAGAGTATGATTTTGTAGTAGTGCTTGGGTCTAGAGCATCAATGTTAAGGGCCATATGGGATGTAATAGGCCTCTATATGGCATTAGAATCTATATTAAGGGATGAACCGGGAGGGCACGGCTAGAATATTATACTAGGAGATATTTGTAAGAGATGGATCCTAGCCATTTGATATATATATATATATATATATATATATATATATATATATATATGGTCTGCATGATGAATACTTTTGATTGTAATGTGGCTACCTAAGTATTTTAATGAATACATATTGTTGTCGCCCTCAAAATTCCCCTCTTTTGAAGTCAAGTTTCAAAAATTTTGAGTATGTACCTTGGAGTATTGGATCACATCGAGCCTGGCATTGTTTACAATTTTCCCATTCATGGAGAACAATTTTAAAGTCGGGCATAATGGTGAAGTTTCTTCCCTTCTTTTTATTTTCTTCCCAGTCGGGAATGACAGTGTATCTTCCCCATTAATTTTTGCCCCAAAATCCATGGATAATACATGGACATCTCTAACTGGATGTGGTTTTTCCATGTTTCAAGTGATAGCGGAAGCCTCCATGTATCCAAACAGCACAACTCCAAGTGCAAGGCCCAAAGGATAGTCCTTAAATAAGCGCATGCTTTCCGCGTGTCCCAGTTCAAAATGAAGGTAAAACAAGCTCAAATCGGCTAAGTATGGAAGGTTCAATGGATGGCACCATGTGCCTCATTTGTGTACACTTTAAGATTCAAAGCCGGGGGTAGTTCTCAAACTTGTACGCCAGTCCTCCACGTGTCCTAAGTCCAAAAAGAGAAAGAGTCGATCGTTAAAATTGACTAAGTATGGGCGGGTTAGCGGAAGTCTCCACATGCCTTAACGGCATAATTTTGGAAGTGAAATCAAAGGATCAGTCTCCAAATGAGTGCCATCTTACCATGTGGTCAAAGTCAATGGAGAGACAAATTTGGTTGTTGAAAATTCCAAGACCGGTAGAAGGAGACACACATCAGCTCAACATAATTTCAAGAGGCGTTTCCAAAATGGAAACTCAAATGAGCGCCAACTCTCCACGTGTCTAGGGGTCAACATAGGTCAAGCAGAAATAGGCCCGAATCGGCTAAGTATAAAGGAACCAGAGAGCTCTCCATGTGTCATCCTGACGTAACTTCAAAGGTAAAAATGCAAAAGGCGTCCGCAGGCCCACTCCAATTAATTTCTTCCACATGGTCACCCAAATTTGAAGTTGTAAAAGTGAATCAAATGGCCCATGTTTTAACTAGAAAAATAATGAAATGGTTGTATATTTAAAAATATGTTTTTTCCACCATTAACATTTCTTTGCAAATCAAGAATTTGAAAGGGCATGAATGATTGGAATAAGTTGTAATTGTTTCTTGCTTGCTTGAGGAAGTTATAACCGTCTCTTGTGAGCTATATCATGGGCTTTCAAAGCCATTGTATGGGTTGGAATTTTGATATTCTGGAACTGTAATTTCTAATTGGAAGAAATCAATACAAAATTTTTCCCCTTTTTTCCTTTCCTTTTTACTTTGATTTGTGAATCATTTAATCATTGCATACTTAGAAACTTTATGTTCTAGTTTATACAATCTCAAGAACTTTGAGTCTGTGGATTGTGCCCATTATAAACGTGAATGGTTCTACTCTATATCTCATTTTCTCGATACATATAGGGTTTTATCTCTACCATCTCTTTTCCTTGAAAGTATTGTCTTCTTCTACCTCCCTCCTCTCTTCAAGTCTTCTATCCTCATGTATTGATAACTTTCTAGGCATAAAACACATTTCAAGATATCGAAACCACCATTGAATGAAAGATTGTGTATTTGTACATAGGTTTTTCCCCTTATTTCAATAATGGAACCTTTCCCATTAAAGAGGAGGGACTTGCTTGTCCCCTAACTATGGTTTCATTCCAAGTGCAAATCTAAAACCCAATAGTTTTTGGCGACTCTACTGAGGATTTGTTCAACAAATTTCCTTTCTAAAAAGAACTAATTTGATCATTTCTTTGATCTGGCAACTCTAAGATATACTCATGGTAGAAGGGCTCTTGGAATTGAAGATCCCCAATTTCAACTCTTGGATCAACAAGGTTTTCAACTTCCTCTAATAAGAATAAATCAAGCACGCCTCCCGTTGAAGACAGGGCTTCACGTAGTAGCATTCCTCAAGCACAACTTAGCCCTAATCTTTGTGCCTTAATTCTTGTTGGTTTCTTAATTCCACTTCAAGAAATATTTCCAAGGATGGCAACACATCGGCCTTGGGGACAAAGAATTGGGCCTCTAGCTCTTCCTCAACCATTGCATGAGTTACCTAGGGAAGCAACAAGAAGAATTTTCCCAAATTTAGAAGTGATGGCAAAGTGCACTGATGAACACATTGCAGCCTTCATTGTTGCCCTTGGAGTTGAACATGAGGATGTCTCATTAGGTTGTTTGTGGAAACCTTATAAGACAATATTGTTAGGAAATAAAAGATAAAATATGCGGAATAATCCCTTATAGAATCACAACAAGGTAGAAACTGATATGTAGAAAATATTACAGATTGCAAATAAAAGTGCAAAATAAATAAAACAACATAGAGAGACAAGATTTAACGTGGTTCACCCAATTTGGGCTATGTCCACCAAGAATCACTTGCTCAGATTTTATTACAAGCCTCCACTCTCTCAATACAATACCCAGATCCGTTTGGAGCTATGCTCAACAAACTCTACAGAATTCACACCTGAATTCAAAACACATTTGTAATACATTTGCTTGTACATCTATCATATGCATAAGACCATATAAATAGACAACTGCTTAAGCAGTTTGATACAAAACCGTGGGTATCAAAACCAAGGGCAAAAAACTGTGGGTATCAAAACAATGGGCAAAAGACCGAAAAAACCATGGGCCCAAAAACCATGCCCATAACGTACCCATTACCCATTACCCATGGGTTAATAAACCACCCATGAAAATTTTCTTGGGGCTTCACCCCGAACCCCCTGACCCGCTCAGCGGTGGCGGGACCGCCGTAAAAATACCGAGTGTAACACATAGAAGGTGTACCACACTCTAACATGAAAATAGGCTCCTGAACATAACAATCTCCCACTTGGAGACTGATTTCCATTACGAGCAAGCTTCTCGACCCTTCACTTTGTCATCCGTGAAGAAGCCAACCAAAGCTGAACATAGCTTTAGTTTATCCCTTGTGACCACCTTGGTCATCATGTCTGCAGGATTAAGTGGTATGAATCTTCTCCAACTTGACTTATCTTCCTCCAAGTTGTCTGATGAAGTGATATCTCAGCTATATATGCTTCATCACGGAGTGGAAAGCGAGTTCTTAGCTAGGTGTATAGCACTCGACTATCACTATGCGAACTTACATTCCTCCTCCTTGCTATGCTGACTCCTCAAGCAATTGTTGTAACCAAATCATCTCTTTGCTTGCCTCTGTGGCAGCAACATACTCGGCCTCATGGTTGACAAAGCCACCAGCTTACGTAGTCGTGAAATCCGGCTCACTTTTTGTCCCACCTACAGTGTAAATATAACTGTCGTGCTCCTCCTGTTGTACATCATCTCCATATGTACGAATCTACATAACCACGTAAAGTGGTGTCGATCCATTATAGCACAAAATTGCTGTCCCCATGGTCCCTCTCAAATATCGAAGGATCCACTTTCTTGCTTGCGATGCTCTTTACTGGATCACTCATAAATCTACTCACGGCTCCCCTTTGCATGGGCAATATCGGGCCTAGTGCACACCATAGCATACATCAAACTGCCATGCCATCTGCTTGATGAGTAAGGTACCTTGGACATCTGGTTTCTTTCTTCTCTGTCTTGGGACACTTTCCTTTGATAACTTGAAATGGCACTGCGAAAGGAGTCCCAACCGGTTTAGCATCTGCATGTTAAACCTATCCAATACCTTCTTAATGTACTCTTCACGAGATAAAGTCAACTTCCGTTTCCTTCTATCAGAGTTATCCTCATACCAGGATTTGTCTGGCTGCCCCCAAATCCTTCATATCAAAGGATTCACTTAGTTGTTTCTTGAGTACTTTTATTTCTGCATGTTTTTACTGCTGACCAACATGTCATCAACATACAAACACAAAGGATAATATAACTTCCATCCTCAAATTTCTTTGTATACACATGATAGTCGAATGACATCTAATATAACCTTGCTCCATCATGAAGCTATCAAACTTCTTATACCATTGACGTGGAGCTTGTTTGAAGCCATACTGAAGCTCTTCTTCGAGTTTACACCATCTCCTCTTTACCTTTGACCTCATAGCCCTCTGGTTGCTGCATATATAGTTCCTCCTCCAAATCACCATGGAGAAATGCGGTCTTTACATCTAAGCTGTTCTAAGTGCAGTCTTACTGCTGCCACTATTCCAGAAACGCAGTTCTAATAGAAGTCATTTTTACTACGGAGAAAAATCTCATCAAAATCTATACCTTGTTTCTATGCAAACCCCTTGACCACCAACCGGGCCTTATATCTTTTCTTTCCTCCTTCTTCATCTTTAACTCTGTACACCCACTTGTTCTGCAATGCTCTTTTGCCTTCTGGTAGCTTCACCAAATCCCAAGTTTGGTTCTCCATGAGAGACTTATGCTCCTCATCCATGGCTTGCTCCCACTTCTTCTTGGCATCTACCTGCATTGCTTCATCAAAGCTCTCTGGCTCTCCACTATCAGTGAGTAATAAATAATAAAGAGAAGGAAAAAATGTTCGGGTTCTTTTCTTACCCTAGAAGACCTCCTCACTTTGTAGGAGTTTGGGGTTCCTGTTGAGTAGGTTCTTGAACTGATTCATGGGTCACTTTCCCATCTGGAAGATCCTCTACCATTGCATATTCTTTCTTGGATTCTTCCTATTTTCTATGACTTGTTTGCTTATACATGACTTTCTCATTAAAGACCACATCCCTAGACCGAATGATTTTCTTGTCCTTAATACTCCAACATTTAAATCCAAAGTCATCACCACCATAACCAATGAAAGTACATTTTTCTAATTTAGCCTCTAGCTTGGTCCTATCATCCTTGTCTATATGAACAAACACCTCACATCCAAAGACTCTAAGAAATGAATAATCAACTTTCTTACCATACCATGCCTCCTCAGGTATGCCTCCATCCAAGGCACTTGAGGGTCCTCTGTTTATCAAGTACACATGCATGTGCTCACTCATTCACACCCAAAAAGAAAGAGCGAGTCCTGCATGTAACCTCATGCTCCTAGCACGTTCCATTATTGTTCTGTTCATCCTTTCTGATACCCCATTCTGCTGCGAGTTCCTGGAACCATCTTTTTCCTGCGGATTCCATTCTTAGAATAGTAATCATTAAATTCATTACTGCTGATACTCCCCTCCATTATCGACTGAGACATTTTAGCTTAAGACTGTTTCATTCTCTACCAAGGCTTTCCATTTAACAAAAGTGTCAAATACATCAGATTTGTTTCTAATACAATAAACCCAAACTTTCCTTGTTGCATCATCAATAAAAGTAACATAATAACTTGAACCCCAAGAGATGATACAGAGCGGCCCCACACATCGAGAATGTACCAGCTCTAACTTACTCTCTTTCTTCGTAGGTCCAACCTTGAGAAACCTTACTCGCTTTTGTTTCCCATATATGCGAGTTTCACAAAATCCAAACCTATTTACGTATATCCGAGGAAAATTCTTCTTTATGATGTTCATGCCCTTATGGCTCATATGGCCAGAGCCTATAGTGCCATAATGTTGTATCTACATCTTAAGCCACAAGATTACAATCATTAGTATTATCGGTGGTTAAATACAAGGTTCGAACCTTCTTACCTCTTGCCACCACAAGAGCACCCTTGGTAACCTTCCAGAGTCTGCTTTGTAAATATCACGATCTGACCATCACTTCCCATTGCCTTACTGCCGATATCAAATTTCTCCTTAATGTAGGCACATGTCGACATCCTTGATAGCCATGTATTCCCATTACGCATCTTAACTGAACAGAACCTTTTCCAACTATCTTTGCTGAGGCTCATCATCACCAAGAAAAACATGCCCAAAATCCTTGAACATAATCAACAAAATAATGCCTATGTGGAGTAGCATGAAAAGAAGCCCCTGAATCTAAAACCCAAGATTCGATAATATTATGCAAAAGAAAGAATCAAAGCATCTGACATACATTACCCGATGCCACATTTGCCTCCTTGTTTTCTTCTGTTGTTTCTTCTTATCCCGAAGCTCCCAACAATCCTTCTTTGCATGCCCAGGCTTTCCACAATTCTAGCATACTGATCTTGTTCTTGGATTTTGACCTTGCCGATCTTTTGATTTTCCACGGTTTCCTCTATTCTTGTCTCCCTCTAGTTTCCATTTGTCAAAGCATTCCACTGAAGTAGAAGATTCCCGAGCTTTTTCTTCACATTTCCTCACTTAGAATCACCCCTACAACATCCTCAAACTTGACTTGAGTTAGGCTGGGAACCGAGTTACTTACCGCCATTACCAGCTATTCCAACTCTCAGGTAAAGAGCACAAAATTAATAAAGCCCTAACTTCTTCATCAAATTCTATTGTAACCAAAGCTAGCATATTCACAACCGTATTGAAATCATTTAAATGATCTGCTACTCTTTGAACTATTCTCGAGACATCTTCATATTAAACAACTTTTTCATTAAAAATATCTTATTAGAGGCGAGGGTTTTCATCTGACTTCCTAATGCATCCATTAGATCTTTTGTAGTCTTTTCCTTTGAAACATTAAATAATACCAAAGATGCTGAAGACACGGCCAAATCATTCCAAGTGCCTTCCAATCCAACAAATCCCATTCCGCATCTATCATACTCGAGGGTTTGTTCACCTTCTCAAACAATGGAGTATAAAGATCCTTTTGATAAAGGTAATCTTCCATCTGCATCTTCCAAAGACTGAAATTCTTCCCATTGAATTTATCAACCCTAGATCTTCCATCATCTGCCATAGCTCCCACTCAAGATAAAACTTTCCCTGTGATTCAACACTTCAGCAAACCAAACCAGGCTCTGATACCAATTGTTAGGAAATAAGAGATAAAATATGCGGAATAATCCCTCACAGAATCACAATAGTAGAAACTAATATGTAGAAAATATTACAGATCTCAAATAAAAGTGTAGAATAAATAACACAACACAAGAGACAAGATTTAACGTGGTTCACCCAATTTGGGCTACGTCCACCAAGAATCACTTTCTCATATTTTATTACAAGCCTCCACTCTCTCAATCTGATACCCCGATCCGTTTGGAGCTATGCTCAACAAACTCTACTGAAATTCACACCCGAATTCAAAACACATTGTAATACATTTGCTTGTACATCTATCATATGCATAAGACCATATAAATAGACAACTTCTTAAGCGTTTGATACAAAACCGTGGGTATCAAAACCATGGGCAAAAACCGTGTGGTATCAAAACAATGGGCAAAAGACCGAAAAAACCATGGGCCCAAAAACAGCCTCATAAATACTTGAAATTGTATGGGTTAATAAACTACCCATTGAAAATTTGCTTGAAAATAGGCTCCACAACCTAACATATGAAAGGCTCAACGGAGACGGTGACCACATGCCTCATCGGAAAAATACCCGAGTCAAACACATAGGTGGTTCTCACACTTGTGCATGAAAATAGTCCTAGGTCCAAACATAACAAAGAGTCGTGCAAATTGACTAAGTATGGTGAACACATTGTCTCCTTCATTATTGCACCATTTTGGAGTTGAACATGAGGATGTCTCTATTAGGTTGTTTGTGAAAGTCAAACCTTATAAGACAAAGTTGGCCATTGGTTTTACCATCTTCCAAGACCATCATCGATTGGACTACATGAGGACTAAATTTGAGTAGTGTTTCTTAAACGGAAGATGTCAAATGCTTTGCTAGCTCAGATTTCTCAAATCAAGAAGGAGCCACATGAACCTATAAGAGAATTTGTGGCCAAGTTCAACAAGTTGTTAATAATATTCCACTAGATCTTGCGGGCTTGTTGATCAAATTCAGAAGTTTTCTTCTTGAATGTCAATTTTGCTCCCAAGTAATTTATGCCTTGAGGAGAGAAAATATTGCAACTTTGGATGTTTTAATCGATAGATTGGTTGTCGGTATGGAAGATGACTTGATCATGTCTAGAAATTTAAAAGGGTGTTTTTGCAAATCAAACCATCTTCTTCTTCCTCTCCTCCTAAGTTTAATGCGATCGTCTTAGTGCAAAATCTATATCATGACCTCATTTCCATCAAGAAGCAATTGGCTCAATGCTCCATATCAATATGTTCCAAGGAAGAAGTTTCATACCTAAGGTTTTTCCCTCTTCTCAAACCATGTTGGCTCTTCCACCCCTCGAGTTCATGTCAAATCATCTACATGTGAGGTTCTTGGAAACTTTGATGATGAGGAAGAAAATGGGCTCTATGACAAACAAGAAGAGGAAGTTGATGAAAACGTGGGATCTGGTGGTTCTCAAGTTCATTTCCTCACTACTAAGGTATGGATTTTGAATATGACTCTGATGATGTAGTGGCTAAGATGAATAGTGAATCATATGTTTTTCCTGACCTCTCTTGAGTAGTCTTCTAAAAGGAAAAAGTTCTATGCAACCTAAAAAACATTTCAAGATACCCCATCACCATCTGGTGATTGCATTTGAAGAGGAGCTCCCTTCTTACTAAGGGACCTTCTCCCCAAAAGGTAAGCTCTTGACCTTTGTCCCTCTACTTCTACTTCTTGATAATTCTTGTCCAAAAATGATAAAAGTTGATAGATCAAAAGCTCCTCCTACTCCTAGTAGTGATTCCCCATCCACATCTGGATCTTTTGACATTATAGACCATCTTAAAAAGACAAAGATTCATATTTCTGAGGTAGAGTTCTATCAAACCCATCCTAAATCCTTTGCCAAAATGGTTAAATTTGTAAATTCTAACTTCCAAACCCCAGAATTCTTCTAAAGGCTTCTTTCCCATTCCTTCTCCACCTCAACCCAGCCTTGTGGTTGCAGTCACTTCACCCAATGAGAAGATCAAACCCTTCTATGTGACTCTCCTCATAGCTAGCCACAAGCTTAGCAATTGTGTCATTGATTCTAGTGCATCTGATAATGTAATGCCTGTAAAAGTGGCTCATGCTTTGGGTCTAACCTAACCCGCACTTATGGCTCTTGCTATTCCATGGAAAGTAGAGAAGTGCCTTTGGTTGGGAGAATCAAGGATGCACAAGTAGCTTTTGTTACTTTACCAAAGAAGAAGGTCTTGGCTACCATCTTGGTTATTGATATCCCTCCTTCCTATGGCATGCTACTAAGTAGGAACTTTTGTAAAGATGTTGGAGGTGAGATCCAAATGGATTTTTCACATACCTTGATCCCTATCAATGGGAAGATGAAGAATTTGCTTCTTGAGAAACAAGCGAGTATATTGTGTAAAATACATATGATTCTAAATCACAAATCATGTATGAAGACATTGGGCATAGGAACTACATGATCATTTCACAGAGGAGACAAGTCTGTCAAAAGGAGTGTTTCTTTATCCTAATGGTGTGTGGACTTTGGAGTTTGATGGAATTTGTTCTTTAGTTAGTTATGGAGATGGTGTAATGCTTATTTCTCACGGGGTAAGGTTCATCCTTTCTCCTTCAAATTTTAGTTTGAAAATACCAACAATAATGTTGAGTATGAGGCCCTTATTCTTGGGTTGAGCATGGTGAAGGAAATGGGAGTGAAGAACCTTCTTGATCATGGAGATGCCAGTTAATTTTAAAACAAGTTAGAGACCTTTATCGGAGTAAAGAACAGAAGGTTGAAGCACTATAGGAATCTGTCAGGATTCCATTGAATTCCTTAATGCTTTATCCATTGAAGTTATTCCAGGAAAGGAACACTAGGGCTGACTCTCTAGCTATTTTGGGGTCCTTGTTCCTCCTCATCCTGATTTCCCTCAAGAGAAATTCACCTTGATTGATTCATAGACCCGAGTTTTCACGAAATGCAAATAATTGGAAAGTTTTCAATGATGACCAGCATTTGCTTTCTTTCTTGGAGCTCAGAGACAACTTTGATCAGTTGTACTTTGAAGGAAGTGACAATCTACCTAGAGAGTGTGTGTCATCAAATGAAGAGGGTGTCAAAGAAGAGATGGATCAATATGGATGCATCAAACTGAAAGGCAACAAAATTCCTAAAGGGTTGGTGAGTTTGGAGGATATTTTTGATAAACATGATAGATATATGAAGTCTAAAGTTTCCCAAGGAGCCTAAAAATCTGTTGAGACTAAGAAAGTGAATATTAGGAGTCTTGATGATCCCAAAATGGTCAACATTGGAAAATGTCTGCACTCAGGAAGAGAAAAAGAAGGTGGTGAATTATGTTGAAAAGGTATGTTGATGTTTTAGCTTACTCTTATGATGATCTTAAGGCTTTTTAGCCTAAATAAATGCAACATTTCATTCCTCTTAAGCTTGGGATCAAACCCTTCAAATAGAAGCAAAGGCAATATAATCCAAAGATAGCTGATACAATTTTCCAAGAAATACAAAAGCTTAAAGGCTAGGATCATCTTCCCCATCCACCATTCAATGTGGATTGCTAATATAGTGCCTGTCAGGAAGAAGAATGGTGAGATCCGGATCTGTGTGGACTTCATAAATCTAAATCAAGGTTCTTTGAAGGACAACTTACCCTCTCCCCATGATGGACCAAGTATTGCAAGTTGTCACAGGCTCAGATGTTATCTATGTTAGATGGATTCTCGGGGTACAATCAAGTAGAGGTGAATACTGTAGATCAACATAAGACTACCTTTACTACTCCTTGGGGAACCTTTGCATACAAGAGGATGCCATTTGGTCTCATCAATGCTGGTGCTACTTTCTAGAGGGCCATGGACTTGGATTTTGGTAGTTTGAAAGGGAAATGCATTGTTGTGTATTTGGATGACTTGACAATGTTTTCTAAAGCAAGAAAAGATCACTTCCAACACCTTGAAACAGTATTATAGAAGTGTAGAGAGCATGAAATTTCTTTAAACCCTAAGAAGTCTATGTTTTGTGTCACAGAAGGAAATTTTTGGGACACATTATTTCAAAGGAAGGGATCAAGATTGATCTGAGAGAGTTCAAGCCATCTAGCAAATTCCTCTTCCATCAAGTAAGAAAGGTGTCCATTCTTTCTTTGGTAAGATCAATTTCCTAAGGAGATTCATCCCTAATTTTATAGAACTTACTATGAGCATTGCTCACATGATGCAAGGGAAGAAAATTTTTGTTGGTCCTCTAAAGGGAAGAAATCATTTGAGGACATTAAATAGGCTATTGCAAAGACTCCAATCTTGGCATGCCTTGACTTTAGCAAAGATTTCATTATCTATTGTTATGCCACTGAAAATACCCTAGCTATTGTGTTAGCCCAGAAGAATGTTGAAGATCATGAGCTCCCAATTGCATTCATGAGTTATGTCTTGAAAACTCATGAATAAAGTACACTATGATGGAGAAACATGCTTTTGTAGTTGTCAAATTTGTCAAGTAGTTTAGGTTTTACATCCTTAATTCTCATTCTAGTGGTGCTAGTGCCTAATACAACAATCAAATCCATTCTTACTCAGTAAGAATTTGGAACTAAGAGAGGTAATTGGGTAGAAAAGGTGCAAGAGTATGATCTTGACATCAGGCCAACAAAGCTGGTTCGGGGTAAGGGCCTATGTGAACTCATTGTTGAAGGAGCTACCAAGGAGTTGTCCAAAGATGGAGTTGATGTCCCTGTTGTTTTGTTCCTCAGCTCATAGATGTATGGTATACTGACATTGCTCACTTTTCTGACCTATAGAGAGTGTCCATCTCACTTGAGTTCCAAAGAGAAGAGAGCCATCAAACTGAGGTATGCACAATATGTGCTATGGGAGAATGCTTTGTTCAAATGAGGCATAGATGGAAGGTTTTTTAAGTGTGTAGACAAGGAGCAACAAAAGAAGTTGTTCTCTTTTTCATGACCAGGCTTGTGGAGGTCATTTCTCCTCATCTTTATGTGAACTCATAAAATACTTCATGCTGGTTATTATTGGCCCACTCTATTCAGAGATGCATCAAAATGGGTTGGTAAATGTGAAGCATGCCAAACATTTGTTGGAAGACCTAAGTTGGCTGCTTTGCCACTAAAGCCAGTAGTGATTGATGAGCCCTTTCAACAGTGGGGATTGGATTTCATTGGAACTCTTAACCCACCTTCCAGTGTTGGACATACCCATGTGTTGACTACCACAAATTACTTCACCAAGTGGGTGGAAGCCATCCTAGTCAAGAGCACTACTTCCGAGGTAGTTTTAACTTCATTAAGGAGAACATATTGATCAAGTTTGGGACCCCAAACAAAATTGTGATTGACAATGCTTCCAACTTTTCTTCTACTGAGATGATGGAATTTTGCTATGGGTATGGGATCTCACTTGCTCATTCTTCATATTACTACCCCCAAGGGAATGGACATGTAGAATCAACAAACAAGAACTTGGTGAACATAGTTAGAAAGCTTGTGAATGATTCTCAAAGGAATTGGCATAAGAAGCTATATGATGCACTTTGGGCTGATATAATTACACCCAAGAGAGCAATTGGAATGTCTCCTTTCCAAGTGGTGTATGGTGTGGAAGCTCAACTACTAGTCACGATGGAATTGCTAGCCTTGCATCTGATGAAAACCATTGAAGATTCAAGTTTCAGTAGCTCTTTGGACAAGAGAATTTTGTACCTTCAGAAGCTTGATGAGGATAGATTGCAAGTGGTTGACAAGGATAGTAGCTCATCAGTTGAAAGTGAAGGATTTGTTTGACAAGAAAGCCAAACCCAAATTTTCCAAGTGGGAGACATTGTGCTACTTTGGGAAAAAGACATGAGCCACGAGGAAGTCATGGTAAGTTTGATTCTCTTTGGCTTGGTCCTTTTAGAATCAGACATTTTGCTGGAGAGAACTCTTTTTATCTAGATTACATGGATGGTTCTCCTCTCCCACTTCCTTATAGTGGGAAGTATCTAAAGTTGTTCAAGTCTTAGGTGACTAGGTGGTCCTTCATATATTTTGTACAGTGTTTTGGTTTTGGGTCGTTCCTTTGTGTTTCATTTTGTTCTTCCTTTTGGTTTTTTTTTGTTTCTTTTCTCATCTTGTGTGTGTTTCCTTGTATTGGTTTTTCTTTTGACTCCTTTTCCCAATGGATAAGACACTAGTCCTCTTTTCCCAGAGTTATCTACGTTCTTGATCTTGCCTTGTGTCTTTGTTCCAAGCCAAGTCATCCCCAAAAAGAGCCAGTTGTTGTCGCCCTCAAAATTCCCCTCTTTTGAAGTCAAGTTTCAAAAAATTTGAGTTTTCATGGAGTATTGATCACGTCAATCCTAGCATTGTTTTCAGTTTTCCCATTCATGGAGAACAATTTGAAAGTCAGGCGTAATGGTGAATTTTCTTCCCTTCTTTTTATTTTCTTCCCGCATTCGGGAATGACAAGCGTATCTTCCCCATTAATTTTTTTCCCCATAATCCACAGATAATATGTGGACATCTCTAATTGGATGTGGTTTGGCCATGTTTCAAGCAACAGTGGAAGCCTCCACACATCCAAATAGCACAACTCTAGGGCAAGGCCCAAAGGATAGTCCTCAAATAAATGCAAGCTTTCCACATGTCCCGGGTTCAAAATGAAGGTAAAATAAGCTCAAATCAGCTAATTATGGAAGGTTTAGTGAATCGCCACGTGCCTCATCGGTGCAGTTTAAATCAGGGCAGTTCTCAAACTTGTGCTAGTCCCCATGTGTCCCAGAGTCCAAAAAAAGAAAAAGAGTTGATTGTTAAAATTGACTAAGTATGGGCGGGTTGGCAGAAGTCTCCACGTGCCTTAATGGCAAAATTTGAAGTGAAATCAAAGGATCGGTCTCCAAATGATTGTTAGCTCACCACGTGGTCAAAGTAAATGGAGAGATAGAGTTGGTCATTGAAAATTCCAAGACCAACAGATGGAGATACACGTCGACTCGACATAATTTTAGGAGGTGTTTCCAAAACGAAAACTCAAATGAGCACCATCTCTCCATGTGTATAGGGGTCAACATAGGTCAAGCAGGAAATAGGCCCAAATCAGCTAAGTATAAAGGAACCAATGGAGCTCTCCACATGTCATCCTAGCACAGCTTCAAAGGCAAAAATGCAAAAGGCATCCGTAGGCCCGCTCCAATCAATTTCTTCCACATGGGTGGCCCAAATTTAAGTTGTAAAAGCAAATTGAATGGCCCATGTTTTAACTAAAAAATAATGAAATGGCCATATATTTAAAAACCTATTTTTTTTTGTGAAATTAATGTTTCTTTGCAAATCAAGAATTCAAAAGGGCACGAATGATTAGAATAAGTTGTAACTATTTCTTGTTTGCTCGAGGAAGTTGTAACCATCTCTTGTGAGCTATATCATGGGCTTTCAAAGCCATTGATGGGTTAGAATTTTGATATTCTAGAACTATAATTTCTAATTGGAAGAAATCAATACAAGGTTTTCCCCTTTTTCCTCTATTTTCTCTTTCCTTCTTACTCGATTTATGAATTATTTAATACTTCCATGCTTAGAAACTTTATGGTCTAGTTTATACAAATCTCAAGAGCTTTGAGTCTTGGATTGTGCTCATTATAAACGTGAATGGTTCTACTCTATATCTCATTTACTTGATACATATAAGGGTTTTCTCTACCATCTCTTTTCCCTAAAAGTATTTTCTTCTTCTACATCCCTCCTCTCTTCAAATCTTCTATCCTCATGTATTGATAACTTTCCAGCATAAAACACATTTCAAGATATCGAGAAACCACCATTGAATGAAATATTGTGTATTTGTACATAGTTTTTCCCCTACTTTCAATAAGGGAACCTCTCCCATTAAAGAGGAGGGACTTGTTTGTCCCTTGACTATGGTTTCATTCCAAGTGCAAATATGAAACCCAACACATATGAAGTTTTGTTCTACATATCATGTGTAAACACTCTTGTTAATCGGCTATCATAGTTCAAATGTGTCTTAACATGCTTATTACTTTCTTTCCTATAATGCATTAATATAATGATCTATTAGATGTTTCCTCTTCATTATCTAACTAAGTAAATGTATTTTCACTCTACAAACAATCCTCCATCAATGATAAGATCTTCTCAAAATTCTCACATAAAGGAGGGCTCGGTGCCCACACATGCCTCGAGTGAGTGCCCAACACCAGTTAGGTGATAGGCCAATGCACATGGGGTTAGAAATTAATATTAAGGACATAAAATGACTACGGTACTAGGTGGAGAAGACTTAGGGAGGGTATTCCTACGCTATCATGGTGAAGGAGACAAGGATCACTCCCGAGATATAAAGATATGACACCAATGTCCTCGGGTTATTGCAACCACTCATGTAAAAAGATATTCACTATCACGATGGCCACTAATACGATGGTAATTACAGTAATACTAATCATGCTGATGTTGTAAATGGTGTGGAGGGTGGTGTTGGTTGGAAGGAAGTTGAATTAATCACTCATCAAGTAATACACGCAACACATCATGAGGTCGAGCATGAGGTGAAAAAATATAGGCTCACGGTACTGAGGTGAAATAGTGGTAGTAGTAACTGGTCGCGGAGCCGGAGAAACATGTGCAGGAGGTGGAGAAGGGGAATGAGGTTATTTCCTTTGTACTTTGGGTTGAGATACAGATTGCTTTTGATTTTTGCTAGGAGGTGGAGTAGGAGGAGCATGTTTTGTTTGAATTTTATCCAAGGGTGGAGGTTGCTTAGGATGTACAACTAGAGGTGTAGGTGGAACAACAAAGGACATAGTAATCGGAGAAATGTGAGGAGGCTCCATGAGAGGAGAAGAGAGAAGGTCATGTTTTCGATAACTAAAAAAAGTATAAAGGACTCACAAGTATCATATTATAAGTGTTGCTTTAGAGGAGGAATAAGACCACGACAAAAGATGAACTACTTTTCCAAGTCACTAGGGTGAAAGATAAGTTGATGTATACATGCATTAAAGTGTAAGATGTAATCCTAAATAGGTTTGGAAGAGCCCTGATGCAAAGTAGGAATGTGATTATATGTGACCCTAGGACCATTATTGATAATAAACCTATGAAGGAAGGCATCCTCCATGTCATAGAAAGTGCTAATAGAACCAAAAGGGAGATGGGTATACCATTGTATTCTGCCATTAGTAAGACTATAACAGAAGGCCTTAAGAAACAAGTGATCATTAGAGTAGTCAGCCATAAGTGTGCGGATCATCAGTACCATCAAAGCATGTGAAAGTAGGCATGACGAAGTAGTTTGGGAAGGAATCATTGAATCTTTTTAGGGATGGGGTTTCCATGTAAAGAGTTTTTGTCAACGGAGGCATGATAGGCTCTACTTTCTAAAATAAGAGTATTAACTTGTGATTGGAGATGTCCTACAACATGCATGAGAGATAGAAGATCATGTGAGGGGATGGTAGGAGATGGAAAATTGTATTAAGTGGTTGAAGTTTTCCATTATGAGTGATCATGGGAATTTCAAGAGGTGATAGAGTGGAATTAGATGCTAAAGGTGTGGTGGTAGATGTGGATGTAGGAGTGGTAGTATGACTAGTATCAACACAAACTCTAGTAGGTATAGTGAGCAAGGAAGAAACCTCAATAGGTGAAGATATAGTAGGAGTGGGAGAGGATATGGGAATAGAAGGAGAAGAAGCAATGGAGGGGGATGACTCATGTGCAATAGTAGATATAACTTTAGGAGAGGATAACAATGGAGCGGGAGAGTCACATGTAGCAATATGGAAAGAAGGAGACCCATGATGTTGATCAATAGAAGATGGGGTTCCCGAAAGAATGGTATGGTCATCACAAGAATCAATAGGATCATCAATGTAATAAGAAGGAGAATGCAAGCTCAAGGAGATGTGTGAAGAGGGCTATCGGAAGCGGTAGAAGACATAGGAGTAACTACAAGGGTGGCTGGAGGAGAGGTAGGAGGTACACCAGATTGGGAGTCAATGCCTAATAAATAATCAATGATAGAGGGATCTAAAACATCGGGTGGCAGATCAGAAGAAGGATAAGAAGGATCATATGTAACTGGATGGCATGGCATACATTGAGTGAAAGCAACATGATCATCAACAAGGCATATACCTATAGGGGAATCAACAAGATTAGTTGGCACACGTTGTTGGCCTTCTAGGAGGGCTTGTTGAATATCATCAGGTAAGATCATAGGAGCACTATATAAATCCCTAAGCTCAGCTATGATAGCCTCATCATAAATAGGATTGACACTAAAATGAGACATGATGAAGGAAAATAAAAACTATGCTAACCACTAGGGTATAAAAGAGGATCCAAAAGAAAAATGTTCGAAACGTAGGGTTCACCAAAATGATTAACTAAAAATAGTAGGTTTTTAGCTATTTTATAAGTTAATCTAAATAGAAACTAAGTGCTATATTGAAGTGCTAGATCTAAATATTTTCTTTAATATTTGAATGAATTAAAATAATGGAAATAAGAGGGATATGGTACTAACCTTAAATTAACTTACCTCACTGTGTGTTGGACTATAGCAAATTGGTATGTGGACTGGGCAAGTTGTGATGGAATGGCCTTAGGAAGGGTAGGAATTGATTGTTTTCTGTCTTGAGGCATTTGGGAGGATCTTGGGGTGCCCTAGGGTGCACCGGTCTAATATCCGGGTGTTGTAGACTATAGAAAAGCTCAGAACTTAAATTCGGAAGTGTCACACTATCTCTAAAATACCTTTGCTCTATTACTAATTCTTACAGTGTCGCAATAATGTCACCTATGTCGCTGTGAATGTTACCTAGAAACCCTATCCAAAACATCAATTCCTAAAAAATAAAAATTCATATGAATAGGTCAGATTGACCTCAACTGCCAAACTAGTGGCCTTATGACTAAGCATTGCACTACATTTCGGACCCAATGTAGTTTTGTATACATGTGTGTGCAAGTTTTTCGCACTGAGGGTGCCCTAATGCCAATGACGCGGTAATAAGGGACAATAACTAGATGTAAAATGCAAATGGTGGATGGAATGGAAAGAATACAACCCTTTCCCCCTACGTAGTGTGTGATGCAGATGTAGAAGATGCCCAAATGTAGTCCCTTGCCTTAGTAGATAGTTGCCCTTGATAGTGAGATGCCCACCCATAATGTAGTGAGTATGTTATGTTTATATAGGGATCTCTTGTTCAAATTTTGACACTAGTGACCTGAAAATGCCAACTATGACCTAGGGGAATACATAAGGTAATCGTTAGGATGACCTCAAACAAATAAATTAAGACCACAAATTATGACAACATGAGCACTTAAAATCACAGGACTGGGCACCCCGGGATGACCCAATGCTGACCCACTTAAAAAATTACAACCCCAAAGTATAGACCTAAAGACACCAATTGAAAAAAATCAACACCCAGACACCATTTAAAAGATGCCCAAAACATCGAGACAAATGACAGATCCTAATACCTTAACCACTTGTTAGTTTCCCCTTCACATGCATCAAACTGATTTTAAAGCATTGGTTACTATATCACATGCCATACTTTTACTAAATTGACCCTAACACCCAAAAACCTCACAAAAGTCTTACCCAAGCCAAATACCCTACCTAAAACCTCTCCACAGACCTCCCCATATTTTTGTGCGAATGAAGAGAGAATTTGGACACCTATTTATGATATTTTACCATTTCACATAAACCGAGATCGGTTATCCCTAACCGGTATCGATCATATCTAAACCATCGTCGGTCACATCCTCGACCGGCATTGGTCTCTCGTGTCAGAAAACTACCTTAGACTAAAGAGTACCCCAATCACCCAAATCATCCCCAAATTGTACCAAGCCTTACCTAGACCCTGTCTATGACTTCTAGACCACCTGCCCATCCTATGACCTGACCTGTGACCTTTGATAGTTTAATATTAAAGCATTTAAGTGGATTAAAGTTGATAAGTAATATAAGATACCTAAATTGGACTACTAGCACTATATTCATTTATTTGCATGCTCATTTGTTTTCTATTAAAATATATATGTATCAATGGATTGAAAACCTTCGAGGAAGTATCAAACTTCTTGGATATAGCTTGCACTAAGCAATCCACTATCCTTTTGTTATTAACTATGTTTTGTGGTCTTGCTTTGCATTTATGGTAGTTCCTCCTAGCCAAAAGGAGCTCTCGCATTAACTTGGATAGAAAGATGGCAACCATGCTGAGAATTGATCATCGAAACGCACGCACAACCTTCAATCAACATCACAACAAGTATTCCTCCTTGGCTATCACCCTCTATCTGTTTCACTAATTTTTCAAGAATCCGAAAGATGAAACACTATCAACAATTTTGTATTGGGAGGTTTACATTAGTTGATGGAACTAAAATTCCATGGTGCAAACTTTAGTTTACAGATTATAGCACGGTACTATGAAATTGTTGTGAACAGGTTCAAGGAGGCATGGAAGTTGAGACTTGATTTGAGAAAAATAGATAAGGAGCACCATGAGATGCTTCAAACACTTTTCTACCCCAAGAAGCACACCTATGAAGAAAAGTATGTATTGGAGAACATAAATTTGTATAAACCACTTACATTATTAATAGCTTTTGGCTGGGTAGAAGAGTATATATTTATCTAACACCCAGGTTTGTTAATGTAGCCTTTGTGGAGGATGATGTGAGTATTCTGAAGAACCATCCACGTGGAAAAATATTAAACCAAAGAAGCGAGTGCACAAAGAAGACAACTTTTGTCGGTGGAAGTGAAGGGAGAAGCAAAGATAATACTCCCATTTCAAGTGCGCGAGTGGGAAAACCTCAACACATAAGGAGGTGGCAACCAGTACACTATGTCGGAAGGCAGCCTAGAAGACAAAAATATCCACTTGAATAAAAATAGAGAGTAATACCTAGCTCAAACTCTAAGGAGACAAAGAGCTAGAAAGAAGAAGAAGAAGAAGTTGAGAGTGATGAAGAGTTGGAAGGGAAGCTTAGCCCACATGTGTACACATAATCAGATGTAGAGGGACAGAGCGAGCACTTCAGGATAAAGATGTCATGGATGTGGATGTAGGGGTGTCGGCATGACCTCTACATAGGTTATAGAAGAGAACCTAGACCCAACTACGGAGCATGAGGATAGGCGCACTCCGACCCTAAGCTAGAACACAAATTGGAGAAGGAGGTCATAGAGATTATCAAACACTTAGTGGAGCATGAAGTGGAACGCAATACAAAGGAAGAAAAGAGTGAAGAATAGGAAGGGATCATGGGTGGAGAGTCAAACCTTGTTGTAGGTTTCCCTAAGGGTGCTCGAGGAAAGAGTAGAAGACATGAGGTACATCCCATAAGGACCTATAATGTAGTATGTTGAAGATCCCAACAAGGTTACTGTGTACTAGGTATTAGAGCACGATACCTTTAGATCAACTATTTTGTTGTTCATTGTTCAAAAGGAGGATGCACTACCATGCACAAGGAAGATGTTATCTTGGGCACTTGAGTTACACATCGAAGAGCCGAGAATTTGAGGTGAGCGCCCAATCATTGCTAGATACCAAAGAGTCAAAACAAAGAGTCTCTAAAGAGATGTACTTGATAGTTAATTCCCAAAGATTGACAAATGAGCAAGTATGTAACATGTTTAACAAACTATCGATAGAGTTGGGTGGCATAATTTTTAAAGGAAACAACCAGATAAGGGTTATGGAGAAGAAGTTGATGAGAAGAATAGTGAGATAAGAGAAAGGGATAAAGAGATAAAGGAGAAGGAGAAAATTATTGCGCAGTTGAAATAGGATTTGAGGGATGAAAAAGGGTGAACACGTGTAACTTACAAAAAGGCATAATGCATAGCTGATGTGATCTTACTAGCACACCTAGATATGTTCCCTCTAATAAAATCCGTGTATGAATACACCTTCCATTGTCTAGAATATTTAATGCACATAATTACAAATCAATAGCCACCCCTTACATTAGAATCTATAGAAGAAGTTATGGAGTGAGAAGCAACAGGAAAGAGAAAAAATTGAAGTCGTCATAACACAATACACTAAACTAATTGAATCAGTGAAAGCAGCAACTCACATGGTAGAAGTTGTCTATGACAATGTGATGATAGGGATCGTGTAGTGGGACTATTTGTTGCAAAAGATGAGGCAGATCTGAAGGATTTATAGGCCAAGAATAAAGGAAATAGGATGGAATGAGAAATAATATTAGTAAAGGTTAAGCGAAGCATGAGGCAATTGATTCGTTGAGGGCCTCAATTAAGAACAAGTTAAAGGAACCCTACCCACAAGTTGTACACAAGATGGACGTGTTTGGCTAATCCAAGAAAATAGCTGAAGAATCTAGTTTGAAACACTAAAGGTAAAGGGTGAGGATCTGACTATTGAGGAGGTTCATGTCATCATGGGTGAGGCCTTTACTTAGGAAAGTAGTGAGTTAGAAGGGTGGAAAACATTGGAAGCATTAGTGAATAAGGAATTCCCCCTCCTTTTTACACAGTAACACTTAGATTATTTCATTATTTGGCATAAGTCGTACAGATATTCTTTCATTCTTTGATTGTTGAAGAATTAATTATCATTATTTGAATGATCAAGCAAAGTGTTACCGAGGAAAGACAACATACCTAGTGTGGGGTAATGTTGGGCACTAGAAAATGGCTAAGTGTTTGAAGTATGTAGTGGTTTGTGCACACGTGGAAGGGCTACAAAATAAATGTGTGGAAGGATATACTTAGTGAGCGCACTGGAAGGATAGGGTTTTGTGTGCGAAATATGGAAAGAGATGCACGTGAAGATCATTGTAGAGAGGCATAGAACTTGGTGAGTTTTTGGTATAGTGGGGCTAAATATAGACTTGGAGTGTGTGACACGCAAGAAGGATTAGGCAATCAAGAATAGTCTATTTTTGGAAAAAGGAACTGGTATTTTAAACTAAAGCATGATAGCTAATAATAGGATTATAACTAGATTTAACTATAAATAATTTATTATCACGCAAAGCTTGCATGCTTCCTAATTGCTTTTATAGTGACGGATGGTTATTATTAGCATGTAGCCTATTTTGAGGAGTGCATGGGTGTTGAAGGGAAAGTCCCCACCCCCTATATTTGTGTGTGTGTGTATTGATTTGCATTGTTTTGGCATCATCATTATCATTTTAGACTAGATTGTTACAAATTATGTGTTGTTGGTGTGATGTTGCGCGCATGGTTTTATGATGCTTCTTATGATGTATTCAACTATTGTGTTTTGATGAACTAATATAATGGATTATTATAGTTGGATATTGATTGTTGATGTATTTGTTATTGGTGATTATATGGTGAATCTGGTCCTAATTGTTATGAATCTAGTTTAATTTATTATGTGTGTTTCCAATTTGAGTTCATGGATTTGATTGATAAAATGGATTATGCACCTTGGGATTTGGTTGTTATGAACATGCATGTTAACCTATGGTAAGACTGTAACAAAGAGGGACTTGGTACCTTTGTGCACTTTGGGTGAGCACTCAAATTTGTCTGAGTGATGTGTCAACGCGTATATGGGTTTAGTAAGAAAAATAAACTACACTCATTTTACCCCATTTCTTCATTAAATTATCTTTTCTTCCACTTTTGGCCTTTTGTATATCTTTATTTGTCCCAATGGGCTCCATTGGCTATCTTTTAGATTATCTCAAATCTCACCACACTCCTTAATTTCATCCTATAGCCCACTCTGTATTTATTTTCATTTCCCTCTTAGGGCACCATCTCTCATCCTAATCCCACCATTTTGGCCATCTTTTATCTTCATCCCACTAGGACACATATTTTCAATTCCTCATGTATGAAGGATATTGCATTTACCTTTGCCCAACATCTTGTCACGACCTTTGTCTTGACCATCCTCACATTTGTTTGTGCATATTTTTATGTCTTCCTTTGACCCATTAGTCCCACGGCTTACACATCCATCCAAGTGGATTCCCATTGGAATCCCTCCATATTCTAGTGATTTTTACTAACTCACAAGTCTCATAGGAAATTTCCATCATCTCCATTGAGGTCATACTTTGTTCCTACCAAAGTGATTCCAAAATCACCACCATATTTTTGTTTTTATTTTTTCCTTATCCCTCTTTTCCTGGGGCATCTTCTTTCATCTTCTCTCTTTTTCTCATCCTTTCCATTCTTTATCTTTTCTCACAAATATATTTCAAACTCATGATCAATTCCTCTTCATGTCATCGACCCCTAGTTTGAGGGGGAGCACCTCAATCAATCATCATCTTTTATTCACTTATCATTTTTATCTCATGGCTTTCCCAATGCAAACCACTTGACAAAAGGGGTAAATGTAGACACCAATTTTTAGTATCCCTTATCCCTCATCTCATGTTTTTCCCCTTCATCATCATTATCCACATACATACCTCTCTTCTCATCTAAATCCCCCTTTCCCTCCTAAATTCTATTTATCCCTTTAATTGTTATTCTCCACCTTAATTTTATCCTAATCACATCATTAATTTATCTTCTCTAAACATCCCTAATCACCCTTGATTACCCCTAAATCTATTCATTAATCCTTTTTATCCTCCCTAGTCCCTCATTTAATAATTACACCTTCCCTTGGCCTTTATTTAACATTTTCTTATCCCCAACTCCCCTTTTATCTTCCCTAAGCATCCCTAACTTGTATCTACCATCAAAAACCTTATTCCCTCCTCATAAGGGCTCATTATCTCAAGCTCATCAATCTTCCACCATCCAAATGGACAATTCACCACATCATTGGTGATCCATCCGGTCCTCGTTGACCCTATAAATGAGACCATACCCCTCTCACCAAGGATGCAACTTTGGAGACTTTGATCTTTCTCTTGATTTTACCTTCGTTTCTTGTTCTTTTGGTTCACTATCACCACCTTGGATCCACTTTAAAGATCTTGCACCTTACCTTTAGAGAGTTGAATTCCCTTTCTCTTTTTGATGCTTACATCCATCATTGTTATTCCATCATCATTCCCCATTAATTTTTAGGTTCTCCATCCATCTCATAGTTATGCCACTTTGCATCGAGTTATCTTGATCTCTCTCTGCAGATCATCATTCCCATCCACTTTTATCCATCCAACCCTAGATCACTCCCTGGTCTCCATCAACCCAAATTCACATATGTTTGGATTTTGGTAACCCATTTTCCCAGCTATTAGCTTTACGATCTCCCAGTTCCTCATATCTATCAATTTTTCCATTCTACACACCTGCAACTTCAAATCTCATCTTCATCACATCTAGTCACCACCAATCAATACCATTTTATATCAACCTAGTTAGTAGTTCTTACTTTCTTAAATTTTCTTGCATCATTTTTGTTTCTCCCACTCTAGGTTATCTTCACCATCCCTGCATCATCTTTAGGTTTTTGATCAAATCTAGACCAGTTCCCCCATATCTTTCCTTTTTGCATTTATTTTTGGGCGTACTTTGCCCTAGTCATCGTTGATCGTGTGTTTGGCGATCCATAATCACCATCGACCTGAATAAGTTTTGATTTAGTTATTATTTCATATAATCATATTTGTGTTTGTTTTATCTAGATCATTCCAAATTTTTTGTTTCAGTTCAAAATTTTGTTATCACTTATCCATTATCATATTTTATTTATCTTTTATCAAAAAGTGGGTTGTGTAGACACAAAATCATGCACTTGAGGCATTATTTAGCCCGGTCTCATCTACTACTATTTAGAGGGTTCTCAAGTGAAGAAAGTAATAATTAATCCCACCTTTTGACCATCTTATTTTTATCTTTTATTTTGTCATTCCCACTTATTTTCCTATACATATCCACTTATTTCGCAACTTGTTGGCTAGATTTTCTACACAACTAAAAACCTAGGTAGTCATGAGATAAATCTCCCTCATTTACCGGTGAGGCTCCCGTGTAATATGTTTATCAATCTGGTACATATGAAACTTAATAACTATTTTTGGGGTTTTACTTTAATCACAAAGCTCATGAACCATAGCTTAGCAATTCTGCAAGCAAGTAAGTAGTTGTTTATGAAGTATTTGTAGAAGGGGAAATAATGGAATTTGGGAAAGAAGAAAGGAAGATATGTAATTCAACCAATAGTTTATAGAGTTGGTTTCATACACATGGATTAAATAAACAAGTAGATCTCACAATATTCAGAAGTAAAGGAAAATAAAATATTCTAATCTAAATATCGATAACACAAAGTTTATCTAAAGATCCACACAGAAGTAAGAAGAAAATGCACCATGGACACAAATTTCTCCGAAAAATTCACCTTTATTCAATTCCTCGGCTTTCACATAAATGACATCAAAGGTCAGCAACACAAAGTCCGAACTCAAGAATGTTGATTAAAAAATTATGATCCTCCTCATTTAACCCATAGGCTCTTCCTCTATTTATAGTGTATAGAGGGAAATTACAAATAGGAAGTTTTTAATGAATTCTCGCATGCGGAAGCTATAGAAAAGGGGACAGTTGGCGATCCTTCTCCTAGAATCCCTCTTTGTATGACATGCATGCCTTACAACTAAAAATAGAACCTTCTATTTTGCATGTCTTCCACCTATTTCCAAGTAATTGAATTCTTCCAATAACTTGAAGTAACAACTTTGATAGCCAATTACCTAAGTTTTATAATTTTAATTGATTTCTCAATTGTTTTGTTAGAAAAAAAAAATTGCATGCAATTGCTCAAAAAAATTCTTCAATTAGCTTATATGTAAAATTTCTTCCCCCAGTGAATTTTCTATGGTAATAATGATGGGGTGAACTGCTTTATATAACCTAAATCCTCCAATTTTAGCTCAATCTATTTTTAAAGAAATTTATTTATTTAATAAATAAATAAATAAAACACTTGCAGAAAAGGTATGGCGAAGGGATTGAGTGAGCTTTTTCATGTGGGTATTTTTCGAATTTGAATTTTATGAATCTCTAAGGATACCTTAGAGAAATGTAAATAATTGCAGGAAAAACAAACACAAAATGACCAGTTACTTTGAAAAGAACAAAATTCTTTAAAACGGGTAGTCCCAGATTTCAAGGTGAAATCTCGAGGACACCAATTGGATTTGTCTCCCAAAACTCCATGACATCCTTACCTCTTTTGCAAAATCAAAATGAAAGGAGTGAAGATGAGACCCCAGCATCTCTAGTTTCATGTATTATCTATTGGGTTCGGGGTCAAGCCACAAAAACAAAACAAAACAAAAAGAAAAAAACAAAAAAAAGTTTTATTTATATATAAATAGGTTTTGCCCTATCTCTCAATTTCTAAATAGCCTCATATATTTCCTCGTTGAAAGGAATTGGTAACTCAATTCCATCCGAATAAAGCGAGGATGAAGCTATCCATTCTCCTCCGCAGGGCTTCTTTTTAATCGCGAAGGGCCCTTTCCGAGTGAATTTTATTTGTCATACATTCCCTTCCGGGTTCGCATCCATTTGAAATTTCTTGCCTCTTGTCACCTTCCACCGTGGCACGCAGTACCCATTTGCTATTTGATCTCATACTTTGTTTCTTTCCTGCCTTCTTGTCGAATTCCTTGGGAAATTCTTCATCAACTTCATCTTGTGGTGGCTCATACTTTCTTCTCTCTAGGTGTCGATTTTCAATAAGTCTTCATCAACTTCCTTTGTTCCCATATTTACCCTTCTTTGGCCGCATTTAGAAAAATGCGAGGAAGAACTATCACCATATTCTTTGTTCTTCTTTAGGTACTGATCATGCTTGTCAAAAGTCTCCACTAAGGAAACTAAACCCTTAGGGGTTTTGTTACCTTTTAGTTGGATTACTCCACTATTGTCATCATAATCTGGATCAGTTTCATCTGTGGTTGTCTGTCATGGTGGTGATTTACTCTCTTCAACATACAACCTACCAAAGTTGTCTTGCTCTCCGAATATGCATTTATCTAAAGAGTTTGTTTTTTTTTCATTGAAATTATGCCACTGTTTAACATTATCAGGGACTTTGGGGCGGTAAACCATCTCCACTTTATAGTTTCCTTGTGTGAATATGGATGGTGGTCTATCTGGATTCAATAGTGCAGTTGTGACTACCAAAGAGTCTACCTTAGAATTCTAATTTATTGGAATGAAGTTGATAGAGAAGGCTACAAAATCGAGTGTGGCAGAAATCACTCTATCTTTGTAATGCTTCATCTTATCTCCTTTGACTTGATTTTCACTCGAACTTGTTTTACTAGAATTAAAGCATCTCCTTAGGCTTTGAGGATTTTTACTCCTTTCTTTTTAGCTTGCTCCATTCCTAGTAGCAATGCTTCATACTCTGTTATATGATTGGTGTTCTCAAACATCACTTGTGGGAGTATGGGAATATCTCATGATCTAGAGATATTAATAGAATGTCGACTCCTGATCCAAAAGAATAACAACTACCTTTAAACTCCAGCATCCAAACTTTTTCCTCTTCTTCTACTGACTTTGGCTCTGGTTGAAGTTCAAGCTCTAGAACATCTTTATCCATTTCTAAGAAGTATACACCGTGGTCAGACCCTTAAAAATAATATGAGATCTAGGATCTTCATATTTTGTAATAGTGTACTTGGACTTCTTTTCTAGCTCCAGCTTCTAGCTTATTCCTTTGATAGGAATATGGGCACAGGACCAATCCATCTTTACTTCCCCTCCCAGCTCTTTGCGAAGTTTCTACTTAGCAACATCTCATAGGAGACATGAATATCTATAACTAAGATTGTCATCTTTAATCTTTTGTCGGAAAAGATGCCAAAATATCTTGTGTATCTTTGATGTCTGATTAAAGGGACTTGTCTCTCCATGGAATAATACCTTTTTATGGTCTTTATCAAGGTGATCCCGAGAGAATTTGCGAAACTTTAGCTAGCACAACATTATCGAAACACCCGAATCTAGAATGCGATTTAACTTGAAACCATTAAGCAATAAGGAGACATAAAAGGTTCTAATCTTTCATAAGATGGTGGGGATTTAAAAATGTAGCGTTGTTCTAGGGAGGAGTATATTTGGGCTTAGGTAAAAGGACCTTTGATGCATTAGATGGTCATGGTTATTGCACATATTTAACTAGCCTATTTAACTACTCGGGAAAGGCTCTCAGGTATTCGGCTTCTGACATTTGAACTCTAGTTTTCTTGGCATGGTCAATAATGTCAAAAGAAGGTATAGATTCAGATACCTGAGCTACTTTTTGGTTGAGATGAAGAGATCACATTCTTATTTCTGGAGCTAAGGAAGAAGGTAAATGGTTTCCCCTTCTTTGTTCATCAGCTAATGCCTCATCTTGGCAAGTTTTTTATAGTATAAATACTACGCATATGCATGACCATGATCATCTTTAAGAAGATCCTCGTAGTCATGTTCAAATTTTTAGTTAAGGTAATTAATGTTGGAGTCACCAAGTAGGACCTAAAAATCATCATTCTCAGTTGATCGGTGTCGGCTTCTGGTCTTCTTCATTCATCTCCATGTTTGTTTATGGGAGCAGGCAATTGCTAATCTTTGGGAACCAAAGAATGCTATTTTGGTTGTTTTTTTGTTGAAATTCCAAGCAAGGGCATTGTTGTTGCCTTTAGCCATTTGTTTCTTCATTTGTGACATCTCATTTGCTAAATTTTGCAATAGTGAATCGGAAGTAGTAACAAAGGATGAACTTTCAACTCTAGAAGCTGTTGCTCTTATCTTTCCAGCCATGATGAGGTCTCTTTAATTTCAACCACCATGTTTTGGGCTACTAACAAGTCAAGAGGATGATCTCTTTATAGTTGATATCTTACTTCAAGAAGTAAATCATTAATGAATAATACCTTTTGATTCTTGTCATTTAGAGAAGCGAAAGCGGAATTTTCAGTATAGAAATCTTTGGAATTTTGTAATAAAATACCGCATGTGCTCATGTGGCTCCTTCTTCAACTGAGTTAGTTGAGTTATCAATGTACTTTGGAATCTTCAGCTTCCTTAAACCTTTTCAAGAATGCATCTCACATAGTAGCCCAATTGGTTATGGTACCAGGAGCTAACCGGTAGAAATTCAGCCAAGTCATGCAAAGTCTCTATGAAGAGTCTAACAGATATGTCTTCATGTTTGACTATAAGCACTCAACATGATATAAAGAATGCAGCCAGTGTGATCATCTAGATGCTGATTTTTGTCTCCAAGTAATTTTGAAAATTATTTCTCATCCCTTTAGGTAGATCATGCATAGGAGGAGTTAGATTCAGAGGTCCAAAACTATGCCCCATGGAACAGGTGTTGCAGGGGAAAGTGGTTGATTCTGCGTCATGAAAGGAGCATGTCTTCTTTAAGAATATACTTGGTGAATAAACCTAGTAACTAGATTTTTTTGAACATAATCTAAATCTGAGGAGTTTGCACTCTCCTACTGGTGAAATACTAGATCTACGGCTTCTAACTTGAGGAGGATGATTAAAATTGAATTGCTCCCGCAATCTATAAAAATGATCAATCCTTCCTTGAGCTCTACTAGATCAGGTGAATGGACGTTCATCCAGTTAAGATTTCAATATAAAGGAAACTGGAAAGAAAAAGCTCTAGTCGCTAATTTGTGTTGTTCCCCAGTGGAGTCACCAAAAATTGTTGGCTAGATTTTCTGCACAACTAAAAACTTAGGTAGACATGAGATAAATCTCCCTCATTTACTGGTGAGGCTCTTGTGTAAGATGTTTATCAATCTGGTACGTATGAAACTTAATAACTATTCATGGGGTTTTACTTTAATCATAAATATCATGAACCATAGCTTAGCAATTATGCAGTAGGTAAGCCGTTGTTTATGAAGTATTTGTAGAAGGGGGAAATAATGGAATTTGGGAAAGAAGAAAGGAAGATATGTAATTCAACCAATAGTTTATAGAGTTGGTTTCATACACATGGATTAAATAAACAAGTAGATCTCACAATATTCAGAAGTAAAGGAAAAGAAAAGCTTCTAATCTAAATCTCAGATAACACAAAGTTTATCTAAAGATCCACACAGAAGTAAGAAGCAAATGCACCATGGACACAAAGTTCTTGAAAATCCGTCTTTATTCAATTCCTCATCTTTCACAAAAATGACATCAAGGGCTGCAACACAAAGTCTGGAACTCAAGAATATTGATTAACAAATTGTGATCCTCCTCATTTAACCCGTAGGCTCTTCCTCTATTTATAGTGTATAGAGGGCAATTACAAATAGGAAGTTTTTAATGAATTCCCGCATTTGAAAGCTATAGAAAAGGGATAGTTAGTGATCCTTATCCTAATCTTTGGAGGATTCCAATTTTAATCAAAGAACTTTATTTTTTACATGGAGATGAGCTAAGAATAGGATTGACACTTGATTAACTATAAGAGAGTCTATAGATAGCACACTTGCATGTGTGGCTATGCACACCAAGGAATGGCATGTGGCTATCAATAGCATGCGGCCTATTTCTGGAATAGATAAGTGGTGAAGGAAAGTCCCCACCCTATATATATGATGTTAGGTACATAGTAGAATAGATAAGTGAAGGTGTGTATATGTGTGTGAACATAGATGATGTGTATGTATGTGTATGGATGTATGAGGTATAGAGATATACGCATATGATTGAATTATATATCAGATCCATACATGCATTGGTATAGATTGACATTATTGTAAGGAGCTTATGTATTTATTAATAGATGGAAGATATTGGCTGAATCTAAGTGTCATTATGTGTGTAATTGAGTAGTGCATGTTATTGATTCAATCATGATTACTTGTTTAAACTTGTTCTTTCATAGATCTGAGGGTAGCATGCATTGTAGAATGATGGATTAGTTATGAATCTATATGTTTCTTCCTTCATCATGCTAACATCCTACTACAACAACCCTAAAGAGGACACTGTACCTTTGCGCTTTGGGTGAGCACTCAGTCAAGGCTGAGTGATGTGCCAGCATGACTAGGGTGTTATCTAGTAAATTCTAGGCTACATCATTGGTTCCATTTTTAGGACCTCTTTTTCAGTTGTTTTCAGGATGGTTCATGATGAAGACGTATCGGTTAACTCTAGCAAGTATTGAGGAATGGATACATGATCTGGAGGAAGAATATGCATGGTGGTTCAACAGTGGATCTGAGTTTAACGCACGCACTTGGGTAGAACATAATCTATATGACAACTTATATGAGAGATTTTTCACTATCTTTCCAGTAGAACTATACGAGTGGCTTACTTGCTTATGCATCTCAGTGGAATTGGAGGTATCATGCACTTGTCTAGGACACAGGAAGAATTTTAGGCCCTTTATGATGTTGATCTGATCTGGACTCACGCATTGTGGATACGTGGTTTCATGGTGTTCTAAATAGTTATATTCTAGGAATATTCAATTTTGACGTACTCTTTCCCAGAGGTAGCTGAATTCTAGTTTTTGTGGTATCCAAGAGGAGCATATTTGCAAGGTATTCCATTGCGATCAAGATCTTGATGGTAACTTTGAACTTGGAGAGTAAACCGATGGCTAACTAAACTTCACCACATGTGAGGGGAATAGGTTTGGTGAAAGATGGCAGACCTAGCGGTAGAGAGGTAGAGAGAGAAAGGTGGCTTAAGTATAATGAGGCACATGAGAGGGAGATAGAGAAGTAGTGTTCCATTGTAGAAAGTATGGCATTGAGGAGAGAGATGGCTCGTGAAGGATTTACAACTCACGTAGAAGACGTGGAGCCAGAGCATCAAGAACTCCCCCATCTTGGAAAGCATGATAGAGATCCCCCTCGGCCTCACACAGAAGTGTGCCATAGAGAGACTACTGGACCATGGGTGTGCATCTTAATCCACCTGGTGACCTAGCCCTTGTGCTTGGTTTTTAGTATCTAGTATGATAAGTAACCAACAAGCTAACTTGGGAAGTAGGAGAGCAAGAGTAAGTCAGGGATCAAGTACATCAATGGCAGGACAAGATGACTTCAATGTTATTTGGAGGAACATTCTTAGGCACATCATCCATATACAGAATGTGAGCACGTAGAATGTTGGATTCACCTCTGGAAGTGGAACTACCTCACAGACTATAGGGGTTCAGTATAGTACTACTGTCGGAGCACATGGGAGTACATCTATAGGTCATATTCCAGCTACAGGTGGAGGATCAGGAGGTATAGGTGGTTCTAGTTCTAGGTGGATCTGGTGGTTCTAGAGGTAGAGGGAACACAGGAGGTTCTAGATCAGGTGGTCAAGGTCCACAACAACCACAAAATATCTATATGGAGATGTCTCTTCATCTCCCGAATATAGAGGTATAGAGGATGTTTTAAACATGTGCATATGTGTGAAATCTTGTGGCACGCTAAAGGGATCATGGCTGTTGAGCGTAAGGCAAGTCAATTCACTACTACATTACAGGGGATGCACACACTAGCTAGTATAGGAAGTTTGACCCTAATCAAACTTGCGTGGATTATGTAGCATTGAGGATGCTTTCTTGAAAGAGTTCCATATCCATGAGTTTGAGCAGAAGAGTATAAGTGCGCTCAAGGATATCAAGCAAGGCACTACTGAGAGTGTACGTGAGTATGATGCTCATTTTAAGACACTTCTATCTAAGCTATCTTATGATATTCACACTAGCCAACATGCACAATGGTTCGTTGGAGGATTGATTACACCTTTTAGAAGGGCATTGTCACATAAGACATACACTGATCCACGTGAAGCACTGGAAGCAACTTTGCATGTTGAGGTAGTTGGGAGCATTGACACTAGCATTTAGTCCATTCTTAGAGGCACAGATTGCAGCTATGGAAAGTAGTTAGAGAAGCTATCAACAAATTCAGCCCATGAAATGCGCTCAGGAATTTGGTGTATAGATTGTGAAGTGGAAGGTCACACCAAGGATAGTTTCCCTCACAGATCTGTATGCTCATTACTTGTTGGATATGAGATCTTCATTTGAATCATGATGCTTAGTCATTGTCCTTTGTTACAACGTGTGATAAGGAAGAATGTATCTTGCTTTTGCAAGATTTGTAGGTCCACGACCCATGATACTGAGGATTGTTAGTTGATTGGTCAGATCCAGGATGTTATAGACATTGGGGTATGATAGACAAGTATAACAGATAATTCTAAGGGTAAGAATGAGCACCAGGATCGGGATCATAATCAAACGTGCTATGATAGGAATGAGGGGCATTTTGAAGGAGGTCATGGAAGGGGACGTGGATATCATGGTGGATATGGAGGATGAGGCCATGGTGGAGGAAGAGGTGAGTTCCCTCATGGAACATGTTATACGTGTGGATCTCTTGACCACTATAGGTGTGAATGTCCTCAAGAATATTGCATGTTCTTTCTGTGGAAAGAACCATAGCTATGAAGAGTGCCGGACTTATATGAGCATCTGAGTAAGCAACATAAGCAAGAAAACAAAGGCATGTCGGGATGGTTAGAATCCAGCGCATGGTAGAAGATCAGTGGATGCCCAAGATAGCAGAAGGACTGAGGCATTGATAGTGAAGATTACTACACATGCTGAAGTAGCACACATGAAGAGAGGCATTACACTAGAAGCCTACGATCACCAAGGAGGAGGTTTGCATGCAAGGTACCCAGATCCTGCTCATCAGAAGGAAGTTTACCAGGATACCATGGAAGTGCTAAGGAATCTTCAGGGTGAGATACAATACCTAAAGGAGTAGAAGAAAGCATCGAGATAGTCCAAACTGATATCGATGATCTGCGAGAGGTGTGCAAATGTTGCACCAGGAGAACATTATTCCACTATTAGGAAGTTGGTTAAAAGGGAACACTCCACGTGCATGTAAGTCTTGAGACCGGATGATAGATTCTGCATGTAAATCTTCCCCCTGATAGCATTGAATATGACAAAGAAATTACTCTGAATGTTGTTGTGGATGGGTGGTTGTTGAGCAACATATTGATTGATACAGGTGTGGAAGTAAATGTGCTTACATTAGATGCATGGGTACAAATGGGGAGGCCTCCATTGCAGCCATCATCTAATGTGTTATTTATGGCAAACTAGACTAAGGCCACTCCCATAGGAGTTTTGAAAGATGCATCTATAACTATACAAGGGGCCAAGTTCACTGGGGATTTTGAGGTATTAGCACTTGTAAAGAAGAACAATTTTCCAGCCTTGCTTGGATGCCCTTGGTGTTATGTGAATAATGTTGACTTGAGATTCAATAAGGGGTATATCAGCTTTGAAAACAAGGAGGAAAGGGTTGTGATACCTTTGATAGATGGGAAGTCTACACCATATGTTGAGCCTCTAAGTGAGGAGGACTTAAACAAAATTTATGTATGTGTTATTCAGGACCCAGAGGTCAATGAGCCATCAAAAGAAGGCATCCTACAGTGGGAGGATTCTCATTCTATTAGTGATACTACAAGTATTGCTTGTGATAATTGGGCTCATGGTACATATGAATTAGTAGGGCATGAGGTGAAAAGTGTGTTGCGTGCAAGAATGGACTTCATTCGATTTGATGGATAGGTAGCACAATACCTTGGTATATAGGGGCAGAAGATCTTCCTACATTTTTGAAGGCCATGGAAACACAGTGGATAGATCAAATTAAGAGAAGAGATATGTTAGTATATACCTTACGCGGACAACAACAACTTTGGTGGGTAGTCCACAGAGATAATCTTATAAACTGGGAAGAGATTGGAGTCACTTTGTCTACTAGGTTTATAAGGAACAATGCACCTACGTAGATCTACACTTATCATGGTGATCAACCTATTCAACATCACATTCAGCAGTGTGAGAGACTCTAGACAGCAGGATAGGAAGCATTACCACCTTCACTCAGGTGCATAGATTGTATTCTATGCTACAAGGATGTGCACACACCTGGTATGTATATGCAGAACTACATCGAGAGACTAGAAACTAGCAAGATTTGACTACAGGAATGATCCAGACCTTTGACTACTTCTCGACTAAACCTCTATAGAAGAGGCATTAAAATTTGTCAAGCACTTAACTATGGGAGATAGTGCAAAATAGAAGAGCATATTCAGGAATTATTTGGTGAGGCAGAGTCCGGAGCACATTTTTTGAAAAGGAAGAAGAAATGGACTCCATACTACTTGAACACACTTGCTTGCCTTGAGAAAGAGAAAGGAAAGATGGTTTACATCGTGGATGATGAGGAAGTTGAGAACCTAGATATTGAACATTCACAAGGGGTGCGCGAGGTCTTGGATAGTGCAGACAAGGATACGCATGCACCTACCACGAACCCATGAAGACAAAGAAGGTGAATATAGGTTCGAGGCTGAGCCTAAGGAGGCCATAATTGGAGACTACTGGTCAGACTCGGAGGTAGCAAAGATCATTGAGTTACTCAGGGATTATCAGGACTTATTCCCTCGAGGGTATCATGAACTTAAAGGCATGCATGAATCACTTGGGGAAATGAAGATAAAACTTAAGGATGGTGCATGACCAATTAGAAAGAGACCTTACAGAATGAATCCTAATTTGCATGAAAAGGTAAAAGAAGAAATTGATAAAATGTTGAAATCTAGGAATTATCAAGCCCCTTGATGAGTCAAAATGGGTTAGCCCAATGGTGATCAATATCAAGAAGGATGGATGATGAATTAGAATATGTGTGGACTACAGGGAGCTGAATGTTGCATGTGTCACAAATCCATTCCCTACGCCATTCACTGAGGAAATACTAGAAGGAGTTGCAGGGCGTGAAATATATTCCTTCACAGATGGGTTTTAGGTATCATCAAGTTAGGATTGCTCAGGAGGATCAAGAAAAGACAACATTTACTACTGAATGGGGTAGTTTTTCCTATATTGTGATGCCTTTTGGATTGAAAAATGTGCTGTTGTATTCTCATGCATAGTTGTTCAGGCATTCAAATATTTTATTCACAACTTCTTACAGGTCTACCTAGATGATTGGATAGTATATGGGCTTGTGAAAGATCATTGTGACAATCTACACTTAATGTTTGAATGGTGCAGACAATTGAGTATCTCTTTGAACATCAAAAATGCATATTTTCTACACCATTTGGGATATTGTTAGGACATATAATCTATAAGGAAGGTTTGTTGGTTGATCCAGCTAAGGTTGCAATCATTTAGGCACTGGAAGCACCTACCAGTCAAAGTGAGGTGCATGGATTTTTTAGGTCATACAGGATATTATAGAAAATTCATCAAAGGGTATGCCAAAATTGTTACACCCTTGGAAGAGTTACTTGAAGGGAAAGGTACATTTTATTGGGGAGAACCACATCACATGTGCATTTGAGATATTAAAAGAGAAACTTACTACCGCACCCATTCTACTTTCCCTCATGGGATAAACCATTTCATGTGCATGTGGATGCTTTTGGCATGGCCATTGGCATTGTGTTAGCTCAACCTGGTGAAGGTATTGTAGATCATCAATCTTTTTTAGTAGGAAGTTGACTCCTGTTGAATGGAATTATATAACTACTAGAGCGTGAAGCTTTGTCATGATCTATGCATTGCACAAGTTTTGATAGTACTTGTTAGCAACACCATTTTTGTTTTATACAGATCACATGGCATTGAAGTACTTGGTAAACAAGCCCATCTTACAAGGGCATATGTAGATGGGTGCTCCTATTTCAAGAGTTTGACTTCACAGTTGTGGTGAAGCCAGGGAAAAGCAATTCTGGACCAGACCATTTATCTAGAATCAATTCAGGAGAGGAAGCATAGAAATTGAAGAAACCATGCCAGATGCATAGTTATATAGGTTACTGACACATGCCCATGGAATTAGAAGACATTGTTGTCTTTCTACGAATAGGTATGGCACCAGAAGGAATGAAAGCATTAGAAAAGAAAGCTTGACTTGCTATATGCGTGACACCATTTATGTTAATCAGTGGTGACCTTTACAAGCTAGGAAGAGATGAAGTATTACGTCATTGTGTATTAGAGCATGAGCGTAAGGATATTATGGAAGAAGCTCATGGTGGTATTGCAGGAGGCCATTATGCAGGTGATGTGACTTCCTGAAGATCCTACTTGTTGGATTATGGTGGGAGACATTGTATAAGGACTATAAAGAATATTGTAAGGCATGTGATCATTGTCGACTAGGAAAACTAGGGAAAAGAGATGAGATGCCTTTGAGACCAATTACTAGTGCCGAACCATTTGAGAAATGGGCCATTGACTTTGTAGGACCTATTTCACCAGCCACGCGTAGGACTGGATCACACTATATCATTACTTGCATAGATTATCTCACATGGTGGGTAGAAGCAGCACCTACGAAGGACTATACATAACTACAGACAACTAGGTTTCTATGGGAGAATGTTCTTACAAGATATGGATGTCCTTTAAGCTTGACAAGTGATAGGGGTACACACTTTTTGAATGAGACAATCAAGGGATCCTATTAGATGAGTTTATGGTTGCACACCATAAAACTACACCCTACCATCCTCAGGAAAATGGAACTGTTGAGGCCTTTAACAAGATTTTGAGCTAGACTTTGACAAAAATTTGTGATGTTGGAAGAAAGGATTGGGATGAAAAAGTGTCAGTTGTTCTTTGGGCATATAGAACAACTTACAAGAGATTGAACAAAGCCACACCATTTTAGTTGGTGTTTGGCATGGAAGTTGTTCTCCTATAGAATTTATGTTACCTTCTTTGCACATTGCACACATTTGGAGGTCTAGCTGATGAACAGGATTTAGAAGAGCGTATCGAGAAGATGATTCAACTGGATGAGTGATGAGCCATAGCACGATGGAGTCAGAAGTAGGAAAAGGCCAGGCAGAAGGCATGGCATGATAAAACATAAGGGATAAGAAGTTTGAGATTGGACAAATGGTACTTCTTTATGACTCAAAGTTCTTGCACCATCCAGGCAAGCTCAAAGTACATTGGTTGGGGCCATATGTCATCACTTATATACTTGAATCAGGTGCTTTCCAGTTAGAAGCACTTGATGGAACATGGCTACCCGTTACTTTAATGGGAGTAGGTTGAAGCCCTACTATAAATAAGTCTTCTTGGTGTTTGTAATAAGGTAGTATTTCCATTTAGATTAGGTTTTCAATTATGTATTTCCTTAATGTATTTCCTTCATTGTCGCTATGCTTTGTCAATTTAGTTGTTGTTTTTGTGTAATAAGCGCTTGCATGCATGAAGCTAATTACTATGTGAAGAATGTTTATGCGTAGAGGACTGCACATACCTTTAGTGTGGGGTGGTTGTAGTTATCCAAGTAAAAGACTATGGGAATTGAAAGGTGAAAGGAATAAGTTGCTACGGGTGTGCTTTAAGTCAAAAGAAGATTGCTTCTCAAAAGTGACCAAGGATGGAGATGAATGAAAGAATAATATAACATGAGGTAAGTGGAGGCCATGATAACTACCAGGAGAAGGTACAGTGATGAGGTACTCGGGTGCAAGGGGCACGCTTGAAGAGAAGTCTGTGACCAGAGGGTAGGAAGGCACTAGAAGGTTATAGTTGGGGCATGAAGATGTACCACATGGAATGAATGAATTTGGTCAATGAATGAGGGGATATTTGGTAGGTGAAGGAGCAATAAATGCATCAAAATTTGAAAAAAATTATATAAGGATGGAATGTGGATTCATTTTTACCATTGTGACTAAGAGTATTTGAGGAAAGAGCCAAGTGTGAAGAGCTGAGTGATCGGGTTAAGGTGCGAAGGGTGTGAAACCAAGCGTGATAACTAGATCTATGTGAAAAGAAGCTTGCGTCCCGGTGGTGAAGGGTTTGAGTGAAGCAGGGAGACAGAAAAGAGTTAGGTTATGAAGTTTCCACCTAGGGCATGATTGAATCGAGCTAGGGTTTGATTCACAAAGTTGTAGAGTTAAAGAGGAGACATTTGCAAGGTAAAAATGGCACCTAAGAAGGCATCTGCAGTAGCATATAAAAGGAAAGAAGAAGGTGGTCATCGAGGAGGAAGAGATGGCACCCAAAGCCATTTTTCAGAAATGTAATATCCAAAAGGAGTCATCATTGGCCAGGAATGGGATTCACCCATCAGAAAGAGAAAGTAAGTGAATACAATCACAGACTTTGGAGAAAGAAGGAGCTCGATTCCTTGCTCACTTTTAGGATGAACAAGTGCATGACGAGATGACATGCCAGTTTATGATGATGTAGGTGAGAAGCTTCTGAAGAGAATGGGGTCTACCAATTATATGAGCTTCCATATTTTGGGAAGTATGAGCCCTTGTATCAGTGGCTCATGAGCAGAGTGCATGAGGACTTCTTCTACTTTGCAGGACAGAGTTAGAATCTCATCTGCACTTATCTCATCAGTTACATGTTTGAAGGCCACAGAGAGGACATAAAAAGTGATCTCATAGATAAAGCCATGATTTTAAAGACCAGACAGGAGTTGGGGTACCTGAAGGGTCCACATGGAGTATGGATATAGACAAATTGAAGAACTATCCGGTTGTGCAAGTAGCAGCACACACCTTGTTACAAAGTTGAATGATCAGGAGTGGTGGTCACAGGTAAATACTATGTGGTTACACATTGCACGTAAGATGTCAGAAGGGGAAATCTACAACATTGTAGGCTATATTGCAGAAAAATAGTCGAAGAAGTGTGCACAGGAGGGAAGATCAGCTTTGGGGTTGTTCTACTATCACTGGTATTCATGGAGATTGGAGTACCAGATGGACCGAAGGAAAAAGTATGGGAATACCCCATGGAGAACAAGTCACCAGCTGAAAGGTTCAGCAAGTATCTATGTAAAGGGGCCATGATAGATGACGTAAAGAAAAGGGTGGAGAAATGGTATGACAGGCTCCACGTGACATTTGGAGAAGAGTGGCGCATCCCAAAGGACCTACCAGCAGTGGTAGGGAAACAAGTCAGTTTTTGTATATCAACATTTCTACATCATGCTTCCCAATGAAAGATGGAGTCTGGAGCCCTTGGTGTAAATTTCCTTACGCATTCACTGCAAGGTATTTCCAAGCATCTGTTCACATATTTATAGACACATGCATGACAATGGTATTCAATGCAGATAAGGTAGATTGCGACTACCATACATTGAGGAAGAAGTATGTGTATCCTGGAAGAAGTGCTTATATACAAGAGGATCATTTTGGAGGTGTTGAATATTAAGCCAATAAGTTTGGTTGTAGTAGATGTGGGGGCAGCATTGGTGTATCTCTAGTTGAAGCCAAAGATGGAGAATAACAAGTATGTGGAAGGTGAGTTCACACTTCCAGCACCACCAAAGGAAAGCATACAATGGAGAACATCCCAGTGCCTAAGCCCACAAGAGCCAATTGAAGTGGAGGATGAGGAGGAGGAGCACGAAGATAGTGGTGGTTTGGAGCATAGAGGTAGGAGACATCCTACAAATAAGGGTGAAGTTGAGCGCGCCATTACACCACCTCAGCCACAAGAGGGGATGATGAGGACTTGAATGCAAGTCAAGGGGAGCACAGGTTTAAGAGGGTGTTTAGGAGAACAAGGACCCAAGGTGCTACTCCAACCACGTGTGCGTAAATCACCCAGAACTCTCTCCACAAAAGGAGGCAACCATGCAAAGAAGGAGGAAACTGAAGTTAAATGAGGAGGTGGAAGAGTCAGAGGAAAGCACACCTAATTCTCCTACACTTCCAGAGAACACAAAAGAATAGGGTGAGGAATCAAAGGAAAAAGAAGAGGATGAGAAAATACCAGGAGACAGAATATAGAGAATGTTCAGGACATGGAGACACAAGTCCCAAATTTGGAAGCTAAAGTCCTAAGCTAGCAACAATGTCTAGAAGAACAAGTGGAGAGCACATTCCACCAGCCATGGGGTATGTAGAGGATGTAGGAAAAATTGTCCATGCCCACTTCCAGAGCACGATAGCACAAAAGGATTTATTTGGTTGGGAGCTAATGGATGAGGATATGGTGATTGTGTGCACTCAAAAAAGCAACTATCATGGTCAATGCACACCCACATGGATGAGCTTGACTTTGATGTGTGTGAAGAGTCATGCATTTTGAGATGGCTGAAGAAGGCACCCCAAGCTAGACACATGACAGTAAAGCCTCTATCATGTCGGATGAGCAGGTCAGCAATGCATTGGTGAAGGTTTCTGCTGAGGTGGCTAGAAGAAACATGGACAAAGCTGCTGACAATCGAGCAGTTGCGTGAGGAGATGAAGACAAAGGATGCAGAGATAGCACATAACACAGAGAGGACTTCACGCAAAAGAAAAATGAAGTATTTATCAGCATCACAGAGGAGATTGGGGACAATGTCATCAGAGAAAGGCCACACTTGGAGGCCAAGGTACCACAGATGTTTCCTTGATACACTATGTAGGAAAGTTGGTGGACTTGGTACTTGAAGATGAACCTCTGCATGCATGCCAAGCCAAGGCTCAGAGAAAGATGTCGAATGAGAGAAAGCATCGGTGATGTGAAAGATTTACATCTTATGAAGGGTTGTTGCAAGCATTACAGGAAGTATTGAAGAAAGCAGACCAGGCTTTAAACATATGCACAGCTCTAGAGGTGCTTATCAACATAAAGACCCTAGAAGAAAACAATGAGGTCTAGAAAGTGATGAAGGATGAGACATTGGGCCATGTAGAAAGATTGTCAATGGTTAAGCAGAAGCGTGAGGCCCTAGCAGCAACACAAGAGCCACACAAGACTCGACTTGGTTGGAAGAGCTTGGGAAGCTAATTGCGTAGAAGATGGATCTTTTAGAAGGGAGAATGACATCAATGTCCAGCATTGTGTTGGTTCTACAGAATGAAAAGGAGAGATTGCGAGGGATGAGTTGGAATCCATTGTTGTGGACATCCCAGAAAAAGTAGAACAAGCACTCACTGAATGGTAGGTTTTGGAGGCCAAAATAAAGGAGGAGTATCCAGAGTTGATACTTCAAATTGATACAGAGGAGGTTGCCTCATAACCTCATAAAAATTATTTATTTATCTACATTCTTTCATTCTTATTCTTTCCATTCTTCTATTCTTTACTTCAATTTTGGAGATACCCATTGTCGGGATGATAATGAGATTAGTGTGGGGTAATGTTGATCAAAGAATACTTGTCAAAGATCACACAAGGAGTTTGCACGTGGGATAGAAGGCCTAGGATCAAGGGTGGAAGGACAGGAAGGACCCGCGCGTGGAAGGCAAGTTCAGACTTTCAGGACTTAGCTGATTTTGAGCATGAAGACCTATTTTTAGAAGATGGCATGTGGAACACACCAATGATGTAGAGACGTGCGCGTCATGCATTGTCTATCTTTGGAGGATCGGATCGAAGTGTTTTGCATGGAGATGAGCTAAGAATAGGATTGACACTTCAGTTAACTGCAAGAGGTCTATAGATAGCACACTTGCATGTGTGGTATGCTGTAAAATGGCGTGTGGCTATCAATAGCATGTGGCCTATTTCTGGAATAGATAAGTGGTGAAGGGAAAGTCCCCACCCTATATATATGATGTTAGGTACATAGTAGATGAGTGTGTATGTATGTGTGATGGATGTATGGAGGTATAGAGATATGTGTGATGGATGTATGGAGGTATAGAGATATACGCATATGATGGAAGATGAATTAAGTATATCAGATCCATAGTGCATGCATTGGTATAGATTGACATTGATATCTTGTAAGGAGCTTATATATTTATTAATAGATGGAAGATATTGGTGAATCTAAGTGTCATTTCTATGTGTGTAATTGAGTAGTGCATGTTATTGATTGATCATGACAAAGTGCAGGTGGTACAAGAGCACTAGGGCGCAACATGCACACAAACACCGTAACTACATTTAGGTCTAAAATGTAGTGCAACACTCGATTTAGTAAGCCCATTTGTTATGGCGGTGAGGTCGATCGGCCCGTTCATTTTCATATTTTATTTTTAGGGTTTTTATACTTCTTTGTTACTTACAGTCATTCCTTCATCTTGTCATATTTCACACACTCGGCATAGCTCAAGAAATCCAACACGATAGACAAACAATATTTCAAGTCATCTTGTGACCTTACGTAAATCAAATTCTAAGCATTTGCGAAACCCGGTGCCTTTTTTACAAACCAGACACCCTAGGGCACCACAAGACCTTCCCAAGCACCTCAATCTACTTAGATCCCCGGATCGGCCTTTTCGAGACTTTTGGGTGTTCGTTCCTACTCCTAGATTTTCTTTTATCGACATGCGACAAATTGTAACAATCTCCTATAATCATCTAAGTCATTTCTCCTTACTTCCTTACACATTAGGGTTTTATTTTATTTAGTATAATTATTTTAAATCATTTCCATATTGTTCTTAGCATATTTTATAGTGTTTTAGTCCTCCTATATTAGATTAACTAGTGGTTATACTTCCATAGTATTAGATCCTATTTTTAGTTAATCATTTTGGTGAACCTAACATGTGAATAGGTCTCTCATCCTCCCATTTTATGCCCGTTACTCGTAGTGGTCACTTCAGACCCCTCCACTATTGTGAACTTCCTTCTCTCCTTCATTGTACTTCTAGATCCATGGCTGACATACCTACCTCTATGACTAAAAACCCTTAGATAACTCCAACCAAGTTCCCCTTCATGAAATTGAAGCCATTGATAGTGAGAAGTCCTATGACAAAGACACTAATGTTGACCAAGAACAACTTGATGCTATTACTAATTTTCATCAGGCTTTACGTGAGAATCTCACTCATCTTCCTCATGTCTTACATGCTTTAATTCTGCCCAAGCAAGCTCGAGAAGCTTCGGTCGCCATTTCTTCCACCCTATGGTCTCTACACCACCCATTTATGTTTCCACTCCTATTACAACTCTTTCCTCTTGCCCACCATGGTACTTCTCATATACAACTTAGTTCTTCCTCCAATATTCCCGATTTCACATTGTTATATTGCCATCTCCAAAATCAAATCCACTAGTTGTAATTCATTACCTCTCGAGGACCTCTATCTCTTGACTCCACATCCTTATTGCATTCCCCCTTCGCCAATGATATTTTCTTACTCGTTCCCTCCTAACTTCATCTCTCCTAAATTTCCCATTTTAAAGGCCATGGTGACCCACAGGAACATCTCTGTGCTTTTCATGTCGCATGTCTTGACTACATCGATGATCATACTATCCTTGCCAAGTTATTTCCACATAGCCTGCAAGACTATGTGATGCGTTGGTTCTATGACTTACCCATCCATTCGGTGGTTTCTTTTACACATCTGGCTAACGCTTTTCTCATGCATTTTTCTATCAATATCGGTTCCACACTCTCTTACGCCCAACTAGCCCAGCTTAAACAAGGCTCCAATGAACACTTCCCTGATTATGTCTTATGGTATAAGAATAATGTAGCCAAGATGACCAATGTCCTCATAGACTTTGAACTTCAGGATTTATTTGTTCATAGTCTCTTGCCACCTCTACAAGATAGTGTTCTCTTTGATCAACTTTATCACGCTCTCAAGCTTCACGAGACTAAACTCGTCTCCATAGGCAAGCTCAAATACCAGGATTCACCTTCTTCCTCTATCTCGTGCCAAGCAAGACACTAATCAAAGCATCTACACCTAATTCTATAGATATAATTTTTTTTTTTAATGCGGTTTCCACTACTAAGGAATTATGACCTCACCGTATAGGTGTCCTCTCACTTTGTAGACACCAAATTCGTGTCTTACGACCCCTTGTGACCCGCGTCCCATTTCGACCTAACCTCATTACCTAAACTTTACACAATTTTATTAATTACCTTGTAATTGATAAATCCACATCACCTTACCCGCTACCTCACTCTGCCACCTCATCATGACCTAGCCCTAACCCTAAACTAACCTAATTAAGACCCATGACTTGGTCAGACTCACATCCATAACTAATGCCTCCTTACTCGCACCCAAAGCTGACCTTCTAGCCATTTGACCAAGCCCATGGCCCATCTCTCGGGAAAGCGCTTGAGGGAATGTGGGCTATTTTACTAAAAATAGCCTACTTTTTCCCTTCCGATGCGGTTCTGCTACTCGGCCGCCGTCGATTACTGCAACCGCCATCGGTTCCCTGTAAATGGGCTCCCAAGGCAAAACAACGGATCAGAATTTCATTTTGGAGATCGGTCGAAAGGATTTCTGGATCAGCGAGAGCATTGCGAGCGAGGAGCAAGTCCGAGATCTTCACTGACTTGACGGAGCGAGAGGCGAGTAAAGAAACCAAGTGTTTCTGACCAGGAGATCACTTGCATCTTGGTCAAAACCGGTAAGTCACATCTTGCGTGTCCTTTGTTATAACATTTCTTATGCTTCTTGAATCTCGGTGCTCCTAAATCCATTTAAATCCACTACCCAACGTGCCATTGCATCTAGCTGTCATTCTTTTGCTTCTAATCATCCCATTTCCTAATACCATCCAAAACCAGCCATTCTGAAACACCACCATAGCTACGAAGATCCTAGAACCCACCGGTATCGGTTATCGATGTAACAGCATCGGTTATCGATGCAAACATCGATTCCTCAGATCAAAACCGAAAACCAGCCTTTCCCCTACCGGTTTAACAAAATAATTTAATTGATATTTTGCGGTCTTTTGTGTTAATTCATATTAGTAGGGGAACTGACCACCTTGAAAGGAAGTTTTATATTTCACAGGCCCCAAGGCGAGTTTCCTCATTTATTGTTTAATCAAAATCTTGTGGTCTTGTGTTCTTATTTGCGGTAGTCCTTCCAAGACAAAAAGGAGTTCTCCGCGATCGGCTGATCTTTCTCTGATGCAGCGCACACCATCTCGACATTGACAGGTATTCCTCCTAACCCTAACCTCATCTGTTTAAAAGGAATGAAAGGATAGAAGCAAATCTATTCCCGAGAAGCGAAACATTAAAGCGAAACATTTTGGCACGCAGTGGGACCCATTTTGGGTTTCTTTCTCTTGCTTATTTTCATTTTAGGAAGCATATTTGTTGTTCTTGCTTTTGTTATATATTTAGTAAAGAATTTGTCTTGATTTCCTAGTTTCGCATTAGTGAAAGTCATCTCTCTTGCTTCATCGAATATAATTTTTGATTTGGGTTTAAAACACGTGCATTGCATTCCCTTGTTGTTCTTGAATTCTAGTGAACATAGATTAAGTAACAGTGCGTACACGTGGGGTGATATCCACGGTATTGACGAAATTAACCTTAGTTTCACTTGCACTTGCTGCACATACCGAATCACTTCACATTAACACAACAACTCAAACATCCCCCTTTTCCGGTATTCCTCCACCCGATTGAGCTAACCTTATAAGCCAAAACAAACTTGACATTTCCCTAGGTCTTGTTGTTTAGGATTACGACATCATCTTACGTCTAAAGGCATAAGCCCACGATAACTAAAATTAACCTAGGATTAGTCTCTAGATTTGCGTGTGCCTCTTTGCTTGTTTTCAAATTCTGTTTTCTGTCATACTTTGTCTTACTGATCAATAAGTTGATAAATATACTCAACGTTGCTAAAAATCAAATTAGCAGACCTTTTATATCTTCTTATCCTAGACTTTTGACACGGCATCGGTTAAAGGACTCGACGCGTCGTTTGCTCTGACCAACACGGTTACTAAGCATTAAACGATATCGATTCTTTGTCTTCATCACCCACAAACCAAAGACCAACTTGCGATTCATCATTACGAGGTTGTTTTTGTTCTTGATAGATTGAAACTTTCTGTGTGTTCTTGTCTATGGTTGTCATCACTCGGAAGCAAGCGCGCCATGCCATGGTTTCACATGCCTGCTCTGTGTCTTTGCACGAATCACCCCCTTCACATTACATAGGGAACCCTACGGACACCGGTGAGATCCCCAAATTCTGTAGGACACAAGGACTTTGCCAAATTTTTGGATGCTAATCCCAAAGATTTGTCTGATACTATTTGTCTCATGCCCCGGCACCGTGCGCTTTGATGGTCGGCTCCTTATTGGCATGCCTATTAGTATAGCTTTGCTCATTTAGCTCCCACTCCTCCCGATAACAACTTTGCCTTACTTCTGCATCTCTAGCCCCGTCTCCCAATCCGACAGCTTGAGGGTTCATACGACCCGATTAGCTTTTCCTTTGGTTAACCTTGGACCCCACGTATCGTTACCACCAGTGCCCCCTATCTCATCTCTCTTTCGAGACCACTCCATTCATGACTTACTCTCTACCACCTATTCACACGAGCTTTCCTTCTCAAGCTCCGCCTACCTTTTCATTCCCATACACGTATCCATAACCTCAACACCTTATATGGGACATCCCTACATTACGTGGCACCATCATCTCATCCAACCACAGATTTCATCAAACAAATGATGGACAAAATACAAAACACGGAGGCTTCCGTTTGAAGTCGTAGCGCGCACTGACATACGAAGCAAGTTTGTGGGAGCCCATTCACCCTTCTGTCCCCCTTCATTCATATCCTCCTCGTGGGAGTTGCCAAAGTTTACTCGTTTTAACGATAAAGAGGATCCTCAACAACACTTGCGATCATTTAGACATGCTTGTTATTTGATTGCCCATGATGATGCCTTGTTACTCGCACCTTTCCCATGTCCTTATCGGGACTTTTGCCCGAGTGGTACGAGTGCTTTAACCCGACACTCAATCTTCTCTTTTAACCAACTAGCCCAATCTTTCTTGGATCATTTCTCCATTAACATTGCCAAGAAAGTATCATCATGACCTCATGCCATCAAACGATTTGAAGGCGAATCTATCACGATTTCGTTGGACGATGGCGGGGCCTTATCGACCACTTACGTATGCCTTGCCTCAAACCGAACTCATCGAACTATTTACGCGGGCTGCGCTACAAGCTCATCTCCCCTACCCTCCAAATTCAAACTTTCCGCACATTCGGCGAGGCCTTTACCATGGCTCAAACTAGAAATTCGAGCCTTAGAAGAAGAGAAATTACGGTTGCATGTAACAAAACCCCAATTTCAAACTCCCGATTCTACCAACAAGCCAAACACCACCACTTCTCACGCGTCCACTTCTTCTAAATCAAAGGAGCTGTCCACGCGGTAATGGTCAAATCTCAAACACCGTCCCATACTCATGAAAACCACTTATAAGTACAAAGCCGAGCCCACCAATTACACTCCCTTAGGAGAAACGTATGGCGTCATCCTGGAGAAATTGCTCAAAGTGGGGCTATCACCTTGCCCCTGTTAAACCTCACTCTGGGTTTGACTCCACCCGCGATACCTTCTGGGTACAAAGAAAATGACTTTTGTAACTTTCACCGCGTAAAAGGACATAGTCATGAAAACTGCAAGATGTTGAAAAACATAGTGCAGGAAATGGTTGACGCAGGGGATATAACCCTCGATAATCCTAACGCCCCTGCTAACCGAAATCTGAAAATTTTCAACAAGCCATTCCCGAATCACTCGTCCAACAGTAACGTGAACCAAGATATCTTAGCCGAGGAGAGTGTTCATGAGATCCATGCAGTCTTCGATTCTCAGCCAAAAGCCTCTATTGAAAAAATTTTAAATCAAGCCTCTCCACCAACACAGGAGTTTGAACCTCCTTCACCACCATCAAGCCAAAGTGAAATCATTCCTTTACCCATAGAAGAGTTAACTGCCCGGACTTCTCTTCTCATCGACGAGTCTTCTTACACCACATTCCTACAAGGCTGCGTGGCGGATCTTTATCTAATTTATCTATTTCCCAAACGTCCCCTTCTACCACTCTTGCTTTACACAAGAGGAAGGCTCGCCACTCCTTTTGACATCCTTAGGCAGAAATCTCTTACACTAACATCATCACATTCTTTAAACGTGACAGATCCTCGAACACGCCCTCCTACCTATTAGTCCCTCATCGCCTAAATCTTTTCAACGACGTAGGTTGACCTCTTAACATCTATTGATACGATGCCTCATCTACCTCCTGTGTCACACCATGGTGGACTGGAATTACAACCCACCTTTCTTCCGTACAAAAATTACAAATCACACACAGGGGATCGTTCCACGGAAGATAGACGAGGCCCTATGGGAACGTTTGAGTACCCCTTTTTCTACTCAAATGCAAATGGCCCGATCTGATGTCTCCACCATATACCCGAAGTGCTTACGAAGCTTAAAATGCCCCCTTCTCACCTTCACCCCCTCACCTCTACGAAATGCCCCGTCCACTTCTATCAACTTAACCGAGATCTTCCCATACGCAGGACCTCACCATGCCCGGTCTAACGCACCCGCTAAGCGACTCGATCTATCCAAAAATAAATCCGCTCCACCACCTAGAGACAAACTCAATCCATGCCCCTATCACAATCAAAACCATCATCGTCATACCTACCTTCCATATTGGGACCCCATCCCTCTACCTTACATCAATATATCATACCTCCTGCGTTTTCTTCAAAACAACCTACGCCTTCCGCACCTATCTGAGAAATTCGGGTATAGCAACACCGTCACTCCGCGTATCATGTCCACTATCGACCCTAAACAAATTCCATCATCAAAAGATTTGTTTTCGGTCCTCCTATTTCCCGTGGTTGTTTTTACGATACCACATCATCTGCGGCCTCATCATCGAACATAACTTCTGCGCGAAAAGAAATCACGTTTAGTAAAAACCATGTATCAACACCCCTCGGCTAAACCACCACCCGTGCGAACCAATCATACCCAAGCATTACCAAAACCCGCCTGACCAATACCCTCATCCTCTTCCGATTTTGACCCACTCGAAAGGATCTTACGCCAAAATCCTTACTATGTTGGTGGAGAATGCGACCATTTCCCTACCTCCACTTAGACCTTATGACCCGTCTAAGCCCCGACCTATGGGTTACGATGAGTCTAAAATCTACGCTTATCACCGCACACCAGGACATGATGTGGAGGGATGCAAAGCTCTAAAAACCATCCTTCGTCAGTCACCTCTCCCGGATAGAAAGATTAAGAAAGACAACTTACGAAGGGAGAGACCTTTACCTCTCATTCCCTCTCCTATACCATTTGTCCCCGCCTCACCAAAATCTATCATTATTACAACCCCACCTCTTGAAGACCATGAGTTATCCCCACCATCTTCCTCATCTCAGGTCTACGAGATTAATATGATTAGTGTCGCTACTCGAGGGCAGAAAAAGAATGGGAAAGCAAAAAAAACACACTGCGGCATCTCTTTCTCCGTCAAACATCCCGATTGCACCACCACCTAAAGTGGTCATTCGCGAGACCCTTTATCCGTCTCTAATGGCATTGCCCACCAGAAATATGATTAAACAAATTCACCAATCGCAGTAAAAATGACATTTGTATGATCTCATTCGGACTTCTGAATCTCATCGACAAGCTCTCGTTGAGATCCTTGAGGATAGAGGTTTTACCTAATTAAACCACCTGCCCTGTCACCTCCATTCTAACACCCAATCACGTTGCTTCTCTCACCCAAACAACCCATTGCCCAGCCAACTTACTCTCGTCTCAGCACAACAAGCTGCTGCGAGTCGGTTTCTCGAAGATGAAATTGTCGACTTTGAGTACGAAGACCACGACCTGCCCTTTTCATCTCGCTTACATCCGGGACATTCGAGTACGTCGGGTTATGATTGACGGGGCGCTAGCCTAAACATCATCTCTTGAAAAGCCTTCCAACGGATGAACATCCCTTCAGTTGCATGTGTGCGACCCCATCATGTTGCGGTCATTCATGACGCTTATTACTTCTACCTTAGGCACCGTGATCCTCAACATTCGGGTAGGACCACGTACTTTACCCGAACTCTTCTATGTCCTTGAGGGAGAGTTCGATATAATATATTGTTGGGTCGTCCTTGGATCAGGGCCATGGGATGCGTTCCTCAACCTTACATAGATGCATAAAATTTGAGTACGAGGGAAGTCTTACACCATAAAAGTGACCCTCCCCCTTTAAAACCTGCAATATGTTATACCGCCCGAACGATGTGCTTATACCAATCAAGACACCCATACATTCAACCTAACCATCCTCCTCAATGTACCTCAACCATCCACCTCAACCGCACCTTTCGCCTTGATTGATGAAACCACCATCGCAAAACCACTTCCCTTCCCGCGGACTAACATTCCAACCTCCGACCCTTAGTAGATGTTTTTTAGGCGCCTTACGGCTGGGGAGTACCGCCTATATAACGTTAGTTCTTTCCCTACCCCGCGGAGTATGGACAATTACATGCACATCCCACCTCGACGGCCAGTCGCGTGGGGAGATAATCTCTTACGGACCACCCCATTGCCACACTAACCTAACGTATGGGGGTGTTGGCGCATCCTCCATTACCCCGAACCTCCTCTTGGTGTGGTTCCTTTCCATCCGATTTTCAATACTTGACAAATCATCGTTTTGCCCTCACCTTCTTGACTCGCTGTGCGTGGAAAGGCTTTGGTTTTGGCCTTTACGAACAAGGCCGACATACACTCATTCCCGTGACTACCCGTAAACATAATGATCGCAGTGGTCTCGGTTTTCCCGAAACACCTACACAGGAGACACCTCCTGTCAGCTGTATCCTGGAAGAAGAAGACGCCGCCCCTACCAAACCATCATCACCCACTTTGCCATCATCACCCGCAGAATCTATAGACCCTGAATCCATCCCTCCTAACTTTTTTTTTTCATAAATGCTATCTTCATAGGTCCTCTCACTTATCAACGCGATAATGACGACCCATCTTCTTTGCCCCTTCTTTATCCAGACATGATCGAAGAGGATTCACCTTTGATTAATGTTGTTGAATGCCAGGATGATGACTCCATCCTCACTTACCTTGGCGCGGATGATTCTTATATTGAACGAGCCTTACCATCTCGAAACCCAAACTATCTTTGAATGAATCTACCATAGAAATCAATATCCACACGGAGGAGGATCCTCACATTGTGAAGATTGGACAATCCCTTAACACATCAGAACAAGCCGCCTTTACTACCTTTCTCCGTGCTCATGCAACCAAGCTTTCGCATGGTCTTACGCCGACATGCCGGAATTGATCCTACCATCGCCAGTCCATAACATCACCCTAAACCCCGATTCCAGGCCCGATCAAAGAAATTGAGAAAATGCATCCACGCATTGCTCTCTTGGTCAAAGAGAGCTCAACGACTCCTTTTGTTTCCTTCATCTTGCTATTGACTATCCTCAATGGATTTCTAACATCGTACTGTCACTAAAAAGCGTGGGGACTTTGGATATGCACAGTTTCGGGATCTTAACCTCGCTTGCCCTAAGGATGACTTCCCCTTACCTAGCATTGACCAACTTGTTGATCTAGCTGCAGTCATGAGATGCTCTCTCTCATGGATGGCTTTTCGAGATCTGACCAAATTTTGGTTGCCCGTGAATAAACACAAAGCCCTTCATAACTCCTTGGGAACCTTACATTATCGTGTCATGCCATTTGGCCTTAAGAATCTTTGGTGCTTTACTATCAGGCGGCTATGACCTACATTTTCATGACATTATGCACACTATCCTTGAAGACTATGTCGAATGATCTTCTCGGCAAGTCTAAACATCGTAGTGAACATCTCGATGTTTTAACCATTATTTTTGATCGCTTTTTATAATATTACGTCCGCTTGACCAAAGAAATGTGTCTTTGGTGTTCTTTGGAAAACTTCTTGGCTTTATCGTCTCTTTGCGTGGCATTGAGGTCGATCCATCTAAAGTCAAAGCTATCCTAGAAATGCCCCCACCCAAAATCTCAAACAATTACGTAGTTTACTGAGGTAAGCTTCATCTATCCGACGTTTCATCTCCCACTCTCGGATCGGTGTCGACCTTTCCATCACCTCCTTAAAAGGATATTGCATTCCAATGGAGCGAAGAATGTCACCAAGCCTTGAAGCTCTCAAATCCTATCTCTTAGACCACCCGTGCTTATCCCACCCCAAGATGACCGCCCTTTCTACCTTTACCTTTCCGCCACCGACCACGTTGTAGGAGCCATGCTTGCACATCGTGACTACGAGAATCGCGAACAAGCCGTTTATTATATAAGTCGTACTTTGGTGGACTATGAGACTAGAGTACACACATGTAGAAAAATTGTGCCTTGCCTATCATTCGTGGCCACCAAACTCCGACACTACCTTCTAAATCACAAGACTTTCATCATCACCAATACGGACCCCATCCATTACATGTATGCCAAACCTCATCCCGAACCAACGCATTCTTTAGATGGCTCATGCTTCTCGCCGACCTCGACCTTGAGTTTGTCCACCAGAAATCAATCAAAGGACAAACCATCGCAGACCAACTTGCGGAAGCTCCTTTACCGGGAACAATTTACCAATTTCACATTTCCCGACGAACTCATCGCTACTCTTTCCCTCACGGAGGAGTCGTACCCAATGACCCTCTTCTTCGATGGATCTAAATGCCAGCACGGCGGAGGAGCCGGCGTTGTTCTCATTCCTCTCAACGCTGAACCTATGCCTCTTTCATTCCGACTTGATTTCCCTTGCACTAATAATACGGCGAATACGAGGCCCTTGTTACTGGTCTCAGTTGCGTTACACTTAGGTATCAAATCTATCAACATTTTTGGCGACTCTCGATTGGTAGTCGATCAAGTTATGGGCGTCTACCAATGCAAAAATGAGGAACTTCAAAAATACAAACACTACGTGGATTCACTTCTAGCCTTATTTACCCACTATTCTATCTGAGCCATTCCCAGCTCCACTAACAAATTTGCGGATACTATGGCTTGCTTAGCCTCGCAAATTCCCATGCTTGTGACTCTACGAATTATTCGTCGTGGTCCAACAACTTTTTGCCCCATCCTATTCAACCCAGGTAGTTTGTATGATAAATACTATGTCTACTAATTCAAAGGATACCTAGTACCACCAATTTCACGACTACCTTCTGATCTCTTGTCCTCCCACGACCTTACTAGTAGCGGCAAACGTGCTTTTCTTAAAAGTGTTTCACGTTATGTTGTCATGGGGGACTCCTCTATAAACATGGCTTTGATGGCATCCTCTTCCTTTGTCTAATCTGGCGGCGCGGAGGCCACTCATACCATCCAACGAGGTCCATGACGGTATTTGTGGTGGACATTTTAGCGGCCTTCACTGGTGTGCCAAACGAATCCTTCGCCTTGGTTATTATTGGCCTACTCTCGATACGCATTGCTACTTCACGAATATGTTAAGCGTTGTGTTATGTGTCGAAACATGCCAACCTTGACATACTCCTAGCCACCCGCTCCGGATCGCTCGAGATCTTTGGCCCTTCTCACAATGGGGTTTAGACCTTATTGGTGAGATTCACCCAACCTCTTCACAACGTCACTACCGTTGGATAATCACAATGACGACCGAATATTACACAAAATGGGTGGAGGCTATTCCACTCATTTGATCAAAAAAGAAAAATTGTCGAGTTCATTAACCACCACATTATCTGTCGTTTTGGTGTTCCTCATCGCACGATAACAGATAATGGAAAATCTTTCAAAAACAAGTTGTTGCAAGACCTTTGTGGCAACTTTGGTATCAAACTTAGTTTCTCATCACCTTACTATCCACAAGCCAATGGGCAAGCGAGAGTCCTCTAATAAAACACTAACCAAAATCCTCATGAAAGTTGTCATGAATCCGGAAGAAATTAGCACGATCACATTCCCTTTGCCCTTTGGGCTTATCGTACTTAGCATTCGTACCTCTACTAATGCCACACCTTTTTCTTTGGTATACGGTACAGAAATTTGTTTTGCCTCTCGAAATACAAATACCCTCCTTAGAATATCTCTTCGGGATATTCTCACCAAGCGATGATTTCACGAGAAGCGGTTAGCCCAATGGAGCTTCTTGACGACGCCGTCTTCTGACTCTTGATCACCTTCAAATCTATCAAAAACGCATTAAACGTGCTTATGATAAGCGACTTCATGAGCGTACCTTTAAGGTTGGTGATCTTGTTCTCAAAGAGAATCAACATGTAACCAAACTAGAAAAGAGCAAACGTGGAAAATTTGCTCCCGATTGGATTGGGCCTTATATAATCACTCATACCTATGGATGCTGGTACTTATCGTTTAGCTTCGCAATGGTAAACTTGAGCTGAACCCCTTAATGCCTTGCATCTTCGACCATTCTCTTTGTTGAAATTAGTGTTATATCACTTCTTATCTACCTGTAGCTCGTCCCTTGAGCTCACTTACCACTACATACACTCTGTTTCCTACACCTCATAATAATCAAGCTCACATAGTTTGATCCTCACCTCCCCTTGATGATGCCTTCCCTTTTTAGTCTAGTCCATGACTTCAAAATATTAAAATAAGCCGTATTCTTATGGGATTTTCTTGAGTCAAACTTCTACTAAACTAGATGCTTCATGCCAAATGAACATCTAGTCATCTAAATTAAATATAGGCTTGCTCCCTCGAAGGACAGCTATATGCCGAACTATTCTTTGCTATTATATATATTTGCTCCCAGAAGGACACTATGCATTACAATCATATCTCTCTTATAAATAGTTGCTCCCTCGAAGGACACTATACACGGTCGATCGACCTTTATCGAAGCTTCTCGCGTTGATCGAAACTTTCGTGAAGACCTCAAGAATAATACAATCATATCCCTTGTAGACTTCCCGCATCGATCGGTCTACATTCAATAAAAGAAAATCCTCATTCAAAAGGACTTTTGAGTCATGGACTTGTCTATTTAGGGTAGGTTCTCTTTCGTCGAACACTCACTTTGTAATAAGTTCTCCGTACCTCAAATTTATATCATCCACCTCACCTCACCATTTGTTTCAACTCAAGGGACGTAATGTACGCTCGATATATTGTGATCACACAACTCTTTTCACCTATTGACTTCTCGTCTATGCACGGTACTAGGGCTCCAAGCTCATTCTACGTGGTGTGGTTTGTTTAGCTCTCTTCATCTACGGAGCACTCTTTCTGCTTTGCCTCGCATCTAGGATTGTGTGTTGACCTTAATCGGGACCCGATTCCCTACTACTTGGGTAGGCTAACTTTCACTTCCCTCATACCTTTTACAGCATCACCAATTCATTACCAACACCATCCACCTTACCTTTACTAATCTTAATATTTTTACCAACCAACCAATTACCTAAACCGTACCCAATTGCTCAATTCGCCTCTCCACGATCCTAAGGGAGAACTACATCGATCGAGGCCCCTCCTTGCTTTGTGCAATGGGCTATGTAGGCGAGAACTTCGGAGACATGGGGTCTCCCAGAGTTAGCTCGACCATCCCCTAACATAACCTATCTGTGTGGTGAATATAAATATTTTTGTGTATTTCTATTTAATCACAGTCCTCTTTATCCTTTTCCAAAACACCGAAAATCAAAACACAAACAATCTTATTATTATCGTAACTCAAATCAACATACATATTCAGTTTTATTTAGATGTTAAACAAATACATCTTCTCTATCATCGACACGTAGGTCGGCATCCTTATTTATTCTTATACCTTGCTAACATTTACTCAGACCCTCACGCCTCATCCCGAACTAGGTGATGATCGTGATCGTCGACCCCTCTCGCCGGGCCTCTCTGTCCTCAAAGGCACCATGGCTATTGGTACCACCCACTAATCTACCATCTCTCCTGTAACATATGAATACGCCCTCTCGCATGGGAGGACTCCGGCCTCTAGTCTCTCCCCCGTGACTCATGACCACTAACATCCTCTTGTCTCATTCACTGCGTTTGGAGCTGCTGAACCAAAGCGCTGCGAGCGATCCCTCTCTCTGCTGTAATCACGCTATGTCGGGACGCTCACGTACACCTCGCGATTCTGCTACCCACCATAATCTATAGGCCTCTGTCGTTCTCGCATCCATTACCTGCGATGGGCTGCTTACCTCTTGAGCCCTTACGGAGGTGTTGGCCGGGGAGGTGAGAATCTTTGCCTCGGCGTCGATCCTCATATATGGTCTATAAGCCGGGGTATATCTGCACAAATCCAAATTGTCGCCGCACGTGATCTATAGGAATCCTCTCATACTCACCCGGCTGTGCCTGCGATCCACCTCGATCGCTCTGCACCCTCAACTCCTCGGCTATGTTCTCTATTACCATATAGTTTCCGTATGGCCTCCAATGAGATATCCATGCGAATCGTCACTCTCTCTCCCATACATGCACTGTAATACTCAATATCACCCGTCACGGCTGGATCGGCCTCTTGTTCTGTCTGGACCCATCGTCGAATCCCAACCTCTGCGCTCCGGTTTCTCCCATTGGATGGGTCGGCTTATTAATCGCACACAAACAATGTGCTCATAGGCCCAGCAGTGTAATAAGTATGAACTATCCGGTGTAGATCACTGTGATTTCGCCTCTGAGCCCATAAACCCTGTATAGCTCCACGAAATATGCAGGTGCCCATGCAAAGTCACGTTCCTTTCTATCATCTCCCGAATAACACACATCATGCCTTTGGAAATCTTCCCCCTTAGCCCTCGTATGCATAATACCCTACCGCTATCATTAATATCACTGCTTGCTAACCTTGTCTCCTCGGGGTGTCTGTCATACATTACCCCATATGTAAAAGATAAACCTCATTTGTGTCAAATCTCGTGCGTATGGACCAAATCTGCTTTGTTATCGCTCCCGTGCCGTATTTAGGTAGTGCACGATATCTTGGTTCTCTGTAATAGGGAGTCTCGAATCCGAAACACATCTTCCAATATTCTTGTCATCTCCCTGTTGGCGGATAAAAGGTATTTGTCTCGGGATTCCATCTCTCAATCAATGCCTGCACATAGCATGATTACGTGCGATTAAGTGAATAATAAGCGGATTCCACTTAACCCCAAACGATTTATCAATGTCCATTCAATGGTGTTACATCCGCTCGGATTAAGTGACAACGGCTTTGGCACTATCATTCATCCTCAATCCACGCCTGCCTCTGCTGCGTACACCAAAACAACAAACAACCATTCAATCAAGTCGGGTTTTTTCAAACATTGCGGAAATTCCTCCGATGCTTAGGTATCGGTTATACATAACCGATATCGGTTGAGTAACCGATACCGGTTCTCCCTAACATTCTACCGGTCCTTTCGATTACATACATCTTGCCTAAAACAACCACCTACGACAATAAATTGCTCGTTTATTCCTCTCTGTATACCACGACATACCCCAAAACCCGTGATTACCTACCACGTAACACTTACCTCACTTATAACCCTTGCTTTATCATGTTTTCTTCTTCATATCTACCCACTTAATCTCTTATTCATAACACATGCAAAAATCAAATCACAACCAAAACATTTACCTCTGGGGTTGCAGTAGCTTGAGGTGGCCCTTGTCTTCCCTCTTGTCCCTGCCTGCTGGATGTTTCTCCTCGTCCTGCCATTATCACCACTCTTTTCAAATTCGCCTTTCTACTTTCTGAATCTCCGATCACATTCACCTTCCCAGTCTCTTTTCTTATCACCCAAATCTCTCATACAAATTCCTGTCTCTCTTCTCCTTATCACTCAAATCTCTCATGCAAATACCTGTCTCAGTCGTCAAAAAGCGTCGCGTTCGCGTATTTAACCTCTTGCATGGCTCTAAAATTAAAACTTAAGTTGCCACCCTAGCTTTTCTATTTTTAGAAAAGCTCATACCTAAATAACCGGTATCGGTTACTTAACCGATATCGGTCTATCAGCTACCGATATCGGTTACACACCTATCTTTTCTCAACAGCGTTCTTTTCTTCATTTCTCACCTAAATTTTTGTCGCACGCCTCTTTTCTGCATAAACAACACAATTTACCACATTTGTTCATCCACCACACATAGCATTACAATTTCATTAACATCATTTATTTTATACAAATACACAAACCATCGACTACGGATGCCTCAAGAAACTATCAATCTATACATCATTTGGATCCAACTCATCGATTACATATATCACAATGTCACAAAACCACCAATTCATCACATAACTTTGACATTCATATATCGTGCAAAAACAAAAACATCAACATCATCCATCTATCAACATGTCAACTAAAACTTATCATACATTACATATTACCAACCATTAACAAAATATTTAAACACATTTTGAACACTTTGCGAGGATTAAAACATCGTCTCTATATATATACAAATTTTCAAAAATACAATGTGCCCCTACATCGGGGCCTCTGTGATCTCATAATACACCCAAAGCCGCACGCGGGCGCGATAGCTGTCAAAAAATCTCGACTCGGCTCATGGGCCGGTCCTCGTATCAAAAATAGATATATACTCGGCTCATGCGGCGGTATCCACTCTCTGACCCCTACTCGGCTCACTGACCGGGTATACTGATAAATGAATAAATGAATAATACATAGGCACGCGAGGCCTCTCTCAATACACTCGGTTCGCGAGGCGGTGCCCATCTCTAAATACAAAAGTCATGTGCAGGATCCCTCGGCTCTCCCCACCAGCCCTCGGCACCTCTCCCCGCTGGTCCCTGTGGTGCCTCTCGCCTCCTTTGCACTGTGACGGACCCACCGGTGTGGTTGCGCCTCCACCGAGACCTCGGCTCAGAGGTCTGCGCTCTGTGTGCCGCATAGGGCGATAATCAGCCAGCCGTACCATCAAGAATATCTGATAGTATCGGGCCTCTGCTCTAGCCTCCATGTAGTGCTCTCGAGCCACCGTAGTCTTGGGGCTGGTCCCGACACCTCTTACCCGTGCCCCATTGTGCTGTCTTTGGTCTTGCATTGGTGGTGCACATGGGTGTGGTACTGCGCTTTGCACTGTGCTGGGGTTTGTGTGGTATCATCTGCATTCTTGGTGGTGGTCTTTGGTATATTTCTTCTTTGCTGTGCACATACACTCACTGTGTGGTACATTTGTGGTCTTTGGTGGTGGTCTTTGCTTTTGCACATGCACTGAGCACAGGCTAGCTTTGCCTTTTTGTAAGACACCTATACGTACTGTGTCTTTGCGGTGCACTAATTTGCCTTACCCCTGTAAGAGCTGCACTGACCCTTGGCGATCTCTCTCTCTATCACTGCGACCAGAGTTTGGGTGCATGGGCGGTGATCTTATCTGGCTTGCTCTCTGCCCCACCACACCACACCTGTATGCTCCGTGCACCGGCATCATCTATACCCTCACTGCTGGCCTCTCTGCTGCACCCAATCTGGATCCAAAGGCTATGGTGCAGGTAGTGGGGCCTCTACATCATCTCTCCTGTATTGAGGAACGGGAGGTGGCTCGTCCTGTCGCAGCCCCATCTGCCTGCGTACCCTCTCCAGGGGTATCCGCTCGTACTCTCCTGGCCTCCGTCCTGCTATCCAGAATGTGTACTGGATTAGGCGCAACTGTAAGCGGGCTCCTCTGCCAGGATGGTGACCTCTGTAGGGTCTCATCTGATGTCTCTCTTGATGTAAGGCCCTCTGCAGCAGATGTCTATAGTATGCCACATCCCGACCTGCCATAACTGCTCGTGGCTGGCCCACGACCCCCAACCACCTCTGAAAGCCATATCGGTATATGACCTGTGGCCCTGGCTGCTGGGGTAACCCTACTGGCCTGATGCATACGATGTGCTCGTATGCCCAACAATCTGACAAAAAATGTAGAACAAATACCAAATCGCCTCCTCCGGCGATAGCCCCATAGCTCCCTGTATAATTGCACCAGATATACTGGTGCCCAGGCGTAACAGGTGTGCTCCTCCACCATCTCCAAGTGTACCCCCATCAATGCTCGTGGGAGCGGCCTCCCTCTCGGAGTCGGGAGGCGAGAGCGGGGTGATCCCGACCATCATCAACCAGGGCCGGTCGTGTCTCGTGACGATGCGCGCACGGTACATGTCACCGTGCACGATACTCGTCTTTATGGTAGGTCGATGGCGTGGCTACATCCCCAAAACCTGTAGTATCTTGTCCATCGCAGTCTCGAATCTACACGGAAGACTACCTCTCCCTCGATAGGTAGCGAAGGATGCGATACACATCCTCGATGTGACGGTCATCTCCCCAGTCGGGAGATGGAACACATTGGTCGCCGGATCCCATCTCTCGATGAGGGCGACCATCAGTGTGATCTCTCTCTATAGCTCTGTATCTCTCTGGACTCCGCCGAGTCCCACCTCACGCATGATGGCCCAATGAGCTGCAATCGTGTGGCCTCATCCGCACCAACAGCGGGGGCATCCTATCCCGCATCGTCAACTGCTGACGTGCCTGCAAAACCAACCCACATCCTTAGACCTACTCTTTATTACAACATCTACTTTGTCATCTAAACACCCCTTTTTATCCCCCCGACCATACCCTGACTCTCTACCGCCCCCCTCTAACAACCTACCACCCCCACACACCCACACCAAACCCAACCCAACCCAAAAACCCAAAACCTAACCCCACACCTAACCCTTCTCCACCCCTAACCCAACCCCCACACCGACCCGCAACCCAACCCAAAACAACCAACCCAACCCCACTCCCACTCCCACCCACAACCCAAAACAACCAACCCAACCCCACACCCACCCCCTGACCCAACCCAAAACTCAAAACGCACCCAACCCAAAACAACCAACCCAACCCCACACCGACCCGCAACCCAACCCAAAAAACAACCAACCCAACCCCACTCCCACTCCCACCCACAACCCAAAACAACCAACCCAACCCCACACCCACCCCCAACCCAACCCAACCCCTACATAAACCCACAACCGACGCCGGCCGATACATGACCGACGCCGGTCACCAACAACCCTCCCTTTCCCTAAAATTGTGCGACCGATGCCGGTCGCTTAGTGACCGACATCGGTCACTGTCCTCTCCCGGAGCCGAACCCCCGCGCGGCCCCCAAAACCCATTTTTTACCTATTTCTACCCATCTACCCACCCAAAAACCCTAAAAACTTACCCACCTACCCACCTTAGCCTATCTAACCTATCTACCCTCTCCCTTTCTCAAATCATTTCCATTTTCTCATTATTTCCTAAAAAGGTTAATTCTACCCAAACCCCAATTTAGCATAATCTGACCAAATCACCAAATTAAAGAGTTTCGAATCTACACGACGGCGACACGTCGTCGTGGTGGGATGGGTGGTGGCGGTCCATTTGTCCCGCCCCTCAGCTCCTCTGCTGTCGTGCCATGGCTCCAATCACGATCTGCTGGGTCCCCGACCAATCAGCTGCTTGCCTCCTCCTTAATCGGGCCCACTATCGACTCTCTCCGTCTGATAGCTCCACCTCACTCAATCCGACCTCTAATCCCAAGTCTCCATGTCGAGACAGTCGATTTGGATTACGAAATAACAAAAGTAGCAATGACAAGCCGTATTTTTCTTTTTATAGGTTTTTCGGCTTTCACCGATATCGGTTTCATTTTGCCTAAGGAGCCGGTATCGGTCCCTTAACCGATATCGGTCATGCGGAATCGACATCGGTTCGCATTTGCCCAACTTTCACCCCATTCTTTTCCCTTATTTACTCCTTGCCTCTTTTTCACCAATATCGCCTCTATCCACCTTTCTTTGCACTGACATTTGTTCACTTGTCGGCTGACCTACGGCCTCGACCTACCATTGGCTGACCTAAGGCCTCAACCTACCAATTGCGGCCCGACCCAAGGCCTCGCCTACCTGTTGGCCCGACCCAGGCCTCGACCCTACCATTCGGCCCGACCAGGCAAGGCCTCGACCTACCATTGGCCCGACCCAAGGCCTCGCCCTAACCTATTTGCCCGACCTAGGCCTCGCCACTAACCTATTGGCCCGACCCAAGGCCTCGCCTACCTACCTTTGGCGCGACCCGAGGCCTCGCCCTAACCATTAGGCCCGACCCAGGCCTCGACCTACTGTCGGCCCAGGCCCAAGGCCTCGGCCTACCCATCCCAACGACCCGGGGCCACCGCCCAACCACTTGGCCACCACCACTTGCTTTGACCCAAGGCCGTATCACTTAATACAATACCCACAATCAGCGTTTTATTTTATCCATCCATCATGTACCTTGTGTTGAATCGAGCTCACTGTTGTTCGTGTTTTAGCATGATTAGGGTCCTTGACTTGATCTGTCGACCAACTTTGCCTGAGACCTAAACCGTGGCGTTTATCTCGACCAAACCAACCATTTGGTGCTTTGCGCGAACATGCATAAACGTTCTATACCTCACCTGTTATATACCACCGAGCTACTTCTATGCCTTGGATACCGGGATTATATCACCCTTGTTTGGATAAACTATCGACCTTTGCTACACATTGCTGGTTTGCTTGTCGAATCATGTACCCTCGTCGTCTTATTGCATTTCAACATGCGTGCTTCCTTGGACCTACCCCACCACCTTACCATCCTCTCTACTGACATATACCCTTTATCGACCCTATCCACTGATTTCCGTTCACTCAATCTGTGATAGATTTGAGGGGATTACCTATATCCTTAACATGAGAAACCACTTCATATTATTGTCCGCGACTTTTTTCGAACAAGCTACCACGACAATAAGGGGCTAATGTAGACACCAAATTCGTGTCTTACGACCCCTTGTGACCCGCGTCCCATTTATGACCTAACCTCATTACCTAAACTTTACACAATTATTTATTAATTACCTTGTAATTGATAAATCCACATCACCTTACCCGCCACCTCACTTTGCCACCTCATCATGACCTAGCCTAACCCTAAACTAACCTAATTAAGACCCATGACTTGGTCAGACTCACATCCATAACTAATGCCTCCTTACTCGCACCCAAAGCCGACCTTCTAGCTATTTGACCAAGCCAAGAATGATCTCTTGGGAGAAAAGCGGGAAGGTGGGCTATTTTACTAAAAATAGCCTACTTTTTCCTTCTGATGCTGCCGGTTCTACTCGACCGCCGCCGTCGGTTCTGCGCAACCGCCATCGGTTCCACTGTAAATGGGCTCCCAAACCAAAACAACGGATCGAATTTCATTTTGGAGATCAATCAAAGGATTTCGGATCAACAGAGAGCATTGCGAGTGAGGAGCGAGTCCGATCTTCACTTGACGGAGCGAGGCGAGTAAAGAAACCGAAGTGTTTACTGACCAAGGAGATCAACTTGCATCTTGGTCAAAACCAGTAAGTCACATCTTGCATGTCCTTTGTTATAACATTTCTTATGCTTCTTGAATCTCGGTGCTCCTAAATCATTTCTAAATCCACTACCCAACATGCCATTGCATCTAACTGTCATTCTTTTTCTTCTAATCATCCCATTTCCTAATACCATCCAAAACCAGCCTTACTGAAACACCATAGCTACGAAGATCCTAGAACCCACCGGTATCGGTTATCGATAACCGCATCGGTTATCGATAACCGCATCGATTCCTCTCGATCAAAACCGAAAACCAGCCTTTCCCCTACCCGGTTTAACAAAATAATTTAATTGATATTTTGCGGTCTTTTGTGTTAATTCATATTAGCGAGAGGAACTCGACCACCTTCGAAAGGAAGTTTTATATTTCACAGGCCCAAGGTAGTTTCCTCATTTATTGTTTAATCAAAATCTTGTGGTCTTGTGTTCTTATTTGCGGGTAGTCCTTCCAAGACAAAAAGGAGTTCTCCGCATCGGCTGATCTTTCTCTACGGACGCGCACACCATCTCGACATTCAAATGTATTCCTCCTAACCCTAACCTCATCTGTTTCTAAAAGGAATGAAAGGATAGAAGCAACTCTATTCCCGTAAGCCAAACATTCCGAAGCGAAACACTCACTAAGCTTATTCCACCACCAAGTGTCTTATTGCTCGCTGCACTCATCAATAGTAATCTCATAACCTTTTCATCACCTTTACAGCTTGACCCATCCCGATCCAAAGGGTGTAACTTTGACGACCGTTCTTACTATGATTATCACCAATGTGTTGGCCACTCCATTGATTATTGTTTTAAGTTGTGACATCTCATCCAAGATCTACTCGACAATAGTCACATTAAGCTTCCGAATCCCCACACTCACCCCTACTAATGATAATCATACACTCCAAATCTTCAACAACTCATTACCAAAACATGATACCAAACAAATCGATTCATCTTCTCACCATGTCTATCACACAATGTCTTCTCCCCCAGGACCTCTCGACTTCCTCATTGCTAAGATCGCTACTTCAACACCGATTATCTTTAGTTCCAATATTGATTGTCATGCCACGTTTATATCCAATTATTTACATATTCGGGCATCTATTGGATCGAACTCTATCAACAATACTAAGGTTGATCCATCTCGCCCATTAACACCTATTCCCTATCCTTCTTACGCTTCATCAGTTACCTTCCATCACAAATCAACTATATGTTCAAAAAACCTTATGGTGTTGTTAAGTTACATGTCACAATTGATCCTCTTATAGACACCAAAATTGGGTCACACTCCTCGGTCCCCTGTTGAAGAACCAACTCAAACACATTCACCTAACCATGACCCTTATACCCTACATTAACATTAATTTAATTATTTACAATTAAATTAATACCCATCCTCACCCCATTATTAATTTAATTACTTTAATTAAATGGATGGACACCTCACCTAGACACCTCACCATAGACCTATTCATAGCATGTTTCCATAAATGAATAAGACTTGGTTCAACCCTAAAAATCAAGGCCTATTATTCCTCTAACCACCTTCCCACTCATAAAAACATAACATCCATTCTAATCCACAAATAAATGGACAGACCTAGCCCAAATGATTGCAAAATCTGTTATTTTTAGCAAACCTAGGGAATCTTGCCTTAATCGACGTCGATCGACCAGAACCAAAATGTTTCACTGTTTTCTTTACATTTTGGAATGTGATGAAATAGATAATGTTATGGGCTGAGGAGGAATACTTGTTGTGTTGGTTTGGAGGTTGATGTGTGCATTCTAACTTCTTGATCTGATGCTGACTGTGAGAGCTTCCTTTTGGCTGGGAGGAACTACCTGAAATAGAAAACAAGACCACCAAAGAAGAGTTAAATAATATATGACAGTGGACTACCTAGCGTATGCTAGATCCGGGAAGTGTGATACTTCCTAGAAGGTTGTCAACCCACTATTTTATAAAACAAATTATGAAGTAACTGAAATGCGTACATAAACAAATCTAGTGCTAGTATTCTGATTTGGGTACCTCAAATCACTATCGTGTCGATCCAATTAAATACTAAAAACTATGTGGGTCAAGGTCTTGGGTCGGGGTTTTCGGTTGTCCAGGGTGGTCTCGCAGTCACAAACAGGTTTTATCATGATTGGGTAAGGTCGGGTGGTCTCAAGTCACAAACAGGGGTTTTATCATGATTGGGTAAGGTTTTTGGGTTGTTTTGGTAGGTAGGCGGTTGTTGGTTTACACAGTCTTTGGCAGACACAAGACCGATGTCGGTCGAGGTATGACCGATCATGGTTAGGCGGGCAACTGACAAGGTTATGGGTAATCGGCGTCGGTAAAGACAGATCGTAAGATTCAATAAGATTTGTTAGTGGGGTTTGAACTGAGGTCAGGAAGAGATGACAGAGGGCATAACGAGGTATATGGGGATCTTAAGAACACTCAAAAATATGTAGAGGTTGGGTATAGGTGGTTTTATGGTGTGGGTGGAGGAATGGTTGGGTTTACAGAAAGAGGAATAGTGGGGAAAAGGGAATGTAAGTAGGAAATGACAACAAATGTGACAAAAACCTTTAAAATAGGACAAGGCTAAAATAACACAGGTGATAAATGTACTTACTGGTGTTACAGGTCCAATGGCTATGTGGTGGTGATGATTGATTGGTGGGATGGAGCTTGGTGCCACAGTGGTGCTTCCCGGAATGTTACCGTGAGTGCAATACCTCTGGATCTATCTGGTGTTGGCTATAGATGTCTATAGGTGCGAAAATACTCTAGTTACTCGCACAGCATGCAGCTCTCTTTTCTTCCTTCAATCTCATAATGTGCCAACCCACAAAAAAGGTTTCCAAAGTGAAGAAATGGTAACCAACGACGGTTCTGGTTAACCGCTAGGCGTCGATTTCGGTATGACCGGTGTCGATTAAGGTGGGACTCCTAGGTTTGCTAAAAATAATAGATTTTGCAATCATTTGGGCCATTCTATCCATTTATTCATGGATCAAAATGGACGTTATGTTTTTATGAGCGGGAAGGTGGTTAGAGGAATAATAGGCCTTGATTTTTAGGGTTGAACCAAGTCTTATTCATTTATGGAAACATGTTATGAATAGGTCTATAGTGAGGTGTCTAGGTGAGGTGTCCATCCACTTAATTAAAGTAATTAAATTAATAATGGGGTGAGGCTGGGTATTAATTTAATTATAAATAATTAAATTAATGTTAATGTAGGGTATAAGGGTCATGGTTAGGTGGATGTGTTTGAGTTGGTTCTTTGATAGGGGACCAAGGGGAGTGTGACCCAATTTTGGTGTCTACACCTCTCACTCTTCTAATCCCTTATGTTGTTAGTCAAGCAGTCGAGGGATGTGATTTGCTTCTTGGTCTCAATTGGATTCGTCAATCCCAATCTATTATTTCCATGAACCACTTACGCCTTAAATTTTTTTACAACAATCAAGTTATTTCCATTAACGACATCCCTCCTTCACCTCCATTATTACCACCTTCTAGTCCCACTTTGCTCGTACATCCTCTCCTCTTTCTTACACAGCTCCTATGGTGTTTCCCACAATGCATTCTACTCCTACTCCCCCTCCTCGACTATCCTCTACGTGACCACTCCGCTCCATTAGTCCTACACACTAGCATAGGCCTATTCCTAGGACCACTACCACATCCTACCATTGATCATTGCCTCGCTTTATTCCATGTGGATTGTCTTCCCCTTCGCACATGACATTTCCTCAATCTCCCTCACCGACACATTTTACTACACCACGATATTCATCTTATATCCATCCCTCGCATACGAATCACCTTTGTTCCCCCATGCATAATGTTTATCTACTGTACCACCATTACTCGAGCATGGTCCTACACTTTCATCATCAACAACATCCCTAAAGGTACCTACATCCTTCACCCTCATTGGTTAGTTTGTTCATACCCATTTGAGGGGGACATGACATCTCCTTCCCCCTCCCCCATTCTCACAAAGATCACACTATCTCGTGTCTATCAACATCCTATGTCATACATCATAACACCCTCATTACCCAATGACGCACTCTTGTACTTCAATTCACACTTGATTGTTGAGGGATTACCATTACATTGAACCCCACATACTACACTTAGGGTTTACATGTTGCATTTAATCATACATTGTGCGTCATATTCCATCCTTTCTACATTTTTATACATTATACTAGTCCTCACCCATGCATTCCATTCATTGAAATATCCACACACTTAACATTTTCATATCATACATGTTTCATATACTACACTAGTCGTCATTTCCTATGAGTCTAGTTTTCTATTCCATCCCTATATTCTACATTTACGCTAGGTTACATTATATATGGGTCTAGCTTACCATTTTATCACTACACATTGTATATCCTATCTACACCTATCACCACATCTTACATATTACATATCCTATACACCCTACATTGCATTATCCATGGCACATTTATACATCATATATATTATACATACTACACTAGATTATTTTCCATACAGGTCTAGTTTTACCTCTCATCATTACATATTTCATTTTTATATACACCTATTATTGCACCTCACACATTACATATACTATACACACTATACATCCTATCTTACATTGCCCACGTCGAACATTTACTGGACCTCATTCATCACTTGGTCGTTTATACTACGTTGTCTTCTACATGTTGTGCTCACCACCCTATGACGCACTTTAGTTCCTCGGTCCATACTTGACTACCGAGGGTTTACCAATCAAATGGACCTTACACTCACCATGCGACAATTCATCATACAAACATTCCTAGTTTAGTGACATACACTTTAGGCTAAATCATCCCCCATCTTTTTCCATCTCATAGTGGTATATACCTTAGGTTAAATCACCACCCTATATTATTTATCTTATAGTGATATATGCTTAGTGCTAAATCATCACTTGCCCTAGTCCATTCATCATTAGTGGTATACACTTTAGGCTAAATCACCACCTCATGTTATAGCATATTATAGTGATATACACTTAGGGATAAATCATCACTCATCTATTCAACAAGTTGTGATATATGCTTTAGCTATAAGGTTCACACACACCTCTCCACATGTTGCATCTCATCACCATTACATATACACACTCACCACAACATGCTAGAAACAACCAACACTACTCAACCATTTCCCGATGACGCACTCTCGTTTATGGTTCATTCTTGACTACTGAGGGGGAAAACAAAATGAACCTCATTACATACATTTCCATCCACTCGGGGCATGATGCTCCTATCATTCCATTTTGCATTCCATTCCATCCATCCACAACATACTGCATTATCTTGGGCACATTTACTTTTTTTTTCTAGTGTCTTGCATGCTCACTTTACTACACATGTTAGATTGTTTTCTAATATGTCATTATCATACACACATATGTGTTCATGCCTTTGTTTAGTGTGATTACAGATATGGGAGTCTACATGTGGCATGGATGCTCGCCTTCTACCCTTCCTATATTGGTCGTTAGGGGCATCCACATTCATCTTATCCAAGTGCTATTATTTCATTTTGTACTTAGCATCTTATATTACTTACTCATACACACTTTGACATATTGGTTATCAAAGTAACATGCTAATAGGTGTTCCATGTGCAACACTTGTTTTGCAGGATTACATGTTTCCATGAATACTTCTTTATTTTTACTTGTCTACTTTGTTTTCCATTGTATGTGGGCTTTTCCCTTTTCTTGTGTGCACACTTGTTTGTTATTTGCAGCCACAATGGCCTTGCGTGTCTTGCGACATCATGAGTGATGTCCCATGTTTACAACCCACTTTATGCGGTCTACTTATTTTCTTGTTTGTTTAGACTACTTTATTTAATAGTTACTACATTGTCATGTACTTTACACTTGTCTTATTATATGCATATGTTTTCGAATAACACTTTATTTGGCTAGTCATCCCTTTTGAGTGTGCCTTGGTATCTACCAAGCAATTTCCCTTTCCCACTGCAAGGAAGAGTGTGGTAGGTCCTCTTTTAGGGCTGCATTCTCCTTTCAGCGAACGTCGTATGCGCCCCCAAAGAGGGGGCATCATTGAGGGTTTTACATACAAACACAATGTATTTACACCGGTTCAATACAGTGTACTTTCCGCCCTTGGCATTGTGGGTTTACATATAGTGAGTGAGTTCAAACCAGTCTACGAAATCCATACACAATAGCCTCTACAAAACATGGTGTCCTTTGGCATTTCTTTGGAGCAGTTACAGGCTTGGAGGTTACAGTGGGTGTGCCTCTCTACACTACTTCGTCTAGTGGCGTCGGATCGCCCAAAAACCAGACAATATAGAGATGTATTTACACATTTTAGCAAGAACGGTTAAAGGTTGGAGGACACGAGATCATTTCCTCTCTATACTTCTTCAGCTAGGGTGGCGTGAGATCACCCAAAAAACTCGCGACAATATAGGATATCCTTCTACACCCTTTTTCTCAACATGGATTAGGTGCACATGTTCCATTTACACTTTTATTTTTGTGTATTTTACATTTGCATACTTTACACATTTCCATATACATGTGTATTTTACACAACATTTTTACATACATATATATTTGACTACTTGATTGTTTTCTCCTTGCAGGTTCGGCCATATGAGAAACAAATAGTCAAATTGAGGCAAAAACAACAATAGGAACAACAAAAAAACAATGACAAACAACGACACTTACCTTTACTAACCATGTAGGTACACTACGCACCATAGTAGCTACACACGCGTTCCACCCTAGGTACACTCTCATCACTTTTTATGCGCATTTTTCATCTTTAGAATCCATGCTCCACTTTTTTATTTTTGTCATTCCACACTTGAGTCTATTCCATCTACACGTCTTCTTCTACACTCTACATAGATATCAGTGTACGCATCTCTATTTACTTTATGTCACCGAGCGCGTTACGCTCACCAACATAAAGTGGGGCAAAATGTAAACACAAAATCATGCACTTTAGGCATTATTTATCTCGGTCTCATACTACTATTTAGAGGGTTCTCAAGTGAAGAAAGTACTAATTAATCCCACCTTTTGGCCATCTTATTTTTATCTTTTATTTCATCATTCCCACATATTTTCCTATACATATCCACTTATTTTGTAATTTTCCCATCATTTTAGCCTAACCCGGGCACTATGCATGTCTTGGGCGCCCGATCCCACCTAGAGTGCTCCGATCCATGTTCCACTTTCCCACTTCTTTTTGGGGTCTTTCTAGCCATTTTTCATCCTTATCATTTTCCTATTCAACCATGTCGGGGTTAATTATGAAATTAGAGCAAGAGAAATATATAAATACAAATTTATGAGACCATAATGAGGGTCCTAACATCACATACTACTATCACTCCATCTAGAGTTACATCCATTGCATCACTTGCATCCACATAGTGTCATGCATCAAGGCTAGGATATTTGCATCAACACACACAACATAGGGGGAGGATTCTATTCTATTTCATGCACACATGCTATTACATTTTCTATAGTTATTATTTCTCGCTACTTCACAAAGTGTGACTGACACAAGAGCACCTAGGGCACAACATGCACACACACACACTAGAACTACATTTAGGTCTGAAATGTAGTGCACACTTAGTTTAGTAAGCCCACTATTGTGGTAGCTGAGGTCATCGACCCATTCATTTTCATCTTTTATTTTTAGGGTTTTTATACTTCTTTGTTACTTATAGGTCATTCCTTCATCTTTTCATATTTCACACACTCAAGACACGCTTTCAGTAATCCAGCATGTGAGATAGGCGGTATTTCAAGTCATCTTGCGACCTTGTGGAAATCGGACTCTAAGCATTTGCAAAAACTAGGGTGCCTATTTTGTATACCAGGATGCCCCTGGGTGCCCAGTACCTTCCCAGGCACCTCAGTCTACTCATATCCTCTAGATCTGGCCTTTTTGGGACTTTTGGGTGTTTGTTCCTACTTCTCGGATTTTTGTCAGGACACTGCGACAGGTATCCTATAATCAACGTCATTTCTCATTGCTTCTTTACACATTAGGGTTTTATTTTATTTAGTATAATTATTTTAAATCATTATCATATTGTTCTTAACATATTTTACAACATTTTAGTCCTCCTATATTAGACTAACTAATCGATATACTTCCATAGTATTAGATTCTATTTTTAGTTAATCGGGTTGACATCCATCCTAAGAAGTTTTCACTTCTCGGGACATGATTTTTCGACCAACCCACCATCCTATCTACTAATTTATTTTTCATGTTGAGTTTTTCTTTGTTGTGCGAGTTATCAATCTTGCTTCAAAGAGGATCTTTATTGTCCGTATCAATCATCATCTCATCTAGAGGTAACTTTAAACCCTCTTATATTGGAGTTACTTGTTTTCTTTGTTATCATTTCACTAATCTGAAACAAGAGCGAGAAAAATTGTTCAAGAATAGGTCAAAAAAGAATACTATCCTAGAATGGTATTAATTGACAGAGATGAAGACAAAATTGCATGATATTAGCTTAGGGAGAGCTTTGTGGATGATCATATCGGGCCCATGGATTGGTTTAACTATTGTTGAGATAAAAAGAGCAAGTACATGACCGAAGGGGGATTCATTGAGTCAAGTAAGTTTGTCATTTGTGCATTATTTCCATTGTGTCATATTGTGTGTTGTCATTTTCCATGTTGAGTCATCATAGCAGCCTTTGTCATAGATGTCAAAGGGGAGAGTTACATCAGAAACATGGAAATGAGGTCTTGTAGTTGTGTTTTGGTCTTGTTGGTTACCATTAATGTTTCTGAAGGTGGTTTCCATCAATGATAAAGGGGGATATTGTTGGCCATTTTGTCTTAGTGTTTTCATTTATGTCAATTCCATTGATTGAAAAGTGTATGTGTGTGTCATATCGGTCTCTATGAGGTGTCTTTCGTTGTTAAGTCACGAAGTTTGATTAGTAGTATTTAGTTTGGTGAAGTCCTATGGTGTTTTAGAGCATTTTTCAGTGTGCATGGTCATATTTTGAGTCATCTTAATTTTAGTATAGGTTGTCATGAAGTTTATCATGGTTAATATGATGTGTCGAGAGGTGTATTTCAAGGTGAATTACGGTTTGCTTGAAGTATGAATTATGCCTTCGGAGTATGAACCGATTGCTTTGGAGTTTGGAATGAATGCTTAAAAGTTTTTTATAATTCTATTATGAGATGTGGTGGAGTTAAAGCATATGCAGAGTAAAATGGAGGAGTGCAGGTACAAATTTGAGCATGGTTTGTAGGTGTTCATCTAGACCTAGTCTAGATGCTTGAAGACCAAATGGTGCATGAGAATGAGGTGCAAAAGTATATGAGCTCATGAAATCATGCATAATTGTGATACATGTTGTCTTATGTGTGTTATGTCCTTTTGGAGTGCTTAGAAGCAGAGACATGTGGTTGGTCTACTTTGTCATGGTGTAAACTAGGTCTAATCCTAGTGCTTAGAGGCCTAATTAGGAATGATAGTCACTTGCATGTATGTGTGAGCTCTTAAGATCACTCATGAAGATATCTCAGGTTTTTTTCATCATGTAGAGACAATTTCCAAAGGTTTCATGATGAGTTTCAGTGATGGTTCAATCTGTTATATCATATAACATGCAAATCCCCAAGACCTAGTCATGCGAGATAAGATAGTACATGAATATGCAGAGGTATTTGATCTAATATGATTATTGGATATGTTAGAAAAGGGTTTTTGATGTTATGGGAAAAATTTCAAGTTGTCATGATGAATATTTTGCAAGATATGAGGTTTAGACCAAAACATGATTCTTAAGAGCATGTTTTCCAACTCGATATGGGAAAGATTTGCTTGTATGACACATGTAACATTTTAATGGGACCATAATACTTTCAGGGATGATGAATCATAAATATAAGAAGGTTTTAGAGTTGTTATGAGGATAAATGAGGAGTTACTCTTTATGAACACAAGTTAAGAAGGCAAGTAGCTTATTATGGGTCTTAAAACCCTAGGTTGAGAGAGATGGAGAAGATATTAAATATAGGTGATCACAATTGATTTATTGTTCCATTATTATGATTGGATGATGTATAAGACTACTCCATGTTTCCATAAAGGTAATATAGAGCATGTGGTGATGAGTGGACCCCACTCAAACATGTAAGTTTCTAAAGAAGTTCAGTTTGGGACAAAGTTTTCCAAAGGAGGTATGAAATAAATTGACATTATTTTTAGCATGGGAGTTTTAATTTATGTACATGATAGTATCAGATCATGTTTAAGCTTCTAGAGGAAAAGTGTGCCCTATTTATGAAGACTAGTCTTAAGGCAATTTTGGGGCAGCTTTACGGAGCGGTTTTATAGATATGAACTCAGTAAAAGGCCTTCCACTTAGATTTGTAAAAAAATGTAAGATGTTATAGAAAGAGGATTTAGATTTATTTCTATTGGTATATGGTTTTTCTTATTATTAGCTGGTTTGATAGGTCAACCAACTCAATTTGTGAAGAAGAAGATTGTTTGTTTCTTAGGACATAATTTCTATGGCTAGAAGATGGAACTAGATGATGCATGAAATGGATTATTTGATGTTTTCTATCAGTTGTATAATAAATATAGATGATTTTTTTAATATTGAATGAATTTTTAGGTCTTTAAAGTGATATAAAGGGTACAAACCAGTTGTGTTTCTAAAACTGCTTTCTGCGAAGCTCAATTTAGTGAAGAGGAAAGTTGGCGTGGTTTACACATATGGATGTTTCATGAGCTCTAGAAAACATGGATGTGATATACATGTAAAGAATATTCAAATGAGTGGTTACATGCCATAATTGAGTTTTTATTGGGTGATCTTGAAGCCCAAAGGTGAAGATAGGTTCCTGGAAACAACTATTTGGTGAAGGATATGAGCCTTCTAGTAGTGTTATGATAAATTTGATTGGTGAAAGATAATTAATGACCATGGATGATGTTTTTATGTCATATTTGACATTTTTGAGTAATTAGGAATCTTGAATAATTATGGTTATGGTCTTTGTGAATTTTAGTCATCCAGTGATGGGGTTTTGAGTTGTTTTTAGCTTATTTGGTGCATTTGACCATGGCTGACCTACATGGGTCCATTATCGAATATCTTTATGAGTATGGTGTTGTATTTTATAATTTATGTTGGTTGAAATTATTATGAAGTACCAAATTTGTTTGTGTTAATGAGGAGAGAAGCATATAAAGTGAATGTATGAGTTTAAATTTGAATTAGCAAAGAGATAGGGAAAAAGTTGCGACCCAATTGTGAGTATGGAACATGTATGAAGGTGTCATTTCAGAGTGAAGGAATCAGTGTAGAAAGCCGAGGAATGATAGAGAGCTTGTGTGCAAGGGTTTGAGATCAAATCAAGTCAAGTTTGTCCATGTTTGACCAAATTGAAGGAGAAAGGGTTTGAAGTGTGTTTAAAGGAGTTTGGAACTGAATCTTGTGATCACCATCAGCTGAGTTGTTACATGGTATCTACAGTGATCTTCTTATCAAAATTTTGTGTGATGATTCATATTCATGCAAGTATCTTGTTGTGGGTAATATCAGTTCAAGGGTTTAGGGGTTGATGCTCCTTGTGGGATCGGTGCCTCACTAAAGAAATTTCTTGCGATGTGTAATATTCACTTGAGTATTTATTGTGAGTAATATAAATAAATGTTTGAGTGGGGTTTCTTCCCCTAGAGGGTTTCCCACTTATATCTTGTGTTCTTATGTCTCTTTCATGGTTGTGTTGATTTGATTGAATGTTATGCACACATTAATGAATGGTTGAATGGTTTATGGTTTAAGTAAGCAAATCTTAAATTGATTAAAGTTTTGTAAGGACTAATTTAACCCCCCCCTCTCATTCCATTGTCTTACAACACATGTTTAGTCAATAAGGGCCCTTGCCGTCTGCGTCCTCGGCCGAGTCCTGGGTGTGTCAAACTCATACTATTACTTCATCACATGTAGTTAGTCACACCCCTTCTACTTCTCTACCCCCTCGATAGGCTCTATTAGTCTTCCTCATTTTAAAATTCCCCGCCACATTTCAACCCTCATCTCATAAAGAACCCACATCCTCAATCCAAAACTTAGTCATATATATTCGAAAAGTGTTACTTTGCGTGGTTCATTGCCCTCATTGTGATCGTCTCATTTTTGTGATCGTTTCGGTCTTCGTTTCATCCTTTTCGGGCAAGAACTCTTCCCGCCAGGCTTTAAATCACGTTAAAATACATTAAAACAATTAATTAATATTTAATTAATTAATTGCTTCTTGTTTGATAAAATTGATTTTTAAATAACTTGAGAAGTATTTAATTAAATAAATATAAATTAAAAGTTCATTCGACAAATTTTAAATTTGCCGGGGAAGTAAGCTTACGCTTCCAACTGCCGGGAAGCCAATTTGGCTTCCCAAACCCATTTCCCTTTCCTGGCAATCTTCTTCAATTTTCCCACACGTGGGATTTTCTCCACCAATTGCCAAATCATGGATTGGCTAACGGGCAAGAAATTCCCCAATTTCCCACATGGGGAAATTGAATGGGGATTGCCAACCCACTTTGCCATTCCCATTGGCAATTGTCCATTGCTTTCCCCATTTCCCCTTGGCACTTAAGCCCACTACCCGGAAGAGAGGAAGTTGGATTAATCCCATAACTTCCTCCATCAAACCCGTTGGAAAAATTCATGTGAAGCTTTGCTTCTTATTTCTCTTGAAGGACATAATATTTTGTCATATCCCACAATATCTTCCACGCATCTAAGGAAAGAGAGATAGTTCACACAACAAAAGGAAAAATTTTAATGAGCAAGTTTTCACGCATGCCAAGAAAAAGAAGCAAAAAACATTCAGAGAGGAAGATTCCACGCAAAAAGTCTGTTTATGCAAAGAAGGCGCAAAGGAAAGGGAAAAATTTTTCCCCACGCATACAAAAAGGGAAAAATTTTTAAAGCATTAGAGAGAAGAAGCCAAACAAAGGAGCCCATACAAAAAAAAACAAAGATTTAAGATTTCCTTTTCCACGCAGTCGAGGAAAGTTCTTTAAAAACAAAATCTTCATGCATCAAAGTCTACAAAATCAAGTAAAACAAAGCAAAAAAAAGATTGAGAAAGAATAGGAAGAAGGAAAAAAACGCCACATTTCCAAATAAAGCTAAGAACAATTTTTAAATAAAACTCGCAGAGCTCCAAAGAATTATTCAAAGAAAGAAGGAACCTCCACTTGGAAAGGAACAAAAAAGAAAAGAATAGTTTTTAAAAACATGTTTTCAAGGCATTTCACCACTAGAGTTTTCACGAATTGCACGTGAGGAAAAACAAGGAAAAGAGAAAATAGAGGAAAAAAAGTATCAAAAGCAATCATAGATATTACCCACGCGCCTGGAGAAGGACAAGAATCCCACGTGAAAGGAAGGAGGAACTGATCAAAGGAATACAAAGCCACACATTGGTCAAATAGACTTAGGAAAAGTTCAAGCAGAGGTAAAGAAAAGACTTTTCCATGCATACCGAAGAGAGAAGAAAAAATGTTCACGCATTTATTACTTCCAAATGCAGTCGAAGAATCAATACAAAGATTTAAATCCACGCAAAGGGTAAGAAGAAAAGGAGGCAGTTTACACACAACTGTCAACACAAGATATATGAGTTTATTTTGGCAGGGAGCTTGCAGCCCAAAGTAATTACAACACACCAAAGCCCACACACTTCCATGCCAAAGGAGAATAAATGCCATATGCACCAGTCAAAAGAAGAGCCCACACATTGGCCAAGATAAAATAAGACAGTCCAAAACATTACCACGCATGCATCAACTCACCACGTAGCCAAAGAGGAAGCCCACGCATCCAAGAAAGGAGTAGTTCCATGCATTAGAAAAGGAGATCCTCCATGCCAGTAAAAGGAAATACAACACAGATCATTCAAGCTTTTATCTGTATTTTATTTACATACAGTCATGCAGGTTTAGTGGATGAGGGTTGTAAATACTTTGTTGGCATGGGTGTCTCTTATTGCATTATGCCTGCAATGGATCATTATGTATGTATAGCTGATCTTCTTGGCCATGTTGGCTATCTCGAAGAAGCTCTAAATTTTCTCACCAAAATGCCAATTAAACCTACAGTGGTTGTATGGATGTGTTTTCTTGGTGTGTGTAGATCACATAAATATATAAGGCTAGGAGTATATACCAAAACACTCCTTTTTGATCTAGATCCTAAAAATCCTACACCTTATGTTCTTCTGTTAGACATTTATGTGGAAGTGGGTAGTTGGAGTGACGTTCAAAAGGTAAGGAGGTTGATGGAAGATGAAGGAATTACAAAGACACTTGGATGTAGTTGGATTGAAGACCATAGAATGATTCATACTTTTTGTGGAGGAGATAGATCACACTAACAATTACCCATGAGATGAAGGCAACAGGGTATTTTTTGATTCAGATTCCTGAATGATGTTCATGAGTAAAATAACCATTCCTCTGTCACATAAATGAGAAGTTTGCATTGCCATATTGATTGATAAAAATGTCTCTTGGAATAACTATTTGACTCGACAAGAACCTTCAATTGTGTGCATGCTGACACACTGCAACCGAGTTTGTTTCCGAGATTGTTGTGAAATATGAGAACTGCTTCCATCATTTCAAACAAGGAAAATGTTATTTTTGGTGATTATTGGTGATGTTAAGTGAACCAATAAAAGATAGGTTGTGCAGTGAGATGGAAGAGTCGGGTTATTCAATTTGTAGAAAGTGTTTGCAAAGCTAGACAATGCTTTCGACTTCATCAAATCAGATGTATAGTGCAAATAACTGGTTATATTTATTCATGGGGTGTTTGTTAAAGCCATGTTTTGTAATACCATTGGAGGTGAATTGCAATTTTGGCTCTTGGAGATCTTCTCAATGGCGAAAGACCAGAAGCTAGATTCTGACAAACCAAGGTGGCGTAACGACTACGGTCTCGCAACAAATGAATAATTCACCATGGAAAGGTACTCGGAGCATGTGGAGAATTGTGAATGTGAATACGAATGAAGACAAACTTTCTCACACCAGGATATTGCTCAGACAGAGGGGTGGATGAATTGCTCAAGTTTCAAGCTCAACACTCTTGTCATTTGGAGGATTGTAGAGCACAGTCAATGAGTTCATTCCCGTACGATCGGGATAGGCGGACTCTTGGCCCAATGGATAAGGCACTGATCCTAGGTGTCTTGATCTAGGTGGCGCATTGCTGACTAGGATGTCTACGTGTGCGTCCAAGTCATTTAAGTGGGTCCACATGTACCCATTTCTTTTATTTATGTATTTTTCCTTAAATGACTTTTTAACTTAAGTGGTTTCTATTTTTAGTCACTTTTTAATAAAGTTGTTGAAAAAGTCAAAGGTCACTTAAGTGCCTTATTTAATGATCATGTAAAACCCTAACTACTTTGTAACCAACTTTTGGGTTATAAAAGGAAGTGAGGGGCTCATTTGTAAAGGGTGACTTTGAGAGAGGAGAAGAAAATACTTTTGTGCAAGCTTTGTTTCAGGAAGAAACTTTGTGTTCTTTTGTGAAAAACATTTTGGAGTTAATGGAATACGAACTTTGTGTCTCATTCATTGTCTCTTGTAACATTTGATGTTCTTATGTTCATTAGATGTTAGGTGTTTTGAATCTTGCATGCAAATATTATCTTTGATCTTATTGTCAACATTATTAATCGGTTGTTCTAGTTCACAGTGATCAAGCTCTGATTATCTACTTGCTCATGTGTGTTCCCTTTTACACGTTCTTGTTTGGCTAACTCAAACTCCATTTTATTTGTGTTGGTTATTCATCTTTCCTCTTCATGCAATATTAGGCTCTGTTTTTACCTAACTCTTGCATGTTCTTTCAGTTCATTCCATTCCACTCCTTTCCTTCATTCCATTCCATCTCCTTCATTCACTTTTCTTTCCATTGATGTTCCAAAACACCCCCACATACAATTTTGAATGTATAGATGTAAATATAGTTTTGGTTTTCAATAAAGGCAACCTCACCTTCATTGAGGAGGGACTTCGTTCCCACACTGTTGCATGTCATTTGCATGCATGCAAATCCATATGCTAATAGTTTTTGGTGACTCTATTGGGGATTTAGGAATCGTTAACCAGTGCTTGGTTAAATCTTTATGACTATCCCCTCTGCACAAGCTCCAGTTCTTCAACCGAACCTTGTGCCGATGAAGATTTCCAAGGAGACATTGCTTGCCAACCTTCAAACAGTAGCTTGGGAAAACCATGAAAGCTTGCAGCAATTTGTGGCTGTTGATAGAGCCATTGACAGAGAAATCTACATCAAAGACCTTAGAAGAAGAGCACCCGCACTTGTGGCCAGAAGACCTCCTGGACACGTGTTGATCGTTGTTCACCGATGCGGTCCTCTTCCACCAAGGTAATAAGTTGTATGACTATTACAGGTAACCCACCTATCTTGCAACCAAATCTTGTTTTTGTAGATACTCAAGAAGACATATCATCATATTTGAGGCAAGCTATTTGGGAAAAGCACACAAGTAACCATCATTTTCATCTCGCCACATCAGTACTAGATAATGAAGAAGAGAAAGCCACGAGTTGCTAGAGTTATTCAGGCACAAATAGCTCAAGAAAGAGAGTGAAGAGAAAAGGCTAGAGCCGGTCAAAACACGCCAGTGATCCCTTCACAATAAAGATTCCAAACTGAAGGAAAGAGGTTTACGCGAGGAGAAAAAGCTAAAGGTCGATCTGACCCCACTTTTGACTTTCAAGGAAAATTTGGTTTCAAGTTATCTCCTCCAAAGAAGAACACACCTCGTAGATCTGCAAGCCTTGCATCAAGTCCTGAAAGAGCAAGCAAGGAAGGAATCACTACCAGTCAAGCACTTGTCCTTGCTCATGTTGTTTTACCTTCACATACCACCTTTCCTCAAATGGCAGCCAATGTACCATGGGGAAATGCCATAGGCCCATTGGCCTTACCTGCTCGACATGAACTCCCACGAGGATCAAGAAAGATTCTTCCCAAGTTCGACGGAGATGGGAAGACGTCACCAGATGACCATATTTCTGCCTTTTTCGCTGCATGTGTTGTTTTTTCGGTAGAATATGAAGATGTTGCTATTCGTCTCTTCATCAAAACATTGCATGATGTTGCTGCAGATTGGTTTCATCATCTGCCCAATGGATGTATCACAAATTGGAATGATATGAAAACTAAGTTTGAAAATCGATTCAAGATGGCAGAAGATGAACATGCTCTTCTTGCCCAACTATCTCAGGCGAAGAAAGAGCCAACAGAACCCATGAGGAATTTCGTGGCTAAATTCAACAAATGGTGAACAAAGTTCCCGTCGGGATTCATCCAAACCTTGATGGACAAAAATGTTTCTTTATTAACACACAACAACTAGAAGTGTGCTATCAGCTGAGAAGGGCTAGGGTGGCTACTTTGGAACTTGCTCAATCTTTGGCCATAGAAATTGAAGATGACTTAATCATGGCAGGAAAATTCAAGAAAAATTCCCTCAAAGGAAAGAGTCAAGAAACCCCAACGCTTCAGAAACTATACTCACTAAGTTGGCTAATGATGTGTTGGCTTTGAAAAAGCAAGTTGCTCAAAGTAGTAAACCTGCTCCTTACAAAGACATCCCGAGAAAAGGATACGTTCCCAACAAAGCCAGGATTGCAGGTGCTCCAACGAGGCTTGCTATTGAAGCAGCTCCCACAACTAATTCAAAATGTGATGTCATTGAAGAAAGCGATGATGAGATTGAAGTCATCGAGGTTGATGAGGAAGAGCCGGATTCTGAGACATCTGAACCTGAAGTTGAAGATCCTAAGGGGGAAAGTAATAATCATTTCTTTGAGTACCATTCCGATGAGGAAGATGAATACGAAGAAATTATAGAAGATATGAATAGTCAATCTTTCGCCATTTTCACACGCTCTCAGAAAAAGGAGTAGGATACCACTAAGGCGGGAGATAAAGAGGTTTCCAAGGAAACTCCCAAAGAATCCAAGACAAATGAGGCTCCTAAAGAGTCCAAGGTGACTGAGGTTTCAAAGGTCAAGACTATCTTAAAGAAAGGAGGGCCTTTGTTAGATCAATCGGTTGGTAAACCAACTACGAAGAAAGCTCTTCTTCCACATCAGTGTCAACCAAGCCCGAGGCCAAGGTCAAAAGTGTGCCATCATCAAGTTCGAAAGAACTTATATCTGAGACATCAAGTATGGTTACTTTGCCTAAATTTGATATCATTGATCATATCAATAAAACAAAAATTTCCATGTCACAGGTAGAGTACTTGAAGTCCAACAAGGATCAACTCGAGAAATTGGTCTAGTTTATCAAAGGTGACTCTACTATTCATTCCTCCAAAGGAATTATGAAAACCCCAAAGATGGGAAAACTCAAAATATTGTGGCGGCCACTACACCTTCAAATGAAAAGATCGAACCTTTCTTTGTGTCCTTTCTAATCAACGGATGCAAATTAAGTAATTGCATTATAGACTCTGAGCCTCGGATAATGTGATGCCAAAAAAGTAGCACATGCTCTTGGTTTGACTTGTACGAGAACATTCGGATCATGTTACTCCATGGAAACCAAGCAAGTTCCTCTAATCGGGTAGATTAAAGATGCCCAAATGGTTTTAGCCCAATTCCCTCAAAAGTGAGTTAAGGTAACTATTTTAGTTGTTGATATTCCCGCCTCGTATGGAATGTTGTTGAGCAAGAAATTTTGTAGAGATTTGGGTGGTGAGATTCAAATGGACTGGTCTCATGCCATGATTCCTATCAATGGAGAAATGAAAAATCTTATGCTGGAAGCTCAGGAAAAGTTCACGGTAACTAAAACCGAAGATCCTCATGCATAGATCCTTTTCCAAGGCTCAAGTATGGGTAATTATATGATGACTACAGAAATTCATACCCCTGAGATCACTTGCCAAGATTCCAATGAGATCTGGACTCTTGAGTTCGATGGAAGTTGTTGCTCGACGGGTTCTGGTGTAGGAGTGGTGCTCATATCTCCAAATGGTAAAATATTTCCTTTTTCCTACAAACTTGAATTTTCAAATACTAATAACACTGCAGAGTATGAGGCATTAATCCTTGGCCTTCAAGCTACAGAGGAGAAAGGGATCAAAAATTTGGAAGTCTTTGGGATGCGGAATTGATCGTGAAACAGTAAGAAATCAGTTCCAAGTAAAGAATGATCGTTTGAGACACTACAGAAATAAAGTGTGGGACTGCAATAGAAGTCTTCGATGCTTTTCCATAAAATTTGTCCCTCGTGAAAAGAATGACAAAGTGGATTCTCTAGCAGTCTCAACTTCATTAATGATTCCTCATTCAGAATTTGATCAAGTCAAATACACCATTGAAATGGTTTTTAGGCCAAGTGTTCCTGACAATGCAGAAAATTGGCAAGTATTTAATGATGATCAACAAATTATTGCCTTCTTGGAAAAGAGAGAAAATTTTGAACAATTGTACTTTGAAGGAAGTGATTCACATTTCGTGAATCAACTACCTCACCCATTCAGGAAGGAGTTGAGAACGAAGATCCTGGTGATGGCATCATTCAACTCAAAGGAAATAAAATTCCCAAAGGATTGGTTTCACTTGAAGAAATTTTTGACAAACATGATAGGTTTATCAAAGAGAAAGAGCAGGTAGGACCTATGAATTCTATTGACTATGAGCAAGTTAATATCGGTACCAAGGATAAACCTCACCTAATCAATATTGGTAAGTGTTGCTCACCTGAGGAGCGCAGGAAATTCATAAATCTCCTTACCAAATATTCTGACGTTTTGGCTTATTCATACGAAGACTTGAAGTCTTTCCAACCCAGGGAAATGGAGCATGCCATACCCTTGAAGCCTGGTGCAGTTCCATTCAGGAAAAAGCAAAGACAATATAATCCCAAGATTACAGGGACAATATTTCATGAAGTTCAAAAGATGCTAGATGCACGAATAGTGTTTCCTATTCGACATTCGACTTGGATAGCTAATATTGTACCGGTTTGCAAGAAAAATGGAGAAATTAGGATTTGTGTGGATTTCACAATCTTAATCAGGATTCCTTGAAGGATAACTACCCACTTCCAGTCATGGACCATATTCTAGAGCAAATAACTGGATCGGAAATGCTATCTATGCTAGATGGTTTCTCTGGCTATAATCAGATTGAAGTGGCTAGAGAAGATCAACATAAAACCACATTCACTACCCCCTGGGGTACGTTCACGTATAGAAGAATGCCCTTCGGTTTGATCAATGCCGGCGCAACTTTTCAAAGGGCCATGGATATGGCATTTGCAGATTATAAAGACAAGATCATTGTGATATACCTAGATGACTTGACAGTGTTCTCCAAGAAACGAGAAGATCACCTAAGGGATTTGGAGAAAATATTGCAAAGGTGCAGACTTCATAAGATTTCTCTGAATCCAAAAAAGTCCATGTTCGAGTTACAGAAGGGAAACTCCTAGGTCATATTGTTTCTAAGGAAGGAACTAAGATCGATCCTGAAACGTGTTCAAGCTATAAAAAATCTTTCCTTGCCTACAAGTAAGCCTGGGGTCCACTCATTCTTTGGGAAGGTGAACTTTTTGAGAAGGTTCGTGCCAGATTTTGCTGAGCTGACTAAAGAAATCACTGATATGATGAAAGGAAAGAATCCTTCAAATGGTCAAAGGAAGGTAGAGAGGCATTTGAGAAAATCAAGAGTGCTATTGCCAAAGCTCCTACATTGGTGTGTCCCGATTTTAAAAAGGATTTTATAATTTATTGCTATGCTTCTCCACACACAATCTCCACCATTTTGACTCAACACAATCAAGAGGGGATCAAATCTCCTATCGCATTCATGAGTTCGGGATTCAAGAAACATGAACTTAATTACACTCCTCTTGAGAGACATGCGTACATGCGGTGGTAAGAGCCCTGAAACACTTCAGGTATTACGTGTTGAATTCTCACACCAAAGTCTTAGTTCTAGACACCGCGGTGAAATCAATGTTGACACAACAGAACCAGATCTAAGAGAGGTAATTGGGTCTCCAAGATCCAAGAATATGATCTGGACATCAAGCCTACCAAGTTGGTTCGAGGAAGAGGACTCTGCCAACTCATTGCAGAGAATGAACCACGAGATAACTCCGAGGAAGAACCAGTTGAAGAAAATTTACCATTGGTAGTTTTTGTCAGTACCACAGATGAATGGTATTCTGATATTGCCTACTTCCTCACATATGGTGAGTGTCCAGAGAATCTGACAGCTAAGGAGAAATGAGCTATCAAACTAAGAGTTGTCAGGTACATCATCTGGGATAACACGTTGTTCAAGAAAGGATTGACGACATGTTCCTCAGATGTGTTGATAAAGAACAACAACCTAGGTTGTTGGAAGCTTTCCACAATCATGCTTGCGGTGGTCATTTCTCTGGCCCAGTAACAACCCATAAAATTCTGAGAGCACATTATTACTGGCCCACTATGTTTTCTGATGCTCAGAAATGGGTGACAAAATGTGAAGCTTGTCAACAATTTGTTGGAAGACCAAAGTTGGCAGCATTTGCCTTTGAAGCCAGTTGTCATTGAAGAACCCTTTCAACAATGGGGTTTAGATTTCATCGGGGTTTTGAATCCTAATTCTAGCACTGGTCATACTCACATGCTCACCGCCACTGATTACTTTACAAAGTGGGTGGAAGCTATACCGGTGAAACAAACATCTACTGCAGTAATATGTGATTTCATCAAAGAAAATATATTGGTTCGTTATGGAATTCCACACAAGATTGTGATGACAATGCCTCAAATTTTTCTTCTACAGAGATGATAGGTTTTTGTTATGGATATGGGATATCTTTGTCTCATTCATCATATTACTACCCTCAGGGAAATGGTCAGGCTGAATCCAACAACAAAAACCTCATTACTATTGTGCGCAAGTTAGTCGAAGAAAATCAAAGAACTTGGCACAAAAAGTTATACGATGCATTGTGGGCTGACCGCATAACTCCCAAAAGGGCAATCAGATGTCTCCATTTCAACTTTTATATGGAACCGATGCTCAAATTCCCGTCACACTAGAGTTACCAACATTAAAATTAGCTCAGTAGTTGATGATGAATGCTTCACCAATGCATTAGATAAAAGGATCATGTTCCTAAGCAAGCTCGAGGAACAAAGAAGTCAAGTGGAAAAACAGGATCGAGGAACATCAATCCAAGGTAAAAAATTGTTTTGACAGGAAAACTAGGGAGAGACAATTTCAAATCAATGACTTAGTTCTTCTCTGGGACAAAAGACGTGAGCCGAAAGGAAAGCATGGGAAGTTTGACTCACTGTGGCTGGGACCATTCAAAATAAGACATTTCTATGGAGATAGTACCTATTACTTGTCATATCCTAATGGAACTCATTTTCCTTTGCCCTACAGTGGGCAATATCTCAAGCACTATCAAAATTGAAAATGGGTTGTTCCCCGTATGTACATAGGTAATTAGGATTTTGGTTTGTTTGTTTCCCTATTTTTCGGTCTCCTCTCTTGTGTCCCCATTTTTGTGCCCCATCATTTTGAGATCATGTTCATGACTATTTTGGTCTGGGTCCATTGCTGCGTCCATGAAGTCCTTGTCCCCAATCGAGCTAGTTTATTATCAACAATTTTGACTTCACAAAATTGTTTAAAAATAATAAAAAATGAAAAATTTGAAAATTTTGAAAAGTGTTACTTTGCATGGTTCATTGCCCTCATTGCGATCGTCTCATTTTTGTGATCGTTTCGGTCTTCGTTTCATCCTTTTCGGCAAGAACTCTTCCCACCAAGCTTTAAATCACGTTAAAATACATTAAAATTAATTAATTTTAATTAATTAATTGCTTCTTGTTTGATAAAATTAATTTTTAAATAACTTGAGAAGTATTTAATTAAATAAATATAAATTAAAAGTTCATTCGACAAATTTTAAATTGCCGGGAAGTAAGCTTACGCTTCCAACTGCCGAGAAGCCAATTTGGCTTCCCGAACCCAATTTCCCTTTCCTGGCAATCTTCTTCAATTTTCCCGCACGTGGGATTTTCTCCACCAATTGCCAAATCATGGATTGGCTAACGGGCAAGAAATTCCCAATTTCCCACATGGGGAAATTGAACGGGATTGCCAACCCACTTTGCCATTCCCGTTGGCAATTGTCATTGCTTTCCCCATTTCCCCCTGGCACTTAAGCCCACTACCCGGAAGAGAGGAAGTTGGATTAATCCCCATAACTTCCTCCATCAAACCCGTTGGAAAAATTCATGCGAAGCTTTGCTTCTTATTTCCTTCTGAAGGACATAATATTTTGTCATATCCCACAATACGACACATTTGTCCAAGGAAAAAAAGTAGTTCGCAAAAGGAAAGACACATTTTAAGAATAGTTTTAATCACAGAGAGGAAGATTCCATGCATTCTTCAGCCAAGTCTCATAAAAGGAGGGAGCACACAAGGACAAAAAAAATTTCCAAAGGGAATGGAAAAAGGAAGACAATTTTTAAATAAATAGCTTAAGAGCCCAAAAAAGTTTTGCATCACCAAGAAGTCCATGCCGTGCCTAGGAAGGAGGAGTTTTCAATAAAACAAAGATTCTTTTGGAAAATCTTCATGCAAGATTAAAAGTCTTACAACAAAGAATAAGTTTTAATGCCTAAAGAAAAGAAAGAGTTCCAAAAGAATAAAGAAAAAAAAGAACATAAAAATTTCCAAATAGAGAATCCATAGAATAATTTTTCCAAAAGCCAAAAAATACTTGCAAAAGAAAGGAGATCAACGACAATTAAAGGCCAAAAGAGGACCACTAGAGTTTTCAAATCAGCCGAAAAAAGAATAATTTTTAAAAATTTCCACGCACCCAGTTGAGAGGAAAAAATATCAAAGAGCATCATAGATATTACCCACATGCCCAAGAAGGATATGAATCCCACATGAAAGGAAGGAGGCTCCGATCAAAGGAATACAAAGCCACGCATTGGTCAAATAGACTTAGGAAAAGTTCAAGCTCCCAAAAAAAAGGAGATCCACGCATACCAAGAGGAGCTCAGAAATGTTCACGCATTTATTACTTCCAAACGCAGTTGAAGAATCAATACAAAGATTAAAATCCACGCAAAGGGTAAGAAGAAAAGGAGGCAGTTTACACACAACTGTCAACACAAGATATATGAGTTTATTTTGGTAGGGAGCTTGCAACCCAAAGTAATTACAACACACCAAAGCCCACGCACTTCCACGCCAAAGGAGAATAAATGCCATACGCACCAGTCAAAAGAAGAGCCCACACATTGGCCAAGATAAAATAAGATGATTCAAAAACATTACCACACATGCATCAACTCACCACACAACCAAAGAGGAAGCCCATGCGTCCAAGAAAGGAGTAGTTCCATGCATTAGAAAAGGAGATCCTCCATGCCAATAAAAGGAAATACAACGCAATCATTCAAGCTTTTATCGTATTTTTATTTACATACAATCATGCAGGTTTAGTGGATGAGGGTTGTAAATACTTCATTGGCATGGGTGTCTCTTATTGCATTATGCCTGCAATGGATCATTATGTATGTATAGCTGATCTTCTTGGCCATGTTGGCTATCTCAAGAAGCTTTAAATTTTCTCACCAAAATGCCAATTAAACCTACAGTGGTTATATGGATGTGTTTTCTTGGTGCGTGTAGATCACATAAATATATAAGGCTAGGAGTATATACCAAAACACTCCTTTTTGATCTGGATCCTAAAAATCCTACACCTTATGTTCTTCTGTTAGACATTTATGTGGAAGTGGGTAGTTGGAGTGATGTTCAAAAGGTAAGGAGGTTGATGGAAGATGAAGGAATTACAAAGACACTTGGATGTAGTTGGATTGAAGACCATAGAATGATTCATACTTTTTGTGGAGGAGATAGATCGCACTAACAATTACCCACGAGATGAAGGCAACAGGGTATTTTTCGATTCAGATTCTGAATGATGTTCATGAGTAAAATAACCATTCCTCTATCACATAAATGAGAAGTTTGCATTGCCATATTGATTGATAAAAATGTCTCTTGGAATAACTATTTGACTCGACAAGAACCTTCAATTGTGTGCATGCTTGACACACTGCAACCGAGTTTGTTTCCGAGATTGTTGTGAAATATGAGAACTGCTTCCATCATTTCAAACAAGGAAAATGTTATTTTTGGTGATTATTGGTGATGTTAAGTGAACCAATAAAAGATAGGTTGTGCAGTGAGATGGAAGAGTCAGGTTATTCAATTTGTAGAAAGTGTTTGCAAAGCTAGACAATGCTTTCAACTTCATCAAATCAAATGTATAGTGCAAATAATTGGTTATATTTATTCATGGGGTGTTTGTTAAAGCCATGTTTTGTAATACCATTGGAGGTGAATTGCAATTTTGGCTCTTGGAGATCTTCTCAATGGTGAAAGACCAGAAGCTGGATTCTAACAAACCAAGGTGGCGTAACGACTACGGTCTCATGACAAATGAATAATTCACCATGGAAAGGTACTCGAGCATGTGGAGAATTGTGAATGTGAATACGAATGAAGACAAATTTTCTCACACCAGGATATTGCTCAGACAGAGGGGTGGATGAATTGCTCAAGTTTCAAGCTCAACACTCTTGTCATTTGGAGGATTGCAGAGCATGGTCAATGAGTTCATTCCCGTATGATCGGGATAGGCGGACTCTTGGCCCAATGGATAAGGCACTGATCCTAGGTGTCTTGATCTGGGTGGCGCATTGTTGACTAGGATGTCTATGTGTGCGTCCAAGTCATTTAAGTGGGTCCACATGTACCCATTTATTTTATTTATGTATTTTTCCTTAAATGACTTTTTAACTTAAGTGGTTTCTATTTTTAGTCACTTTTTAATAAAGTTGTTGAAAAAGTCAAAGGTCACTTAAGTGCCTTATTTAATGATCATGTAAAACCCTAACTACTTTGTAACCAACTTTTGGGTTATAAAAGGAAGTGAGGGGCTCATTTGTAAAGGGGACTTTGAGAGAGGAGAAGAAAATACTTTTGTGCAAGCTTTGTTTCAAGAAGAAACTTTGTGTTCTTTTGTGAAAAACATTTTGGAGTTAATGGAATACGAACTTTGTGTCTCATTCATTGTCTCTTGTAACATTTGATGTTCTTATGTTCATTAGATGTTAGGTGTTTTGAATCTTGCATGCAAATATTATCTTTGATCTTATTGTCAACATTATTAATCGTTGTTCTAGTTCACAGTGATCAAGCTCTGATTATCTACTTGCTCATGTGTGTTCCCTTTTACACGTTCTTGTTTGGCTAACTCAAACTCCATTTTATTTGTGTTGGTTATTCATCTTTCCTCTTCATGCAATATTAGGCTCTGTTTTTACCTAACTCTTGCATGTTCTTTCAGATTCATTCCATTCCACTCCTTTCCTTCAGCGCACATAGTTCTCCATCTAAATATGTGATATCTATATGGATATAACTATCTTTGATAACTTGTTCATTTGATAAGGCTTTATAAATGGCTTGTTGCACTTGCGTTTGACTTGACCTTGAAGGCTTGTAACTTGGGAAGCTAGACTCTTGAACTTGGTTTGGAGTGCTTTAGACCTATGTAGGGGCTGCTCCTAATGTGCGTTGTTGCTTTATGGGAGTTTAAGAGAGCTTGAAGTGCTTTTCGAATGATTTGACAAGTAGTGCTCTAAAAGTTTTAATGGATGCCATCCGGATAAATATGTATATTTGGCTTTTGTATGTTTAATTTCACATTAAGGCTGATCTATAGGAAAAGTATCGACCTACGAACGATATCAAATTGAGAAAATGATCGTTGGGTGGCTTGGGGCGAAACCGCAGCCAAACAAAACCATTGGACAATTTGGTCCCTATTTAGTGATCCCATACTTGCGAGGGAGTGAGGTCTTTGGAGAGTTTTGGGCACTTCCACACTTGGAGGTGATAAACTATTTTGGACTAACCCAAGTCATTTTGTGAGCTACCGAGCGGTGTAAATGAGGAGAGTATGTCACATAACAAGGCTAAGGATACTGCAGATTGATCTCATAATTTGTACAAGCCATGATTTAAGGGTGAAGCCAATCTGGCATTATCAAGTGATAAATTATCAAATTTAGGTGTCTACAAACACATGCCCACTACACATTTGTTTTCTTTATGCATTCTGCAGGTTTAGAGCCCAAATTAAGGTTTTAGAGGAGATCAATTTTATGTAGTGTACGATTAAACTAGATAAACAAAGCGAGTCTTTTATACATTAGGGCACGAAGATCACATCCACACAATTCTCTCGTGTTGTTAGTCTCTCGTTCTAAATTTGTTTTCCACTATATGTCATTGACAACCAACTCCTAACTCACAAAATCCAATGTATTATATCTAACCTTAATTTCTCCAATAAGTAAATTATTTTATGGTCTACAAACCTCTTTTATGTAATTTTATCTATATTCCACCCATACTCAAGTTACTATATTTTTCACACTCTTCCACCAATAAAATCATTTTGATCCAAAAATATATGTTTATTCTCAATATCTATATCTTTAAGGTTGATATATCAATTTAACCTTTTTCTTATAAACTAAATTAATACCCTCATTAATTAGTATGTATAGATTGATAACAATCAATTCACATTTATAACCATCAATTTACATTTACAACCATCATGAATGTTTTTTTGTGAACCCACTATTTTTAATCATTGTGAAGGTAGACAATTGATTACATTTTATATTTGTTAAGAACTTTTGGTAAAGTCTTAATGTATTCTTTAAATATTGTTATAAAGATACATAAATCTTACCTCTATATACATATTATTTATTTGCCATCTTATTATCCATTACCCATTTAATCATTTATTTATTTGTTGGTACAATGGCCAATACTACAATATATTGTGAATAATTTAATACATTTGTTAATGTAAAACCATTTTCCGTCTCTAGTATCTACATCTATACACTGAACGGATACCTGAATATCAATACCCTTTTATGCGACCGCATCTGTAATCTCAACATGCTTTTATGTGACCACATCTGTAATCTTACATTCAAGTTTCCACAGTAGCTCAAAGCTTATTTTGATTTCGAACAGAGACTTGGACTTGCGAGATCTCGGATCTCGAAGGAATAGCCTCGTTATATGATGGTGCTGGTAACTGCTGTAAGGGATTATGTCAACAGGATTCTCCGCGACATTTCAGGCATGAAAGTCCTCCTCGTGGACACTAACACAGTACGATTCATGCTATACCTTTTACATTTTTTCAGACAATCAATGCTCACTTTTGTTAAATTAGCAAATAATCAATACCCACTTTTTTAAAAGCAGAACGCAATAATTTTCTGCTATGGAAAGATCTTAATTTTTATTGAAATTCATCTAAAAACATGACATTATCCATACTGAATTCTCTCCGAAAGCAAAATCATGTCGCAAACAGCCGTGATAGCCTCTAAATTTGATAGAATTCAGATTCACATGTTGTTAAAATAGCATACTCTATCCCGAGATGTACGGGAATATGTAGTTTTTGGTTTGGGATTACATCAACATGCTTTCTTTTCTTATGTGTCTGTGGGAAACTACGAATTGAACTTGTTGGATAATTCGAGCACTCGTAGTATTTGATAGAATTCCACTTCGTGTTCTCCAACCAAAAAAACACAAATCTTCCAATTAATAGTCAAAGAGACATTAAATTTAAGGTTGAAATTATCATATGATGATTAAATGAATGCTAAATATAAAGTTAAAAATTAATTGTTAACTAATTCTTACCACCATCTCTTGGATGCCATTGCTGGATTTCTCTTGGTATAATCATTAGTCCAATTTTGACTCTTATTGGTGTATTTTATTTAAGATTATCATTTTTTTCTTATTACATATGTCACAGACTCCTCCATTATTGACTTTTCATTCTTGATAAATCTTGGGTGGGGTTATGGGTCTCTTTTAAAGTCATGCAGGGTATGCTTGGACTACATTTTTAAGAAAATACTAAATATGTGTTATGCTTGAATGTAGTCCCTAATTGATACACTACAACATAGCCATGCGTGGGATGGAGTTAAGGGCCACCTTATTGCCCTGGGGAGATCTGGTCTTGGGTCATTGTCCCTTAAATCTATTTATTGATTAAGCGTGAAAATTGATTTGAACAGTTTCTATTGGTTTTCATTTCAATTTTGGACAGGTTTCCTGTTTCTCCATTATTTTGATTTTAACGTGGAGTAGGTTTCAGGGTTCAAAATTTCAAATTAGGTCATGCAGTTATTAGGTGCATAAATTTTAGCAGAGTTCAAATCATATGGTTTTTTAGTTTCTTTTTTCAACCCAAACCCAAACTACCCAGCTAGCATGTTTCCTTCTGCGACCAGGTGTGTAATGTACCGATACTATGGTTGAAAGGGCTACAATTTTTCTTCAATTTCAACCCTTGCACCTATCTGCACTCATGTGACGCTAACCCCGCAGCTAGAGGTGAGAGGTTTCTTAAGGTTTTCTCTATTTCTCATGTTTGATCTTACCAATCAAGGAAACATAATGAACTTATCCCACTATAGTTTCCTTATAATTTCACCTGAAGGAATTCCTACTATTTAAACAAGAAAATAGTTCACTAACTTCTTTCATCCATCAAACACATCCATATATCAAATGTTCCCACTATCTAAGAGTCGAGGTTCAATCGCTTATAGCTTATAATTTTGTGTACAAAATCTTTAAAACACACTTACGAACCCACTCTCTAAGAGTTGAGGTTCAATCGGCTTATAGCTTAGAATTTTACATAAAAATCTTAAAACACACATATGAAGCCCCTTTTAGTTTCTACCACTCTCTTGTCTATTAATGTACTTATCTCAATTGTTAGGATATGATAGCGAGGTTTTCTCATAACATCTCAGAAGTATATACGCACACCCATTCACTACCACTGCTAAGATAGGATGTTACACAGAGGAAGTTCATTCTGTTCTCAATGTTGAATTCTACGCTCACATTCACAGATACTATACCAATCAATCTTATTACAGTCGTATGTCATATGTAAGATGGATGTATTTTACTAAGGTTGAACATTACACACACCTCATACTTTTTGTTTTGTTGGTTAGTTCCAGGTGGTTCTACTTCTTGCTCAGGTTCTTAGTACTTAATCTTGTTGGTTATTTGCAAGTAATTAAACTTTACATCTTTAGATTCATAAATTTAATTTGGTGCCACTAAACGTGACTGTTACAGTTAAGAGTTAAAATCTAGACCTTCCATGATTTGAGTTACCAAGACTTTACTCACCAACAACACAGAAGTAAATTTAGTTTTAGCCGACCTCCTCCTCTTCCTCTTACCCAGTCATATTTTAGGAAATTGACTATTCTCTTTGATTCAAGCATTGGCTTCAATCTCATCCCTGATGATGGGTCCTGTAGAGAGAGATGGATTGTTGGACCTAATACTACCTACAAGCCAATTCCAGAAAAGTTACAGATTATAGGCTTATAGCACACTGCGAATTATCTTTCAAGATTAAAAACACAGACATAAAGGAAGTATACCACAAATTAGCCTTCCAAAATTCAAGGCAGAATTCATCAAGTGTAGTAATAGTATCTCATACTATTCACAAGGATATTCTAAATCACTTAAACTTCTGTTTCTATGCAGTTCAGAGTTTCTATGACAAGTGTGCAAGATCAAATAATTTCAACAGTTCCTAGTTCTGAGTCTTGAGATTGTAAACTGCGAATTCCAGTTTGTAGAACATTTGTCTCTTTAACAGAATTACTAGTTTAGGGAGCTCTGTAATCAACACATACATGCATTCTTTTCATGACAATAGGCTGACAGCTTGTTTGCTACAGGCATATTGGCTGTCCTAGGTCTACCCATGGTCATATCGAATTAACATGGCAAGCCATTGCACCCTTTTCATTCCATTGATGAATCTAGCCAGAGATTACCATTTACCATATTCAGAGTTCCGTCCTTATTGTTTTGCAACAACATTCAGAACAGGGCACATAAATGCAAAGGTGGAACAATGTCTTAATCTCACAATTTCTATGTCAGCATTGAGCTGTTTGATGTTTCTTGGATGTTTGAAATATCCCTTGCTGGGATCTTACAACAACATGGACAAAATACAGAAATTTGCAGCAAATGCTAAATCTGATTTTTATGCAGAAAATTACAGCTAGGGCAGCGAACAGTAAAATATGAATAACTCTCACAATATCCGTTCAAAACACTTGAAATTTTAAATGGAACTAGATAATAATATAAAGAACACAAGGGAAATATTTTTGGATTTTTTCAGTCAATATAACGCTGCCAGAAATTTACAGCGTGCCTAAAATAGCCGGAAAACTTCAAAAATTAATATCTTTCCGAATACAAGTGCAACAATGATGAAACTCGGGAAATAACATATATAAATATAGAAGATAACTTTCCAACCTTCAGATCTGAAAACGGCCAACTGGAAACCCTAGAAATTAGGGCTGCAATTTCCCAAACAAGTCGCCCCCTTTGGTAAATGGCCAAAACCCTTGTGAAACCCTCTGTAGATGATGCCGAATCCTTCCTCTATGGCTGCCATAGGTCTGATCCGAAAACCAGCTGAAAATCTCCACAAAAACTCTCAAAAACCCTCAAACCCTAATTCTGAAATTCCTGAAAATACCTCTGTAAAACAGCCCTGAAATCCACTCCAAATGACAAGCTAGGGTAGATCTTTCACTACCGAAGAATGCCCTGCTAGCTAGGGATGGATCTTTCACCACCGAAGCTAGGGTTCCCGTGGGATCTTACTCCACAAGCTAAATAGTTGCAAACAACAGTTGCACATGAAAAGAAAATAAGTGTATGCATGAATGACTCTCCTTTCACCCCTCTTCTCCTTTTATAACCTTTTCCATGTCAAAGAAACCTAAAACCCCCAAGGCGCACTTTCTCATAAAGAGGGCCCAATTAAAAAATAACTTAAAGTTGCTTTTTCCCTTCCTAGGCGCCTTGGCCCAAAAAGTGATCCCAATGAAGAAATATAACATTTAATGCCATACATATCCCCTCAAGTCGCCAAAAAGGGTCTTTTAAGTGGTCCCAATGAAGAAACATAACATCTAGTCTCTTTTAAAAGCACTTTATGACCCTGTCAATAAAAAATAATAACTGGACTAGATGCCCATACCCAATAGCAAATAGTATCCGTAACCCCTTGGGCATGACTAGGGTTAGGACACGCATTGGCCCTTAGGCCATGGGCGAGGGAAAGGGGACATTACAGTCCTCCCTTCCCAAAATTTGCTTGTCCCCAAGCAAATGCAAACTAGGATGCCGTAGAATCTGTTCTCCTTCCCAAGTAGCATCCTCAAGAGGCAAACCCTTCCATCGTACCAAATATTATGTGATATCCCCTGCTCTGAGCTTCCTCATCTCTCGACTTCATAATAGAGTCCAGTTCTAAAACCACTTCCCTCCTCATTCGGTGGTGGCAACTCGTGGAAGGTACAATGTGTTGTCCTAAGGCCTTCTTAAGGCATGATACATGGAAAACATTATGTATCTTCTTTGTGCTCTGTAAGATCCAACTCATATGCGCAACCGCACCCACTCGCCGGACTATCCTCAGATGGACCATAAAACCGGGTTTCAGCTTTTCCCCCCTTTTGCTTGAGTGATGATGCTCTCGTATGGTGTAGACATAAGAACACCAAGTCTCCCGCCCTCGAAGGACCTCTACATCTCGTGCCCGATCCGCATAAACCTTCTCGCTGATTCCCGTGCCTTTTGGAGATTCTCCTTAAGAGCTCGCGCAGATATCTTAATTCTCCTCAGTAACCAATCCCAAGCTTTGGGAGCTCGACTATCCGATAATACTAAATCAGCAAATGACATGGCATCGTATCCATACAAAGCTCACGAAGGAGTCATGCCGATACTCTCATCGATATGTGGTATTGTAATAATACTCACCCATATGCAACCATCCGATCCATGCCCTGCGATGTCCGGCAGGTCACATAACTCCAAATAGCCTTATCCATTTGTTGACAATCTCTGTTTGCCGTTCGATCACCGAGGGTGGTAGCTCGTCTTAGGAGTCAACTCGGTGCCGGCAAGTCTGAAAATCTCCTGCCAAAAGGTGCTCATGAAGATCTTGTCCTCACATCGATAATAATATTTTAGTGCAACCCATGTAACCTAAAATCCTCAGTATAAAATATCTGAGCCACGTCAGCTGCCTCATGCTTCTTAGGTAGAGAAAAGAAGTGCGCATACTTGGTCAACCGATCAACTACCACATAAATGCAATTGTGCCCATGCACCATAGGGAGTCCTGTGATGAAGTCCATCGATATGCTCTCCCACTTCTGCTCAGGGATGGGAAGAGGCTGAAGTAACCCTGCAGGAAAAGAATGCTCCGATTTGGTTTGCTGGCAAACCATACACTCTCTGACATGATTAAGGACATCGTCCTTCATCCCCTTCCAAGTGAATCTCTCCCTGATGTACCTGTATGTTTTGAAGTATCCGGGGTGTCCAGCTAGTGGTGTGTCATGTACGGCACGAAGGATCTTGTCCTTCATCTTAGACCCCGGTACAAGGAAAATCCGATCCTTGTAGAAAATGAGATCATCTACCACCTTATATCGGTCATCTTTGATAATACCATCCATGATCTCACATGCAAACTGATTCTTGGAGTACTCAACAAGTATGTGAGCCTTCCAATCTGCTGAAATTTCGGACATAGAACTCAACATAGTAGTAAGGTGAGGTCTCCTAGATAAAGCATCAACAACAACATTATTCTTACCTCTAGTGTATTCTATGTCAAAGTCATATGTTTGTACCTTGTTCACCCATCTCTGCTGGCGGTCGTTGAGATCCTTTTGCCCCAAAAAGAACCTCAAACTATTGTGATCTGTACGTACCACGAACCTGCTGCCCACAAGGTACTGTCTGAATTTGGCCAAAGCATGCATGATGGCCAACATCTCCTTGTCGTGAAACCGAATTTCCGACTCAATTTCCGACTCTCGTAAGCAATGGGGTGCCTATCCTGCATAAGCACCGCTCCAACCCCCTCACCTGATGCATCACACTCTAGAACAAATGGACGAGAAAAATCTGGTAATGCCAGGATGGGGCATGAACTCATCACCTCCTTGAGATGATCAAAAATTGTGCAGCTTCTTGACTGCCGAAAGCTCCCTTCTTGGTCAAATCAGTCAGTGGGGCAGTCAATCGTGAGAAATTCTTCACGAACCTCCTGTAATAGGTGCATAGTCCCAAGAATCCCCTCAAATGTGTCAACGTCCTGGGTGGAGGCCAATCCAAAATTGCCTGTATCTTCTCTCTGTCCACCTTTACTCCCCCTCCACCAATCACATATCCCAAATATAACAACTCTGTCATGCCAAACTCACATTTAGAAGCTTTTGCATATAGCAAATTAGCTTCTAGTATTCCCAATATCTTGTCAAGGTGGCGGATATGGCTCTCCCAAGTCCTGCTGTAAACCAATATATCATCAAAGAAGACCAAAACAAACTTCCGCAAATGGCGGTTGAACATGTGGTTCATGCAAGACTGGAATGTGGCTGGTGCATTAGATAGGTCAAATATCACTAAAACTCAAAATGTCCATAATGACATCTGAAAGCGGTCTTATGCACATCTTGTTCCCTAACCTTGATCTGGTGATATCCAGATCGCAAATCTATTTTAGAAAAATAGATTGCTCCATGTAGCTCATCCAGTAGCTCATCAATACGCGGCACTGGATACTTGTTCTTGATTGTCCTCTTATTCAATGCCCGATAGTCAATGCACATCCGCATGGTCCCATCCTTCTTTTTCACCAACACCACCGAAGAAGCAAAAGGACTAGAACTCGGCCTAATGTGTCCCATGTCAATAAGCTCGTGGATGGTCCTCTCAATCTCATCCTTAAACCGTTTGGGGTGACGGTAAGGAGTAGTAACTACTGGTCTAGTGTCCTCGAGCTCAATCACATGCTCAAATCCCCTCTCTGGCGGTACACCCGGTGGTATGTCGCTAAAAACTGCACTGTGCTTGTCCAATAGCCCCTGTATATCCACATGATACTCTGGCTGTCCATCCTCCGAGTTCTTGGTAGAAACCAAGCACTGTACTGCCCAATCCACCCCATTGTGTCTGTGAATCCTCTCGATCCTCTTTGCTGAAACGACCCTGGGTGCCTCTGAAGACAAACCCCTCAAGGTTACATTCTTCCCCTCGGACTTGAACTTGAGTTCCATCGTCTGAAAGTTAGTCCGAAATTCTCCAAGAGAATGGAGCCACTGTACACCGAGCACAAGGTTGGTCTCTCCAATACCAACCACATAGAAGTCATCGGTGACTGTATGGTTACCCATGGTGATACTCAACTGCGGAACTCGCTGCATGCATCTCATGGACTCACCATTGGCTACCACCACATTAAAACCCTCAAAGTCTTCTGCCTGTAGTCCCCGCTTTTCTACCAAAGATGCATCAATGAAATTGTGGGTCGCCCACTTTATCGAAATGAGTACTACCACTCTCTAACCTGTAATGTTCCCTAACTCAAATGCCTTGTACCTCGGGTACTCGACAAAGTAGTAATAGTCTCCCTGGGAAAAGTCTTCTCCTCTGTTCAATCCTGCGCTATCCAACGCCTCCTCATCTTCATCTTCTAACTCCTGATGGTACCGCTCCTCCTCGTTCTCACTCTCCTCGAAGACCTCTATGAATTGGGCCCTTCCCTTTCCTCTACAATCATGTCCTAGAACCCATGGTGTGCGGCAGTCGAAACATAGTTTCTTTCGCCTCAACTCCTCCCTGTCCTCTCTCGATACAAATGGTCTCCTTGCGGTATCTTGCCTAGGTGGGGGTCCCTTCGGCTGTGAACTATCAACTTTCGAAGGAAATACCTTAGGCTGAATTCGAGGGGGAAACCTCGATTTTGGAGTGGACAACTCCAAATCACGTGCTCTCCTAATCGCCTCATGTAAGGAGGAAGGCTCAAATGCCTTCACAAATCCTGCTAGAGCGTCAGTCAAACCTGCCATGAAGAGTGAAGTCAACCTCATCTCTGAAACATCAGATACCATCACTGATAACCTCTGAAAATCTGCAATGTACTGGTCTAGAGAACACATGCGCGCCAAGTGGGTCAACTCTCTCGAGTGCTATCTCGGGTCCCTCTGTCAACACCTGCTCATCAATCTCTGTGTAAAATCTGCATACGTAGTGATATGCATGTGTCCTTGTGTGATCAATCCATGATGCCACCAGTCATGGGCATCTCCCTCGAGGTGTAGGATAGCAAATTTAATTGCATCTTCTTCGCGCATGGGATTCAAGTCGAAGTAAGTCTTCAACTTCTGGATCCAAGACTGAGCGGTACACTTCTTAGAGCCATCGAAGTGTGGAATAGAGATCTGCCCTAATCTCTTTTGAAACTCAGGTACCTGTGGTTGGTAATCTCTCCTGAGCTCAACTACAGATCTTCATTTTGCAATACTCTGAAATGGCATGTTGTCTCGGAAACCCTCACTCAATGTCCGGTACTTCTCCCAGCAAGATTCTTCATCCACAATGTCTGCGGGCCTGTTGTGTCTGCGAAACTTCCGGATCCTTCAAGAAGGAAGGCTCGTGGAGTCCCAAGGGCCTGGTAGATGCATGAGGGGACCCTTGTCCCGAATGTCCACTCTCACCTCTATTACCATGCTTTGACCCATATTGCTGGCTTCTCCTTTCTCCGCATGAGTCTCAATCCTACCCTGTGCTAACCTCTCAGTAAGCTGGCTCAAATAGAGGTTGGTAGTCTCCTGCTGCTTCACCATGTTGGTGAACAGTCGTTTCATCAGATCTACTCCCAACTCTTCACTGTCTCTGTCTCCCATCTTTCAACCCTAACAGGCTGGAGGAACAACCGCTCTGATACCACTGAAATATCCCTTGCTGGGATCTTACAACAAAATGGACAAAATACAGAAATTTGCAGCAAATACTAAATCTGATTTTTATGCAGAAAATTACAGCTAGGGCAGCGAACAGTAAAATATGAATAACTCTCACAATATCCGTTCAAAACACTTGAAATTTTAAATGGAACTAGATAATAATATAAAGAACACAAGGGAAATATTTTTGGAATTTTTTAGTCAATATAACGCTGCCAGAAATTTACAGCGTGCCTAAAATAGCTGGAAAACTTCAAAAATTAATATCTTTCCGAATACAAGTGCAAAAATGATGAAACTTGGGAAATAACATATATAAATATAGAAGATAACTTTCCAACCTTCGGATCTGAAAACGGCCAATTGAAACCCTAGAAATTAGGGCTGTAATTTCCCAAACAAGTCGCCCCCTTTGGTAAATGGCCAAAACCCTTGTGAAACCCTCTCAGTAGATGATGCCAATCCTTCCTCTATGGTCTGCCGTAGGTCTGATCCGAAAACCAGCTGAAAATCTCCACAAAAACTCTCAAAACCCTCAAACCCTAATTCTGAAATTCTTGAAAATACCTCTGTAAAACAGCCCTGAAATCCACTCCAAATGACAAGCTAGGGTAGATCTTTCACTACCGAAGAATGCCCTGCTAGCTAGGGATGGATCTTTCACCACCGAAGCTAGGGTTCCCGTGGGATCTTACTCCACAAGCTAAATAGTTGCAAACAGCAGTTGCACATGAAAAGAAAATAAGTGTATGCATGAATGACTCTCTCCTTTCACCCCCTCTTCTCCTTTTATAACCTTTTCCATGTCAAAGAAACCCTAAAACCCCCAAGGCGCACTTTCTCATAAAGAGGGCCCAATTAAAAATAACTTAAAGTTGCTTTTTCCCTTCCTAGGTGCCTTGGCCCAAAAAGTGACCCCAATGAAGAAATATAACATTTAATGCCATACATATCCCCTCAAGTCGCCAAAAAGGGTCTTTTAAGTGGTCCCAATGAAGAAACATAACATCTAGTCTCTTTTAAAAGCACTTTATGACCCTGTCAATAAAAATAATAACAACTGGACTAGATGCCCATACCCAATAGCAAATAGTATCCGTAACCCCTTGGGCATGACTAGGGTTAGGACACGCATTGGCCCTTAGGCCATGGGCGAGGGAAAGGGGACATTACAATGTTGTGGAAGTCCCTTACTTTTGGCAGTGTGTACACACATTGTCAGCTAAAACAGGACTATCCATGATTTAGCTTGAAAAAGAGACTAAAAGACAGCAATCAGCGACATATACCAGGTGGCAAGCTACAGGACGTACGTCATGAAAATAATAAAAGTAACTATTCATCATATTACAAATTATTCATAGCCCTTAAGAACACTTCACTCATTTGCAGTTCCGATTTCCTAAGGTACATGACAATCATTTCACAAGTACTTCAAGGTTTTGATTGCTGACATTCCAATCAAATGGAGAAAAAATTGTATAAGGCTTTCTCTAGTTTTCCATCACATCACATTAACAATCATGTTTGCATTAACATTAATATATTGTGCCTGAAGCGTTGGATTTATTTTCACATAACATGATGGATCCAGAAATCTCCATTTTAAACACACGGCATCATGGAAACCTAAATAATCTCGTATTAACAATCATGTTTTTATCATTACAGCCCAACAGATGTATCAACTTATTTTACTAGATACAGAGTTTCAGGAAAACATCTCACCAACAGACACATTTTTACTGATTTTGGTGTGTTCTAACACATAAATGGTATCATCATCTCCAGGTTTTAGGATCATTTCTAACCCTTCAAGGTATGGCTCATCAACATGGTAACAGTTTACATTAATTATACTTTGTTAGGCAAACCTTTCAGTCCAAGGTGTGATGTTCAGGCTTCCAAATGTAATACACATCACAGTTTTTAGCATAGTTACCAAATACTGTCAGATCCAGATCTTTCAGACACAACGAATCTGTTGGCTCTGTTTGGACATAGTTATATGAAATTTTAAACTTTTATTTTTCGCAAATTAAATTTCAATTTTCTGCAAACTCACGTCTCAGCTGTTTTGCTGCTGAACCCTATTAGAATTTAACGTATGTTTATATGGATCATATATACATACATACATATACGATACACATGTTTACATATATATACACTTTTATTTGAATCAGACTTTCCTATTTTTTTCCCCTGCAATTCCGGATTTTTGGGTTTTCCCCCTCCTGTACGAATCCAGATTTCTGAACTTTGGTAACTATGGTTTTGAGAAGTAATGAAGGTCATTCTAGAAGTCATGGGAAATAATGTAGAGCTGGTTACAGAACTGAAAACCAAGGAAGACTGGTGTATAGTATTTGCATGAGTCTCATACAACTTCTAGGATTTAGAATATACAGACAGAACTAGGCAGACCTGAATGTCAAAACTTGAAAACAGTAACATCATTCTCAGGCATAGCAGGTATATGAATAAGTGTCTTCACAAGACTCATATCTTAAGTAGTCTTCTACAGTCTTCAGTACAGAAACAGAATCTTCCATGACTCAAGTTAACTCTATTCTGTATTTCAGGAAATATAATAGCAGTATATTACACACATCTATGTAGCAGAGCATACATCAATGTTTGCATTGATCATCGCAATATCATGATTTGCATCCTCACAACAGGACAGATAAGGAAAGCTTGCATGGTTCTGTTTGTGTAATTTGGCCATGGAGAATGCCTCATTATATTTTATTACTGGTCAATACCGTGCAAACGCAGGGCGATGACATGCTCATAACCTTCCTTCAGGATGCATAATGTAATCTATTCAATCCAACATAAGTATCTTTAAAAATAGAACTAAGAGCACTAGAAAGCTATCAAGGTAATACAAGGGCATTCATAGTACACAGTCCATTCCTCAACATAGAGTCCACTGTCACATTTATATTGAAATACAATATTTAGCAGTCCTAGTAGTGAGGTCATTCATACCACACAGTCATTCCTCAACATACAGTCCACTGTCACACTTATATTAAAATACAATATTCAACAGTCCCAGTAGTGACATCCATAGAGCGTTATAGCTGCAAAATCCCATTAAATAAAAAAGGCTTTTACAAGTTACAAGTACAACCGGAGAATCAAGGACTTCCACAATTCTAGTGAAGCCACCATCAAGAAAGACCTGCCTGAACAACTTTGCCACTTCACACTGAAGGTTTTTAACCATTTAGTGTATATGTTTTGTCCAGTCAGGACCAGACCATAACATTTCACGACTTCAATTCTACAGGGGCTGTCAAAATATTTACCAATTTCACATATATCCAAGTATCTTCTAGGAAAAGAGAAATTACCAGCTCCAACCAGGCAGTATCAATCCAACGTAAGTATCTTTAAAAATAGAACTAAGAGCACTAGAAAGCTATCAAGGTAATACAAGGTCATTCATAGTACACAGTCCATTCCTCAACATAGAGTCCACTGTCACATTTATATTGAAATACAATATTTAGCAATCCTAGTAGTGAGGTCATTCATACCACACAGACATTCCTCAACATACAGTCCACTGTCACACTTATATTAAAATACAATATTCAACAGTCCTAGTAGTGACATCCATATAGCGTTATAGCTGCAAAATCCCATTAAATAAAAAGGCTTTTACAAGGTACAACCAGAGAGTCAAGGACTTTCACAATTCTAGTGAAGCCACCATCAAGAAAGACCTGCCTGAACAACTTTGCCACTTCACACTAAAGGTTTTTAACCATTTAGTGTATATGTTTTGTCCAGTCAGGACCAGACCATATTCTGATACTGAAAATATAACATTTCACAACTTCATTTCTACAGGGGCTGTCAAAACATTTACCAATTTCACATATATCCAAGTATCTTCCAGGAAAAGAGAAATTACCAGCTCCAACCAGGCAGTATCAATCCAATGTAAGTATCTTTAAAAATAGAACTAAGAGCACTAGAAAGCTATCAAGGTAATACAAGGTCATTCATAGTACACAGTCCATTCCTCAACATAGAGTCCACTGTCACATTTATATTGAAATACAATATTTAGCAGTCCTAGTAGTGAGGTCATTCATACCACACAGTCATTCCTCAACATACAGTCCACTGTCACACTTATATTAAAATACAATATTCAACAGTCCTAGTAGTGACATCCATATAGCGTTATAGCTGCAAAATCCCATTAAATAAAAAGGCTTTTACAAGTTACAAGTACAACCAGAGAGTCAAGGACTTTCACAGTCTAGTGGAGTCACCATCAAGAAAGACCTGCCTGAACAACTTTGATGCCACTTCACACTAAAGGTTTTAACCATTTAGTGTATATGTTTTGTCCAGTCAGGACCAGACCATATTCTGACACTGAAAACATAACATTTCACAACTTCAGTTCTACAGGGACTGTCAAAGACTCAAAACATTTACCAATTTCACATATATCCAAGTATCTTCCAGGAAAAGAGAAGTTACCAGCTCCAACCAGGCAGTATATATTTTCTTGATCATGAAGAGCTCCAATAGTCAAGGAAGGATGGCCCCATGTTCCAATGCATGGTGGTCCATACTGATGTAAGAGCATCTCTGGAAGTCCAAGTAATCCTGCATGTTATTAAGCAGGACCATTTATTCAATAAGATAAACGGTTGAGGAGCAGTTTCAGAGGTTTTTAATGTTGTGTTAATCTTGTCTCTTTATGATCTCAAAGAGGCCCAGAAGCTGTTTGATCAATCTTGATTAGTGGCCCTTCATGCCTATAAAGGCTGAAATAAGCTTTTGGATAACTTTGATCCCAAAGCGGCTTGTGAGCCATTGGGTCAGATCTTGATCCATGACTGAGGAAAGATTTCAAGCCTTTAAAGCATGTTACAGCATTTGGGTTCTTTTTATAGCGAAAGAGGGTGAGAATCGTCAATAAAACCATGATTTACCATCTTCCGGGCACTTTAAGTTATCTAAGGGATTTAAAGTCCTCTTAATATCAAAGAAGCAACAATGCCGTTGGATATTGTAATTGATAAACATTCTCTTGTGTTTAAGGTTACAAAAGAGTTCTAGATCCCCTTGTATCACATCTCCTTACAGATGGATGACAGCAAAAGCCTTTCAAAGGCATTTTGGCAGGCTTTGTCTACAGGCCCTTACCTTGCTTTAAAGGACTCGAGCATTGTTGATCCACATTGGATCAATGACAGGAAAGGCTGTATGTGGATGAAAGTCTGCCAAGGCTTTAATGAACTCTAAGTATCTGAGACAGGGTGTACCAATGGCCAAAAAGCAGGCGGTGTAAACAGAAAATGACATTGATTGGAGCTTTCAGCAGTTTGTAGAGACTTCTTAACTGGTTTTTGGATTTGTAATCTTGTAACATTCAGAAGTTGGACTATGCCTTTTCATCATGAAGGGTTGTTTTCTTGTAACACATTTTGGAAGAATAAATATATGAAAAAAAAATATGAGGGGGTTGGAATTCTGAGAAAGTTTAGAGTTAAGATGGGGGATCTGAAGTCTGAGCGAGAGAGTTTGAGTCTGAAGAATTAAATAATTAGTTTAGAGGTCAAGATAGGGAATTAAAGATAGAGTTAGAGAGTCTCAATTTGAAGGCCTGAACAGGCTAGGTTTGGAATGTATTTCAGTTTGTGATAGAAGTAGAAGTGTGAAGCTTCTTTCTATAAATTGTCTTGCAGACATTATTGCAAATCTATGTTGCCAGGAAACGGAAACGGATACGGATACGAAACACGGAAACGACAATTTTCAAAAAACCTTGGATATGAAACGTTACCGGAAACATCCGTACAATATGTGTGTGTGTGTAGTACTCATTTTATAATTGTAGACCATAAGAGATAATTGATAAAGCACTCAAAATATTTTGTATTCATTGAAATTTGAACTTCTAAAGAGTCATGACTCATCATTCAACATGGTTACAATTTCAATGATTCACATATACATGATAATAATCTAGATTCTAGAATATATCATCCAGATTTTCCTCATAATCATCTCCACGAAAACTGAATTTAGCAAGAGAAAAATGAGAGTGTGATTTAGAATGGACCCAAGATGTCATTATATAGCTTTTAGGAAGTGTCTTTAGCAAGTCTAGGTAGGTAGATTAGGTTTAGGTTCATTAAATGCAGTTATTTTTATTTTTTAAAAGTTTTGATGCTTTAAAATTTTAAAAAAACGTTGGAAACGTGGCAGACGTTTCCGAAACGCTGTGGACGCTTTGGAAACATCACAAACATTTTCAAAAACTTCATCACGCTTCCCCACCATTTCCCCACGTTTCCGTTTCCGAAATGTTTTTGGGGTGAAACGCCACCCACCTAGGCGTATCCTAGCATCACGCTTGCAAATTAATGAAATTGAAGTTGTGCTTATTGTGAGTTAAATTGTGCATTCATTTGTGATCAGTGCACTCAAACAACTGCTCGGTTAATTGTTGTTCAATTGACCTCAATCATGCCATCACATACCCACTCTAGCCATCAAATAAAAAATGCATTCATGCATATAATGAACCACCTTAAGGTTACCTTTTTGGACCACATAGGCAAATCAAGACAACCAATGAAAATTGATAAAGCAAACCCTATCAAGAACGAGATGGGGGCAAATAGATGATGTTGGTATTCAAAAATAAAATACTCGTATGTGCATAAATGAGGTTCGTGGGACTCGATTCTTTGGTGATCGAAATTTGAAGTGAAACTAAAATTTACCTTGAGTATTTTGTTAACAAGAGTGTTATCACCGAATCACAACACCCTATGGTTTGCACAAGTGTGTGTGCTTGAGCTCACAAAGGTCGATTGGATAACATGGGTACTATTTCCAAGTCAGGACTTTCTACCCGAGATAGACCTCCAAAGAGAAAGCTGGTTCTTGCTCCTAAATTACTTGCCACAATCTACTTTAATGCGAAAAAAATATCTAATCCTAACCTAACTTTCCAAGGGACCAGGAGAGAGATTGCATGAAAACAAATCCTACACTAAAGCGGTGATACACCAGAAAAGGAGAGTGAGAATAGTCTTTTAATGTGTGAAAGTAGAAGCAAAATGCAAACTAGAAGGGGTGATAACAGTTCTCCACAATCTAGCAATTGCATTCACAACAATATTTCATGCACACACAATGATAATGAATCCCTGCAACAACATAAGATAGACACAATATATATGCAATGAGATTGAAGGGCAAGAGGAATGCAAACAAACACAACAGGGGAAGATACATCCACAAACTTGCATCTATTGCTTCATAAGTATGCACAATTCAATCTATTACAAGATAAGGGCCTAGATCACCATGCAAGGAGTCCACTACAAGGGCTTGCAGCACATTGGCTTCACAAAACAATTTTGACAAAGTTTTGTTACTCAAAACTACCTCCCTTTACAATGAGCTTAACACTCCAATTTATAGAATTCTGAGAGAGAGAGAGAGAGAGAGAGAGAGAGAGAGAGAGAGAGAGAGAGAGAGAGAGAGAGGGAAAATGGAAATCCCAAAATCTGTCATTCAACCACTTGCAAAAGGTAGTAAATGGAATGAAATGATGTTTTGTTACTTGCAAAAGGCCCCCATACTTGTCCCATAACTTGCAGCAGTGAAATATGTTAGCCCATGCTTCATTGAATGCATCCCAACCACCACTGAAATAATCTGTTCTGAACCTGATCACGTTTTCTAGTAAAATCTCTATTGATCCTTCATCAAATTCTGAATATCTTGATTGTTGTGCGTTGGGTTCGAACCACGATTCCAACGGTACCAATTTTGTGTTTTTTGCTGAGAATTGCAAAAGTTATGGCCTTCTGAGTGTGTGCAGCTATTTTGAGTTTGCTGGGATTTCTTGCCTTTTACGGGACTAAATATTTAAATTTTGGAACTGGATACGTTTCCTTCCTTTTCACCCACCTACCCTCACCAAAATTAATATTTTGGGTTTCCATGGCGTAGAGGATGTCGAGAGCTTTCCAACGATATAAAATTTATTAAATTTCGAGCACCGGGTCAAAAGTTATGCCCATTTGAAAATTTGCATTAATCCGCACAAGAAATGGTGAAAATGCAAATTTGCAAAATGGACCCTAGGGCCCAAAATGCAAATTGCACCATTTGCAAAAATTGCAAAATTCTCAAAAATTCCCCCAAGCCCCCAAGCCCGAAATTGGCAAAATTCTCAAAAATTCCCCAGTGCTCGTAACTTGCAAAATATGAAGAGTTAGAAGGACTTCTTTATATTTTATATTTTCGGAAAGGGGAAGAAATTTCCTATCTGATGAAGATGCTTTCGGGAATCTTTAAGTACTTAAAATATGTAAAAAATCATATTGAAGCACTAAAAGGGGGAAAATGGTGTTAGTTGACCAAAATTAAGCATGAGCTTATTTTGGGCAATAAGGAGATTTTCTTAGAAAAAAATAAATTTGTTGGCAAGATACAAATCCCCAAGCCAACGGTCCCAAATAAGTCAAGAACATTGGAAACACCATACAAAACTTCGTATAACTTTAGCAAAGGTTTGAAAGCCAGCGGGACTTCAAGGGAAAAGTTTAAATTTTTTTAAAAAATGATGATACAATAAAATCCCCAATATGGGCAAACCAGAATTCTTCAACAATCACAAGGAAACAGATGCACACAATTTAAAGCCAAACTTCAAGGAAAAGTTAAAAAAATTTAAAAATGATGATACAATAAAATCCCCAATATGGGCAAACTAGTAATTCTTAAAAGACAATCACAAGGAAATTTTGGAACTGGATACGTTTCCTTCCTTTTCATCCACCTACCCTCACCAAAATTAATATTTTGGGTTTCCATGGCGTAGAGGATGTCGAGAGCTTTCCAACGATATAAAATTTATTAAATTTCGAGCACTGGGTCAAAAGTTATGCCCATTTGAAAATTTGCATTAATCCGCACAAGAAATGGTGAAAATGCAAATTTGCAAAACAGACCCTAGGGCCCGAAATTGCAAATTGCACCATTTGCAAAAATGCAAAATTCTCAAAATTCCCCTGCCCCAAGCCCGAAATTGGCAAAATTCTCAAAAATTCCCCCAGGCACATAACTTGCAAAATATGAAGAGTTAGAAGGACTTCTTTATATTTTCGGAAAGGGGGAGAAATTTCCTATCTGATGAAGATGCTTTCGGGAATCCTTAAGTACTTAAAATATATAAAAATCAGATTGAAGCACTAAAAGGGGGAAAATGGTGTTAGTTGACCAAAATTAAGCATGAGCTTATTTTGGGCAACAAGGAGATTTTCTTAGAAAAAAATAAATTTGTTGGCAAGATACAAATCCCCAAGCCAACGGTCCCAAAGAAGTCAAGAACATTGGAAACACCATACAAAACTTTAGATAACTTTAGGAAAGGTTTGAAAGCCAGCAGGACTTAAAGGGAAAAGTTTTAAAAAATTTAAAAAATGATGATACAATAAAATCCCCAATATGGGCAAACCAGTAATTCTTACAAAGACAATCACAAGGAAACAGATGCACACAGTATTCAGGTCAGCCATCACAGTTAAAACTGTAAAGGCCAAAGTCATACATATTCAAGGAATGTATGACACACTTACCATGGAAAAGATCGAGCATGCCATCTCAGATAGGAGTGCATTTTTGCGAGCTTAGTCAACCATTTCTTCCTTCAATGACGCCACAAAAGTTTTCCAAAATATTAGCAACCAAGGGTAACGATACTTATTTTGTAACTATCTCTTCCAATTGTTTCGTCTGTCAAGAATGAGAAGAGCCACTCCAATTAACCATCACTTACCTTCTACTCACCTACACTGACCAGCCAATGCTCATTTACTTTAAAAATAAACTCTGAAACACAATAGCAAGCTTACAACCGCTCCTTGATAAAAGGTGAAGCAGTAAATCACAAAACTTGTCAAACACCTGTGGCTGAGTGACATACTCAGGGCCTTGCACAAGGTTTACTTAACACATGATATATATTATATAACATTACAATTATAACTGATCAAAAGCAATAAGACCTCAACTTCTCAAGATATTGACACCAGAAAAACACAGCACAGCATTTAAACAAATTGTTTTAATTGTTCATTTTTGGTGTTATCATGGTAGATGTGGATATTCATTCGTTAGCGTACTCAGGTCCATCCCCCTCTGGTACTCCTGCAAAACACCACAGAGGAAATCAGTACTATATACCTCATGAATGTTTAATAAAAGAAAGTACTACAATAATTCAATTGAAATTGTTGTAAATTATCAACAATAAACCATACCATATTGTTCCTCAACATTATTCAACCATGTCCATTTCATCTAAACATTTCGAACCAACTTAATCTATTTAGCTTCGAGTAACACGACCCTTAATACAACGGCTTTTAAACACAATATTGTAAAAAAGGGTGCTCTAATCAAATACAAATGTTTTAGTGAATAAACACCAGGGGAGTGAGCGCTATAAGGTGTAGTCCCCAGGTATCCTCTGCTGGACATTTTTCTGCTGGGTAAGTGTATGCTTATCGCTTTACCAGTGCAAAATCAAGATGGATTCAGACTGGCAGGCCTATATACTGGTATTTATCATGTCAAAAATGACCTTCTCTTGAAGTTACTGATGGGTTTAGTCTTCTGGACAATAATTGAGCTGTAAAAGTCCTTACTGGTGGAAATTGTTAAGAATTTCACCATGGATGGGTGAAATTATGTATAAATTGCCTATTAAAAGCACTTGTGGAAAACCCACCTGAATAGACAATGGATAATGGCCTCCGTCTTACAGAAGTAACCCATGGCCCCGATTTGTTCCCTATGGCATATGTTCTGCTGTTAGCTTTGCTGGATGTTTTGAATATGATAACTTCCATGGTCATAACTGTTAAAGCAACTAATTGAGTTAAACCATTCATGGTTAGAGCTGTGGACCAGTTTGGTTAGACACTATCAACTGTCTAAGGTACTCTTCCTCATGAGCATAGGAGAAAAACCTAACAGAGTGATGATAAAAAGTTGAACTGGATAAAATGCTCTCAAATAATAGCTTTCTTTCTTTCATGATCTTGCTCACTTGGAGCTCTCAAAGTGAGGGGTTAAAGAAAATTGGTACTCTATTGAATCATTAATTTATAAACTGGACGTGTGGCAGTTCATTACTAAGGGGCTTCCCTTAACTTCTTAAATTACAGAATGCGAAGCAGATCTCAATGTGACTATAAAGGAATTTACAGCATTTAAATAAAAGTCAATCATAAACTGGAAGTAAAATTCCACAGGCAGTTCACACAAATCTTGTAATTCAAGTTAATCTAAGTCACAGGTACACTGTTTCTTGAGTTTAACTCATCTCAACACTTTGTGCTACCGGCCTTGGTAGTGGAAAGCCTTCTAAGAGTATAATAATGTTGTAATGATAGTTTTTGGTACTGCAATTTGTATCCTTGATTACCATCATGATGGACAGACACAGATTTGGTCCAAAATTCATGGTTGATAAAGTATTGCAGCTCTCAATTCTCTCCTTGAGTTGGGCATCGGTATGCAACCTAGGTGTTTGACTGATTTGCATACAATATATTTTGCGCCTTTCCTTAAATCATTTCAACTTCGTAAATCTTGAGCAACTATGAAAAACATTGACTGTGATGCATTGTAGTAGCTCCTCTCAAGTTGAAATTTTGTTTGTATGTTTTTGGAGATTTAATATGTTTGAGCCGACTCTATGCTTCCTAGTTCCTACCATTTATATGGTTGTTAGAAAATCTACTGATACACAGAGATCTGCATCATTTGATTGCACCAATTTTTAAATTCCAACTGATGAAATTTCATATGTTGCAGGTCAGTATTATAAGTGTGGTCTTCTCTCAGTCGGAACTACTGCAAAAGGAAGTGTTTCTGGTTGAAACAGTGGAATCAGTCTCAAAAGAGAGGATGACACATTTGAAAGCAGTTTGCTTTCTACGCCCTACAGAAGAAAACATTCAACACTTAAAACTACACTTAAAGAGTCCACGGTTTAGAGAGTACCACTTGTGTAAGCTCATTTAAGTATCCATGTTGGTGGTCATGACATATTGAATTCCATAATGCTCGAACATGTTTTGTCTGCACTGCCTGTTATTGAAACTTATGCATTGGCGCTGGTTGCAGATTTTTCTAATATTTTGAAGACTCACTACATTCAGATCCTTGGGGATTCAGATGAGCACGAAGTTGTGCAGCAAGTTCAGGTATTGAGGCACTGCTGGAGCAAAATAAATTTAGATGGCCCTTCGTGGTGAGAGTCTTTTGGGTCAGACCCTTCATGAAATTCTTTAGCCTTTATGTCATGGAACTGTACGGCGAAATCAGACATCTTTTCTAAAATTCTAAAAACAATATTCTCCAATGTCTCATGAAACTGTGTCATAGAACACTAAGCTCACAGAAACCAAGACTTCATCTGTCACACAAAACGTATGTGAACATGATAATTGATGTTATGAAAAAGGCATGCTTACATTGCCAGTCTCTCAAAACAAGCCCTTGAACTTACTTTAGTTCTGCTCATGCAATAGCTGCTCTTTCCACACTATATGCAACTGTATCATCAAGTAGAAATAAATAAAGGAATCAAATCATGAAGTAACCCCACATTTGTTAGATTTTTCTAAGTGTGTAGAAGCTGTTTCTAACAGGTCAAGACTAAAGATAAAATTATGATGATAAAATGAAGACTAGGGTTTATATAAATGTACCTTTTCATCTTGTAAGGAACAAGTTTATCTGTTTCAAACCTATCATCAGCCACAATTATTTTTATCTTCAAGTTAATATATTAAGCAATAATTAGGAGCTTGCAAAGCCTCTTTGCTTGGGGTCTGCACTTAAAATGTGAAAATTGCTCTGCAGTTGCAAATACATCACGAAAGTGATTGAAAAGTCGTGGTTTTATCACGTTCTATTTTCTATGTTTGTGTTTTTCCAACAATTGCTTGCATACACGACATCCTTGCAGATCTGTTCCTTGCAAATCCTCCAAAAATGGTGAACGTCCGTTTTCCTTCTACCTCGGCACACGTGATGCCCTACAAGTAAATACTTCACTACAAATCGCGACCCTCATAAAATAACCTCTGCAATGTTTGCACGCCTTTTTGGTCATTACATTCATCGTTTGTCTTCAAAAACATTCTAGTCGTCACATTTTCTTCCTTTTCACCGCCGTTTTGGTGAATCATGATTGCATTGTGCCCTAGCAAGATCTATACACAATCAAATCATGATTTAATGTCCCTTTCTAGGGCTGAAACCAAGAGTAAGGGTTTAGCCTAAACCCTAATGAACCAAATCTGAAAATACACCACCCCAACAAGCATCAATCTGAAGTTTCTGAACATGTGCTTCAACCTTTTTAAAATAATCAATAATCAGTTCCCTAGGGCAGCGAACTCTCTAGGGATTTCACATCAACATTTAACCATGCAATAACAACTGAAAATGCTTCTAAATAATTAATTCAACCACGGCAATATTTATCAATCCAAATTACATCAAAGAAATGGAGAAAATAAGTGATTACACCTAGCTGCAATTAATTTTATGACAACAATAGAACAGTCAAAACCAAGGGCTAGAAATGATAGATAAGCTCCTCCTAAAATCACAAAATGTAGATTTCAGCGTTACAAAATATGAACAATAATCTCAACTCAAATTGTCCAAAAGTGCCCTAGATGATATCAAACCCTTCACCCAAGCAAGTCGCCTAGGGTTAGAAGGGAAGAAATAAATATAAAATCCTCCTTAAAGCTCACTTGTGACTTCCGGGTGAAGCCACCAAAGCACACAAGAGGGTTTCCGTCCCCAAGTGTGATCCTATTGAAGGGTTTCGTCCTCAATAGGTGTCCAAGGAAGGGTTTCGTCCTTCAATGGCAAGAAGAGAAGCTACACTAGCTCCAAATCCAAGTAAATGTCAAAATAGATGAATGATGATGATGCTCCTCCTCCATTCGAACCTCCTTAAGTACCCCTTCTTTGGCACCAAGGATGAATTAGAAGCCCAATCCTCATGGCCGACCTCTTAATGCACTTTTTAATCTTCACTTAAGAAGACCAACCTCATAAAAGAGTATTTCTTTATCTCCTTGTAGCTCTCAAGAAGACCGACCTTAATGAGGGTGAAGATAGAAGTTCCTTTTTTTGCTTTGCCATTCACCTAATTGAATCACTCCAAGCGATAATTGATAATTGAATAAATAAGGAAATTGCTTGCAATAATGGCAATGTTTACCTCCCTTGCTTCTTTCTTAGAAGTCCACGGAAGGTGGAATGGGCCCAAGGCCTTCATAGTGACTAGTGTGGAAAAGGGGACATTACAGTCCTTTCCCAAATTTGCTTGTCCTCAAGCAAATGCACATACCGATCCCAAATGAATCTCAGTTGCTCCTTCTTTGATGTTCTTGCACATGAAGCAAACTCATTAAAGAAAAATGTGTTCCCTTCTTCATCCACTCATGCTTTGCGGATATGATGGCCAACTCTTCTTCTTTGCTTGCCAAGGCCTTACAATTACCATCCAAGCATTGGTTGTCCACAATTTCCCTCATGTTGTCCCAAACACCAATGTAATCTTGCTTTTCTCTTTCAAAAATCAAAATGAAGGTGACTGGAATTCCACTTTTATTTGCACAAAATATCACAAGATGGTCTAGATGTAGGAAACACAACTTCCAATTGCCTAGATGTCCTTTTATGACCCAAAAAGTGAAAAGAACAAGCTGGAAATGCACAAAGCAGCAGTCCACCCTCTGCAAACAACCTTTAAATTGACCCTTGGGTCAAGGTGTTTGTCATCCCATATTACTTCTTTGATTATGCAGGCTGGAAACAAAGTATTACAGTCATGAATCACCTGATTTTTCACCCAATTTGGAGCTATGTTGGCTGAAGTAGTTGTCTTCTTCAGCTGAAACCATCCACCACTATTTTCCAATGATTTAATGACCTCAAAATGGTCACTCTTGCAGCTGTTCAAGTCTGAAAACAACAACTTATAATCTGATTTTATCAAAATCAACAACTTAAAAATGGAACAGCAGCTACAAAATTGAAACCTCCTTGCAAAATTAGGAAATGTGAGCATTGCAATGACTGAAAACACCTCTCTAAAGGCTGAAATTTTTCTCCCAACATTCATCAATCAAAAATTCTCCATCCTTTGACTAAAATTACTTGCTTACCCACTTGTATGTATGCCATTGAGATCTTGTGGTGGCTGATTTGAATAATGACAGCAGCACCAAGTCTAGAATTTTGAGCTATAGTTCTCCAAGGTACACTCCTTTTGTCACCACTAACCACCCACATACTTTGTTGGTGATCTCTTGCATGAATATTCAACCATGAAGTAACTCCACCATGCTTATGTTGTGTGTCTCTGACATTATACTTGGCTGGAAGTGGACATAATTGGGCATATCTTGTGAATCTATCAACCACAACATATAAACAATTCTTACCTTGAACCATGGGCAGCCCGGTGATGATGTCCATGGAGCTACCTTCCCATTTGTGAGTGGGAATAGGAAGGGGCTGCAATAGTCCAACTGGAAATCCATGCTCCACCTTGTTTCGTTGGTAAGCCAAACATTCCCGTATGTATTGAGGCACCTCCTCTTTAAGACCTTTCCAAAAGAACCTTTCTCTCACCTTTTTGTATGTCTTGAGATAGCCTAGGGATGACCAGCCAATGGGGCATCATGAACAACCCTCAATATCTTGTTCTTCACCTTTGATTCGAAACCAAATAGACTCCATTCTTATAGAGAATGAGCCCATCCATTATTTTGTACCTTTCATCCACAATTTCTCCCTCAAAAGCAGCATTAGCAAACTTATTCTTGTCATACTCAGCTGTAATTAAAGGCTTCCAATCTGCTGTTATCTTAGATAAAGAGCAAAGATATGATTCTTTGGACAAAACATCTTCTACCAAATACTTGATTTGAGTGGTTTCCGGAATCATACCTTGAAGTATCACCTTCTTGCCTTTATCCATGAAGCTCAACTCCATACTTTGGTAGTTGAGAGTGAGCTCTCCCAATGAATGTAACCATTGGACCCCAAACACAAGATTTGTACCAACTATGCCAATCATATAAAGATCATCACATACCTCATGCTCTCCCAATGTGAAAAGGAGTTGGGGACTCCTTGTGCATGGCATGACCAAAGCCTTTGAGGTCTTCCACCTTCGAATCCATCTTTGCAACCAAGCTTTCATCAACACAAGATTCTTCCTCTTTCTTATGACTCAAAGGATCAACCGGAACCCAAACAATTATGTTCACATAATCTTGAGCTTGCAAGAAAAGATCTATGTGCCATATGTTACTCAACAAGTTCTTCACATTATCACCAATTATATTACAAGGCATCAAACATGACATATGATCATTCTTAACAAGCTGCCCATAATGACACAAGAATGGCAGCGACATAGGAGGAGATAAAATGTGATCTTTTCCATCATACCTTGGGCTGCCAACAAGAATCCCACCCTTATTTTGTTGGTACTTGTTTGGAACATCTCCGGAACTCTCTCCAAGGTTATAACCTCCCTCAATCTGCCCATCATTGACTGCTGTTTGGAAATTTCCAGTGAACTAAAGGTAATCATGAGGAACCGGAAGTGCCCTTCCTTCATGGACATACCCTTCCATAATGTCATCCTCATATACTTCATGCAAATATGATTTTTCTCCTTCAATTTTCTGCAACATGCCATCATTAGAAATCAATGAATCATCATTAACTATCAAAGGGTTTTTACCTTCCAACTCGTGCTTCATGACTTCCTTCTCTTCCCTAGGCTCATGCTTTGAGATTTCATCAAACCCTTGGCCCTCCGTATTATTCATGAAAATCAGTCAAGGGCTCATCCTTAGGAAAAATGATAGGTACTTTTGCCTCTTTCTTTGGAGATACTACTGCATCAAAAACCCTTTTTGGTTCTTCATTTAACAACACCTCTCCATGTCCTTCAACATGGTCTTCTTGGGACTCCACCTCAAAGCCCTCTTGCAGATCTGATTTTTCTTTTTCTTCTTGTGTAGCTCATGACCTAGGCTTGAGCCTTGATCTTCCCTTGCTTACTCCCATGAACTCAAAAAATGACATGACATCACAAATCCTCTCCGGAAGAGCCCTATTCTCCTCATACCATGTAGCAATGTTGTCCACTTTGGATGGCTGAATATTATTGACTTCCTTTGAAGAGCTCCTTCCACCATTTGAATCTTGAATGGTATGGATCAATTGAGCCATTTTATTGGCCAATCTTTTTTGCCCTAGGGCAAGCTTTCCAATCTAGCATCATAAAAATTCTATCCACCATTCTACATTCTTGCAGAAAATCCTCAAGCCGGGGAAGATTGGAGCTCCATACAACACCGTAATGTCCCTTTCTAGGGCTGAAACCAAGAGTAAGGGTTTAGCCTAAACCCTAATGAACCAAATCTGAAAATACACCATCAGCCAACAAGCATCAATTTGAAAATGACTGAAAATATGCTTCAACCTTATTAAAATAATCAATAATCAGTCCTCTAGGGCAGCAAACTCTCTAGGGACTTCACATCAACATTTAACCATGCAATAACAATTGAAAATGATTCTAAATAATTAATCCAACCATGACAATATTTATCAATCCAAATTACATCAAAGAAATGGAGAAAATAAGTGATTACACCCAACTGCAATTAATTTTATGACAACAAAACAACCGAAACCAAGGGCGGAAATGATAGATAAGCTCCTCCAAAATCACCAAAATGTAGATTTCAATTTATAAAATATGAAGAATAATAATCTCAACTCAAATTGTCCAAAAGTACCATAGATCATAGTTCGCATACTGCATTCAAAGAATACTCTACAGACCAAAAAAATTGAACTCGCAAATACTACAATGCTGGCAGACCAAAAAAATTTGACTCGGTAAAAAAACTCGTGAAGACTCGACAAATACTGAATACTCAACTTTAAAAATATGCAAATCTCTTTAAAAACATAAATTTTAAGCAACATATAGTTACAAAATGTATCAAATGAGTCCATAAAATGTTGGTTAAGTGTTTTCTATTAGATTTGAATACAAATACAATAAAAAATCGCATCATCATGCGAATAAACAGCTAATCGATAAGTCTATGAATTTATGATGATTGTCATTAAAAATTATCATCATAAATTTCATATCTATACAAGTTACAATATACAATAATTTACATTTTCCTCTTCCCTGTTCTAGAGAAATATTGGGGAGAGGGTCTAGTGCCTCTACTAGTCCCCACACTCATTGCGTCTCCTCGCTCCTCCTAGAAGGCCGCACTCTACCTCCAACACAGTAGTAGATGGTGGCTCCTCTGCTGCGCATATCAAGATCACCTCCAAAGATGTCATCCAATCCAATATCTCCTGAGTCCTCGCTAGTGCTTAGTGCTTCTCCTCCATAGCTTCCCTCTCAAAAGAAGCAATCTCAAAGTCGTCCTGTGAACGCAGGGATTTCCTCTTCTCGCCCAATCCACTCACTGTATGGATCTATCTCATCCAAATCAATAAGCTCCTCTGATGTGGCCTCCACTTTTCTTGTGCGAAGCCGAGATCAGTATTGCACAAAAAATCAAATCGCTCCAAGCCGTTGAGCCGATTTTGACTAACTCGTCAGTGCTTCTTCTTCGTGTGAATGACCTTAAACAAACTCCAGTTGCATTCACATCCAAAAGCGCTACAAGGTTGAGATAGAATTCTGAGGGCTAACTTTTGAAGATGCGGGGTATTTCCTCCCCAATCCTCCCACCAAGAACCTACAAACAAGATAATCAAAAGTTTATAAGTAATTAATAAAATCAAATTTGTAACTAATAAGTAACTTAGTAAACATTCTAATTTTTATTACCTGGTGTCTGTGTGGTTCTCCCTCGATAGCTAACACCGAAGAAAAGAGCCTCCCATAGCACGTTTGTAATTTTGTAGCTCTAAAATGACGAGGTCCCTCGTCTCAACATCTGGTATCATCCTCTCAATACATGTTGAAAGGCCCTCCATAACCTCTCCGTTCACATCTGTGAAGCCGTTGGAGAAGAAATACTTGGGGTTGAGGTAGTACCCGCTGCATGAATAGGTTGGTGGAGTTGATTGTTCCACCTCCGATCAATAATCTCCCAAAAGGGACCATATCTGACGATATCCCCCTTGTAATAGTTTTGGATAGACTCTTTGGCCCTATCCATGGCCTCATAAATGTACCCCATAGGGTTTTGCTCCCCATCAACCAAACGCAAAACCCTCACCAACGACTCTGACACCTACACACAAATTAAAATGTAAGGTTACAAACTTACAAATAAAGTAAAAAGTAAAAACAATATATTTATAATTTAACAAATTAAAATAAATGAATGAAATATAAATCAAAGTTTGAAATTACCTTGATGATCTCTATAGCTCTCTTTGCAAAGATATCATTAAAAACTATTTTTGCAACCCTCTCTCCATCAACTTTCTTTGAATATTATGAGTCTAGCCATGCTTGACTCACAAACATTTGCTTCAAAGATGTCAACAAACTAGAAATACTTTGCAACGTCAAGAAGTTAGTTACAAACCTTGTGACACCGGCTCGAACAAGCTCTTTCCCCTTTGTGTGTTCTCTCATCAAGCTCAAACCCAAGGGTGATTATATATGTATTTTGTTATGTTTCTTGCATCTTCTACAACCGGCCTCACCCAATCAATTTTGCCTGTCCTCCAAAAGAAGTCAAGGCAATGAGCCGCACAAGGAGTCCAAAAGAGTGATGGATGTCTTTCCTGCAGTAGTCTCCTAGCCGCCACATATGCTGTTGCATTTTCTATAACAACTTGCACAACATTCTGTATACCAACCTCTAATACAATCGTCTCCAACATAACACTCAAATTCTCTGCATTTTTTACTATGTTAGAGGCATCAATAGACGTTAAAAACACTATCTCACCATTTGAAGCCGCTAAAAAATTAATGAGGGTGCGGTTCCTTCCATCCGTCCACCCATCTGAAAGAATGGTGCATCCATATTTGTTCCATTGTTTCTTTTGCTCTTCTAGAATTGTAGTGGCATCTGCAATTGCACCTTGGAGCAATTTCCCACTCAAATCTTTTGGAGAGGGTGCCTTGTACCTTTCCTCTGCAACTGTCAACGCTTGTCACCAAGTACTCCCAATATGGGCTCTTTGCCACATTGAATGGAAGGTTGTTGTAGTACTAGAAATTTGCACATGCTTTATCCGCTTCCTCGTGCATATCCTTGTTCCAGGCTTGTACCTTGCAATGAAGGTTGTGCTCTAGGTATGTTCCTTGCCACAAAAAAACTTTGTATGCCTTTGCTCAAACTCGATGAAGATGTGTCTCTTCCGAGCTCTTCCGGTTCGTATGCGTGGACCACGAGTAGAGCCCACAATTGTTGCCGCATCATCCTCTGAATCCTCTGTCATTGCAGCCCTAGGTCTAATAGCTTGTGCTATGGCTGCTTCTGCACCCTTTCCCTCTCTAGTTTTTTCTCCTCTAGCTCTGCCATTTACTTCTCATCTCTCGCTTTGCCTCTTCCGTAACATTGGGGCAAACCACAACGTCCCGACAAACAATAGATGCAAGGTGATACTTTAGACGATTGACGCCTCCAGACATTGTTCTGCCACAGAAATTGCAAAAACTTCTGCCCTGTGCTCTCCACGTACACCATACTTCCAAGCGAGGGTACGGGCATTCGCAGAATGGTTCCTGCTAGTGATGTTGACCCAGATGCCGAACCTAATGCCATTGTTAAGCTCTAATCTGCAACACAATGCACATTTAAAAAATTAAAAAACGTAAGCTTAATTAAATTAAAAAAAAATGTGCCTGAATAACCATATTTCATTGTAATTTAATAAAAATGATATACCTACAAAATATAAGTGAGTATTAAAAATTTAAAATGATTCGCAATCACATTGAACATTTAAAATTACAAAACATATTCAATGAATCAATTACAATATGCATACATAAAATTTAAATAGTTTAGAACGAATTTGCGTAAAAAAACATACCTCCGGCTGCAAATGACTATAAAAAAATTAAAAGCATTCGATTTTACATTACATGTATTTAGAATTACAATATGAATCTATAAAACATAAATAATATACACCAAATTTGGAAAAACTTGAAAGAATTAAAAAAAAAACTTACCTCCAAATGCAATTCTCCAAATTCTCTCTTCGAATTCGCTCCAAAATCCGTTCAACACAAGCAATGCAAGCTCAAATGGTTGTGTGAATGAAAATGAAGTGTTGTAGGGCCTTATAAAGGGAAAAATCCGTGTATTTTGAGTGTCAAAACCATGTTTCCACGTGCATGAGCGCGTCGACGATGGGCTCAGACTTGCCGAGTACTCGCCAAAACTTGACGAGTCTTTTGTGGTGAGTATTTGCTTGGCGAGTAACGAGTGGCGAGTACTCGCCGAGTTTTCTTACTATGTCCTAGATGATATCAAACCCTTCACCCAAGCAAGTTGTCTAGGGTTAGAAGGGAAGAAATAAATATAAAATCCTCCTTAAAGCTCACTTGTGACTTTCGAGTGAAGCCACCAAAGCACACAAGAGGGTTTTCCGTCCCCAAGTGTGATCCTATTGAAGGGTTTCGTCCTCAATAGGTGTCCAAGGAAGGGTTTTCATCCTTCAATGGCAAGAAGAGAAGCTACACTAACTCCAAATCCAAGTAAATGTCAAAATAGATGAATGATGGTGATGCTCCTCCATTTGAACCTCCTTAAGTACCCCTTCTTTGGTGCCAAGGATGAATTAGAAGCCCAATCCCCATGGCCGACCTCTTAATGCATTTTTTAATCTTCACTTAAGAAGACCGACCTCATAAAAGAGTATTTCTTTATCTCCTTGTAGCTCTCAAGAAGACCAACCTTAATGAGGGTGAAGATAGAAGTTCCTTTTTCGCTTTGCCATTCACCTAATCGAATCACTCCAAGCCATAATTAGTAATTAAATAAATAAGGAAATTACTTGCAATAATGGCAATGTTCACCTCCCTTGCTTCCTTCCTCGAAGCCCACGGAAGATGGAATGGGCCCAAGGCCTTCATAGTGACTAGTGTGGAAAAGGGAACATTACACATGATTTTGTGTGTTTTGTGCTGCTCATGTTCTTCCTCTATTCCTTTGTTTGTACGTTCCTCAAATGCTCGTTCTTCTTTGTCACCATCTCGTACCCTTCTCCTAGGGCTTCCCTTAACAATTGCTCGATACCAATGTTAGTAAGTATGAAAAGAGAGTGAACAAATATGGAAGGCGCACTAACATAGTCGTATGTGTTTGTTTTTTATTAATCAAATAAGAAATTACATATTCAAGTGAGGTAGTTGAGTGTGTGAATAACTAATGTGCATTAACCAATAATTGATTAGTTAATGTCTATTTAATACCTTTAGCATCTTCCTTGTTATGCATCTAATTGCATGTACTCTCTATTGTTAGACCTTCTCCCGCATTGAGCTACTAAGAATTCAAATCTAGATGATTGTTTTGCTTCTACCCAAACTTCCTTTTAATGAAAGCATATTGCAAAGCTGATGTAGAAGCCTCCAAACCGTGAACTTATAATGCCCCTTTCCGCTCTAACTGAAACAAAGGGAAATTGCACAAACCCCAATAGATAGTAAACTGAAAATTATGACAACCAACTGAAATTTATGACAGCAAGGTACAATAGTCTTATTTTTTATAACATCAGCAAGGAAAATGCAATAAAAATGCATTATATACACAATCCAAAGCATGTATGGAACCTAAAAATATTTTAGAACAGATATAAACCAAGAAATAAGCCTTCAAACCCCAGCTGGAATTTATTTAATTAAATTTAATAACAACAATGAACACCCTTACAAAGATGGCTGGAAATGAAGGATTCCAAGCCCCAAATTGAAGTCCAAATGTAGATTCCAGTTGCTAAAAATAGGAGAAACACAATGATGGCTGAGTTTGATGTTGTCGTGCCCTAGAAGACCCCAAATGCCACCTTAGGGCAAGTTGCCACCCTAGGAGAGGGCTGGAAATGCCTTCAAAACTGAAAATAACTCCTTATGAGATCACCTTGTTGCAAGTTTGAGGGGTTTCGTCCTCAAACCAACCCACTATTGAGAGGTTTCGTTCTCAATAGGTTTTCCAAGAGGGTTTTCATCCTCAATGGAAGAGAGAAAAGCAAACATGCTCCAACTCCAAGAGAAATAATTTCCAAAAGATGCATAACCTCTTCCAAGCCAAGTGACCCCCTTTTTATAGCTTGATGTGGCGCCAAAGATCAATTAGAATGCCTCTAAAGAGGACCAACCTCATACTAGTTCCTTTTCTCTTCTATTTTTCATTTGTCTTTTCTCCTTTGCCCAACCGAACTTGACTATACTTAGAAAACTACTAAAAAGAATCCAATGCTCATGAAAATAACTGAAAAACATGACATTAACTCCCCTTGCTCATTTCCTTTTTGCCCACGAGAAGTGGAATGGGCTCAAGGTCTTCCAAGAGGACTAGCGCTGAGAAAGGGACATTACAATCCTCCCTCCCAAAATTGTTTGCCCTCAAGCAATTGCAAGCTTGGCTGATCTGAAACTTCTGCATCTTCTAGTGAAGCTTCTTCAATCTTTGCACCATCCAATGAACAAGGAGTTGGCTTTCTAGATAGAGCATCCGCCACCACATTATTTTTCCCCTTTACATATTCAATGTCAAAATCATATGCTTGTATTTTGCTCACCCATTTTTGTTGTCGGTCATTCAAGTCTTTTTGATGAAGAAAGAACCTTAGGCTATTATGATTGCTCACCCATTTTTGATGAAGAAAGAACCTTAGGTCTTTTATGAAGAAAGAACCTTAGGCTTTGACTTTGAAAAACCTGCCACAAACTAAATATTGCTGGAATTTGGCCAAAGCATGCATAATGGCCAACATTTCTTTATCATAGATGGAAAGATTCTGCTCATGTTCTTTTAGTTTCCGGCTCTCAAAAGCAATGGGATGCTTATTTTGCATCAAAACAACCCCCACTCCTTCCCCGATGCATCACATTCTAGCACAAAAGGAATAGAAAAGTTTGGAACAAGTACCGAGCATGAGCTTATGGCTTCTTTAAGCCTTTCAAATGATGTATGGGCTGATTCCAACCAACTGAATGTTCCTTTCTTCGTCAAATCAGTCAAGGGGGCAGCAAGTTGTGAGAATCCCTTGACAAATCTCTAGTAGTAACTACAAAGACCAATGAACCCTCTCAATTGTGTGATGGTGGTAGGAGGAGGCCAATCCAATATGTTTTGAACCTTTTGTTGATCCATATGGACACCTTGGGCATTGATGACATGTCCTAAATACAAAATTTCATCCATTCCAAACTCACACTTGGATTTTTTTGCAAAGAGAGCTTGCTGTTCCAGAATTTCCAGCACCATATCCAAGTGTCTCAAGTGTTCTTCCCATGTTTTACTATACACCAAAATATCATCAAAGAACACTAGAACAAACTTTCTTAAATGCTTACCAAAAACATGATTCATGCATGATTGGAAAGTGGCTAGGGCATTGGTTAACCCAAATGGCATGACAAGAAACTCGAAGTGCCCAAAATGACACCTAAAGGCTGTCTTGTGAACATCCTCCTCTCTTACTTGGATTTGATGATACTCGGACCTTAAATCAATCTTGGAGAAGAAAACCGCCCCATGTAATTCATCAATCAACTCATCAATCCTTGGAATTGGGTACCTATTCTTGATTGTCTTCTTGTTCAACAACCGATAATCCACACACATCCTCAAGGTACCATCCTTTTTCTTAACAAGTACTACTGAAGAAGCAAAAGGGCTGGAACTAGGCCTAATGAGTCCCATTTCCAACAATTCTTTGATTGTTCTTTCAATTTCTTCCTTGTAGACTCTTGGATGGCGGTAAGGAGTAGTTATTACCGGTTTGGTACCCGGTTCTAACTCAATAACATGCTGAAATCCTCTATCTGGTGGCAGCCCATGAGGTAGGTTATCGAAAACTTTAGCATGCCTATCAATAATGGGCTGAATATCCTCATGATAAGATTGTTGTATTGCAAATGAAGAAGTAGACCTTACCAAGCAATGAGCTGCCCATGTGACCTGCCCCCTCTTGAAGGCTCTCTCCATGCTCTTAGTTGTCACAATTTGAGTTCCACTCTTCATACCTTGTAGTATCACCTCCTTGTCACCCACCTTGAATTTCAGCTCCATGCTTTGGTAGTTTTGGGTAAATTCACCCAATGAATGTAGCCATTGAACCCCTAGCACCAAATTGGTTTCACCAATTCCGATGACATAGAAATCATCCTTTACTTTGTGCCTTCCCAAAGAGAGCATGAGTTGCGGTATCCTTCTAGTGCATGGGATGGAGAAGCCATCCGCTACCATAACATTGAAACCTTTAAATTTTCAGCCCTCAACTTCAATCTTTTCACCAAGCTCTCATTGATGAAATTGTGAGTAGCTCCACTATCAATCAAGACCGTGACTCTTTGCCCTTGTAGGTCACCTCTCACTCCGGATATCTAGGAGCACCGGACAAGGTGGCAAGAGTGTTGTCCAAGCTTTCCGGATCTTCTTCCGGATCATGATTTTGTGTTGCCTCTTCAACACCCACTTCCTCTTCTTCTTCACAATTTGAAAATACCTCAATATAATGCACATGACCCTTACCTAGGCAACGATGACCGGGAGACCATGGATCCTTGCAAGAGAAGCACAAGTTTTTCCTTCTTAGCTCATTCTCGTGACTCCACCTCCTTGCTTGTTTTGGACAGCTCTTTGGGTATGATTGGTACTCGCTGAAAAGGCCTCTTTGGCTGGTCCAAAGATGTTGTTTTTGGCTGTCCCGAAGGTCCTTTGGCTGCCCACCATTCCAAGATGCCCTTGGCTGCCCGCTGATCGTTGTTGTCCTTGGAGCAGCACCTTCTAGATCCAAAGATTTCTTTATTGCCTCTTGGAGAGACAAAGGATCAAATGCTCTTACCAAACCCTTGAGTGGTTCAGCCAACCCCTCAATGAACAAAACAATGAGTCTCCTTTGTCACATCCGGAATCATCACCGAAAGCCTCTGAAATTCAGTGACATAGTCTTCCACCGTGCCTTGTTGTTTCAACTATGCTAGCTCCCGAAAGTGAACCTCCGGATCAACCCTATCAAATCTCCCAATGATCCTCCTACAAAACTCATCATATGAGTGGATGAGATTGTGCCCTTGTGTGACCAATCCATGGTACCACCACTTGTGTGCAATTCCTTCAAGATGAAGGGTTGCAAACTTGATTGCTTCATCCTCCATCATAGGCCTCAATGATAGATAAGTATCCAACTTTTGTATCCAAGCACGGGTTGTCCCCTTGTTGGAACCATCAAATGTGGAGAGTGTCACCTTCCCAAAGCATTTTGAAGATCCCTCTGTGGCGCTTGAGGTCTAGGCTCCGGCCTTGACCTACCCTTGCTTACCCCTATGAATTTGGCAAGTGAAATAGCATCATAGATCTCATTCGGAAGAGCCTTATATTCTTCATAGCTGGCCGCAATATTGTGCCCTATTGAATGTCGTGTATCCACCTCCGAATGACTCCTTCCCTTGGGAGGAAGGTAGGCCTAGTCTGATCCAAAATCGACCCTTGGGGTTGCCTTACATTGTGAACCCTAGATGAGTTGCCCTTGCCATTGTGAAGCCTTGGCTCATGAAGTTTCTGTAGGGTTAGGGCTAGCAAATCCATTGTGTCTGCCAACCTTTCTTGCCCTTCAATAAGTCTATCGATCTTGGCCTCTTGGGAACCACTGGTTGGCCATGTTAGGCTCTTCAAACAACTGATCTGATTTCTTCTTCTCTCTCCTTTGATAGTAGATGTATCCTTTGTCACCGTCTTGCATGAATACCCTTAGGCTGGGAAGATCTTTGCTTTGATACCATTGTAATGCCCCTTTCTCGGGCTCTAACTGAAACAAAGGGAAATTGCACAAACCCAATAGATAGTAAACTAAAAATTATGACAACCAACTGAAATTTATGACAACAAGGTACAGCAGTCTGATTTTTATAACAGCAGCAAGGAAAATGCAATATCTCTCCAAAAATGCATCATTTACACAATCCAAAGCATGTAGGGAACCTTAGAAATATTTTAGAACAAATATAAACCAAGAAATAAGCCTTCAAACCCCAGCTGGAATTTATTTAATTAAATTTAATAATAGCAGTGAACACCCTTACAAAGATGGCTGGAAATGAAGGATTCCAAGCCCCAAATTGAAGTCCAAATGTAGATTTCAGCTGCTAAAAATAGGAGAAACACAATGATGACTAAATTTGATGTTGCGCGCCTTAGAAGACCCCAAATGCCACCTTAGGGCAAGTTGCCACCCTAGGAGAGGGCTGGAAATGCCTTCAAAACTGAAAATAACTCCTTATGAGATCACCTTGTTGCAAGCTTGAGGGGTTTCGTCCTCAAACCAGCCCACTATTGAGAGGTTTTGTTCTCAATAGGTTTTCCAAGAGGGTTTTCACTCAAATGGAAGAGAGAAAAGCAAACATGCTCCAACTCTAAGAGAATTAATTTCCAAAAGATGCATAACCTCTTCCAAGCCAAGTGACCCCCTTTTTATAGCTTGATGTGGCGCCAAAGATCAATTAGAATGCCTCTAAAGAGGACCGACCTCATACTAGTTCCTTTTCTCTTCTATTTTTCATTTGTCTTTTCTCCTTTTCCCAGCCGACTTAACTATACTTAGAAAACTACCAAACCAGAATGCAATGCTCACGAAAATAACTAAAAAACATGACATTAATTGCCCTTTCTCATTTCCTTTTTTCCCAAGGGAAGTGGAATGGGCTTAAGGTCTTCCAAGAGGACTAGTGCTGAGAAAGGGACATTACACAACCAACTCAGCGACCGAAATACCAATAGTTTGAGCTTCAAATTAGGGAAACTAGTTTATATTTTTGTCTTATTTGGGATGGGTTGGTCATGACCAAAGTTGTTAATGGTGCTCTCTACCGATGATTTTGGTTAGGCTATACCTGTTTTTGTGTTTTCTTATAATAGGGTTGGGCTATGTCATGACTGATTCCGTCATGTATGATGGAGGACAGTTCAGTCCACCACAAACTCATCTATGTGTTTTGATTTTGAAAAGCATAATGTCCGAATGCTTCCTCAAGGTCTTGGTGATCCCAATAAAATGAAGCTTTATTGAAACCGAGAGTATTTTACAAGATGGTAGTACTCTCTAAGAAGAGATGTACTGCTCTCTTTCTGGTTACACACCTTACTATATACAATTAGCCTATTAGGTATATCAAGAAATGAAAAGACTCTGTGGGAGATGAAACATTCCAACTTGGGAACCATGAAGTCATCCATTATGCATGGATGAGGACAAATCGGGTTAGCGGATATGGAAAAATTAATTAGGCAGTTAATTTTCCATTTTCAGGATTTTTTCGGAGAAGATTTTGGGGTCAAACTTTGTGGAATAACATTGGGCGCCCTTTCATCATGTTGTACATGTTCTAAGCTTTGTAACATTTTTTGAACAGGGTCATTTTGAGCTACCTTTGCAAACTTATGCCTCCGACAATGTGACCAGCTTGGTTTTTTTGTATATTTCCAATGTTTATCCTAGTATGCGTTACCTGGATTAGTCGTCCTTCCTTGGGAAGCAATTGGGACTCATTGCTTCTATTCTTTATTTTTGATTAACATAAAAATTTCTTACTAAATAAGTGATTCTCTTCTGCTTCTATGTGCTTACTCATCCAAAATTGTTTTTGGTTAATTGTGAAGATTTATGAGCAGGAATGTCTTCAAATCAACACATGTTTGTGGTTAGTTGAGGCAATTCTCTAGTGTACTTGAGACCAAAATTATTGAGTCTCATGTTTACCTAAAGAGGTTTTGAACTCCTTGACCATCTTTGCCAGCACCTTGACCACCATATTCCATCTTCTCAACAACTTGAAACCAATTCCTTTGGTGTGTTTTTCAAACATGCTTAATGAATTTGATGGATAATCAATGTGTTTAGAATGGCCCTACCATATTCTCATCTATTTTTGTCTTGGCATCTTTTATTGAGGCCTTCTTTGTTTGTAGTCCTTAGCATTCTATTTGTAAATTGATAATTTCTTCCTTAAGCAACCTCCACTTTGAATATCTCGGTTGCATATTTTTTTGGTACTCAAGAAGGAATCCTTCAACATAAGGGTTTTGAACTGGGAAATATTCTTTTTCATATTTATAATTTAGTACATGATAACACTAAGGTTGTTCTACAACCATTGTTTCTAATCCCTCAAGCTTCAATTTTCTCCCGGAATAACTTGTACTCTTCTTGAGTTGGTCAAATAAAAACTTATTCATGGTGATCAAGAACATTTTTCCTAGAAGCTGCCTCTTAAATTTGATAAGACTAATCACCCAGGTGATAATGACAATATGAGCTCTAGATCGATAGACATCGTGTTGTTCCCACATAAAAGGCTAGCCGAACAAAACATCACACGAGTTATAGGGGTGCCATGTTTGTAGAGCACTTCATCTTGAAATGACTTGATTGTGTATGGGAGTCAACATTGGTGTCGACACGTGTATATCTAGTTTGATTCACTCAACTAATTGTACATGGTTGAGGGTGAGGTATTGTTGTAGATTCGATTTCCTTACGAAATCAAGCTCTTTTGTTTTCTAATGTTCATAATGAAGCAAAGAGATGTTCCCTTCACCCATGGCTATGAGTGGAGACGCTTTGCCTCCTTTGGCTTTGAAGGAGAAAATCGTGTTGTGGAAACAATGGAGTAGGGATCAACCTCTACGATTTGCTTTCCCTTGTTCAACATGGGTGGTAGCATTATTGCCGATGCAGTGCTTGGTTTTGGATCTTGTGCTAGGTTTTTTGCCCCAACCCATAGTGCTTGTCTGGCACAATTTTTTTCATTTGAGTGCCACTTACTCTTGTGAATGTCACATCATTTTCCGTGTCCTTCTATGAACTCTTGTTCGGGAAAGCCTTATTTGATGAGGCTTGATGAAAGTTGTCGGTCTTGGTGGTTATACTTGTTGCATTTGATGCCATCACCGCCAAGAGTTGTTCCTTTTTGCCTTTTCATTTAAACTTCTCTTTGATCTTGATTGGATTGCGGCGAGGCTTCACCGAATATCCTAATGTCTCGAACTTCATTTCTTCCTGGATGTAAAACCACCAAGATGCTATAGTATTTAAGAATTTTGTGTCTCTCATCGTCACGTATACCAACTTTTTCAATGAGGAATTAGATATGTTGGTATAAAACGTAGTTCAAAAAATCGTGATTTATCGCCTAGAAATCGTGATTTATCGTTTTGAACTGTGTAAACGATTTATCTTTTAGAAAATTGCGATTTTTGACCTGCCGATAAATCGGCGATTTACAGTGAGAAAACCCAAAAAATCGTGGAAAATCGCGGGTTAGGGTTTAAAGCAAAAAACGACCAAAAAAAAAAAACGTGCCCATGGAAAGCATTTCGTGGCTATTTTCTCCTGCGCGATTCTTGTTTCGTGTCTCGACCTTCGACCAGGGGTTTCCATTAATCTTATGTCGTTGTTGTCCATCTCCTACCCAATTTCTGTTTGGCTATGTCGCTGTAACTAAAATTCCCGCTTGTAATATTTCTGTATTGTTATTAAGTTTAGTTAATAAGTTTAGTTATTAAGATTTATACATGACCCTACGTATTTCATTTTGACGTGTAACTTGTATTTATTTTTTAATGTATAACTAGAATTAATTGTAACTGGTAACTAAAATTCTGAGTTGTAAATTTGTAATATTAAATTACAATGAATTTTCTAATATTAATTCTATGTATTTAATTGTAACGTGCAATATCTATTAATTTAGTTGTATAGTATTTAATAGATTAATATTGCGATTTGTAATATTAATTTAGTTGTAAGTATTTAATATTAAGTGACTCTATTAAATACTTAGTTGTTAAATTCTGACTTGTAATGGTGACTCTATGTATTTAATTGTAACTTGTAAGTATTTTTATAGATTAAAAAAATTTATAGAGTCACTTTTCGCATCATTTAACAATATTTTTACATTTAATTTAAGTTTATTTTATGAATTTAATTGTTTTTAAAAGTAGCAATAAAGTTGCCGATAAATTGCCGATTCCCGATTTCCGAGTCAAAATTTGGCTTGCCGATAAATCGCCTTTTCCCGATTTCTGAGTCAAAATTTGGCTTGCCGATTAATTGCCGATAACGATTTTTTGAACTATGGGTATAATATTGCACCATCTAGTGTCGACCCTGGTGCAGCTGATGCAAAATTTTGTACTAGTCATTATAATAATTCACACGGTACCACTCTTCTTTGATGGCATCTATGAATTCTGCCTATGTTTATATAAGGGCATCTTTTTGGACTAGGGTTAATTCTTAGTCGTCCTCTTCTTTGTTGTTTTGAACACAATACTATTCCCGCCATTTTGACATGAGAAGCAACTTTTAAGAGTTGAAATATTATCTTTTTGTTGTCAGATAAATTATTACAGAGAAATATGATTCCAATTGGTTGAGCCATTTGTCTTCTACTTTTGCATCAATTTGTCCTTCAAAAAAGGATTATCAAAATTCACTTGTAACTTAAAGGGTGTCAGATCCATAAAGGGTCTACTTGACAAAGAGATGGAGGTTGCAGGCATGATTAGTGAAATGATATTGGAGAATTGATCCATCATCCCTCTCCTTTGCTTCTCAAGGGCTTAGTAAAGCAACAATTTGAAAGGATTCTGTTCTCTCTTTGTTTTCTATTTGAGATCGTTTGAACCGACAAGGAAAAAAAAAAATCAGAAGGGTCTTTTGTCTCAAGACTGTGCTTCCTATAGTTTTATCTCGCTCGATACCAGTGATCCGGATTTAATTGGAAATCTGGTGGAGGACACATTAAATTGCAGAAATTTGATTCATTATTAAATAAATGAACTGATTCAAGGAAATGAACACAACAAATGCATATGATACTGCAACACAAATGAAACTTCATAAAAACTGAGTTTCATTTACAAGACGGTAGCAATCTTTGAGAAGATAAGCTACATTATACAGCCCTCTTTTAGGTCAAACACCTTATTGTATATGACCAAGTACATCAAGAAATGAAGAGACTCAAAGGACTAGATGAAGCATTCCACGTTGGGAACCCAGGAGTTTTCCATTAAGCATGGATGAGGGCAATCCTGGTTGGTTGATATGGACAAATGAAGTTGGTAGTTATACCTGAATGTGGGTCAGAATTTTAATTTTCCATTTCCAGCTATTTCAGAGAAAATTCTGGGGTCAAACTTTGTTAGAACAGAGTCTACCACCCTTTCATCATGTTGTACATGTTCTAAGCTTTCTAAAGTTTTTTTTAACAGGGTTGCTTTGTACTCCGTGGCAAGTTGACCTACTAGTTTTTCGGTATTTTTCAAATATCTTGTCCCAAACTGCCCTTGGATCACTTAGCTTCTTCCCAAGTCATTTTCATTGTCACGTGACAGTGCCAACCTTGATCTCCCACTCCATTAATTTAAGGGTTTTCTTATAGACAGTCATAAGTGGGTTCTCACAAAAGAAACATGAAGGTGGGGTTCTGAAAGCCCTCACCCCACCCATAATATCTGCTAAAGACCTTAAAATATGTGGCACAAAAACCAGCATCCCTCCTGACATCGTTGCACTCAGCCAACCCTTCTCAAGCTCCTACATCTTCCCAGCCAACTTGTCCCACTTTTCAAAATACAATAAGCACTTTTCCTCCTCCTGCAACTTGGGAAATTCCAACACCATCCTTCATATACCCAACTTAACCTTTCTACAATGTCTCATGGTGCCAATTCCCTCTCTCATGGCTGACTGAGCAGGAGTGTTTTGTAAGATAAAATTCCTCCTATCTGGCACTAATTTAGTTGGTTTGACATATTGTTTAAATAGGTGAGAATGAGGTCATTGAGAGCTTAATTTTACCTCTACAAAATTTAATAACCCCCTCAAAATCCCTGTTCTTAGAAACAAAAGGATTTCTTTTCTTGCATCGGGTTCCAAAGGTTTTCGTGATGGTCTTTCCTCCTCAGCAAGGGATTTCTCAATTCCATTATTAGGTTTAGGGCCTCTCTTATTAGGAACAAGTGGGGTTTCATGGCAATCCACCAGAACCACGCCATCCACATTCATGTTACTACAGCCGACAATACAGAGGAAAGAGATTGAAGCAACAAGCCAAAGAGGATTGGGGTGAGGGTTACCTCAAATGTAGAAGTGGGCTTGTGTATAGGAGAGAGATAGCTACACAATTGTACCAAGGGGCCATGAACAAAATGTTAGCTTCCACTTCTCCACACAAAATAAACTAGAGAACCTAATTTCTATTTGACCATCATATGTATTTTTCATCAACCCTCTGTCATTGTGAGTCATTGCTCACGCGTGGTATTATAGTTATTGGCAATCATTTTTTTAGTGGATGTAAATTCGGTTCTTCTTTGGTTGATCATTTTGATAGATATGTTAGCATATGCAAAGAGAAGAAAGAATTTAGAGAAGGCTGAATGCACAAAACTACACTGCATCAAATGATTCAGGCAGGGTGAATTTATTATGTGAAGAGGTGGTTACATATTGGTTGAACAGTTACCAACCGAATAACTACATAACAACTTTACATGCTATATAAAGCTCTATATTTTAACACCCCCTCTTAATGACTAAACCGGAAACAAGACCAAGTTTGTCCCAAAATTTTACAAATGTCCTAAAGCCCATATGTTTAGTCATTAGATTTACAGACCGTGCCATAGGTTGTACTTCAAAATCAGCAGTCCATGATTGTGTTGCGGTTGTTGAATGGAGAAGAACCGCAAAACAAAAATTTGGTCGTGTGAAAAAAGGATATGGCAAGTGGTTCACTGGTTCTTTGTTACGTGATTCATTGACCAATGATGAATCACCAATGGCTGAGAGTGACAACCCCATCTCTAGAGTGCTGAAATCAAAACCTCGGAGAGGTGGATTGAAAAATTTGTTCCAGGTTTGCATAGCCTGCTAGAGGCTGTACAAAGACTCGGTTTTCCTGCCGCAAGTCACCTCGATCATGTCCTTATGCAACACCATGTAGTGCTCATCCAACTCTCTCAATAAGAGAAATGTGACCATATGTGCAGTAGGAGTTAGAACCAACTCCACAATAGTAGGAGAAATAACCATCTCCGTCTCAAGAGGGGAGAAATAACCATCTCCGCAGTAGTAGGAGTGAGAACCAACTCCTCCTTCCATCTATTTGCTCATTTATCCCCCTCTGTTGGGAAAGATCGTTCACAACACAATGAGCAAATTGTTCATGCTCTATTGTCCTTCAAGCAAGTACCTCTGAGTGAGTGGCTTGGCATGCCATCTCATCATGCACCGTCAATGCATCTAGAATAGTGGAGTCTCCATCCACAACAAATTATTCTTCAGAATGAGGAAATCCATCCTCCCAAGGCATGTCCGCCTCCCGTACATCTAGTATAGTGGATACTCCCTCCACAATAAGTGCATGTAGGTTGACTATATCCAAGTCAACAGATCTATGAGGAATGGCTTCCTCCCAAGGCATTGCAGCCTCCTGCACATCCTGTATGGTGGAGTTGTCCTCCACACGTGCATTCATGTTGATCGTAGCAGGATCAACAAGCCGATATTGACCACCTTGCCCAATACCAAGGGCAATCATCCGTCTCTATTTCATATCAGAAACAATACACTTCTTCCCATAGAAATCCACATAAATATTGGGATTTTCAGTTAATTGACGAATAGATAGAAGATTCTTTTGTAAAGAAGGTACATATCTAACATTTTGTACCAATAGTTTATGAGCATTATTCAATACAATGCATATATCTCCTATCCCTTCTACTGCAAGTGATTCTCCATCAGCTAGTACTACTAATTCAAAACATATATTTGCAGTAAATGAAACATACCAGTCCCTATGACATGAAAAGTGTGTGGACGCACCAAAGTCAATGATCCAACAACTAGTACCATTGTCATGCGAGCATGATGTCATAAGACAATAAAGAGCATGCCCATCATCCAAATCCCGTTTTCTTGCAATCGCTGCCACATGTTTCTCATCGCATGGATTTTTGTTCTGTTGCGAAAGATCATACTTTAGCTACCGAAAATCCTTCTTAAGGTGCCCAACCTTTGTGACAAGATAGCATGTGACCTCGATATCGAGTGGAAGAATCACCAGAATGACGTCTCCACTTTCCCTTTGACTGAGTGACAAGAGCACTCTCTGATTGGTCACAATTAGATTCTGCCTGAATTTGTCTCCGCTCCTTTTGCAACAAGTAGGAACTCACCTTGTCAAACGTGAGTGTTTGACTTTCAGCCATTAAATAGAGTGCCTCCACAAATGACTCATACGAAGAAGGTAAGTTGTTAAAAACCAGAGCCACCATTCCATCGTCATCCACCTTGTTGTTGATGGAAGATAATTGGTCTCGGAGGTCTTTCATCTGGAGTAGGTGCTCAAACAATGATCCACCTTCTTGTAGCTTCAAAGCAAACAATGTATTTTCAGGTACAAAACCCGTCCTTTCTCTCGACATCCGATATTTATCCTCGATTGGCCCACAATGTACTTGCCACAAAGGTGACATTCTTCCGCACTTTCGGTATCATATCATCCAACACCGATAAATTGAGAAGCAATGATGCTTCCTTATGACATTTGTCATAATCCACAAAGTTTGTCATTGGTCAAGCTTCACTACTCGTGATTATTTTATAACAATCACGAAATTCCACAAGCGTTAAAATCTTATGGCTCCATACATTAAAATTAGTGCCCATTAATTTTTGTGTCCGGACAGAATTAGGTTTGAAATATTTGCCATTTTATTATGCCAAGGTAATGGAAATAATAAAATATTTTGCCCACTCTAATAAAAAGAATAAGTCACTTATGCAAATACGTGGCAGGGAAGGAAAAATTACATACTCGCCCACATGACTCGGGGTTTAGTATTTGCGATCGATTATTTGCAAAACTTTGCACATATGGGAACCGTGACTTTGCCTCCAATCTGTTCACGTGTCTCCCTTCTACCCCACGATTTCCAACACTCACATGACTTTTCATGTTTGTCACATTTCTCTGAGCAACCATGAACCGGGTCACGATTTCCGGTTTCTACCACCGTGGGTTTCCACGACTCTACCAACACGTCTTTCTTAGACGTTTGCCCTCGTTTTTCTCTCGCAAATAGGTTGTTGCCAACGACTTTGCCTCGTGAAGGAAAATATTAAACAATTTCTGCCACTTTTTTCTTCTTTCCGCCCCTCGCCACTAGACTTTGCCCTTGTTTTTCTTTCTCCACGACTTTACCGCCGCGATCTCATTGTCGTTGAAATGACTCTTTCTCATGAGACACGAGCCACAATTTTCTCCTTTCTGTGAATCTTCTGAATAAGCGATAGAATAACTTCTTCAATTTGTGCCCTACTAGGGCTTCCCCAAACTTCCAGTTCGTGCCTCTTGAAAAGGCTTCCTCGAACTGTGAACCGACCGCTCTGATACCAATGTTAGCATATGCAAAGAGAAGAAAGAATTCAGAGAAGGATGAACACACAAAATGCACTACATCAAATGATTAAGGCAGGTGAATTTATTATGTAAAGAGGTGGTTACAGATTGGTTGAATGGATTACTAATTGAATAACTACATAACAACTTTACATGCTATATAAAGCTCTATATTTTAACAAGATAAACATTGTTGATGAACAATCATATTACTTTGGAGCATTTGCTTGGTATTTAGAATAGGTTTATTTATGATAGGATGAGGGCATCTATCGATATGTTTTTTCATGAAATGCAATCAAACAAAGAATCTTTTCCTTCTTTCTCGTCTTCCAAGGAAGATCACAAGGTTTATGCCCCAATTCATAGGGATCAAGAAAATTAGTTTACTTCATCATCTAACTAGAGCAAGCCTAGTTTTAGTATGTGACACGGATACAAATGGAGTATTTCTTGTATAATGGTGAGATCGTCCGCTTCAAGTGGAGCATTGGTTCAGTAACCTCCGATATTTACAAAGCGGCAATCATGAAACTGCCGGTCTATATTCATTTGTGGTTTTGTCCGTTTTAATTGTACATGTACAATAACGTAAGAGGACATTTTCTTTTTAGTTTCCAAGATGGTTGGGAGTCCTTTAATGCACAAAAAGACAATCCCGAGACATGCTAATTAAGAGGCACAAATCCAGATGAAATCGTAAGTGTGAGTGAAAAAGTTGCAGTTTTGCTGGTTGTAGAAGGAGAAAAGGAACAAAGAGGAGTCAATTGAGCAAGATAGCTTGATGCTTGTATGAAAGATCCCCAAATGGGACTCTTCAAACCTTAAGTGGATTCTAGGCAATCCCACACTCAAGTGCAAATTAATTAAAGATAACTCAGAATTTATTGCTGCAGATCTGAACTTTCAGTGGGGAAAAATGACTAGAAATATGAGAAGAGTTTACTCGCCTAACAATAAAAATGATAATTTTTCTTACTCCAATGTAATAAGAATATATTAGCAGACCCAGAAATGATCCCCAAACTGATTTGAAGACTGTGCAACAATAAATATAACTGCTTCAGATGTTTTCTAGCAATGGCGACTAGTTTTGATGATGAAAATCCACATAGAACCACCACCAGCACTATCTATTCTTGCCATAACAAAGCTCAGAACTTTAGCAGTTTATTATAAAACAAAATTTGATTTTTTGAACATATAAACAGGCTGGAATTTCACTCAGGAATCTGCAGATTTAAGTGACTGTAAACAGCACTATAAAACCCTCCAAAACCCCTGAAAAATATTTATTTGGACTTCCAGAAATCAGTACAAATGATGATAATGAAATTCAGACCTGAGATGCGTCCAAGACATTGAAAACCAGCCACATAGTGGGTCGCTCCATATACAGAAAATACAATGACACTGCTGCGATAAATTCTTCAATCCTTTATTGTAAAAACTCCTCAGCTACTGCTGGAAATACTGAAATTCTTTGTAAGCTCTATGGAAAATCCTATGTAGAAATTCCTCCTAATCTCTAAGAGGGTTTTCGTCCTCTAGAGGCAATATACTAAGGGTTTTCGTCCTTAGAATACTCTTATACAAAAGCACCAAACATAGCTTAAGATCAAATTCAAGTGATAAAATGATTATATGATATCCTCGCCCAAGCCGCCTCTCCTTTTTATAGGAAAAATATTATAAAATCACCTTTCCATCTTCCAATGAGAAGAGAATGCCAAAAAACCCTAAAAGCATGCCCATACCAATGTTTTAAAAATTGGAACCGGACTCGAAACGGCCGAGGTCCGGACGGACCGAACCGAACCGGACCGAACCGGACCGGTTCAAACTTAATGAACCGTTTACTAAAAATACATAAAATTTTATATTTTTAATGAAAATAATATATTTGAAATGTTAAAACGATAATTCCAACAAGTACACACAAAATATGCAAAGTTTTCTCTATATATATGCAAGAAAGGTGTTTATAGCAAAATGGCACGAACTCCAAGTCCAATACACAATACATATATCATAGATGAGATTCCGAAACAAAATACATAGACATTGAGGCTCAATGATCAATCTCCATAGTTCAAGACTCCAAAAAAACAACATGATATGATCATTGATACATTACAAATACTACAAGTTACAAAACTCTAGAATAAACTAGATGACTCATGACATCAATGATCAATCATCATGATCAAACTCGCACCGCCTATATCTTTGGAAATGGGATCCTCAAGGTCATCCTCATCAATATGATCACCGGCCTCTGGCTCTGACTCGGACTCATCCAAATCCTCAGGTACATCTGCAACAACTGGAGCTGCACGGGGTTGGGGAGTAGCACGAGTGCGACTAGGTCCTGCTGTGTCTCGTGACGATGGCGGCGGTGCTGCTAATGGCTCATCAGATTCTTGATCCAAACCCATCCACCCCAAGTCATCGGGATCAAACTCTGCTGGCTGACTCTCCTCTACCCATTCTGAGGTTGGATCTATATCATCCAAGACAATGGGATCGCATGATCGTCTCTTTCGGTTCAACAACTGGTTACGCCTTAACCGAAGGTTGTACTGCACGAAGACAAGATCATTCAACCGTTGTTGTTCCAAACGGTTTCTCTTCTTCGTGTGAATCCGCTCAAAGACAGACCAGTTGCGCTCGCACCCCGAAGCACTGCAAGTTTGGCTCAGGATCCTAATTGCAAACTTTTGCAATTGAGGACACTGACTACCAAATGAATCCCACCAATGTGCTGCGATAAAAAATGTAAATGTTTAATTAGTAAACAATGACAACAGAAAGTTAAAAACACAGTTAAAAATTAAAAGTAAAACATAAACTTATAACTTAAAGGTTAAAGCGTAATTCAACAAATTAGAAAAATATTGTCTTATGCTAAAAATTCATGATTATTCATTAAAATTTTTAATCAAATAAACTTCAAAAAACTTAGAATTTCTTACCTGGTTGGTCCACATCCCTTGCAATCTTTGCAAGGTTTTTTCCAAAGGTACCTGTGGCTCTGTTGAAGAAGCTGATCTGTCGGTGAACCTCAAGTTGTTGCATCTCATCAGGGACCATGCGCTCTAGGCACTCGTACAAACCATCTTTTACTTCTCCTGTTTGATCTTCTGCTGAGCTCTGTAATGATATTTTGGGTTCAAGAAATACCCAGCTGCATGTATAGGTCGATGGAGTTGATTGTTCCATCTATTATCTATGATCTCCCATATAGGCCCATACTTAGTTACCCTGTCTTTGTATGCTGCCCTTATCTGCTCCTTTGCCTGATCCATAGCCTCATAAATATAGCCCATGGCTAATTTGTCCCCATCCACCAACCGCAACACCTTAACAAGAGGCTCAGCAACTTTCACAATCTCTGCTGTTTTTTTCCAAAATAAATTATCAAAAAGTTTCTTCTTTGTGTCTTTCCCATCCTGTTTCCGGCTCCATTTTGATGCATTCCATTCATCACTTAAAAACATCCTTTTCAAGTTCTGTTGTTGGGAAATAAGAGATTGCAACGTGAGAAAGTTCGTTGCAAATCTCGTGATGGCTGGCCTAACAAGTTCTCTGCCCTCAGTGTTCTTCCTCATTAGGTTCAATACCCATGAGTGATTATAGATGTATTTGGTGATGCTCTTGCCATGCTCTACAGTGTTCTTGATCCAATCTTTTTTCCCTATATCCTCAAGCATGAGGTCTATGCAATGTGCAGCACATGGAGTCCAAAATATTGTTTTGTGTTTGGCCTCCAACATCTTACCAGCAAGAACATAATTAGATGCATTATCTGTTATGATTTGTACAACATTTTCTACCCCCACCTCTAAAACAATCTCATCCAAAAGCTCAAACAATAAATTTGCATCTTTTACCCTATCAGATGCATCTACTGATTTCAAAAACATGGTACCTTGTGGACAAGAGGCAAGAAAATTTATTATTGTGCGGTTCTTGCCATCACTCCACCCATCTGACATGATAGTGCATCCTGTTTTGGCCCATGAAGCTTTGCAACCTTTCAAATATTCATCTATGGATGCAACTTCTTTCTTCAAAAGTGATCCTCTCAAGTCATGCATACTAGGGCCTTTGAAGCCCTTACCAGCAGCAACAATAGAATCAAACATCGGCTGGTAATAAGGTGAGCGGGCAGCATTGAAAGGGATATCTGCATCATACCACCATCTAGCAATGTACTCAAAAGCTGCTTCTTTGTATTGCTTCTTCCAATGGTTATCCAAGGTAGGCTGATTTTGTGTTGGCATGGAGGCACTAGCAGTGGCAGGTGTGGAAGATGGAAAAAAGCTTTGAATGGTCTTTCTTTTTTGAGGCCGATTTTCTCGACTATGAGTGGATGGGGGAGGCATATACCGAAAGGGGTCTCTAACAGTCACAGAAGGGTCAGAGCAAGATCCTTCAACACTCAAGGCATGTTCCCTCCTTCTCCCTATTTCAGCTTCCATCTCTTTTTGCCTAGCCTTCTCTTCTCTATGTTTTTCAAGCATGTTTTTCATTTCCAACCTAATGTCATCAATACCAGGTGCCTCACATGGGGTAACTTGGCCTCTTTGACCAGCCAAGTGTTGTTTCAACCTATGAATCCCCCTTGATGCGTTTCTTACAATATTTACAAAAAACTTGGTCATCAATTACGTCTGCATGGGCCCATGTAGGGTCTTTTGATTTGGGGGCCATTGCAAATGCAAACAAAGCTGAAAATGCAAATAAAAAATAAATAAATTTCCTATTTCATTTTTAATAAAATTTACAAATAAGGGGCAAGTTTAAAATGTTACATACCTTTCAATGTGCACACAAATGAGGTGAGGAAATGCTCCAAGCTTGTATATAGCACCACAAAGAGCCCACACTCCAAATGTAGATGTAAATGCCACCACAAAGAGCCCACACTTGATACCAAACAACTCCAAATGAACACTATTCAAGGCTGCCCCAATCCTCCAAATCCTTGCAAATAAGAGAGGTGCTCACAAATAGAGGTGAGGTGCTCACAAATGGCTGCCAATATCACCACAAAGAGCCCACAAGCAATGCCAAACAAACTCCAAGCCTCCAACTTCCAAGCTCACTACAAAAAATAAACTCTTCAATCTTATGCTCACAAATGCTTTTGCTCACAAATGCTCACAAATGCTCAATGAGAGAGGTGTGGAGTGATAGAGGGGGTATTTATCACACTAAATTAGGGTTTAGTCACTTTAGAAACAATTAAAAATAAAACATAAAAAAGCGTTTTCCTTGCACGCCGCGCACAGTAGGGAAAAAAAAAGCGAACCGGCGGTTGTGCAGACGGTTCCCGCCGGTTGGCCTTTTAGCTAAAACCGGCCTAGCGGTCCGGTTCAAAGGCCGGTTTAACTTTTTTTTTTTCAAACCGGTCAAACTGGCCGGTTCCGGTTCCGGTTTGACCGGTTTTTAAAACATTGGCCCATACCAAGTCGCACTTTTCTCCTTGGGCAAATAAACATTAAATAATATTTTATTATTTTCCTAATGTCTATTTTGGCCCCCATGTCAAGTCGCACTTTTAGCCTAGAGTGAAATAAAATCACTTTGGCCATTTAAAAGACACTTTATTAAGTCATAATAATATTATTATAAGTGCTTTATAATAATTATTTTTAAATCGGCACTTTATAATAATTTTATGACTTAAGTCACCCTTAATCGCCTCCTTTGGCCATCGGGTAGACTAAATGGGCCAAAGGTCTTCGACCAACAACTATCCAAGAAAAAGAGGGACATTACAGTCCTCCCTTCCCGGGATTGCTTGCCCCCAAGCAATCATAAACTGCAATTCTGCATTCTTATCAGTTCCTGGATCCCAGATCAGCCGAAGCTTTTTTAATAGCTTCATATGCACTATACAAAGCTGCTCAAACACTGCAAAAAAAATCTTATGCAACTTACTTGTCATTAGTGAAACCAACCTCCTCATGTATGCTTCAAATTTGCCGCACTCTTCATCACATCCTTGCTGGTCCGTGCTGATATGCAGTGAAAAATCTTCGTAGATGTCCTCACGAGATGGTTCCTTGTCCCAAACTATCATAGACTTAGCTGCCATTTGATGGGGCAGCGTGTACTTGAGTGCTCTCAATGTGACTTGTTTCCCTTTGTGTTGGAAACTCAGCTCCATAGCTTCCACATCTTGGGTGACTCTTCCCAACGAATGAAGCCATTGCATGCCAAGCACAACATTGTTATCTTTCAAATCCATGACATAGAAATCATCACAAAGTGTATACTCACCAAATAAAATGCTAACTTGGTTGACCTTCTTCTTGCATGGAAGAGTGAGACCTCCTGCTATAGTCACATCAAAGCCTTCAAAGTTATCACATTGTAAACCTTTTTGGTCTACCAAACCTGCATCTAGGAAGTTATGTGTAGATCCACTATCCAGTAGTGCCATGATCCTACACCCGAACATTGTGCCTTCAAACATGAATGGATTATACTTGGGTGCTCCCGAAAGATAGGTGAGTCTACCCTCATTTGCAATGCCTGGTGTTGGCTGCTCCTGTTCATCCTCGGACTCTTCATCCTCAACCTTTATGAGATGGATTTTGCCTTTCCCAAGACACCTATGCCTGGTTCCCACGGATCATTGCAATGAAAGCATAAATTTTTCCGGCGAAGCTCCTTTGAAACAGTCTCCATCTTGGGTGTAAACTCAACCTTCGAAGAAGTGGGCTGCTCTTGTTCTGATTTTTCCTCCTTGATGTTCTTCCTTTGGGGCTGCATTGGAGTAGTGTCTAAGTCCAAGGCTGTCCGAATAGCCTCATGCAAAGTTGTAGGCTTAAGAGCCTTGACCAATCCTCTCAGCCTGTCATGAAGTCCTTCAATGAACAACATCACCACTCGCCTCTCAGGCATCTCTGGCACCATCACTGCTATACGCTGAAATTCGTTGATGTATGCATCAACGTGTCCACTCTGTCGAAGTTGTGCCAAGTCCCTATAGTAAAGCTCTACATCCCTGCGATCAAATCTCGCAATCAGCTTCTCACTAAACTCCCTGTATGATTGCAGAAGATCATGTCTCTGTGTGATAAGCCCATGGTGCCACCAATCATACGCTACTCCCTCAAGGTGCAACGTGGCAAATTGGATAGCCTCCTGCTCCTGCATAGGCTTGAGAGTGAGATATGTGTCGAGCTTGTGAATCCATGCTCTGGCACTAATCTTTCCACTACCATCAAATGTGGAAAGGGTCACCTTGTTGGTGGCCTGCTTCAACTCCCTGTTCTGTTGTTCTCTAGGCCTCTGTACCTGTCTAGCTCTCAAGCTTTCCCTCCTTTGAGCACAATACTGGTGGAGGGGAAAGGCATTCCGTACCTCCTGTGGTAGAGCTCTCCACTCATCATGCGCTGCCATCACAGTATCTTGAAAGGCTATGTCTTCAAGTGGCTCCTCAACTAATGGTGGCTCCTCCCTTTGTAGGAATCTAGGCTGCATAGGTCGATCCGCAGTCCTCGTGGGTCTCCTTTCCTCTGTATATCTCCTATCACGTGGAGGGGAACCTCTCACGCTACCCACCTCTGTAGGTACCCTGTTGTGCCTTCTGTGGCTGCTGGCTATGGATGCAGATCTTTCCCTTCTATCATGCCGATTTCTTGTCCTATCCATAGTCAAATTCTCCATCAGCTGTCTCATGGTCTGAATCATTTCCTGATGGGAATCGATCATACCGCTGAAAAGAACATCCGGGTCAACTCGCTCACGTCGTGGAGGAGTGTGCGATCCCTCTCTTCTGGCCATGATTTCAGAACTATTCTCTGTATCCAAATCGGCTAGAATGCGAGCCTGCCTCCGTGTGTGGTACCTGTGTGGCCCAACTTCTCTAGGCTGCATCAAACAAAAACCCTCCAGGTGGGAGGATTGTTGCTCTAATACCACTGAAAGATCCCCCAAAGATGGGACTCTTCAAACCTTAAGTGGATTCTAGGCAATCCCACACTCAAGTGCAAATTAATTAAAGATAACTCAAAATTTATTGCTGCAGATTTGAACGCTCGGTGGGGAAAAATGACTAGAAATATGAGAAGAGTTTACTCGCCTAACAATAAAAATGATAATTTTTCTTACTCTAATGTAATAAGAATATATTAAATACCCAAAATGATCCCCAAACTAATTTGAAGACTATGCAACAATAAATATAACTGCTTCAGATGTTTTCTAGTAATGGCGACTAGTTTTGATGATGAAAATCCACATAGAATCCCCACCAAAGCACTATCTATTCTTGCAATAACAAAGCTCGAACTTTAGCAGTTTATTATAAAACAAAATTTGATTTTTTGAACATATAAACAGGTGGAATTTCACTCAGAATCTGCAGATTTAAGTGACTGTAACCAGCACTATAAAACCCTCCAAAATCACTGAAAATATTTATTTGGCCTTCCGTAAATCAATCTGAAAATGATGATAATGAAATTCAGACTGAGATGCGTCCAAGACATTGAAAACCAGCCACATAGTAGGTCGCTCCATATACGGAAAATACAATGACACTGCATTGCGATAAATTCTTCAATCCTTTATTGTAAAAACTCCTCAAACTCTGCTGGAAATATTGAAATTCTGTGTAAGCTCTGTGGAAAATCCTATGTAGAAATTCCTCCTAATCTCTAAGAGGGTTTTCGTCCCTAGAGGCAATACACTAAGGGTTTTCGTCCTTAGAATACTCTTATACAAAAGCACCAAGCTTAAGATCAAATTCTCAAGTGATAAAATGATTATATGATATCCTTTAGCCTAAGCCGCCCCTCTCCTTTTTATAGGAAGAATATTATAAAATCACCTTTCCATCGTCCAATGAGAAGAGAGTGCCAAAATACCCTAAAAGCATGCCCATACCAAGTCGCACTTTTAGCCTAGAGTGAAATAAAATCACTTTGGCCATTTAAAAGACACTTTATTAAGTCATAATAATATTATTATAAGTGCTTTATAATAATTATTTTTAAATCGGCACTTTATAATAATTTTATAAGTCACCCTTAATCGCCTCCTTTGGCCGTCGGGTAGACTAAATGGGCCAAAGGTCTTCGACCAACAACAATCCAACAAAAAGAGGGACATTGCAGTATCATCATTTGTACAAGGATCTGTAAGATCCCCGAAGGGTCTCCCTTATGCTCCAATGAAATTTTAAATAAAAAAACAATAAATGCAGATTTATGACAAATTCCAAATGCAGATCTGAAAAATGCGACTAGGGTTTAGGAGAGATCTTAATGCAAATGACACCCGAAAATAGAGTTTTTGATTTCAAATGATTAACCAAATATTTATAGACTGAATCATGCCAAAAATTGAATTTATTGCAGCCAATACAGCCCAGAAAATCAGATCTGAAGTCTGCTAATAATCTGCCTGAAAACCCTCTAAAAATACTTCAGAATATGATGCAAATACAGCGATTTGTTTTATAACATTACAGAGAATATTTGTCAAATATTTTTGAGGAAAAATACCTCTGGAATCGCTGCCAAACTGTCCACAATAGATCAACCCAGCTGCTGATCAAAAACACTGAAAATACCTTCAAACCCTTCCACCTACACAGCTGAAATGAATCCGGAAATCTGATTATCCACGCTGGAAATTTCTGAGTGAAATCCCCTCTCAATCCCTTGGGGTTTTCGTCCACAAGAGATGAATCCACAACCCTCCAAAACCCTCACTGAAAAATATTTATTTGGACTTCCAGAAATCAGTACAAATGATGATAATGAAATTCAGACCTGAGATGCCTCCAAGACATTGAAAACCAGCCACATAGTGGGTCACTCCATATATAGAAAATACAATGACACTGCTGCGATAAATTCTTCAATCCTTTATTGTAAAAACTCCTCAGCTACTGCTGGAAATACTTGAAATTCTTTGTAAGCTCTATGGAAAATCCTATGTAGAAATTCCTCCTAATCTCTAAGAGGGTTTTCGTCCTCTAGAGGCAATATACTAAGGGTTTTCGTCCTTAGAATACTTTAATACAAAAGCACCAGGCTTAAGATCAAATTCAGAAGTGATAAAATGATTATATGATATCCTGCCCAAGCCGCCCCTCTCCTTTTTATAGGAAAAATATTATAAAATCACCTTTCCATCTTCCAATGAGAAGAGAGTGCCAAAATACCCTAAAAGCATGCCCATACCAAGTCACACTTTTCTCCTTGGGCAAATAAACATTAAATAATATTTTATTATTTTCCTAATGTCTATTTTGGCCCCCATGCTAAGTCGCACTTTTAGCCTAGAGTGAAATAAAATCACTTTGGCCATTTAAAAGACACTTTATTAAGTCATAATAATATTATTATAAGTGCTTTATAATAATCATTTTTAAATCGGCACTTTCTAATAATTTTATGACTTAAGTCACCCTTAATCGCCTCCTTTGGGCATCGGGTAGACTAAATGGGCCAAAGGTCTTCGACCAACAACTATCCAAGAAAAGAGGGACATTACATTGTACTTGTTCTATTGATCTTTTTGTAATCCGTCTTTGGCCGTAAGAAGCTTGGGAAGCTAGGCGATTGCCGCTTCCAACTAGTTTTTCCCCACCTAAGGATTTTCTAGATTGTGCTTGTGTCCTTTGTTGTTCGTGGTTTATGCGTTATTGTTTATGGGTCATTTCTTACTTGTTTTAGTTTTGCGAGTTTTGTTTATATGTCTAACACCGCACTACACTAATTCTAAGTTCCTAAAGCATTTAAAATTGTCATTTTGAAGTAAAATCAAACTGGTCATGTTGTGCTTTGTCAATTCTTTTAAGCAATTGATCTTAGGAGTTTACATGTATTTTTGGTAATTAAAGTTGATTAATCTTTGGGTATTGGGGAAAGTTTTAGTTGATTTGCATGACATTGACAAGATTGAAAGAGGAAGAATTGCTACCTTTCGATATTAAGATTCCTATAGAAAATGAAAGAAATGGTGAAAGAAGGTGAAAAAATCTTGTCGAGAGTTAATGCATTAGAATCCTTTGTTTTGGTAGAGTAATTTGCACAACAAAAACAATAACGAAACCCTCATATATTCATTCATCGAGCACCATACATATTTATAGGAAGATGATATCCTATTGTTAAGGAGTTCTTAACAATCTCCCAAAACCACTCACACCTATTCTTATACGAGTTGTTCAACCAACTCAACCACAAACAAATCCCCTATTATCTCTCCAACCTTATTCACGTGATTTGTTCTCACATTATAATATTTTATACTAGCACATGTACAAATTTTAATGGAGTGTTATTTCCTAACAATGCCCCCCTTAGTGCAAACATGCGGAAAACCATTCACACACTCATTTGTAGTATGCTCATCCCTGTGAAGCATGTCCTACTATGTGACTCATGACCTTGATACAAGGAAAGGCTCTCTCCTTCCATAGTTTGAGATAGGCTTACCACAAACCTTGACGTGAATAGGCCCCATCAACTGTTCACCTCGTGTGGTTTTTTGGATCTCCCACAAACCCTTTCAAGATCTATGAACTAACTTTCTCTGGTGCTTTTGTTTGCCACTATGCTTGTATGCGTCGTGGGAATTATATAGGAATTAACTTACTTACTCATTTCAAATCGGAACAAGAAAATTCATACTAGAAAGATTTCACATTACATCCTATAAGAATCACAATGTTCTTAATTGCAGCCATTGTTGTCGATTGCTGCCACTCGATCTCGAACAATATAGACAACTGCCATTGCCACTGGAAGCTGCCCTTGACTTTAGCTTGAGTTTAGCATAGAATGGAAATGGAACATTGGTGTCATGTTCCCCACACAATGTAAAATTTCCGTTATTTATCAAACAGAACACCGAAAAGCGAATCATATCATACCGCATACTATTGGATCTTTTTGCACATGATCAACATTGCCGTAATGTATTCATTGACCGATCATCTTCCAACAAAGTACGATGGTCGAGGATCACCACAATCATCGACTCTCCTTTACAATTGTTTTTCTAGCATCCACACACCACACTAAAAAGCTAAAAACTGAAATCCACACCACACAACTGAAAAAACAAGTCACCATACTAGAAATGTGGCCCCATCATTGGCGACTAACGAGAGGTCGTTGATCGACCTCCAACCTCCTATGCCTCCTTCCTTCATAGACATGTTACTTACTCAGCAAATGTGATCTTGAAGCACATTTGTTTCCACATTGTGATTATTCTTTTCTCTCCCCCTAATGTGAAATATTTTATTTCCTTGACGTTGGGTAACACCGAAAATGTGTCCGTAAGGCAATTTTTTTTTAACAATATTTTGACTCTTTTGACAATGACTCATGAATTTGACGATGAATCTAACAAGATGACAAAGACAAGAAAAACTTTGGATACTAATGTTATACAAGTGACTATATGAGCATAGTTATTATATGGGCATTAACATACTTTTTACAACGACACAAAATGACGCTTTTGGACGTGGACCGACTATGACACAATGACTCTTTCTATGATAAAGTACTATGGACTTTCACTTATCAATCGATAGACTCAAACGATAATTATGACTTTATAAATTTGTGAGGACTCTTACACACAAATACAAAAGACCTCTTACAAATTTTATCCTTTTTTTATTTTACTACGTGGACCAAAGAACAAATGACGATATCGATGATGATCCTTTTGAAAATACAATGCCTAAATAGAATTCATATACCATACTAAAAATAAATTAACATATCAACCAAGGAATGGACTACGTGTGAATGAATACATGGAACTAAATGGAGATTGCTTGGTTCTTTGAAAAATTAACAATAGTGATCATAAATTTTTTCATCTACCTTTTGATAGATTTCACCATAGCAAATTTGAAGAAGCATATATTTGCATAAGTATCAAGCTTATGGCGACATTTTTCACAAAACTCAATGTATAAGAGAAACCTTCAACTATGGTGTATTGTTGATAGCCAACTTCACCTATGGTCGGCAGAATGCAGATCATTAATGGCAAGAGCGACGATTCATGAACTTGAGGAGGTGAGAACACGATCTTGTGAACCGCAGGATAGAAGATTTAACAAGCATTGATATGTTTTTCGATGCCTACAAGACTCTCTTGAACATGCATTCACGTCTCCTTGGTATGCAACGATTAGCAGCAGGTGGCGTCTCTTGTAAGCTCACAATCAACTATAAATACAAATGCGACGTGGAAGACATGCGCCAAATGCAAAGAGTGGAAAATGCAATCGAAGCCAAAAAGGTAAAATCATTTGATTTGAAGTAAATTCGTTGACGTCTAATTGGTTTTCAAAGATCCCTCAGCTTGTACAAATTTACAAGCGCCCGATTCACACCTCATTCATGGACCTGTATGCAAAATTCTTTTAAAAAGTCAGGCTAATATTAGATTGATGAATCCGTAAAAGCTATACGACCATTATGCATACTGCGCAGTCCATTGAACCTGCGTGCAAGTGACAAATCAATTATAGACAACGGTGCAATATCCGATTATGCGAGTTGAGAGGGAGGCATTCAATGCTTGAGTATCATGCAATCGACTGGTCTTCACTGTAGCAACATAAGTTATGAACAATGCTATATAGAGTTACGCCACGAACTTGGAGGAGATACCAATTAGTAGCTTTTCACTCGAGATGCACATGGAATAGGAGATCATACACACAAGAATTCTTAACCTCGATCTCACAAAAAAACTAAAAGACCACAATGCAAGAAACAAAGTCTTAATCAAAGAAATGACTCGCATGCTTGGGCAACAATACGAGTTATAAAGCCACCCCTTGTGATTTTTCAAACAATCATTTCTCCCATAGATTAAGTCTGCTCTGATACCAAATGTTTTGGTAGAGCAATTTGCACAACAGAAATAATAATGAAACCTTCGTATATTCATTCATCCAGCACCATACATATTTATAGGAAGATGATATCCTATTGTTGAGGAGTCCTTAACAATCTCCCAAAACCACTCACACCTATTCTTATACGAGTTGTTCAACCAACTCAACCACAAACAAATCCCCTATTATCTCTCCAATCTTTTTCCCGTGATTTGTTCTCACATTATAATATTTTATACTAGCCCATACAAATTTAAATGGAGCACTAATTCCTAACATCCTTGCATATAAAGTGCGATAAAGTCACAGGACACCATCACGACACTACAAGAGCTCATGGTCAAGAACCAAGAATTTACCGACATGGTGGTTCGTGCTCTAGCCAAGAAGTTTGGCATAGGAGAAGAAGAGCCCCATGGAGAGAAGGAAGACTTCATGGATGAGCATGAGTTACCTCCAAAAGGCAAAGGCATAACTAAGGTAAAATCATACAATCATACTCCTTTAAATGTTGAAACCATTTTGAGATTAGATCTTTTGAAGAACAAATAGATGCTGAATTGCTAGACAAATGGTTGAAAGTTGAAACAAATGGAGGTATATTTTAATGTGCATAAGGATACTAAAGCACACAAGATTTCTTCTACTTGTCCCAAAATGATAGGACATGCACTAATATGGCATCTTCTAAAAAGAAGAAGAAGCCAATTGTAATTAGGTGAATGAATTTGAATTCAAAGAATTGTTACATAATAATTTTTATCTTATTGGGCATGGGCATAAAATTGAGTAGAAAATTAAGTGGTAGTATTTCAGACAAGGAAGTGGTCAAGGCGTGTAGGATTATAACATGAAATTCTGTAGACAAGTTATTTCGACTGGCTTAGACTTTGAAGATGAAGACAACTTGACCAAGTATTTGGGAGGTCTCTATACATACCTAGGGAGACATGTCGTCTCAAGTAAGCCAAACGACCTTGATGAGGCATGTATACAAGCATACTACATTGAGGAAGATCAAAAAAGCAAGAATTGAGGAAGATAAAAAAACAAGAAGTAGGGGAGTCCTTAAAGCAAGTTCAGTCTGCTTATCTGTTCAAGAAAGAGCAAGATTAGCCTTACAAATCCTACGAGAAGGGTAAGAGGAAAGGTAAGAGAAATGTCACTACTTTACATATTTGTAAGGGTCCAAAGAATCATTTGTAGTCATTGCATTTTAGATGGGCATACTGATGCAAGGCGTTGGGAGTTGCATCTGTAATTGCATTTGAAGAATCATTCCAAGGAGGACTCCAAGAAGTCCATGGAATCTTTGAAAAATAAATCAAAGGTGGAGATAGAAGACAATTTCGATGAGGATAAGAAGCAGGTTGCACTGCTAGCAATGCAAATAGCAAAGAACAAGAGAGAAGAAATGAGCTAGTTATTCCAACTCAATATCCAGATCAAGAATACCAAGGTAAATGCAATTGTTGATACTGGTTCTCAATTTAATTTCAGTTCGGATGAAATTGTCAAGAAGCTTGGTTTGAAAACATATGATCATCTTCATCCCTACCCTTTGGGTTGGGTGAAAAAGGGTGTAGAGATTCTAGTGACTAAGAAACGTGAATTCAAATATGGTACTAAGCCACAATATGTTGATGAGATAGAAGCAAATGTGATTTCACTTGATGCATTTGATGTGGTGTTTGGAAGTCCTTGTATCTTAGGGATGCTATCTCCATGAAAAGGACTAACAAATATATATTGGTCAAGGATGAGATCAACTACATCATCAAGGAACATCAAAGCAAAGCCCGGGCTTTTCTTGGTAAGTGCCAACCAAGCAAAGAGACTCATTCAAAAAAATAAGCAATTTTGTTTATTTCTTTTGAAGGATAAACAAGAGGACGGGTTGGAAGAATTTGAAATTAATTCTGCTAATAAGGATTTGGAAGGTTTGGATGCATTGCTGCATTCTTTTCAAGAAATATTCCAAACTCCTAAAAGTTTGCCTCCAAAATGGAACTAGAGCATGAAATTCAATTGTTGCCTATATCTTCTTACCTAACATTGGTATGTAAAGGAAAGCGCTTTTAGAGAGTAATGAAGTGAAGAAACAACTTCGAGAGTTGTTAGAGCATGGAGTCATATGCCCAAGTACTTCAGCTTGTTGGAGGATGTGCAAAGATTATAGAGCCTTGAACAAGATCACCATCAAGAATAGATATCCAAGGAGACTTCAAGGACAAATGAGGAAGCTCAAACCTCTAAGGTATGGGCCATTCACCATTTTAGAGTAGATTGGAGAGAATGCTTTCAAGCTTGATCTTCCCCCATTCATGAGGATGTACTCAGTAGCAAATATGAGAATCTACACTTAAATGAACCATCCATGTTGGATGATGGACAGTTGGTACCCTCTATAGAAGACTTTGTCTTGGATGCACAAGTGGAGAGGGAGGAGGATGTAGTGTTGTAGCAGAAATTCAGAGACCAAAATGGGACCACAACAATCTTGGCAATTCGTCATCAAGGGAAAGACACCAAGGAAAGCAAGATGGTACATCAAGGAGAATGTGGGAGAATTGTCCCTACACCCACCACCCTTCGCCAGCTAAGCTTTTGTGGGACCAAAAGCCTTCTAGAAGTGAAGTATGATCCATAGGGATCAAGAAAATCCATCTACTTCATCACCCAACTAAAGCAAACCCGGGTTTTACTCAACAACAAGGCTCCAAGTGACGTACTTCTTGTATAATGGCGAAACCATTGCTTCAAGCAGAGTGGCAGTCACACAATTGCTGGTATTTGCAGAGTGGCAGTTATGAAACCACTGGTGTGCATTAGCTGACGGTTTCACCCATTTTAATTGTGTGGGTACTATAATGGTAAATACCTTGTATCTTCAATTCCAAGACAGTTGGGAGTCCTTTAGTGCATAAAAGGACACTCTTGAGACATGATACATACATGGTACGAATCCAGATGAAAGGATTAGAGTGTGAGAGTGATAGAATTGATGTTCAATTGGGTGCAAAAGAAGAAAAGGAGCAAAGAGGACCTGAGTGAGCAAGATAACATGATGCTTGTTGTACTTGTTCTATTGATCTATTTGTATTCGATCTTTGGCCATGAGAAGATTGGGAAGTTGGGCAACGCCGCTTTCAATTGGGTTTTCCCCACCTTGGGGTTTTCTAGACCAAAATCCTTGCGACCTTTGTTATTCATGGTTTATGCTTTACTGTTCACGAGTGATTTCATAGGTGATTCAGTTCTTCAACTTCTGTTTATATATCTATGAACACACTACACTAATTCTAAGTTCCTAAAGTATTCCAAACTGACATTTTAAAGGATAGCATGTTGTGATTCTGTCAATTCCATTAAGCAATTGATCTTAGGAGTTTATTGATCATGTCCAGAGCACTATCATCAAGGCAGAAGAGCCTTTCACATGTCCAAACTTAAAAGAGATTCGTGCATATCTTGTTTGAGATTACAGGAATTTTATCAATATGGAACAAAAAATTAGCCATGTCTGTGTTTGGATGGAATCAATTTAAGATGAATTAATACAATATTCCTGCTCACAATGCTCCTACTGGCTGGTGTTTTCTGGATCATAGACCTTATCCAATCAGATTTTTGGTGCATTTGCACAGGAAAATGAGTTTGACCAATGGTGGTTAATTCTAATCTTCTTGTTTTTGGCTCATGTTTTGGTTGCTAGTACTTTTATCTTTTCCTTGGGATTTTTGTTTCAAATATATATGTTTCTGAAGTTCTTCAGGATATCATGTTTTGCTTATGACTGCTGATAGTATACTTATGAAGCCGATATACTGTGTTCTGGGATGATGTCCTGTATGATATAATATAATATCCTTTTCCTCCGCAGAAGTAAAGAATAAGAAAGGAAAAAGTCAAGTTCTTCGAGGGATGCTTGGAATATCTTTCCAATAAGGCTTACCCATTGAATTGGGTGGCTATTTTCCATTTTTTCTTTATATAACATTGTAATCCTCTGTTCGCATGCTAGCAATAAATCTTTGATATTTGTCAATATACTAGCTATATCATGAAAGTGTTCCTGTGAAATCACTAGCCACCTTGAAAACAAGAGGTATCACATTTCCTGAAATTGGGAAGAATACAGAAAAATCCTCTTCCTTTCTCTTACTTATCAGAACAAATGGCACCCAATATAATCCAGTTAACAGACATAATGTCCAACTATGGCATGGAACCTTTTGTATTCTTCCTTGTAATTTGCTACCATACTGCAATTTAATCATTAGTTCCGATACATACAAATTATAGGCTTAAACCAAAGTAGTCTTTTTCAGCTTTCTACTTTCAACTGGATGTGAAATCGTTAATTTCACTGTAGAATGGCCCTTTCCATAAGACATATCAAAACTTAATGGCTGCAGGTTGTACATAATGGATTATTTCTTCATGATTTTTTTCACATTACAGTTATATGATTAAACTCCTGGTTGTATGAATTTGTTATTGCAGGAATTCTATGCAGATTTTGTTGCCATTGATCCCTATCATTTCACACTAAATTTGCCTCTAAACTATGTCTATATGCTGCCACCAGTCTCAGATCCCAGAACAATCGGCGCTTTTGTGACCGTGTGGTTGATGGCATAGCTGCAGTGTTCTTGGCACTTAAGCGTCGGCCTGCTATTCGGTATCAACGTAGCTCAGACATAGCGAGAAAATTGCACAGGAAACTGCAGTAAGCAGCTTCCCAAAATAAAGCACTAATTTGTGTTGGTATTGACTTGAGTTCATTTTAGTAAGGTGCCTTGACAATGTTCTAGTGGTTCGAGAATTTGATTTGTATATTTTAGGCCACTCAATATCAGCTTCTTTATGCTATTGCTGCCTACTACAGAGGCTCATGTATGAAGAGGAAAGTGGTCTCTTCGATTTCAGACGCTCAGAAATTGCTCCACTGCTTTTGGTGCTTGATAGACGGGATGATCCTGTGACCCCTTTACTGAATCAGTGGACTTATCAGGCACTGCCTTGGCCAATCACACTTCTTTAACTGAGTTTATTTATTCAAGTTGTAATTTTAGTGTGGGTGATTTAATTCCGTATTTTGATATCAAGATTCTTTCCTAATGCAATTTCTCATATCATTTTTCAGGCCATGGTACATGAACTTTTGGAGATTAAAGATAATAAAGTGGATTTAAGAAATGTCCCTAAAGTTCCAAAAGATCAGCAGGTTCTGTTGTTTAGTGCCAATTTTACTTTTGTGTTGATGGACTATTCATGTTTTCTGCAGCATGCCTAAAATATAATTCACATCATATTTTCTGGAATAGGAAGTTGTGTTGTCATCAGAGCAGGATGCCTTCTTTAAGGCAAATATGTTTGAGAATTTCGGTGATCTTGGAATGAACATTAAACATATGGTGGATGAATTCCAGCAGAAGGCAAAGAGTAATCAGAACATTCAGACATTAGGTATGCCTTGAACCAAGGATTTAGTTTCTTTACTTTGGCATATAATGAATAGACTTTTCGTTGAATTCCAGGAACATGTTTCATGAGAATAATATTAGTATATATAATTTGTGTATCATTTCTACTAATGTTATGGAACCAATGACAAAACTTGATGATTGGAGTTCTTATGCAGAGGACATGGCCAAATTTGTTGATAATTATCCAGAGTATAGGAAGATGCATGGAAATGTTTCAAAGCACGTGACAATGGTTACTGAAATGAGTAGGATTGTTGATGAGCGGAAATTAATGTCTTTATCACATACAGAACAGGACTTAGCATGTAATGCAGGGCAGGTGGTAGCTTTTGAGGTAATATACATTTCTTTTTAACTATACATTGATATTTTGGTGGCTATGTATTTGCTTGGTCTCATTGCTTATGTGTCTTTCTTTTCTTCAAGTTATAATTTTTTTCTGTGATAACAAAATTGTTCTGCATTATGTTACTTGAGTACACGATGAAACACACTTTTGTCTAAATGCTCATAATAGTTAGAATTTAGAACATCTATGATTAAAATGTCGGTTGGCAATGTAATTTAGGTCCTAATTTCCAATACCATGAAACAAAAATTCCATAATTTTATAAATATTGTCTCAAATTTCAATGTTATAGTCTGAGATTTGCACTATTAAAGTTAAGAGTGCTAGCAGCACTAGTAAGTATCAAGTGCACAAAAAAATCAGCTACAAGCATTAGTGTTGGCGATGGGATTGGGAAGTCAAAGCTCCCATGTCTTGGCCCTGCGTTTTCACGAGTGCTTCAGCTAACAATGCAAAATATTTATCTGAAAACATGATCTCCCGTCTTGGCCCCGCATTTGCACGAGTGCTTCATCTAACAATGCAAAAAAATCATCTGAAAACATGGTCTCCCTTGTCTCTGTGAGCCAATTCCATTAAGGATCAAGTCCGGTAAGTTCAATCAGCTGATCATCATCAAGATGGCTCGATGACATCTAGGGTTATATCAAAATCTAGATAGTCAGAAACTGAATAGATGGTATTCAAATGCTTGAAATTCAAGACAATTAATCATTAAAATTTGGGTCTAACTTTGCAATTTCTTCTACCTAAGCAAAGGTCATGGTGCACATGGAGCATATGTGATGAAACATGCTCCAAGAATGCTCACAAGAAATTTTGAATGTTTTTGCCAATCCACATGAAAAACCTACAAACACATGGAAATGACAAATAGATTAATGCTCAACAATGATGTGTACATTTGTAATTTGAAATTTTCAACAATTTTTTTTTCCATATTTGAAACTTTCAATATAATGAAATGTGCACAAGAATGACTACACTTGGTGGTTATACAAAACTATGCTACCAATCTGCTGAATTCTGAAAGTGCTATGAGGTGTACATGCCCCCATGTGAAGTAAATGTTGAATGTGAAGAAGTGTGCCCTTGTTGGACAATGCTGAAACTGTGAACTGATCTAGTAAAGTATTCTCAACTAATTTTTCTGACTTCTAGAACTAGATAGCCAAGATAAACTTTTAACTGTTCAGGCCAATTCAACTTCTTGGGCAGAAGTAGATCAATGGGACTGCATAGATCAACTTTGTGGGCTATCAAGGCCAAGATCAACTTTGTAGGCTGTTGAGACCAAGATAAAATTTGTGGGATGTTGAGGCCAAGATCATTTTTTTGGGCTGTTGAGGCCAAGATCAAATTTTTGGGGCTATTGAGGCCAATATTCTACATATGTCATGATAACCTGCTGCCAAAAACTGTCAAATTTGTAAAAATTGAATAGGATTTGATTTGAAAACTGCAGAAAGTCACTTGAATATGACCAAATTTTTGTACTCTCGGCTGAAATCTATGTGAACTTCTGAACAAGCCCAAAATATGCACTCATATTGAGGTGAGAAATGTCCTTGCAGGTCACTCATCTAAAAAAAGTGGTTATATGCACAATGTGTAAAAAGTATATAAAGATAAATAATATATACTAAACATTGTTGGATAAGTCTGCATATGCATGATATGATCATTATAGAACAAGCATAAAGTGTGCTATTCAAGGAATTAACATATGTGAATATTGTTAGAAATCCAAACAAATAATTAGTCAAAGCACAACAATAAATCCCTTTATATATTTAAATAAATGTGAATTAATGGTCCTTCACACAGGGCAAGCATGCCATGACGCACTTCCAACCTTGGCTTACTGCTGAAAACATTTGACAATTAATCTCCCGATTGAGATTATGACTTGAGGACATGATGACTCGATTGATATTGATGTCGGTTAAATCACACAAAGATCATAAAGCAAACAATAGTCATACAACAAACTATGAACCATAGAGTAAAAACAATAGTCATACAATACATATAGAAGTACAAAGGAAACAATAGTCATACCTGTAAAAAAGCATAAAGCAAACAAGAATCATCTAACCCTGAAGCATAATGCAATTACAACTTTGGGTTTATATTTTTGCTTACAAATAGTGAAAGCTTAAGGAAAACCCTTCATTATCATTCGAGAAATCATCCCGTTTCCATTTAGCACTGATTGCAATTCATTGTTTTCAATCATTATAATGTAGAACTTTATTGTTAATAACTAGAGAGTGGATCAAGCTTCCTGCTCTTGTATAAGATGGACTTCAAGAAAAACACAACACAATATTTGTAGTGCACTTGTTCAAAAATGGCACCATGCTCAACTTTGCATTTAATTCAGAGCGTGACATCCTCTAAGTAGCTCTATATTCACCACTTGGACTTGAAAAACACTTTTACGATGTTAACCTAAAAATTTTTTTCTTTAGAAATGCCCTTGCTTAGGTATGCCCCCAATATGGAAAAGCGTTAGGGAAAATGGAGGTATGTCCCCATTTCTAGAGTTCAAAGCTTGGGTGTCTAGGCATGTCTAGGATATACACTCAACTCATGAATATTCATAGCTAAAAAGCACGTTAAGTTTAAAGAAGTAGAAATGAAGAAGTGCTAAGTAGATACTTTTATCATTTCCAATAGCTCGAGAAAGCAAAGGTCATATAATTTGAAAAACTTTGTGTGATATGCCCCCAGTGTAGGCATGCTCCCAATGTGGAGGAGGTTGCCCTCGGGTAGGACTAAAGAGTCGCGAAGCATGTATGTGTCTATGGCAATGTCTAGATTATATGCCACATCTATCTCATGCATCGTTAAAAAAGAAAGTACGTAAAAAAATAGATATTCCAAGTGCTAAAGCATGATAAATAACAAAATCTAAATGTACATAAAACAAAAAAGCAAATCACAAGCAAATCCTGGTTTCGGATTTTTTCAATATTTAAATGTTTTTGCCTTTTGAAATATGTGATTGTTTTTGTATTTTGAATACTTCAACACATAAGATAAAGCTTGAATTCAATTTGCAAGAGGCCAAGGGTCGTAGGTTGCCAACATAGAGGAATGAGGGGATGGTTCGAGGTGAACTATGATGCCCTCAACAATCACATTGTACCCTTGTATGTGTTGCATTGTTGAGTAAGGCATATGTGTCTATAGTAGGATAATTAAGTCAAATCAAATTGAGATGCTAGAAGAATGATCAATGTGAATCTCTATTTGGGGACCTCTTATCAGCCCTATAGATCTTATCTCCACTTGATAAACTATACCAGACAACTATCAAGCTTCGACACTAGAGATCGAAGGCAACTATCACTATCTATAGTCGGCACCCTCTAAGAGTTATATATATTGAGCGCTATCTATTATTTCATTCTCTATATCTATTGGGGTGGGGCGGGGCAACTCTTTATAGTCCTCATATCTAGTACTATATATGGAGTGGGGGCACTAACCGCATATTTAGGACAAGGAGTTACTCCACCCCTATATATAGATATGGTGTGCCACCCCATCCCCTTCCCCTTTCAATTTAGAGGGGATGTGACACTAACCAATGAAGGAGGGAACTATAATACATGAGGGTCCAAATCCATATACTCTAAGATGATCTCCCTCTTATATATATAGGGGAACCTTAATATAGATATCATCGACTAGATGTCAAGTTGAAGAATATAGAAGATAACAATCAACACACTAAGCTGATGAAAACAAATAAAAGATGTAACAAAGAAAGAGTATGATAATTTGCATGGAAAGCTTGAGTAAGAGAAGCATAGAGTCTACTTATGATCCCGTCAATGGGATTATATGAAAATGGTGGATCAGGGAAGGTGCAAATGTGCTCACAAGTCTCGTGTGAGGAGTAATAAAAGTAGTCATATAGTCGAAATCAAATAAATGAGCACGTGTCATATAGTAATTTGAATAATCGCTACTAGTAACATGCTAATGGATAAGTTGAGTCATTAATAATCATAGGAAGTTATTATCCTTTCTTTGTATGTCTTGAGAATCGCATTAGTGTTCCTTGTGGATTGTGCTCACAAGTTTGGTGTAAGACTATTGTATGTCACATATGGCATGGTAACAAAGGTTGAGGTGGAGTAGGAGATATTAACAAAGGTTGATTTTAAATAGTTAGTATCGGTGAATGTTGTATAATATGTCTTGGGATAAAATCAATTGTACATCAAGGTTGAGGTTGAATACGGTTGTGAAGGTTACACCATGTGGGGTCGATGCGGTGTTGCGATAATGCGCAATGCGATGGGTTTGAATAGGATACTCACGGAAACCTTTTGAATCTGTAACCACTATGTTATTGTGTAAGTGCACTTCAAATCTATGCAAAGTTAAAGGAATAACTCTCATCTCTCGTAACCATGGGCATCCAAGTAATGTGTTGACTACATCATTGGTAGGTAATACTAAAAACCATGTAGCTATCTTCTTAGGTCCAACATGTAAAGGTAATACAATGCCTCGAGCAGGTTTGGTCATTGTCCATCAAATCCATTAGAGTCATTATAACCATTAACCACCGGATTATATCGGATAAGTCATGATAGTGTATCAATGCTACTAAGAAGTGCCATAATGTGCATATGTTTTCACTAGATTCATTGTCAACTATAACACCATGTATCGGATGTGCATTAATATGATAATGCATAAAATTCATCAGAAGTGATGTTATCATCGAGAATATCTAAATCATCAAATGTAATTGTAGGTCGAGATGGAAGTGTGCTTGGAATGATGCCAAAGATAGGGTGAGAATCGGTTTCGTAAGACTTAGGAGGAGGCACAACATGGCAGTCATGTGTTCTTCGTCGCTCATGTGTTAGTATGATCCTTGGGATTAGCGGAATTCATTAACCTTAACCCATTCTCCTGCCATTTTTGTTGTCAATTTTGTGTCAGAAATCAACCTTTTTTTTGGGGGGGTTTTGGCCTTGTTTCATAGGTGTTTTGGGGGATTTGGGCAGATGTAATTTCTCTTTGAGGGAAGACTTTGAGATGACATTTTATAAATAGATATTTTTTATTATCATGTATTCCACCTTGGAGTCAATTTAGCACAAGCTCTCCACTTTTAACCCATTTAATTAGAATATAAAGTATTTTGAATGTAGGCCTCATGCTAGACAAATTAGATAACTAAAAGGTACTGAGTTATAAGGTCGGCAAATTTTAGTTATAATAGTTAAGATGTCACATATTGCTTGGGAGGTTGCCACCTGGCCATTTGATTATTATGTGAATTATTTATCTCTAATAAAATTGCTTGTAAATAAATCTATACTACCTTGTGTAAGGACAAAAACCTTGGAAGTCTTGGTGAGACGAAACCATTCACCAAGTCTAGGGAAGACTTCAAACGGGAGTCTCCACCCCCTTAGGGATTTATTTGCTTCATAAATGTACATATGTAATTTCAGCCTTATGCGTGCTTTAAAACAGCTTGCTTTGGGTCAAAGTATTGAAGATATTGCACTCTTGATCTTCCCATTTGTAGAAATTGTTGGTATAGTTCATTTACACGCCTTCAAGAGCCTTGTGGCAGTTCTTACTTTCTCCAACCTACCTCTTTTCAGTAAGTTCAATATTGATCACAATCAATCAATAAAAAGATTTCAACATGATTTGTGGAGTGATTTGGTACATTATTTGGCTGTTCAAATAGAGGAGACCAGCATAATGGTGTTTTAAAGTATTCTATAAGGGTCTTTTGTATGTCTTTTTCATTACATCATCTCATTGCCATTTCATAATTTATAAGGGTCAAAGAAATCTGGTTTTACATTGAAATTTGAGCAGGGGTTTTGGCATGCATAATCAAATCTGAAAATATTTATTAATTTCTGCAACAATAAGTCTGTTTTAATTCCAGCATTCCTAGGCTTCAAAATTTAATTTCTTCACCAATTGATTGTTGAGCTTGAATAATAATTTCATAATATATTTGGAGTGATCTTGCATGGTTTTTAGGGCATTTCCAAGAGAGGTGAATTGCTTGAAAGACAGACAACGTTGGGTTGCACTTATGTCTACATCGAGCGAGACAGTGACCAAGTCACAGCCTAAAAATAAATTATGCGAATTGGCATGTTTTGGTGGATGTTTGGGCAAGTCTTCCACATGATATTTGCATTTGTCATATTTTCTAAACCCCAAGATCCCAAGTTTCATGAATTTTGGAGCTTCCTAGGTAAAGTTATGAATTTTTAAAATAACTCTGCCAAGGGTTTATAGAAAATTCATATCTTCATTTCAGGGCACTAAAAATCAGTTTTCTGCATCTAACATGCTGGTTATTTCAAATCATAAAGGCTCATTATGAGCTGATTTCCTAAAGGTTTGAGTATCAGATTTGTGCCTAGAAAAGTGTGTTTGACTTCTCCTAGAGATCATGCCAAGGCCCTAGGAAGGGCATAATTGGTTTTGCAGACTTGCAGGGAGGCACAATATCAGTCATCTACAATAGCTGACTAATCTGGTTTTTAAGTTACTTCTCAGGCTTTGGTCATTTCCTAAGTCCCCTAAAAAGGAACATTATATCGTGTCGGTATGATTAGGTACCTTGAGTTGTGGAGTTGGTTTAGAAACCAACTTATTCTTAAGGTATGTTTAATTCTTCCATTGAAATAGTGGTGTCATTAATAAGGTCTAGAATCTCATGTCATAAGCTTCGAGATTTGTAGGTCGGTAAACCTCTTAAGGTGTGATTTTGGTTAAGTTGTTGCATCATTTTTAACTCCTGGGATTTGTTCAAGATTTGATAAGATGAGTTTTCTTAACCTCTAATAATTGATCTCAAGATAAAATGTATAATTATTTGTCATCTTGTAATATAAATCATGCACAATAAAGGAATGGTTTGGATTAGGACCCTAAAAAAATCAAGACCTAAATCTCAAACCCTAGGGTGAAGAATGAAACTCTAGATCGATAGAGGGTCGGGTTTAGTAAAATGTTATAGGGAAATCAAGTTATATCCATGATATACCTAAAACAAATGTTAATAATTTAAGACTAATAAAGGCACTCATAAAATAGTCCAAAATCATGTAAAGCTTGATATTATTATGTTATGCTACTAAGAATTTGACAAAGTGTAATCGGGTTAGGTTATGGAACAATGCACAAAATACACAGATAAAGATATGATAATTTGTGCTTAATTGTATGTAAAAAATAGGAAAGATCGTCATAAATATGCTAAAAATATTAGGGCTTATAAGTGTGTGCTCCTGGATGGGTTTGTGGAATGTTGGATAATACCATGGTCAAAAACTATCCCGGAGGGCTATGAACCTATCATTTTCCGTTTATGTTTGCTCGCCTTTTTATACATTGCATTTTCGCCTATCTATATATCTACTTTCTAGATCTAGAACCTTGTGATGACTGTGACAAAATCAAATGTCTGTCCTTTGATCAAACCCTAGCATTCGTGCCTTGACTTGAAAAGGGATTATAACATTGGGCTAGATGGCCTAACCGCACCCCGTTGATGTGATGAATGTGTCGCCATACATATTACTACTTTGAAGATGGATCAAGCCACATGTAGTTCTCCCAATCTATGATGAGATGTAAGAGAATATATTATAGAGAACAAATACATGTACTTTGGACCTTGTACTTCATAATGAAGTTTAGTATGCATGGTCTAGGTTGTGCTTGGTTGTCATCAGATGTGTAGATGATGTGCTCCAAGAAGTGTAAGAATGCTCTAGATCATACAGGTGACTCTACGGTGAGTGTTAGGCCCCCAATAGGTTAGGGTGTTGTTTGTATTTATAGATGACCGTTATCAATTTTCCCGCTCAACTAACCCTAAAATCTTGCCTAGGATAACCAAGCCAAGTTACCCATTTGAATTTGTTACCATTAGAAGTTAGGAGGACAAGTTCATGGCAGGTGGACAATACCATAAATGTTTTTTCATCTAAAATGTTTGTGTCAAATTGTTTATGGGATGAACCCATTGGGTGTAGAATTTGAAAATTTCCAACTTTTCCTAAAAGCACCTTTGTCCAAAATGTGTTTTGGGGCCTCAAAACCGCAACACGTTTTCTAAGCATTGGTGGAACCGGAAGTAAAAATGCGGGCCCGATGGTTTCTCACCAAGATTGGCACCTTAGGCGCATTTTCATCGAGTGCGAGGAACATGTACTTAACGTGTTTCAAGATCTCCCAATTTTGTAAATAGTTTGATGACACTCTACACAAATCCCTCAACCGATATCAGCCCACACACACAGCTCGAGCACGAAGAATGGTGTCCTTTTTCTAAACCCCGACCTTGAGTGTACTTTCACTCTCATATTTGTTCTATATTGTGTAATCTAATATTCTTACATAATTTAGGATTGTCTTTATTTATTATCTTTATAGATTCAAGTAATATCTAATTAGGAACATAAGCCCAAGATTTGATATTATAAGTACATATAACCATAATCAAAACATGAGAATGTAAAATTATGCTAAACATATCTAATAAAGTACAACAAATGAAAGTAAAAGCTATGTACAAGAAAGGTAGTGATGGAAGATCATAATGAAGATGATCTCGATGGTAAGATGTAAATATAAGGTGGTAAAATGTTGATGAGGTAGTGTGATAAAACCCGAGGGGGAAGGAGGTAAACTAGAGTGTGGGTTGTTAAAATAGATTGTAGAAGCTAAAATTACCTAAGTGTTAAAAAAAAGGGAAAATGGCTAGATGTACCCAAGGGATAAGATGTCAAAAGCAAGTTGTAAAAATAGTTGCAAAGTAAAGTAAAATTAAGTTATTCAAGCAATAGCGTGAGATATTTAGGCAAGATAGATACACAAAGATGAGGGACAATTTTGTGGCCATTCTAAAAGTGCATATGCCCTTTGTAAATAGGCTCGGGAATTTATGAAGCAAAAGGGCATATGCCATATGAATCAAAAAAAGGTGAACACCCTTGTAATCAAAAGGGTGTACGCCCTATGTGAAAAATTATAAAAATAGAAAATATATATTTAAATAGGGCATACTGCTTTTTTACTACAAAGGGCGTACACCCTCTCGTAGTGCTATAAATAAATAAAAATAGGTCTTAAAGGAGTATGCCCTTTACTTATTTTCAATTTTTTTGAGTTTTTTTCCTCCCGAACAGCCTTGGATTTTGGATAGGTCATTTGAACCTCAACTTTGGACTTGCATTAGATCTGCCAAAATGGCTTTTAGAGGATTTGAGCATTTATTCTCTTTCATAGGTACAAAATATTCAACTTTATGTAGTTTTAAAAAAAAGGGTTTGTAGAGGGTAGAATCTAGTTTTCAAAATATAATTTTGTAAATATTAAATTATGATTTTTAATTATCACTTAATTTCTACATACAATTACTCATTATGATTGATTCATTTGTGTTACTAGGAGTTTAATACTTTTTGATGGTTAACCAATGTACTATAAAACTTATATCTCAACAATATACTAATCGTTAGCTACTATTTAGAAAAAATAAAATAAAATTTATGAAGTTCAGTTCAAAAAGTAGTGTCCGTACACTTGTGTTTTCATTTTTCCTACTTTCTTGACTTGTAAAATTATTTAAAATTATATTAATTGAAAAAATATTCTCAACAATCTTCAACATTTTGTGAATCCTTTTAAGAAATTTCAATTACAAACTCATTTGTTTGCTCCAAAAAGTGTCCGTATACATGCACTTTTATTATGTTTTCACAAAAATTATCATGACTATTAACCAGTGTTACGTGGGGACGTGTCCCCTAGATTTTGGGGATGTCCCAAACATTTTGGGGTCTTGGGGACTTGGAGTGGACGTCCCTTATTTTTAAAAATCTTTCAAAAAACTTATGATGTTTTTACTTTTAAAAAGTTGTTATTTTTATGAATAACATTAAATTATAATCTTGAAAGTACCTGAATAAAGTTTAAATCCCTAAATTTCATTGAATAAAGATAAAATATTCAAATATTAATATTTTATATACTATTTTAATAGCCGTCTCCTTCCCATCCCCAAAATTTAGGATTTTTTCCCATCCCTAAACTCCATCCCTCCGTCTCCCTGTCCCCCATCCCCAAGACTTAGGTAACTATGCTATCAACAATGTAAATTTCACATAATTTTCTCTCATTTAGGTATTGCAAAAATTGCATATTTAGAAACTAGATTCAAAATGCCACAATTTATTTTGTTATGATTTCACAAAAGTATTTGACTAAGTGCCTCTAAAAGTATCTCCAAGTGCACGTATTGCTTTTTTTAAGAAAAAAAGTGGCGCTTATCCCCCTTTTCTCCCCCACTATCTTGCATCTACCCAACAATAGGATAAAGTAGAGTGAGATATTCAGGCAATAGAATGAGAAACAAGGAGGTCAAATGTAATAAGAGGAGAGTGCAAGTAGTTATGACATGCGAGATGGCATGCATATCTAAATGCACAAGGAGAACATACCCTTGGCGGGGTATGATCTCGCATAGTAGGTCTATTCTTTGAAGATTTTATGAAATTGAGTATGTTTTGATTCAATGATTACAAGGTTTTTGGTTGGAATATGAGGTATTAGAAGATGGAAGGCATCGAAAAGATGCCCCAAGCTAGAGGATGAGTGAGATTAGGCATCGTAACATGCCCCTAAGGTAAAGGGGATGGTAAAAATAGGATGTTATTAGTATTAGGAGAAAGTGAGTGTAAGTAGGCATCGATAGATACACCACAATGTGTACTATGAATAGGACATGCATTGGAAGATGCTCCCAAGCATGGACTATGAGAAGGATGGGCATTGGGAGATGCCTTGAAGTGTGATAAAATGTGAGGTAACAAACCATTGCAAGTAATATCGATATCGAGATCCACTCATTTTTTATCAGTATGGTGATTTAATGTAGGAATCTGGCTGAGATAAGGGGTTAGAGAATTAAGAATGATGTAGAGTTAGAAACGACAGACTTTTAAATGGCATCGTCCATGATGTAGAAATCAGGGTGATCGATGCATTGCAAGGTGATTTAAAACATCAACCATGATGTAATTAGGGTGGTCGATGTAGTCAAACTGAATTGAGTTTTCTAAACTGCATCATGATTATCAACAAAAGTATGGGGGATTCGACTCTCTCTTCATCGATGATGCAATCAAAATTGTCGAATTTGATGAATTGAGAGAAGAAAATGAAAATTGTTTAATTACCCAATTGGTGGTTTCGATAAAGGGAGGGCGGATCGGTTCAAAGATGGAAGATTATCATCATTATCAAGGTGAAAGTTGGTATGTTCGCATTAGAATGGATCACAAATGGGAAGATTGTCATTTGGAACTTTAACCATAAAGTGAGAAGACCCTTTGTGGATCTTCATTTTTGATAGTGTGATAAAGAAGGGGAAGATTCTCTCGTGGATCTTCGCCCATGATGGAGAGAAAAGGGGGATTTTCTTGTGGATCTTTGGCCGTGATAAAGTGATAAATAAAGGGAAGATCATCGCATGGATCTTCATTCGGATATATGTCAAATTCGAGAAGATCATCTCGTGGATCTTTTTGGATACACATCGTATAAAGGAAGATCCTTTTGTGGATCTTCAACCATGTTACATAGGATGGTTGGCTCGGGTTGAAAAAATCGAACCATGAGGTGTTTCCCTCATGGTGGGAAAAGAAGGGAGAAGGAAGCAACCCATATAAAGTTTGAATGGGTTAAGGCTTGCCAGAAAAACCCTAAGGGGTGACATGACCATAAGCGATGATAGGTAAATGACAAAGATGAGAAGGTTATGAGAAATCTTAGGAGCTAAGAGGAGATAAAACGATATCAAGAAGATAAAATAAGAGATAAGATAGGAGTATGAATATGACTAAATCAATAGTGGAGTAAGATTCATGTTGGGTTCACTAGAATGTAATGATGGTGAAGACGAGGTGATGATAAAAGATGAAAAGAAACCACATTTTGGTGAAAACAAGGTGAAGATAAGAAATGAAAGGAAACATGAATATGGCTCAATCAACGGTGGAGTATGTAGAAAACCTTTCCTTTCCACGACTGGTAAATTTCTCCACAGCGATCATTATCCAAGCAACGAAGCATGTGTGAAGTCTTTATCATGACTGGTAGAAGTTGCGTTTTCTGTTTTCTCCCCTATCCCGACCCTCGAGGTTCGGGGAAGGGTTTCTTTCCATCTGTGATCACTGTTTTAATTACCCTTGCTGTATCATGTTTTTGCCTCTGTATTATTTCTCTTTTTGGCTATGTCGACCACTATGGAAAATGCGTGAAGATGCCCTCCTCTATAAATGTGGGCAAACAATCATTCAGGGATGCACTTCGTGGCCCCTCCTCTTCAAATACGACCACAAGGAATTTTCAAAAACTGCCACTACGTATGCCTAAATTTGATCCAAGAAAGAACGATAAGGGATGTTTACGAGCGACTGATGGTGTCCCAGTCATTCAACTCAAGGAGGATGTGCAAGATAATATTCATGAATTAGAGAATCGAGGATTGATTATCAGATTTCTTGGATTTCGTCCACCATTGTCAAGTCTCAAAGAATGGGTGAAGAAAACGTGGCAAACTAAAGGTGAGATTACTTTTTCTGTGTGCCCTAATGGTTATTTTCTTGTGGTTTTTACTTTAGCAGATAGGGAATATGTATTCCAAGGAGGACCATGGTTTATGGGCCGTGCAAGTTTATTTATGAAACTCGCACCCTATGTTCAAACCGGAGGAAGAACTACCTTCGGTGGCTCCTGTTTGGGTGCGATTGTATGGTCTACCAGCGGAATACTGGAATCAAACTGTTCTTATGGCTATTGGTAATACATTGGGCAAATTTATGATGATAGCTGATGCTACGATCCAGTTGGAACAAATGATCTATGTCGGATCTGTGTTCTCATGGATCTAAATAATCCATTACCAGCCAAAATTTCTCTGGAGATTGAAGATGACAAATGGGAACAAATGGTGGATTATGAGAATGTACCCTTCCGGTGCCGAGTTTGTCATGAATACGGACATTTAGTGAAAGATTGCACTACTAAAATGCCAAATCAAAGGAAGGGGAAAAATAAAGATGGATTTGTTACTCCGAAGAAGAAGCAAGTCACAAAACAGTCTGATAAGGAACAGGTTGGAATCAGCAATTCAAACAGATATGCTAGTCTTCAAGTGGAAAATGAAGAAGAAAAAGTGGATCTGATGGAATCACAGGTTCCAGAAACACAGCTAGACAAACCACCAACAACAGTAGCTACATCACAACCAATGGATATACAACATCAAATGGTAATCTTTCAAGCCAATCCTAATAATGTTAATGCCCAGCCAGGACTAAAAAGCTATCAAAGAAAAACTAAGTTTAATGACAAGTTTCAGGAACAAAATCAAGACCCGAAAGAAATGGAGAACTTGGGAAAGGCTTTAATAATCAGGGAGAACAATAAATCATATCAGGAAGAACATTCTTTAGGGATGGAGCAGGAACAACACAAGAAATTCAAAGTAGATGCTAATATAAAAATGGGAAGGAAATCCAACCAGCTTAAGATTCAACAGGAAGGACAAAAGTTGAGTGATTCAAGAACAATTAGGGATTTGTCTCATTACCTGCAGAAGCATTCTCAATGAAGATAATAACATGGAATGTCAGAGGTTTGAAGGGTTCTCCTTCAAAGTTTCAAGAGATTAAAAGAATGATAGCACAACAACAACCATCAATGGTTAGTATTCAGGAAACAAAAGCATCCATGCACCTCATGTCCACTATGGCTGAGAATATGTGGCCCAGGTCCCAACATATCTCTATTAACTCTTCTGGGGCTTCTGGAGGCCAAATTACTCTTTGGGATCCAAGTTAATTTCTGTTCTCAACTCATGTGCTTTGAAAGGTATGATCTGTTTACATGTTCTTAATAAAGAGGAAAATCAGCAGTTCCTGGTTTGTAATGTATATGCTCCTACCTCTATAGAAGAAAAGAGACAACAGAGGAAAGGTATGGATTATATAATTCGGTCTTTCCCTCATTTACCACTCATTTTAGGAGGAGATTTTAATACTATTCTAAACCTGTCTGAAAAACAAGGGGTAAGACTCACCTGGATGCTAGTTCAAATGAGTTAAATCAGTTCATTCAATCTCACAATTTAGTTGATGTGCCTACTGAAAATGGGATAATGACATGGTCCAACAGAAGACAAGGACACCATTGTATTCTCGAAAGGCTTGACCGTTTTCTTATTTCAGAAGAATGGTGGCTAAATGGAGATGCTCCTAAAGCTTGGATTCTTGATAACAATGGATCTGACCATTGGCCTGGTATGTCTGCAAATAGGAAAAACTCTTCATGTCAAAACTCCTTTCAGATTCCAGTTAATGTGGCTTCGTCATGCTGATATCCATGACCTTGTTAAGAAATGGTGGATGGAAGGAAGTCCTCGGCATGGAACAAATATGTTCAAATTTGTCAAAAAGCTGAAATATCTCAAGGTCCAACTTAAGAAATGGAATTGGACAGGTTTTGGAGATATAGCAAAAGAAAAAGAGAAAATCCGAAGAGAGTTGGAAAAGATTAATGAGGTACATTGACTACATGTATTCCTATGGATCTATTTAGGAAGGAATGCAGTCTTAAGGAAGAACTAAATGAATGGGAAATTCGCGAAGAAATTATGTGCAAACAAAAGTCTAGAATTCAGTGGCTAAAGGAAGGTGACAAAAACACATCATTCTTTCATAAGACATTATTATCTAGAAGAGCTCATAATTACTTTCATTTTTATCGAAAGAAGGTGGGGCTAAGGAATCTTCAATGAAAGGTATGAAACAGGTAGCTAGTCAATACTTTCAAGAATTATTTTCGGCACAATCTCTGGATATGACAGCTCAACAAAAGCTTTTAGATCTACTCTCTAAATGTTGGCTAGATTTTCTGCACATCATCTGAAAACCTAGCGATCATGAGATAAATCTCCCTCATTTACCGGTGAGGCTCCTATGTAAGATTTTGTCAATTATATTTCCTAGTATCCATCTCATTGGTATTACTTTAATTGCGTAGCTCATGGACCATAACTAACCAATTTTGCGGCAAGTAAGCAATATGTGCAAGAAAGGGAAATAATTAAATACGAGAAGAAAGAAAAAGAGATGTGCAACCTAACCAATAGTTGGCAGAGTTGATCACATGAACATAGAAAAAACAAATAGATCTTAAAATGCATAATTTGAAGTAAATGAAAGTTTTCAATCTAGATCTAAGACAACACAAAGTTTATGCAGAGATCTAAAAATAAATAAGAAACAAATGCACCGTTCACACAAAGTTCTCCAGAAATCTGCCTCCTCTCTATTCCTCTGCTTGCAGAAAGCTATCAAGGGTTTCAACTCAAAGTCTGAACACAAGAATGCTGATTACAAATTCGAACCTTTAACCCGTAGGTTCTTCCTCTACTTATAGTGTGTAGAGGAGAAATTACAAATGGGAAACTACTACTGAACTAGAACATGAAGAAGTAGTAAAGGGAAAATCTGGCAATCATCTTCCTAAAATTCCTCTCTTAGTAACATGCATCAAGAGTTTAAGCCAAAATTGTGCACATCTGTCACTTATCTTAAAGAATCTTTCCAAATAACTTAAAGTAATGGTTTTTAAACCAATAACTTTAATCTTACATTTTCATCCGGGAACATAAGAAATAAGAGAAGAAAGAGGAGAAGAAAGAAGATCTGCCAACTGTAACACCTACACTTTCTTTTTGTTCTGATATTGAATATACTTGTCAAACATGTAATTCAACATTTTCCCATTTGTTTTAACAATAGCCTCTCTCGGTTCTGAATTGCAGCAACCCTCTGGACAAAGCAACAGTGTTAGCCTTTACCTTCTCTAAACTAGGCCCATACCCCTCAACATTTGCCTGAAGCTTTATGAGTCTGCCAATTGAATCTATCGTGAAAGGTATGACGGCTTCATCAATTTCTTTTTGCACAACCAGAATAAATTCCTCATGGGAAGTAGGTAATTCATCTGGAATGCTCTCTCGGCACTTCTCCCATCTCATTTTCCAGCAACTGCATCCTTTTCAGCATAAGCTTGAGGATCTCTATGCGGAAGGAAACTGAAATTTCTAACTACTTCCCCCTTTCCATCAATCCACCAGGTACAATTTGCTCTGCAATTAGCACATCCTCTGGTAACGAGTGTATCTTAGCTAAAGTATCCAGATGACTTTCAACAACTATGTTCTCATCTTCTATCTGTGTCATTAATTCCTTTAATTTGAGATATTGCCACATGTGCATATTCTCCAATTCAGTTGGTATTCTTTCGAACTGCTCTAAAGCTTGGTGAATGATTTGCTCTTTCCATTGAGCAATAGCTTTGACCTAGTCCCCTACATCTTCCACCTCTTTAATCAGATGATTACTCACCTGCTCATGTGCTAGAATGGGCTGAGAGGAAGGTTTGACAAACTTAGCAATGATCTCACATAGCTAGGAAACCTGCTTTTGAAGCTTGGTTTTCTCATCCTTCTCTTTGTCAATCTTGAGGAATAAAGCATTCATTAGTGTTTGTGTATCCTGCTTTAATCCTTTTGTAGTAGTTTGACCTATTAGCACTTTGGTCATTGTTGTATCACCGTGAGTTCTCCCTTGTGCTTTCCTTCTGCTGGAACCGATAACTCAGCAGAACTTCTGTCCTGATTCTTCAATAATCAACCTAGAAGTTATTTTGGCAACTTTAAGTCTTCTATCTTTTCCGCCCAAACTCAAGAGCAACTACAAGTCGTGTTCCTCCAGGTTGATCTCCTCTCTGGCTTCTAGGATTTTTTGCAAAGCCAACCATGATGAAAAATTGCTTCTCGGGAATGAGAAGTCATTAAGTGCACCACCTTCTCATGCTCTGATTCTCCTCTATCCAAATTTGCCACAGTGTTGTGACTGTCACCCTCTGAATTGTCCAAAGACAATGCTTTTTCAAACTCTGCCATCTGTGCTTTCAGCTTTTCCACAGGGAGAGGTGAAGATTTGAGTGGTTGAGGAGAAAATACAAATGACGTTGGATTCAACAACGGAACGACTAGATCTCTCTGGGGTTCCAGGGCTGCCGAAGTGCTATGAGTTGATGCTGGAACTAGCACGATAGCCGTGTAGATTCGGCCTTCTCCCATGTGCGTGAGACTTCTTGTGAACTTTAAGTGTCTCTCGGACTTCTATTACTTTCACCTTCGTGCTTTCTTTTACTAGAGTCTCCCCGTGGTATAGTTACCTGTGATTTGATTCATCAAAGCTTCATCCAGGTAATACCCCATTGTCAACAACTAGTTTGAGGTGTTAACTAAAACCGTGGTAAATCTTTCTTCAATCATCTGGCAGCCACCAATGTTTTCCTGAAGAGCAGCTCTATCCCCTCCCATCTGATGATATGTGTCAAGTATCACATGCCCATCATCTGCGAGATCTGCAGGTATCCGTGCTAAACCATAATCAAACACTTGTTGCACCGATAACTTGCTGAAGTCTTTCTTCCTGACTTCATACTCGTTTTTGCACTTCATCCAGAAGTCTTCCAACGAAGGTACATGTGAGTATTCCTAGGAGATTGTCTTCTTCGCTACCCCATATGGATCAAAGTTCAGCCGTGCTGGGAAGAACTCATGCTCATATTCAGAAAACATTTCGGCTTCGATTCCTCTAGCTTTGTGGATGCTCTGCAGACTGTAATAACCCACTGTGACCGGAAAGAAACCCGTAGACTTGTGCCGCTTTGATTGTAAGTCATGCATCTCCACAAGCTGTCTGCACAACTCCATGATGACCCATTTGTTGTTTGGATATCTCGCAACTTAACCGGTTCTCCCGAGAAGCCGGTTACCCCGAGATACATGAAGTTTGAAATTGGATGAAAATACGGTTATGCTAGGATACAACTTCCCAAGCTTCTTTGCTTACCCTGCTAGTCTTCAGATTACTATTTAATTTGCAAATGAATCCATAGAAGAACCCATCGTTGACCACCTTGTAATATTTGTGGCATTTAGGAACTGTCAACTGTGGGAAGCACTCAAAAATAGGATCTTTCGCCAGTATGCCTCGTCTATCCAGCTTGGAAAATATACCCTGCGAGGCTGCTACGTATACCAAGTATGAAGTCATTTTGAAGTCAGTACGTCCGCCTCACACTTTAGAGTTGTTCACCGATGTTGTCATTGATGATCTCCACCCAATTGATTATCGAATCATCTCTGTTGATCTCAATGGTTCTCACAAAAGCATACATCCATGAGCGGAAGTTGTGAGTATTGGCTTCTCCACTTAACCTACAAAGCAATTTAGTAATATCATCCACCTCCTACACCAAATTAGATCGTGAAAGAGTCCTCGGGAACTTTGATGGAGACCTGGGCTTCTTCATATATCTTGCTATTCATTATGCCCACGCAATCCACTTTGTGTTTCTCCCATCTGTTGCAAAGATCCAAGATACTAATAAGTAAATCACCATCGGTCATGTCGGAATCTTCAGACAATAATTAATAAATTGTGCATCCAGCTTGATTATTGTCTTTCCCGTAGCATCCCGAATTGTTCTAGAAAGAGGATGATATGACCTTGCACACTCCATAACAAATTCGCATAACCGAGTCAGTGATCGAAAATGCCGATGCTTGAATAATTCCACTATTTTTATTGCCCGCATGAGAGATGTCCTTCCGGCCCTGGATCTGTCAATTAATTCGGAGATGGGTTCGGGCCTATGTCCGTGTCATTGATATCAACAAATCTAGAAGCTATGCATGACTCTGCTGATCCTTCTCTTTCATCACGCTTCATCATGACTGGAGCAATCTTTGTCTGAGTTCTTTTTCTTTTAATCCTGTCGGAATTCCTTGCAATTGGATCAATTTGTGCAGATCTAGCAATTTCTTCGATTCAGAAGATATATTCAATGTACCTGACATTGATTTGAACTCCCTTTCACTTATATGAACACCTGCAATTAATTCAGACAAAGATGGAGTCCAGGGCATGAATACTTGATTTCTATCACCAAAATCTGCATATAAAGCTTGCTGCCCTAAAATTTGAGGCTTTGCTTGCATGCAAAGCAAGCATAAATATTTTTAAATTCACTTGGGTACTTATACCAACATGCATATAATTATCCTAGCAAAAATCAAGCTATTCCTACCCTAGGCATCAAACTTTGAAGCCTCTTGGTAGTGAAAAACACTTTTTAATGCACAAAACTTCTTTTTCTTGGCGCCAAAACTGTTTGGGCTGCAATCCTTAGCAAAAAAATTAATTGCTTCTTCATTATGGCAATCCATGCTTATATAGCCCTCAAAGATACTATTTTTAATAATTGCCCTTCCTATTTCTGGCAATTTAATTAATAAATAATCATGTCTATTCACCCAAATTGGGTGCCCAATTATGCATGTTGCCGGTTGCTTTTAAATAAATGTATTTTATTTAATTTTAGCATGCATCCTTCAGTTCTCTTTGGCTTGTCTTCTTGCATTGACTTTTCTTCCATACATGGCGCCAAAATTGGGTGAAAAAGCCATAAATAAATATCATTAAATACATTGTTTATTGCCAAGGTGGGTCGCACTTTTTGGCAAGGGTAATTTCTAAAAATAAGAAGTCAACTTTGATGGGAATTTCTACCCTGCACTGCAGATCCAAAAATCCCCTCTTCAATTAAGTTATTTAACTTTCATAATGGGAATGTTTATCCTGCAAGGCGAGTAAGAAATTCTGCCGCCCGCCACCGCCAAAATTCCCACTGGCAAATTAAAAGATCTCCCAAAAAGTGCGACTTGTATTGAAAATAGCTTCCTTTGATAAAGTGCAACTTGCATGGGTGAATAAACCTCTTTGATGCGAAAGTTAGCTTCTTTAGCAAGAAATTCCCATTGGTGCTTTAAGTGATTTTTAAAGTTTATAATGTGAATTTTTACCCTACAAAGGCGGAGTAAGAAATTCCCACCCGCCTCGCCACCTCAAATATTCCAATTGCAAGAGTGACTTTGATTTCATGGGAAAAAGTACCCTCTGAAAGGAAATTTTTGTCTCACACACACTACAAAAATCCCATTGTAACTTAGATCCTCTTTGATGGAAACGCCTAAGGCTCCCCCACGCCTAGAAACGCACTGTGCAATGATGGTATGGGGTACTGCATCTTTGTGGAAAAGTTGGGAAACGCATTACCCACAGGGGCGAGGTACGTGGTGCAGGTTTGCCGTGCCAGCACCGCACTTTGGGTACGCTTTCAAGCCGCACTTCCCGTAAAAACATGCCAAAGACTGCTTTTTTCCTTTTTGGCAATTCTTTCCTTTTTGGATTTTTGTGAAAAAATTTTTGCCATTTTGGAAAGGGTCCTGAAGATGTAGAAGAAAAAACTTGCATGTGCCATAACTTTCATTTTGTGACTCGTTTCAAGTGTTGTTTTCTCTAAAAGTGTATATTTTCTCGAGCTCTACGCATTGATGGCATTATTTTTCTTATTTTAATAAAATCCAATTTTGCACCTTTTTGACCAAGCAACTTCTTGCAATCTTCAAAAGAATCATGAGCTTTGATCGCATCACTGTGATGCATTAGTAATTAAAAATACTTGGATAGCTTTCCAAAACTCAGTAGTATTCTCCGTGCTTGGACTAATCGTCCCCACCTCGTACTTTGATCCATATTTTTCCCGCTTAGTTATGATGTTTCGGGAAATATGGACAATACTATCGTCTTTGAGTGGATCAAGGAAGGTCACCATGAACAATCAAAACTCCTTGAATCTTATCACAGTCACTAAGATAAATAATTGTGATAGAGAAATAATAAATTTCAATAAGTATGCAATGTATGAGAATTAAATTTCAATAAGTATGCAAATGCTTCTTTAAATTTATAATTTATATACATATTTATATATTTATATACATGTGTATATATATATATATATATATATATATATATATAAACGTACAAAAATGTACTGCACCCAAGATTTTTAAAAATTTGCCGTATCGGCGCATCACTGCAGTAGATGCCGTGATCCGTATCCGCATTACGGCACGATCTATCCGCATCTGCTAGCTTAGATCTATTCATTCCAAAAAATGCGACTTGTTCAGAGAGGCTTTTGTGCGACTTCATTTTTTTTGGTCAGAAGTTTGCCTTCTGAGGCTGATTCCTTTTGGTGCTGAGGTCATAAATGATCTCTAGATGCTCCAGGCAATTAAACAAACTATATAGAACAAAGAACGGACCCGGGGAATTTAACAAACAAACTGTGGAGAAAATCAAAGAAAAACGCAAAAGAAATAAATAAAAACAAAAAACGTTGCCAAAAGTCACAGACAATGCTCTGAATTCATTCCTGGTGAAAATCCTATTGAGATGTGTGAATATTGGCATGCAAAACTTCAACAGGGTTCAACCGAGCACAATTTATTTCAAACGGGGCTTTATTTATTTAATAAATAATTAAATAAAAATTTCCCTAAAAAACTTAAGCGAGAGGGATAAAATGAGTTTCAAAGATCCGGGTATTTATCGAAATTGGCTCATATGATTCCTTTGGGAATATCTTAACGTAATACAGACATCTTTTGGCAATAAAAACACAAAAAGACCCGCTATTTTAAAAAGAACGATTTTTTTTAAATGGGTAGTCCCAGATTTCAGGGTGAAATCTGGGACACCACTAAACAAATTAACCAACATGATAATGAGAAGCTTACCCAACCAGTTACTGAAGAGGAGCTTTGGAAGATTGTATTTAGCATGCGAAAGAAAAACTCTGGGGCCAGATGGATTTCCGATTGAATTCTTTCAAACCTTTTGGGAAATAATAAAATTTGATTTATTACAGGTGGTGGAAGAGGCGAGAACAGCTAAGACCATTCTGAAAGAGTTGAATAAAACCTTTATAGCTCTCATTCCGAAAGCTAGAGAGGTTGAAGATATATCTGGATTCCGCCCTATAGCACTCTGCAATGTGGTATATAAGATAATAACAAAAATTATAGCAGAGAGACTGAAACCTTTGTTGAGAAAAAAATTATATCACCTGAACAAGGTGGATTTGTGCCAAGGAGACATATTCATGATGAAATTGTGCTTGCTCAGAAATTTTACATTCAATGGAAATTCAAAAAAAACCGTCAATGTTCATCAGGTTGGATTTATCTAAAGCTTATGACAGGTGGATTGGACTTTCCTTAGTAAAGTCTTGGAGCATTTTGGCTTCTCACCTGATTGGATACAATGGGTCACAACATGCTTTTCCATAGTCTCCTTTGTTGTTTTAGTTAATGGATCACCATCGAATTCTTTGGAGCATCAAGGGGAATAAGACAAGGTGATCCATTATCCCCTTTCTTATTTATCATACTTGTTGAATGTTTGGGCAGATTGTGTCGAAAGGAGTGTCAGAAAAGAACATCAATGGTGTGAAATTGGCCAAAAATGTTCAACCTTTATCACTTCTTCAGTTTGTGGATGATTCCTCGATGATGAGTCGTGCTACGACGGTTGAAGCTAAGCATATTCAAAAGACTCTTCAATCCTTTTCATCTGCCACTGGTCAGAGTATAAATAATGGAAAATCCAATATTTACTTCTTCCATTGTTCTCAAAGACAAGAACAGATTTTGCAAATTCTTCAATTCCAAAAAGGAGTTCTTCCTGTGAAATATTTGGGCATTCCTCTAGCTCCTAATAAACCCAAGGACTGGAAATGGTTAATTGACAGATTTGAACAGAAAATACAAAAATGGACAAACAAATGGTTGTCTCAGTAGGAGGAAGGATGACTCTCATTAAGGCAGTTCTCCAAGCAATGCCGGTTTATGTGGCGTCTATTTTAAATATTCTAGGTACTATTTTGAAAAAGATGGATTCCATATGTCAAAAATTTCTTTGGAGTGGAGCTCAAGAAAAGAAAAAGTGGGCATTGGTGAAATGGACATCTCTTTGCAAACCAAAACAACACGGAGGGTTGGGATTTCGGTCATCCACTCAACAGAATATCGCTTTGGCAGGGAAATTATACTGGAGGCTTATAACTTGTCCTGATGATTTGTGGGCTGTTAATTTCAGAGGCAAATATGCGGAAAGTAGCCGACCAGAGAGAATGATCAGGACAAATCTTCCTAATAATGGATCTCCTGCTTTAAAGTTCATTAAATGTGGAGAAAAACTGATTAAAAACAAGTTGTTCTGGATAGTTCACAATGATCATCCCCCATTTTAACTATCTTCCCTCAACTTCATCCTATTAAGGAACAAATGCAAGCCAAGGGATGGATCAAGATAAATCATTACATACAGACAAATATTCAGCCTTGGGGTATTGAGACACAATGGAGACCTCTTAAGGATTGGCCTATGAGGATAGAGCAGGAAGATCAGACCTTGTTGAACAAAACTCTGGCAGAAAGACCTCTTCTACTGTCAGATGATCCTGATGAACTTGGATGGGGAGGCAGCTCCTTAGGGAAATATGATGTAGCTTCTGGATATGAATCCCTCATTACAAGTTGCACTCATCCTCAAAAAGCCTTGTTTCAGTCGTATATGGCAGCCGAGATATGGCCTAAGGTAAGTTTCTTCCTTTGGCTTATCATTCACAGAAGGCTTTTAACTGGAGATAGGCTCCAAAAAAGAGGTTTCAGAGGACCTTTTAGATGTGCACTTTGTACTCAAGATGAAGAAACTTTGGATCATCTTTTCTTTCAATGCCCATGGGTTTCTAAATTATGGACACATTTGACACGGTTGTTTAAACTTCAATGGAATAGTTTGGGATCCCTGGCACAAATTAATGATACTTGGAAGAAAGCAATTCCCACAGGACAAAATTTGATCCCAGCTGTGTGGAGTGGAATTTCTTTACTCCTTTGGAACACGTGGAAAGAGAGGAATTATAGAATATTTCGCCAAAATAGCAGAGAAGGAATATATGTTTGGGAAAAAATAAAAAGCAACTTGACAGAGCCTCAAACATAAGATCTCTTTACCTGATCAACCCTCTCAAGTATGGGAGCATATCTTCCGGCAGCTATCTTTGGATCCCAAGGAAGCCACCAAGCCACGCTTCCACATGAATAAGAAAAAGATAGTTGTTCAAGCTACTCTAGTGCAAGAGGGAACAACTTATGATGGGGTGATAAATACAGATGGAGCTTCTAGGGGTAATCCTGGCAAAGCAGCCATGGGAGGGATTGGACGTAATAGAGATGGAGAAATTCATTTCCTATTTGCTGAAAACTTGGGAACCTCTACCAATAACATGGCTGAAATTAAAGCTATTCGTAGAGGAATACAGGAGGCTATTAAAATAGGATGGCGAAAGATCAAAATCCAATCGGACTCCAGAATCATGATGAACTTATTGAGTGATTCTAGGAATGGTCATCCTCCACAGTGGAGAATTGCTAAGGAAGTTTGTGAAATAAGAAATCTTCAGCAAAAGGTTCAAGAAATTCAGTTCACCCACATCCCCAGACATAATAACAAAGTTGTTGATGGACTGGCAAATTGGGCTCTTGACAACAAGGATATCTTTTGCTACGGGTCACCTCCTCTATGGTGGTCAACAAAGATTCAAGAAGAAATCAGGAAAATCACAAACCTTGACTCTTCTCAATGAATATTCATATTGTCATATTTGTTTATAGTGCTAGGGATATGGCTAATAGCTTCCATGCCTGGCATGGTAGAGTATGTAATTCAACATTTATTTCAATATAATGGGTGACTTTTTCAAAAAAAAAAAAAAAGATTCACGCCGGGTTCATCAAATTGTATTGATGGTGAAGATGTGGTTAAGATAAGAAATGAAAGGAAACGTGACTATGACTCACTCAATGGTGGAGTAGGATTCACGTTGGGTTTATTAGAATGTAATGATGGTGAAGACGGGGTTAAGATAAGAAATGAAAGGAAACATGAATATGACTCACTTTAATGGAGTAACTCTCACGTTGGTTCACCATAATGCAATGACGGTGAAGACAAGGTTTAGATAAGAAAGGAAGGGAAACGTGAATATGACTGAATCACGGTGGATTAAGATCCATGTTGGGTTCACCAAAATGTAATCGATGGTGAAGATAAGGTGAAGATAAAAAATGAATGGAAATGTGAATGTGACTTACTCAATAGTGGAGTAATATTCACGTTGGCTTTACCGTAAATGTAATGACGAAGGCGAGGTGAATACAAGAAATGAATGGAAATGTGAATATGACTCGATAATGAAGTAATATTCACGTTGGGTTTACCGAATGTAATAATGAAGGTGAGGTGAAGACAAGAAATGAATGGAAATGTGAATATGACTCACTCAACGGTGGAGTAAGATTTATGTCGGGTTGACCAAAATGTATTTGGGCTAAGAAGGCAACCGACTCAGCCAGAAGGATGATGATAGTTCCCCCAAGGCTCACCCAAATTATGGGTCCTTTGTAAAAATATCATGGTTGGGACCTCTAATCCACCAAGGGGACTGCTCGGATATTGAGGGATGTTGATCTCCGTGAGTGTTGCACCTAGATTCCCTTCCACAATGCCAAAGATGTTGATGCGAGGAAGGTAGTCGTGGGTGCACTCAAGCGTGGGCAACCTGACAGAGTTTCACGCAAATGGACGAGACTTTACCTCTCTTCAAAAGGAAGGCGCTCACACGGGAAGATGCAATATAGGCAGTTCAACGCAACTCATAAATCCTTCCTCCAAGATTCCTTCTCACCAGCCTTGGTGGCCAAAAGATATGTGAGGAATAGCTCAAGACAAGGGAGAGTGATTATTTATGATTTTGAGGGTGTTTTCTGGTTCGTTGCTGGTTTTAAGCCAATGTGGGAAACTAGTGGCTTGGGAAATACATCATAGAGCAATCAAAACAATCAATTAACATTCATTCATAACTTATTTTAGTGCGCGAAAGCCAATGACATATTCAGCTATGAGTATCACTTGTAACATGAATATATATTGCGCAGTGATTACCATTTACAAGCTTTGGTCCTAATACTAATAGAGTTGATAAAAAAGGTGCAAAAGAGAGTAGGATAGGGTAGAAAGAGAATAAGTAGCTAATCAGGCAGCTCGCTCTCGTCCGAACACCAAGGATCGTGAAAACCATGCCCGAGCTCAAACCAAGATGCACTAGATCAAGACATGGACAGTGTGTAGAGTCTAAAGGGAAAGACTTAGAATGTGCGAGAGGGTGCGCAAGGTCATTGGACGCATAAGATGCGCTCTTTGACCTCCTAGTCGCCAAGGAAGATATTGCATTCAATCAACAAAGTGATCCTTAACAGCTTGTTCAAACTATTGCAAAATGAACACGTGAAGCTAACTTAGGCCAAGAACATGGAAAGCCAAGTGAGACAAAGAAAATAAAAGACTAAAAGCTTTTCTATTCCAAATTCAAGGACCTTTACAATGAGTTCGATCTAGGTATTTATAGAAAAACCCAGATAAATAGTGCTTTTAAAGCATTAATGGTGGTAGGCTCTTCACAACCTAGATTTAACAATATAATATTACATGGTAGATGCATAATTAGATTACATTGAATGCCAAGTTGGCCATCTAGAAGGTTTGTCACATCGAAGACATCCTCTCAGTAAGATCTTCATTAAATGCTACAAAGCTCAAGACAAGCCTAGACATGGTACTCCCAGATTTCACATGTTCCAAGTAGCAAAGATGAGGCGCCAAATCGCAAGATTCAAATTTTCCATTTAAGATAACCAACTACCTCGACATGGTGTGCTTGGGAGCTAAGATTTTCTCAAAAATTGACTGATGCGGCCCCATGGTTTGTGGGCACCGATTTGTCTCTTGGTTGACTTGACATTTTGTCATGTAGTTCATCTTTTGATTTGGGGCGCACAATGGTGTGCGCGAAAGGACTCGCAGATGATGGTTCCCTTCTTGGGGCACACACAATCATCCCTTGCCTTCTCTTCATAGTCCTACATACACAAAGTAAACGAGAAACTAATTAGCATTGCATGCAATGGTCTAAGCAAAAGAGAGGAATGCTTCACCTAAGTATGCATGAAGGGGCATGCACTTCTTCGTTTAACTCGTTTGCAAGAATGGTTTGAGCATGTAAATTTGAGGCGTATAATCGCTTGTGTAATGTGGTTGGGAGATAGGTTAAGTATGGGGAGTGTGCAAAAGGTTTATCGGATTCCACACAACCCGGGATAATCAAGTGTCATGGAGTATCAAGGGTTTACAGGACTAGGGCATGCGGCTGCGCAAAGATTGTGTGAGGCTAGTTTTGAACACAAAGGGGTCGCAAGATGACTCCAAACTAAACGAAGGCTTCAAGGTGCGTGGGGATCAATAAAGACATTGTGAAATGGTTTTGTGTAATGGCGCGCATGAAAGATATTTGCACAAAGGTAACAGGGCACACAAAAATTGCACGATGAATTATAAGTGCTTTACGCTGAATGAATGGGTAGGCCAATTTGCAAAGGGCACGCAGGTTTTGGCAATAGATAGACTATTTGCAACACAACTTAAAGCATGAAAATGCTTGGGTTAGGAATTGTGCGCAAAAGTATAACAAAGCAAAAAGGCACAATTTTGGACTACCTTATGAAGATCAAAAGGTTTCATGATTTCAATTGTGAAATTAGGAGCGTGTTGTTGACACAACAGCAAAGGGGGCGGCAAGGGGGCTCAGCCCAATCTTTTGATTGATGGTACTAATAATTCATTATTTAAAAGAGTGGAGGCTTTGGAGGTGAATGCGAAATTGCAACACAACATCATGAGGTGTTTGATGAAGGAGAACGAGAACCTCAAACTCAGACTTCAACAGAGCTCCACCAGCGACAAAGAGGAGAGGCAGAGTAGCAAGAGATTTTCGTCGGGAGCCACTTTTAGGATATGGACAATATTGAGGACCATTTGGTGCTCAAATGGAGGGTGGATAATCCTAGATAGCATTTAGGGAAAAACCTCTGTCATTCTAAAAGGAAGTTATCCAGCTACATACATCAGCCGCAAGAAGAATTCAACTGTCTCAATATTCATGCTCAAAGATTGTTTCATTAAGAGAAAAAGGAGAGGAAAAGGTGATCCTAAGCAAGAAAAAGAGACACGCTCAAGAGAAGGATGACCCTCAAGCAGAGGGGGTAGACTTTGCCAAGCCGGAGGACTGTCAACTTTATGAGTGAGGAATGGAAGGAATCTCTTCCTGGAAAAAGCATTAAAGACAATTAAGTTGTAAGTTTGTTGTTGGCTAACAACCTTTTTATGTTGGGGATTTTTCCATCTAATATTCTCTTAATCTCTCTCTCTCCTCTCTTGTCATATCTTTCGCCTACTCTATCAGATGAGGGGCGAGGCCTAAGGGCCCTTTCAAAATCCCTTTTTTTACCATCAATAAAAACAAATATTATCCCCTCTCTTCTCAATAATATAGATTAGGATATAGATAAAATATCATTCTAAGGCCTACACACAAGTCAATATTGTAACTATGTAGTGTATGAGTCATGGATCTAGAAGACGATAATCCACACTCTATCAAAGGTGCAAGGTTCCAAAGCGTAAGTCTAGGATGATAATGGGGATGGGGGGATGTCCTATTATTTGGGGGAACACTTTTGCATAGTCATTCCAAAGATGATTGCTGGGAGAATTCAAAGATCTAGAATCCTCAATCGTGTGAGAGTAGTGATAGTGAGCAAGTGCATATAAGATACCTAGAATAGGGTAGGATTAGGATCTAAACCTCTCGTAGTCAAAGAATAAACAAGGAGGCAAGTGCATGCCAAGGATCTAAAATAGGGTTTCCGTATGTTGTGCAGAGTAAGCCAAACGGCTGATGTAAGGCAAGGGCTGATAATAAGAATAATGCAATAAACAAAGAATATGCTATTTTATCCTAGTCTAAAACATGATACATCCATCATAATCAATCATACCAAATAACAAAAGGAAAAGGAAAGGTTAGGGATACTTACCTTTTAAAGACACCATTGGCGCATTAACCACCCCTAGGGTTAGTAGTTCCTTATGATAGATGTGGATGGATCACAAGAGGGATAGGTGGAAGACCTAAGTAGACCAAAGTTGGGGACTCCAAAGACTTGGTAGACCTTTTTGGTGCAGCTCCTATTTTTGTGAAGCCTAGTAACCTAATGCTCCAAAGAAGATTCCCAAGTGTAATTTTTTAATACCTTAAAACCTTAAGAGTAACTTTAGTGAGCACATGTAGACTGATATGCGATGATGTTATTTTTGGAACATGATCTCAATGATGTTTATAAATAGGGGACATAACCTAAAGGTTCAATCCTTGCTAGCCGACGGTATTGAGTATGGTTGATGGAGTCAGCTGATAAAACGCTTGCTTGACAGTATTGATTATGTTTGATGCCATTGGCTAGCAATTGTCGACATGAGGATCCTAAAGGGAAGAGGACGGAGGAGTGGAGCAAAGGCTTAGGAGCAGATCTGATGGTGATTTGACACAGATTTAAAGGTGTTGTAAGGAGTTGTGAAGGTGATAGTAAGAGGGTAATAATAGGATATCAATGGATGTGTCAAAGAGGTTGTAAGGTATGCTAAGTCATTCTAAGATAATCTAAAGCACACGGGACTGCACAACAAATGTCTCTCACCAGATACCACCAACCAACCTACCCGTTTTCAGCATGCCCTCAAAGGATTGATTGTTCATGCCGTCAATAGCAATCGGATGATGATTGACTTCGATTGATTTAAAGGTGTTGTGAAGGAGTTGTGAAGGTGATAGTAAGTTGGTTCAGCGAAAATGACTAAGTATCAATAGAGTTCGCAGGACAATGAGGTGCACAGGTGGGGCACGTGGACGCGCGCATGATCCAAAGAAAAAGCGGCTCGCGGAAGGCTCGCGCCTGAAAAACAGTTTTCAGGACTTAGCCGATTTTGCTTACAAGGGCTAAAAATAGAAAAAACAGTTGGAGTGCAGCCCAAGTAAAGATAAAAGCAAGAAGTCTTAGAAGTCAAGGAACATCTATTTTTGGAGATAAAGCACATGCAAAGAGAAGATCAAAGGTCACACATGGGACGGGCTATTATTAGGATTAAAGCAAGTCCTATTTATAAGATAATCTATTAATAGCTCCATTGTAAAAGCATGCAACTATTAACGCATGGCTATTTTGAGCAAGCCTATTATTAGGAAGGTGCATGGGTGGTGAAGGGCAAGTCCCCACCCCTATATATATTGGTCCTTTGTTATTGTTTTGGGTACCATGTATCTGCGCATCATGATTGTGTATGACCGCATATTACTATGTAATCAACTCGTTATGCTATGTTTTGATGCAATGGATAATTGTGGATGGATTCGGTTGATTAATGTCTCTGATAATGGCAATTGCATGGTACACTTGATCTTAGTTCTTATTTGATTTATTATTCTTTCTTATTATCAGGGCTCATGGTATGATGAATGTTATGATTTGCACTTGAATACATAATTTGTTAATGGTTATTATGAACATGCATGCTAACACCTTAACAAGCCTACACGAAGGAGGGACCCGGTAGCTTTGGGTGAGCGTTCGATCTATCCGAATGAGGTGCCAACGCGTGCATAGCTCTTTAAGTGACAAAACAAGACTACATTTTGGTTCAGTTGTCGGATCTCTTTTCAAACGGTTTCTTAGGATGTTGCATACGATGGCGTGTCGGTTGATCTCTAGAGCATTGAAAGTCAAGTTGAAGACGGACAAGATCAACTTGCACGAAGATATGGTTCTGGACCTGATTTCAATGCACGTAAGTGGGTGGAAGATCATCTATATCATGAGCTCTATGAGACGTTTTTCAGCCTTTTTCCAATAGAATTGTATGAGTGGTTGTCAACATACGCATCAAAGAAAAGTTGGGGATACAGGCCGAGGTTTGGACGCAAGAAGACTACCGAGACTTTGTTTGATCTTCGATGAAGCTTGGACTTGCGTTGTAGATTGTTGGTGGGCTAGTGTAGTGCGCAGTTATACTTTGGAGTACATTATTTCTACGTATCCGTGTCCGGAGGTTGCTGAGTTTGAGTTCTTGTGTGAACCCAAAGGATCTTATTTACACGCTATCCATTTGTCAATCAAGATCTTGATGGTAGAACTGAATTTGAGCTACCCAAAACTAGCTAAACCCCACCGCACGCAAGGGCAAGAGTAGGTGTGGTGAAAGATGGAAACTCAAGGCGGCGAAAAGACAGAGAGAGGAAAGGTGGCTCAAGTATAATGAAGCACGAGAGAGGGAATTGGAAAGGAAGCATGATGTTGAGGAGTCTATGGAGTTGTGGAGGATGATGGCTCGTGAAGGATTTGAAGCTCACGTGGACAAGGTGGAGCCGAGCATCAAGCTCTCCCACGCTTAGGCAAATGCGAGAGAATCCCCTTCAGCTTCGGATGAGAGCGCATCAAAGGAGAGATTGAGGACTACAAGTGCACATTTGATCCCACCTAAGCGACCTAGCCCTTACGCATCGTATTCCGATCCGTAAGTAGTTATTGAGAAGCAAGCTAGTTTTGGTGAGCAAGCAACGACGGTAGGTACCATTTTGCAGATTCGGCGAAGTGCATCATATAACACATACAACTATGGCATCGCAGTGCGTCGTTCTTTGGAAGTTCGATTGCAGGGTTTTTTTAGGTGCGAATGTTAGTGCGCGAAAATATTGGGAGCACCGCAACTTCGCAAACCATGGGAGTTCAATTTAGTGCTACGGTTGGAACACAAGGAGGTTTAGGAGGATCAAGAGGATCATGATCAAGCGGATCGTGGATCCGAAGGAGGAAATACTAGTGGAGGTTCTAGTTTGGGGGTTTGGAGGACATGGTCCACATCCACAACAGCCACCCCATTCACCTCTTCCCCCATTCCAGCCACCTCAAGTGTATTATGAAATGTCTCTCCACTTGCCGGAGTATAGGGGTGTCAAGATGCAATGAACATGTGCACAAGTGTGAGTCACATGACACACTAAAGGAATCATAGCTTCAGATCAAAGGCAAGTCGGGCCATTTACTTACTACTCTTCAAGGGCGCACGCATAGCTGGTACAATAAGTATGATCCACATCAAACTGTGGTGGATTATAATGCTTTGCGTGATGCATTTTTGGCCGAGTTTCATATCCTGCATTTGAGCAAAGAAATCATCAACGCGCTTAAGGATATTAAGTAGGGTTTATCAAAAACGTGAGGGAGTATGATGCACGCTTTAAAACTCTTCAGTCAAAATTATCTTATGATATTCATCTAAGTCAAAGCATGCGCAATGGTTTGTTGGAGGGTTTTTGACTTTGTTTCATAAAGCCCTTTCTCATAAGATGTATATTGATCCGTGCAAGGCCTTAGAAGCAGCCTCTGCCGTTGTGAGGCGCTTAGGAGTGTGATACCGGAGTAGGCCCGTTTTTAGAAGCGCAGATCGCATCCATGGCAAAGTAACTAGAGAAGCTTTTTGCTAATTTAGCTCATGAGACACGCAAAGGGAATATGTTGTATGGATTGCGAGATTAAAGGACATACCAAGGACAATTGCGCCTCGCAAATCGATGTGCTCCTTGTTGGATTGTGAGATCTGTCATTTGGACCATGATGCGAGTAGATGCCTCTTTTGTAGCGCACAATCCAGAAGAATGTGTCTATGTATTGTAAGATTTACAAGACTCATACTCATGACACCGCTAATTGCAAATTGATTGATCATATCCATGAAGCCATTGAGACTGGTGTGCGCCAAACTAGTGTAGCAAATGGATCGAAAGAACAAGAATGACAACATAATGAAGGGCGCACTAATGGGGATAACAGAAATAGAGGCTTTCATGGAGGATATAGAGGTCAAGTCACAATGGTGGCAGAGGAGGTTTCTTTAGAGGAACCTCGTTATACCCGTGGATCCCCCGATCACTATCGCACGAGTGCCCTCGTAATGTACTTTGCTCTTAGTGTGGAAAGCAACATAAGTTAGAGGATTGTCCTAACTTACACGAGCACATGAGTAAGAATCATAAGAAGAACGACAAGGGCGCGAGAATGATGAGGGTACAATGCGTCGTTGTTGATCGATGGATGCCGAAGAAAGCACCCGATCCCGAGTTACACTGCTTTAGTAACCACACGTGTTGAGGTTGCGCGCACAAGAGACTCCTAAGTTCAAACCAGCTTATTATGAGACAAGAGGTGATACATGCTAAGTATCTGGATGTTAGCACATCAAAAGGAGGTTTACTAGGAGACTATGGATGTCATCGAGGACCTGCGGGGAGAAATTCAATGTTTTAAGGAGCAAAGCGCGTGATGGAACATGTGAAGAAGATTTAACTCCCGCAGAAGGATGTAGATGACTTGAAAGAGGTATGTAGGATGTTGCGCCAAGAGAACATCATTCCTCTTCTCGGCGAATGGTCATGAGAAAAGATAGTGCGCGCCGGATCTAAGCGAGAGACAGATACTTCATGCAAATCTACCTCCTCATAGTCATGAATTTGACAAGGAGATCACACTTAATGCAATTATAGATGGATGGCTTCTTAGCAATATTTTGATAGACACAGTGCAAAGGTTAATGTACTCACGTTGGATGCATGGAATCGGATGGGGAGACTAGCGTTGCAACCATCTTCGAATGTGTTGTACATGGTGAACAAAATGAGGGCTATGCCTATTGGAGTACTGAAGGATGCATCCATTACAATTCAAGGAGCCAAGTTTATTGGGGACTTTGAAGTATTGGATTTTGTTGAAGCAAACAACTTCCCAACACTACTTGGGCAACCTTGGTGTTATGCCAACAATGCAGATTTGCGCTTTAATAAGGGATACATTAGCTTTGAGAACAAGGATGAGCGCGTCATTATACCTTTGACAGATGCAAAGGTTGCTCCATATGTTGAGCCCTTGATTGAAGAAGACTTGACCAAAATCAGTGCATGCACAATGAGAGACCCTGAGGTACTTGAGCCATCCAAGGAATGAGTGATACAATGGGATGATGCTCACCGATTAGTGACACCACGAGCATTGCTTGTGACAAGTGGGCGCATGGCACGTATACGATGGTTGACAAGAGATGAAGAACAAAGTTACTCGGATGATCAGCCGCCCATGGTGAGGCTTTTGGGAAGCAACCAAGTACCAAGGTATATTGGTGAAGGAAACCCTGATACATTTTTGCGCGCCATAGAGACCCAATGAACGAATGAAGGAGATAGAAGAAACATGCTGGTCTATACTTTGCAGACAATGACAACAACGTGCTTTGGTGGGCAACACACACGAGATAACCTACTAGAATGGCGAGAAGTGAGAATCGCCTTTTCTACTAGGTTTCTAAGGAACAATGTGCCCACTCAAATATGTGAATTTCATGGGAAGTCTCGTGCCTCGCATCACGTCCAGAATTGTGAGAGACTTTGGACGCAGGGACAAGAGGCCTTACCACCATCACTTTGGATACATAAGTTCTACTCCACATTGCGTGGCAGCAGCACGCACGCATGGTATGTCCATGCAAAATGAAGAGAGAGACCACGAGTTGGCAAAAGATGACCGTAGGTATGATTCAAACATTTTATTATTTTTCTACTAAGCCTCTGCCTACATGAAGCACTGCAGATCATGAAGTGCCTTACTATGGGAGATAACGTGAAGGATGAAGAGCTCATGCTAGAGTTACTAGGTGAGCTTGATTAAGAGGCTGCCTTGGACGAGGAAGAAACATATGAAGTACAACTTGGTCATGCCTGGAAGGAAAAAGAGAAAGGAAAAATGGTATACATGATTGATGATGAGGAAGTTGAAAATCTGGATGTTAGCCACACTAAAGGTACACGCGAGGTTATGGATATCATGATGAGAAGGCACACGCATATCATGAGCCTATGAAGACAAAAAAGCTTAACATCGGAACAGCATTGATGCACCGAAAGAAGCAATTATTGGTGATTACTGGTTTGAGTAGGAAGTGGCTAAGATTATCGAGTTTTTGCGTGACTTTCGTGGATTTGTTTCCACGGGGCTATCATGAGTTAAAAGAAGTCCATCCCTCTTTGGGAGAAATGAAGATTAAATTGAAGGAAGGTGCACTCCCAATTAAGAAGAGGCCTTATAGGATGAATCATAACTGCGCGTGAAGGTAAAGGAAGAGATTGATAAAATGCTCAAGTCTGGAATTATTGAACCCATTGAGGAATCTAAGTGGGTTAGCCCTATGGTTATAAGCATTAAGAAGGATGGGAGGATAAGGATTTGTGTAGATTACATGGAACTTAATGCTGCATGTGTGATTGATTATTTTCCTACCCCATTCATAGAAGAAATTTTTGAAGCGGTTGAAGGCGCGAGATATATTCTTTCACATATGGGTTTTCAGGTTATCACCAGGTGCGCATCGCGAAGGAAGATCAGGAAAAGACAACTTTCACTACTGAATGGGAAAGTTTTGCATATGGAGTTATGCCCTTTGGATTGAAAAATGTGCCAGCAGTGTTCTCGCGCATTGTTGTGCAAACTTTTCGGGATATCATTCATAAGTTCTTGCGCAGTGTATCTAGATGATTGGACAATGTATGGGTTAGTGAAAGATCATTGTGATAATTTGAGGCTTATGTTTGAGAGGTGTAGGCAGTTGAGCATCTCTCTCAACATTAAGAACTGCATTTTGCTACACCCTTTGGAACTTTACTTGGGCACATCATTTACAAGGAAGGATTGTTGGTAGATCCACCAAGGTTGCAGTCATCTTGGGCTTAGAGGAGCCTACCAACCAAAGTGAGGTGCATGGATTCTTGTGACATACAAGTTATTATAGGAAGTTTGTTAAAGGCTATGCAAAGATTGTCGTGCCCTTGGAAGAATACTGAAAGCTAAGGGAAAGTTTCATTGGGGTGACGCACAACAACAAGCGTTCGAGATATTGAAGGAGAGACTTACTATAGCACCTATCTTGCGCTTTCCTTTTTGGACTAAGCCTTTTCATGTACGCATTAATGCCTCTGCACAACCATAGGCGTAGTATTGGTGCAACCTAGAGAAGGTATCAGAGATCATCCTATTTGTTTCTGCAAGCAGAAGTTGACACCGCAGAGCAAAATTATACCACTTCGAGCGCGAGGCTTTGTTTATGATCTATGCGCTACACAAGTTTAGACAAGACTTGCTTAGCGACTCCGTTTATTTTCTATATAGATCATATGGCACTCAAGTACTTGGTCAACAAGCCTGTTTTGCAAGGGCACATATGCAGATGGATACTTCTATTTCAAGAGTTTGACTTTACAAAGTTTGTTAATCCCGTAAGAGCAATTCAAGGCTAGATAATTTGTCAAGGATTAATTTTGGCGAGGATGCGTAGTGTAATGTCCCCATTTTTTAAGACCCTTAGCCTATCTTTCCCCGTGGGCTTTGGGATGTTGCAAGGGGAACAATTTTATTAAATAATTAAATATTATTGCCTGAAGCAATAATTATTTAATTATTTAATTGTGAAGATTATTTAATTTAATTCCCAAAATATAAAAATTAAATGGGGAATTAATTAAATAAATATTTAAGTGGTTTTTATTGATAAAATCACCCTTTGAAAAGGGGACGCCACACCTAGGGGAAATAAATTGCTTTTATTTAATAATTTCCCTCTCCTAGGGATTTCAAATTTTGTGCCTCCTTGCTTATAAAAGGAGTGTTGGGATCATTGTTAGACTCATGTTGATTTGATCATTTATGTCTCTCCATGCTTGGAGAAATGGGATGTATGCCCTAGATTTTCATTGTGCTCTCTCTCATTCGATTTGGAATTGAAGTAGATCTGATTTTGAAGACTTTGTCATTGAAGATTTGAAGACTTGATATTTATTTTTGCCATTTTGGAAAGTGGCGACTTTGCTGGAAATTTCTGTTGCATTTCTGGAAAATTCTGTTGGTTGGAATTTGATGAATTTATGTTCATTGGAAAGCTCTTTGTCCAAGCTTTCCAACAAGGGTAATTTCGTGTCAAAATTCCAAGTATTGCTCAAGATATGAATTTATGAAGATTTTTGTTATTTACCTAATTTCCCAAAATTAGGGCAGCGACTTGTTTTGGAGTTTCAGGTGACTTTTTAGCATGGCATTCGTGGATGCAAAATTCTAAAATTGATCTCATAATTTTCCTTATAATTTATGCTTCGTTTTGAGCTATGGTTCATAATTTTCGGATAAGTATTTTGCAAGTTATGAGGGTTTGATGCTGCAGCTGTATTTCGGGATTTAAAAATCAGGTTTTCATATTTTCGTGGTTTTCTTGTACGGAAATTTGCTCCTAATTAATATCTATCATTTCCCTTTCGTTTCATGCAATTCGGAGTTGTAAATCAAAAGTTATGGAATTTTGAATATTTCAGCCTAGGGTTTTGACGAACTTACTAAAAATAGTAAGTTCCAGATTTCAGTGCTTTTGTTGAGGGTTTATGGTTGAAATGTAAGATTCAGATTTTTATTTTCAGATTTGGCTAATTTTCCGGTTTGTTCCAAAAAGGGGACATCACACATAGAGCATTGAGGACACAATGCCGGATGCACAACTTTTCCGATTAAACCGCGCACTCGTCGATTTGGAAGATATAGTAGTGTTCTTATGCACTGGCATGGCACTTGAAAGAATGAAGACATTAGAGAAGAAACAACTTGTTATTCGCACGGCACCTTATCAGTTGATTGGTGGAGATTTGCACAAGTTAAGTCGTGATGAAGTCTTGCGCCGTTGTGTGCTAGAGCATGAGCGCGAAGCCATTATGGAGGAGGCTCATGGTGGAATTGTAGGTGGACACTATGTAGGTGATGCTACAACACACAAGATTCTTATGGCTGGACTTTGGTTGGAAAATTTGTACAAGGACACTAAGGAATATGTTAAGGCATGTGACCATTGTCGGCGCTCTTGGGAAGCCCTGCATAGGGATGAGATGCCTTTGAGGCCTATTGCGCAAGCGCAAAGCCTTTTGAAAAGTAGGCTATTGACTTTGTAGGTCTTATTTCACCACCCGCGCGTAGACTAGCACCCATTACCTTATTACTTGCATTGCATTATCTCGACAAGGTGGGCTGAAGTAACACCTACAAAGGATTGTACAACAACTACAACAAGAAGATTTTTATGGGAAAACATTATCAACAGGTATGGATGTCCATTGAGCTTGACAAGTGATGGGGAACCCATTTCCTTAATGAGACTATCAGAATTCTATTGGCAAAGTTTATGGTGGCACACCATAAGACTACTCCTTATCATCCACAAGCTAATGGCACTGGCAGAGGCTTTTAACAAGATTTTGCACGAGACATTGACAAAAATTGTGATATTGGAAGGAAATACCGAGATGATAAATTATTTGTTGTCCTTTGGGCATACCGGACAACTTATAAGAGATTGAACAAGGACACACCTTTTCAATTGGTGTTTGGCACAGAGGCAGTATTACCAGTGGAATTTATATTACCATCCTTGCATATTGCGCACACGGTGTGGATTAGATGATGAACAAGATGTGGAAGAGCGCATTGACAAACTAATGGAACTAGATGAGCAAAGACGCTATTACACGTTGGAGTCAAAAGACTAAGAAGGCAAGACAAAAGGCTTGGCATGATAGGCACATCAAGAACAAGAAATTTGAAGTTGGAAAGATGGTCCTTTATGACTCCAAGTTTGCGTGCTACCCAGGGAAATTGAAAGTGCATTGGTTGGGACCTTTTTGTTGTAACCAAGATACTTGAATCAGGCACTTGTCAATAACCAAGCAAGCTAGATGGCACCATGTTACCGGGTTACTTGATGGAAGTAGGTCAAGCCCTACTATAAATAAGGCTTCTTGGTGTTTGTAATAAGAGCAAGATTGCCATTTAGATTAGATTCCCGTTTTCATGTGTTTCCTTTCATCGTTCTATGCTTTGTAATTTTTCATTTCCTTGTTTTGTTGTAATAAGCACGCTTGCACGCAGAAGTTGATTATTATCTATTGGATTCATGCGCATAGGACCACGCATACTTTTAGTGTGGGGTGGATCATATGCGAGGTTGGCACACAAGTGCATATATGGGCTGAAATGTGGATGTCCTCTTAAGGGTTGGTGAGCACATAAGAAAGGTGCTACAGTTATCAGATGAAGGTGCTCTAATGGAAATTGCTTAAATTGAAGACCACGCGTGAGAAAATGTTCTCACAATGTAAAGCGAGGTAGGCGCGCGGCATGGTGAACTACTTAGTGTGAGGCGCGAAGGGTTATGTACTTAGTGCGGGGAGGTGTGCGTAAGGAGGTCTCGTGGCCTGTGAAGTAGTGGGGCACGCCGAAGATTACTGACAGGGCGTGGAAGAAAGCAACGAAAAGCGCAAAAAAGTAAAAAAACATAATTAAAGCTGAGTACAGTGGTAGGTGAGGAATAATTAATGCGGAAAAATTGAAAAATCTATAAAAGGAGTGCGAGCGACTTCATTCTTACTTTGCATGTTTGAGTTTTCGAGTCTTAAGGAGCGAGTTGAAGTGCGAACAAGTGCGAAGTGTGATTGCAGACGAGGAGAGCATCGAACCAATTAAGAATATTCACGGCCGTGGAGCTCCTTCGTAGAAAGTTTGAGAACAAGAAAAAGGTGTGCAAGGAGAAGGGTTTGACAAGCTAGGATTTGAATCGCGGCTAGGGCACGTAAGTTCGGGGTTCAAAGGCGGGAAAAAGCAAGGATAAGTCGTGGAAAGTTGAAATGGCACCAAGGAGAGCACCTACAAAGAAACACAAGGAGCAAGAAAAGAAACGAACCGTGAGGTGGAGGTAGAAGATGCACTAGAAGAACGATTCTCCAAGATGAAATATCCCGAAGGCGTCATTATGGGGCATGTTTGGGAGTCCCATGTCGAAAGAGCAAGGTAAGTGATTACAATCACCACACCAAGGCAAATAAGGACCAGATAGAGGAGTTGGTGAAAAAAACCAATTTGAGGACTCAAGACGAAAAACCTATTTAACTATGATTTTGGACACAAAACCCGGAGAAAGCCGGAGTCTTGCAAATTTATGAGTTTCCATACTCTGCAAACCAAAGAGGCTTTACTAGTGCTTGATGTCAAGGGTCCATGAGGACTTCTTTTATTTTGCAGGAGGCGAGTGCGTATCACCGCACCTTTAATTGGGAAAATGGCGGTTCCTGGAAGAGAAGAAGTCACTGGCCGAGAGATTTGCAAAATATACTTGTGATGGAGCCACGGGCGGCGCATACAAACTAAGGTTGGAGTTATGGTACCGAAGAATGCGCGAAGCCTTTAAACATGAGTGGCGCATACCAAAAGACTTAACTGTGATGGTGGATGGCAAGGCAGAGTGTGCGGTGTACTAGCATTATCAGTATAGGCATATTTCATATGAAGACTGGTAAATGGAGCCCATGATGCAAGCTCCTATATGCCTTTACAACACGCTACTTTCAGCCTCTGTAAATGTGTTCTCTCGATGCGTGGAAGTTGAGATTTGATGCGGATAAAGTTGATTGTGACTACCATACACTCCGCAAGACCTATGTGTATCCGGGTAAGTTCACTTACATTGAGACCATGATATCGATGATATCATCATTAATTCAATGACTTTGGCAATTGGAAAAGTGGGCATGCTAAGGTATATATCAACCTTAAGCCTAGACTGGTAAAAGGGAAGTATATTAAAGATGAGTTCAAACTCCCTGAGATGCCCAAGGGAAAACACACAGTTGACACCATGCAGGAAAATGAGCCCACTCCTCCTAGAACAAAAGAGGAAGAACTTAAGGATGAAGAGGAGATGGAGGATGTTGGCACGCTCGATCATGGTGCGAGAAGGCAACCAATCAGGCATCAAGAGGCACAGCGTGAAGAAAGTCCCCAAGGCAGAAGAAGAGGAGGTGGGGACCGATCCACAAGAGAGGGAAACAAATAAAGAAAAGGGTGAAGGCGGGGTGGTTGAGCAGGGTGGATGAAGAAAGCTAAGGAGAAAAACCAAGACACGGGCGGTGGCGCGGAGCCACTAAGGAGGTCGCCCAGACATCCCCGTCAAGCCAAGCCCACATAAGAGAGCAAGGAGAAGGCACAAGCAGAACAAACAAAGAGAGTGAGGAAGAAGAAATATCGTAAGAAGTTGCGCGAAATACAGTCCTCACCCATTATTTATTCAAGGGAAAATGTGACTTGCCTAGGGAGAAAAAGCAAGTGGGGAAAAGTATTAAATGAGGGGAAAATTCTGATTGGATGTGAGAGTGGCCATTTGGGCCCTATTCTTCTATTTAAGCAAGTGAACTTGCTTGGAGAGACAACACTTGTTATTTCTCTAATTTATGAATTGTATGTTGAGCATCTTTGCTTGCATCTTCACTCTTGAGGACAAAACTCTTCCTCTAGTTGAGAGGATACTTCACCTGTTGTTTCCATTGAGAATCATTGGTTGCAAAATTTATTTCAGCATTTTCCAGCAGTAGAATGCAATAAAGTTGCAGAATTTTGTCAAGGGTTTGAAGAGAGGATTGCTATCATTTTTGTGCCCCTTTTCCAGGTGGAGCGACAACCTGTAGGAGTTGATGTATGGTGTTTGGTGACTTCTTTTAAAGCTGTTTCAGCTGCTGCTTTTCCAGGTGGAGCGACATCGTAGGAGTTGATGTATGGTGTTTGGTGACTTCTTTTAAAGCTGTTTCAGCTGCTGCTATTATATCTGATTTTATAAACCAAATTATATAAATTTCAGTATTTTTGGTGTGGAGAAAGAACCACTTTCAGATGTGTTAGAGGCAATTGTTCTACAAATTTCTATAAACTATTTTCAACCTCTTTTTGATTCCAAATCTGGTTTTATCTATGTTATGTATGTGGGCTTCATAAATATAATGGATCAGATTATGATGCAAACGGATTGATCTATCTCTTGATTTCTATATGTTTCTCACTCAACTCTAGTTGCATTTTCCTCATTTAAATCAGATCTGGAGCATAATTAATTCCTATATCATTTTATAATCTGCATCTTTTGTGTGAGATTTGCCTAAAATCCAATTGGGGGTAAAAAGTGTCCATTTGGGGACATTACAGTGGTATCAAAGCAATGATTCTCCCAGCCTGTGAAGGGGAAATCAGTTTTGCATGGACAAAGGTGACGAGGATTTTAGATACCATTACTCAAGAAGAACTCCAGGAAGGGGAGATATGGATGATAGAGAAAGACCTCCTCCCAATGATGAGCTGAGTTATATGAATGAGATATTCTCTAGAGGTAATAGAGAGTTGCAAAACCGTTTGATGGAGTCACACAGAGATCTAAGAGACTCCTTTATAGGAGCCATTGCTGATTTGGGTAGATCCTTACAAGGGATAAGTACTAATAGACAAAACTCTCAAGGGAATCAAGGCAATCAAGGTGAAGGAAGCTCTTCTACTCATCATACGGAAAGAGTTTCAAACAAGACTCCTTCCAAGTTCTTTCGTGCTAGTTTCCTTCAAAGAAATGAGCCACAAGAGGAGAGAGAACAACCACCAACACATGGGTTTGCTGAAGAAATAAACCTATATGGAGATGAGTATGCATCATTGAATCCCAACACAAGGGATTTGCTTTCATTCAGAGACTTTTTCCAGCTTAGAAGAAGCGAGGGACCAAGGAAGAAGGTGAGTCATCCTCAAGAGCCAAGGAAAGATATCCAACATAGATTGGGTAAGATTACTCTTCCTACATTTGATGGTACGGATAAATGTTCTGCTAGAGCCTGGTTGCAAAAGTTAGATACTTGTCACTAAATCCTATGTATGAGGAAGAGGCTCTCAAATTTGTCACCTTGCATTTAGAAGGTGTGGCTCACAAATGGTGGTATCATGGTCTAGTGACACAAGGACATGGTTCCATTGACACTCTTGAAGAGTTTGGCAAAAGGCTAACAGAAAGGTTTGACAAGAAGGATCCAGAAGTACATTTCAGGGAGTTGGCACAACTCAAACAAGAGGCATCCGTGGAAAGGTATGTTGCTGATTTTCAGAAACTTGCAGTCATGGTTTCAAATATTAGTGAAAGAAGGTTAGTTTTGTTCATGGAGGGCTTGACCGAACCCCTTAGAGGTTTGGTGAAGGCTTTTGAGCCTCCATCTCTTCAAGGATGCCATCAAAAGATCACTAAATCTGGAATTTACAACGGGAAAGAGTAAAAATCTGCAGTTTGGGCAGCAGCGAACATCACCTTTGGGGCAGCAAAAGAGCACATTTGAGCAACCAATAACAGCTCAAATTGATAAGCAAGGGGTAGCAGTTAATGGGCAACAAGGAAAGACACAAGAATGGGAAAGAAACAGGTCTGAAATTGAAGCAAAGAATGAGTTAAGGAGGAAGAAATTATGCTTTGATTGTAAGGACCCATGGACACCCAACCATCGTTGCAAAGGTAAGGGATCTATCCATTACATTGAAGTTGTTTCAGATAATGATGAGGATGAAGATAATGCTGATCCAAAAGACCAAGCAAAGGAAGGTGAGGTGGTTGTCACAGGTGCTACATTAGCTACATTGACAGTGTTGCCTAGTTTTTATGCTTTCCATGTGAGAGGTGATCTTCATGGGCAAAAGATCACCATATTGATTGACAGTGGAGCAACACATAACTTCATTGATGAAGATTTGGTTGCCAAATTGGGTTTGCAAGAAGAAGACTTCCAAGGATTCAATGTGATTGTGGCGGATGGACATTCAATCACATGCACCAAGAAGATTCCTCAACTCCAATTCACCATGGGAGGTCATGAGGTAAGTGATGAGTTTTATGTTGTTGGTATTGATGGTTTGGATTTAGTACTTGGTGTACAATGGCTTCAATCTTTGGGTGAATTCATCCAAAACTATCAAACCATGGAGTTGAAGTTCAAAGTGCAAGACAAAGAAATTGTTTTGCAAGGTATGAGGAAGGGAGTTCCTCAAAGAATGGCAGCCAAGAGCATGATAGGATTATTCCAAGAAGGGCAGATTGCACAAGATGTGAATGGTGAAGAAAGAAGCATGACATTGCAACAGTTGAATTATGAAGAAATTCAGCCTCTTGTGGATCATGGTGACATCATGAGGTATGGTACAAGCAAGATAATGTCATATATATTGCATATTCATATTTGTTTTGAGAAAAATACTGAGTTAGAAGATGAAATCTGCAATTTGAATTATGTAATAACTTGGATGCAACCTTATGAGCATCTTGTGAGTGATAAATGGTGGCAAGTTTTAGCCCACTTGACAGGTACAGGCCAAGCTTTTGGACCATTTCAACATGTTTTGTCTATTGTGCATGACACTTAGACAAAAGAGTTTGAATTGCTTGAGGGCAAGCAATTTTGGGAAGGGAGGACTGAAATGTCTCACTTCCTAAGATAATCATGACGAAGACCCTTAGCCCATTTTGTCCTCCCAACGGCTAAGGAATAAACTTAAGGGGGACTTAAGTTATGATAGTTTATTATAAAGTGCAAAAATAAAAGAAAATATTATAAAGCACTTATAATAAAATATTATAAAGCACTAATAATAAAATATTATAAACGTAAAATTAGAAAAAGGAAAAAGACATTTAGCAAAAATTATTAATTCAAGGGAAAATGCGACTTGCCTAGGGGAGAAAAGCAAGTGGGGGAAAGTATTAAATGAGGGAAAATTCTGATTGGATGTGAGAGTGGCCATTTGGGCCCTATTCTTCTATTTAAGCAAGTGAACTTGCTTGGAGAGACATCACTTGTTTTTTCTCTAATTTTGAATTGTATGTTGAGCATTTTTGCTTGCATCTTCACTCTTGAGGATGAAAACCCTCCAAGAGATCTAGAGAAGGACGAAAACCCTTCCTCTAGTTGAGAGGATTCTCCACCCTGGAGTTTCCATTGAGAATCATTGGTTGCAAAATTTATTTCAGTATTTTCCAGCAGTAGAAGACAATAAAGTTGCAGATTTTTGTCAAGGGTTTGAAGAGAGGATTGCTATCATTTTCTATGCCCTTTTTCTAGGTGGAGCGACCACTCTAGGAGTTGATGTATGGTGTTTGGTGACTTCTTTTAGGGTTGTTCCAGCTGCTGCTATTATATCTGATTTTTATAAATCAGATTATCTAAATTTCAGTATTTTTGGTGTGGAGAAAGAACCACTTTCAGCTGTGTCAGAGGCAAGTGTTCTGCAGAATTTTTATAAATTATTTTCAGCCTCTTTTTGATTCCAAATCTGGTTTTATCTATGTATTTGGGCTTCATAAATATAATGGATCAGATTATGATGCAAATGGCTTGATCTATCTCCTGATTTCTATAAGTTTCTCACTCAGCCCTAGTCGCATTTTCCTCATTTAAATCAGATCTGCAGCATAATTAATTCATATATCATTTATAATCTGCATTTTTTGTGTGGGATTTGCCTAAAACCCAATTGGGGGTAAATAGTGTCCAGTTGGGGACATTACAATGAGATGGTGGTGCAGGCACCCCAAGAATATTTTTGGGGATTCCACTATGGCCATAGATTTGTTGCATATCAACATAAGCATTACCATTGTTTCCTACATCAAAACAATAGAAATCCGGTGAGGAAGGGCAAAATTGTGCAAGAAATCATCTTTTTGCCTATGAAATATGAAGGATGGATTAACATGCGAGGCACAACCGTTGTCGTGAAATGAGTTGTAGCCAATGACTAATGCTAACTATTGGAAATCTCTGTGAAAGACTTGCTTGCTAGACAACATGTTCCTAAGGTGATGATGCCTTTTTTACAGGTGGACTAATTATAAGAAGGCTGGTCTTGTAGTGCCGAGTTCGCTTGCATTATTGTCAATTGTATAACATTCTCTGGTATTTGGTCTTTCATGTGTCCTAGGTATGGGATGCTATCTGTTAACATACTTGAATATTGTTTTTATGAAATTGGCATGCACTTGCATTGAATCTTGTAATGAAGTTCGTATCTCACATGACTAATAAAAAAGAAATTTGTTAAGTAGAGGAAAAGAAAACATCTTTTTCCTAATGCTTTCAATGGTGTGTATTGCAGGACATCTCTTGTAAACTCAACCAACCATCCGATTTTAGTATGTAGGTAGAACATAGAAGTATGTGTATACATATGAAAAGTTCCCACACATGTAAACATATTTGTCCAAAACAAACTGGCATGCTTTGTAACTGCTGAAATTTTGCAACGATAAAAAATGCTTACTTGAGAACATATAATGTCACAATTGGGAAAATGCCTCTAATGAATGATGAGGAGGGAAAACTATTTACTTAGGCCTGATATAATGGAAATGAAGCAAGGAAAGTGATGGATTATCCAAATACAGCTCCAGCAATATGTCCAAGCCCATTCTCATGGCCTGTGGTACCATCAGCTCATGTTTTATGATCTGCGGTTGTTCCAATCACTCTCCAAAGTTTCGCCTTACTTCCAAGATCATTATTTTATCTACACCAGCTAAGGCACACATGTTTCCAATGGTGCGGGGCAATTGGGTAGGAGTTTCATCATTTGGATTATTTGGGGTTCCAAACACCTACAACCAAACTGCTAAGGTCCACTCACAACATGTGGTACTGCCGAGTGTCAATAGTTTTGGTGCCTTCACACTTGAAGGGGTGGAGCCACCCATACAGATTGAAGGGTTTTTCCTCATGGGTTGAGGGGCAGTGGCTCCGGTGGGCTGCAGGGAAATGCTTTCCGATTCTGTTCAGCCTGATTCGACTTTTATTTTTGACACAGTTCAGCCTGATTCGACTTTTACATTCTTACGCCTTCAGCCCAACTGTCAAGAGGTGAAGAGTCAGACGTGGAAGAGAAACCATTTCATCTTCCATAACGGTTATTTAGCCTTCATGGCTTTGTAAAACTATATGTAGATAGTTATAATTGGATATAACATAGATGTAGCTAGCAGAAGATAGACAACAATACATCTCTCTCTCTCAAGTATGATGTGTACGCAATGAAGAGAGTAATAAGATTTTTATTCCAGTTCTACTATCTTTCCTATGTGTCATTGTGTGACTGTTATTTATCATTTTTGAATTATTGTTTAACATTGCCTCCACACATAACATGTGTAGATTCTAATAATTTAGAGTATCGCCCCTGCATATCTCCTTGGATCTGTTTCAGGAAGAACCCTACCAACTTGGCTTTTGTGGAAGCTTCTCTCATTAAAATATGTTAAATTGATATAGTATCCACCAGTAATCATAAAAGGTTAATGGAACTGTGGAGAGTTACATATATTACAAAGGACAAGGGGGTTCACCAAACAACTCCATGAAAAGTTGTTGGCGTAAAAGACAAGGAAATTATTGTCAAATTAGGTTTTAGAAGTTGTTCCTTTTAATCTATTTAATTTAAAACTGGATCGTCTGTTATTGGCAAGCACATAAATAGATTTCAGAGTATGCTAAGTGTGGATCTCATGAGGATGGTTCCAGGTTCTCGTATGTTTTGGTCTACAAAGTGAAATTTGTAGCAATAGATCTCTACAACCATGCTCCCTCAAAATATGATATTTGCATTTATACTGTTATTTCACATGTTTTGCAGCATTGTAAAAAAATTCACATGTAAATCTTTATTTGTTTTGTTGTTTATCTCGCAGGCAGTTATAAATCATTTGAATGATGAAAGTGTTTCAGATCTAGATCGTTTACATCTGGTACTGTTGTATGCATTACGCTATGAGAAGGAGAGCCCAATTCAAGTGGAGCAGCTGGTGCACAAATTATCCTTGAGACCAACCAGATACAAGCCTGGGGTAAGCTATCTTGATAGTTCCTTATCCCTGTATTAATGGAAAATGCTCCATTTATGTTGTCTACTGTATATAGATTGTTTTACTTATGTTCTATTGTTTTGCTTTTGCAGCTTGTTCATTTTCTGCTAAAACAGGCTGGTGTTGAGAGGAGAACTGGTGATTTATATGGGAATCGAGATTTTTTCAACAGAGCTCGCAATATGGCTCGTGGGCTCAAGGTTTGATTGTGTCCATTTGGCAGGGACAATTCTGATTTGGGGTATCATTTTGTTGAAAACCATATAATATCAAGGAGTTGTCATTTTATTTGATCTTTCAAACATGAGTTTTCGATAGGCTTTTGGTAGTTTTAGTAGTTTCTCTAGGAATTTTGTGAAAATTGCGCTTTGTTTTATTGTTAGACAGAGATGTTACTAAGTTCCTTCAAATCTCACTAATATTTGTTTGTGTTTCTTATGAAAGGGTGTTGAAAATGTTTATACTCAGCACCAACCACTTTTGTATAATACAATTGAAAGTATAGTCAAGGGGCGTCTGAGAGATATTGACTATCCATTTATTGGAAACCATTTTCAGCAGGGCAGGTTTGTAATTTTGACTCAATTGCCGAGTTGAGCAGAGAAACAACACCATTAAATTCAAATATGTTTTTTGTAGGAAATATTATGCATATCTCATTCTCACAATTCATATTTCGTCATTGAACTATAGCTATTACTTGATGCAGGCCACAGGAAGTTATCATCTTCATTGTTGGGGGAACAACATATGAGGAAGCACGAACAGTAGCTCTACAAAATGCAGCCAACACAGGAACCCGCATTATCCTTGGAGGATCAGATGTTGTTAATTCAAAAAGGTAAGTCAGGTGAAATCTTCCGTCTTGAAATATTGCTATCTGAAAATTGATAACTACGTTGAAATTGAGATTGCAGATTTTTGAAGGATCTGGAAGAAGCACATCGAGTAGCTCAAACAAGTGTCATTTGATATGAGAACAATTACAATGACAGCGGTTTTCTAGCAGCAAATCAATGAAATTCTTTAGAGTGAATTCTAGGGGCTCGTCTGCCTTTGTATTATTAGTACTTGGACCTGAACCCATGTGTAGAAGAGTGAATTGAAATGCTATTAAAAAGTTGTGTCAATATCTCTTGTGGAGCCACAATTTAGTTTGAAGAGTCAAAATAGAGGTGCAATTGACAAACATCAATACTAAAATGCATCTAATGCCTAAACAGTCTCCTTGTTTGGTTGGATCATCGTCAGAGTTCATGTAAATGCACACAATGTAGAAAGAAGCTAAAGAAGAACAATTGATCGTTACATTGGTCATGCAAAACTGATGTGTAATGAAGAGCGGAAAGATTGCATGTTACTTTTTGAGTTGAATAGATTATTATGTTTTTCTGAAGACCCTCTTTCAAAGTGTTGCATGTTGTAAAGAAAGGAAATTCATAACTTATTTTAGAAGAAATGTATGAAGCTTGTGGGGAGTGTACATTTGGTGGTAATGACTCCCAAGTATTTTTGACTTTGGATGTTTGTTGTGCACTGTGGCAGTTTGAGAGGCTAGTACCATGCTCCATTGCATAATATATGCAATGAAATGGCAAATATTTATTTAAGATTTTAGAACAAGGCACTATGCTATTATAATGATCTATTTTCTGTGTTTTAACAATGGATTATAGTACAACAGATTCTTTAAAAGCCATGTTTTAGAAGAGAATTATAGTATGGAAAATCCTTTGAAAATGGAGCAAATTAGTAAATAAATTGACAATTGGTCAAGTTTAAGATCAACAATGAACCTTTGACTTATGATTTTTATTATAGATGATGATGGTATTCTTGAAGAAGTGCAATTTACACGATGACATGTTATGAATAGCTAATTTAGTGAAATATTGCTATCTAAAAAATTGTTCCTTAATTATGTTGAGTTCAAGACTCATATTTTTTGAAGGATTTGGAAGGAGCATACCCGGCAGCTAGATAAGGCGGAAATCCAAATTTTCTAGGAATGGTGATGATAGAATTTGATGCATTTCAAAATTCATTAACAACGTACAAAAGCGTACAAGGTAGACACTAAAATTTGGTAACTTGTCCTTTTGTAATGTCAAGTTTGACCATGCTCCCTTGCTAAGACAAATGCTCACATTCATAATTATCTCTATAGCTCCTTTGTGACTTGTTTATTTTTACACTTTATTATGTTGTCAATTCAAGAAATATTATTAAATCAAAGCAATAAGCTATATCAATACATCATGCCACAACTTTTTGCTTTGAAGGAAAGTTCTCATGGGCAAAATCGTACACTTTGATTGGGATGTAGGGTTCGGTCCTGACTAGACTTATACGGTCTTGCCCCTTTGCATTTTCCGACTTTGTTTTCAATTTGAATATCTTTATTGTGTCATTTCATCTTTCTAGGGTCAGTCTTATTAGAATATTTCATCTATGGAAGATTATATAAGCAAGTTAATGTCACTTTATAACTCACTTGACACTCTTACAAATTCCTATTGCAAATATCTTTTAAATGTATTCAAGGGTCTCCTAAATCTTCCCAAATCAGTTGCACATCAATTAGAGCAATTCCTACTACATATTTGAAGCACTTGACCAGGGAAAAGAGTCTAGTTTCCTTCATTTCCAAGCATGCAAAGGTCATAGAGCCATGTCTTAGCAAGAACAAAATCACTTTAAGCATTGCCAAAGAGTTTCAAAGAACAAAGGGTTTAGGTCATGTAGCAAAGGCACACCACGTCACACTACTACCGTGCTAGGTAATACTATATAGTTAGCTCGTTATTTTTGTGTCAAAAGACACGAGGGCACCCCTAGGAGGTTGGCTTAGATTGCACTCACACTTACACAAACACTTAGGATAATTACGTGAGGCTTGATCCTATATGATGACATGTAGTGCAACACTTGCATTGGTTCAACAATTACGGTTGACCGCAAAGGGTAGTCCAGTCTCACCGTACATGATTTCTCTTTTTGGTTTATTGATGCTCTAATGAAGGTTATTGTAGGTTGTTAGGATTTCCATTTTGTTGCAAGTGATTACAGTCATCTCAAAGTTGTGTGAACAAAAGCGACATACAATGAAGAGCATTTATAGACAAGCGAAGCACACAAGAAGTTTTAGATCCCAACTATCGAAGTGTCCAAAACCATAAAACCCCATGTCATGGCCGCATAGTTCCGGTCCGAGTTGTAAAGTAGTTGTACGGTTGTGTTCGTGCTCAAATTCTAGTTCTAGAACACTCAATGAAGCATTTGTAGTCTCTAATCTACCTTTTACACATGTCTACACATTTGAATCTTCTTTGTTTTGACCCACATAACTAAGTCTTATTTTCTTCTCATGTATTTGAGCTATTGTTTATTGTTTTCTCAATTGTTACAAGTATTAATATGTTATTATGGTTATGGATGGTTAATTGTAAATTAATTAGATCAGAATAATCCTTTGTTACAAACCCTTATATCATCTTTATTGTTGTGCACTTCCATAACATATAAATTTAATTAGGATGTAAACATGTAAAAGTTTCAATGTTAATCTCAATTACTTGAAAATTTTAGGATTTAAAAAGATTAGAGGGCCTTGAATAAATTTGATCTTTTCCTTGAGACTTTGGGATTTTTAAATTTTATCAACTACCTTAGTTTTGAGTTTGACTTTGTGGGAGTAGATATCAAATGTCCCTTTAATTTTTAGTAGGGGTGGCTTTAAAGAGTTATTGGGAATGGCCAAAAAGTCCTCTAAAATGAAGGGTGCTAATAATGTTAAATTAGAAGTGTTAATTTCCACCCATTTACATGGAGTTACGTAAGGACAACAATGTTCATTTAGTACACTAGATAAACTGAGTTTCAAAATTATATTAAAAATATTATAAGCCTACCATTGAACACAAATGTAAGTAAGTACTAGATGTTGGCATAAATAGATAGTAAAGAGCCATACAAACAAAAATTAAATTTTGTGAGCAGACAAAGTAGAAGTGAGCAAATAAACACAGAGCAAACTTGAATTGTAGCTTTCTTGCAAACCTCAAGAAGATTGTGAAACACTTGGACTTGTAAAATATTAAGATTTGAATGATTGTGGGTGCTCTTGATCAATTATCCAAAGGATGAATGCAAATGCTATGAGCTTCGATACATAAGGATGCGGATGTCAAGTTGGCAGAAGTTGACTAGAATTCGCTCAAAGCTTCCAGGGATGATTTTACAAAGGAATTGCCATTATTTTATAGTTGAGGATGAGACTATGGAAAGTGGATCATAGTTTGACTAAGTTTCAAGTCATAATTACAATTACCTGAAATAGCAAGTAGACTTGACATGTGCAATTGCAGTTTTGAAGGGGCAATGGACATTTGGACTTTATTCAAGGAAAAGTGGTTATACATGCAACTTCATTGCCCCCACCTTTGTAGGATTCTAGAAGTGGAGTCCAAGTGGAATGTGACTAGATAGAATTAATTAAATAATCAATTTAACTAGTTATTAATTGTGAGGAGATAATTAATCATTTAAATAAATAAATGTTAAATTAAATTAGCAATCACATGCGTGCTAATACAATGTGAACGCCAAATAGTATATGTTATTTGATTTAGAGGGATAGTTATTACTTTTGTAGTTGATGTTGATGAGGGGTGTGATTGATAGTGTAAGTGTAGGAGTATAGATGAAGCATTACATTTAAAGGTTCTATCTGTACATTTCAAATTTGTTACAAATTCATACATACACATTTGCAAATCTTATATTATGAGTGGTAGATTTTTGTGGACTATTTTATTTGAACTAAACATGAATACATGAAGACTTCCGTATATTTGCAAATTTTATATCATAAGTGGTTGCCTTTTGTGGCCAATTTTATTTGCACTAAACATGAATACATTTGATATCACTTTGGATACAAGAAGTTTGAGTAAAGTAGTAGTGGAGGTGCTATCAAAGTAGAGGGTAGTATTTACGACGGTTGTTTTTGTTGAGTGATAGTAGTCTTGACTCCTCCTTTCTTCTTCATAACATAATCATTGTACTCACCGTGTAGGATGTCCCACAGACTTCCATTTACCATGTAATCATAATACAACAGGTTTCCATGTGGAGAAAGCAAATATCCATGCAGACTCACAAGATTCCGATGTTTGATGCTTCTAACTCAGTTTCAATCAAGTGCTCGGCGGCAGCCTGCAGGTAATGGACCGTTAATATCTATATAGATAGGCAGCAACCCCAAGCGATATCGCACTCTAGCCCGTAATCAACAATCTTGATGTAAAAGACTTTAATGTCTAACCATTTAAGGCATTTCTGCATGGGGCGCCCGAATTTGTAGCAAAATTGAATCACTTTTAATGGCGTGAAAGATTCCGTCAGTTGACACATCATAGATTTGGAGCTAAATGTGACTATGTTCGAAGAACTCTCTGCCATGTACACAAAAAACAAAATTTAAATGCATTAAAGAAAGAAAAGAAAAACCTTACTAAGTATACCCGTATTAAAGTTTTGAAAAAGAGGAGATGTGCCAGGTTTTAATGATATCTTTGCAGGTTTTGTGGTGTTATTATGAAGTCAGGGACACTAAAGAACAAATGGTAAAGAAAGAAAAAATTGTCAATCACTGGTCAATGGTCACACTATTTCTAAAAATGGAAATTGTATGTTGATATGATGCAATGCTAACTTGAATCTCTGCAACTCATTCACCAGTTGTTGTGATATTGCTAAAAACATGAATTTTGGAAAAATAAATATATTGCTAGTTGTGCATTGATGAGAAGCGTTTTTTGGAGTTTCATGAAATTACATTACTGTGTTTAAATAGTGGGTCTATTACCAGTGGTTTAAAGTTAATATAGCTTATGCAGTCCCTTTTCCATTCTTCTTGTTTCATTGTGTGTTTCCCATTGCAAGATTTAGGTAAACAAACTTGAACTTATGTTGTCTAAATATTATGAGAATTGAACGGGTATTGTTAGTGCAAAATCACAAAGACTCCCCAAATGAGTCGTTAGATCCGCTTTTCTAGGGCGAGTCATTTGGTGTGATTCGCATAACATTGATTTTCCCAAAGTGTGGGGCTTAGAAAACAGAAAAACTCTCCAGATTAAAGGTTGGTTCCTATTCCTCTATTTAGGTGCATACGTGGAAACTTGCGGAGGACCTATTCCTAGACCTAATCTAAGTTTTACCAAGGAGACAGAGATAAAAGGAATACAAGAAATCAAAACTAAGCTACAAGGTGATGCTCCAAGGAATGATGAACATTGGTTTTGTTGATAGACACAAACCAACAAAATACATACAATAATCAAGCATAGATAACCGATTTATAATGAAAGAGCACATGAGAGCAAAGGAGACAAGGATCTAAAATCGATCACAAGCGTGTTTTATTGCTCTGCAGATTGATACAATGCATTACAAATGGCCAAAAGGCATAAAACATATTGCAATTTAAATGGAAGGTCTAAACCCCACGAATTACTTTGCTGCTAGGAAGGAAGGGAGCCTACAAAAACAAAAGAATGCCCAACTCTTTACAATGAGTCTCAACCCTGCTTTTATAGATCCAACACAGAGGGGAGAAAGAGAGAGAAGGGAAAAATAGTTTGAAGCTCAACCACCGCTATTAATGCCTCCCATAAAATCTACCCCCAAATATGTCTTGATTGTATCAATTTCTTATTCGGCACCTCGAAGAAGGAGGAAACAAAGGTGGATCAGATCGAAATCCGATCTAGTTGTTGGGGCAAAATAGATCCTGCATTGATGGCCTTGAAGATGTTTCTCCATTTTTCTCCCACCTAACCTCCCCAAACTTAAAGTCTCAGATCTCCATGGCATAGACGAGGCCGAGATCTTTCCAACGGTGTCATATTTGTAATATTTTGAGCCCTGAGTCGAAATATATGCCCCTTCGAAGTTTGTATCGGATCCATACAAAAGGCGGGAAAATCGGTTTGAAAAAGGCCCCCTTTTCTATATGGGACACGTGGAGGGTTGGCGCTTGTTCGAGGGCGGCTTCTGTATTTTGTTCTTGAAATGGCACAGGGATGACACATGGCTTCCTCCACCGGCTGCTCAATTTCTATGTTTTTGGCTAAGTCCTTTGCTTGGTGGGGTCATATTTCTTGACCGGGGACACGTAGCGGTCTGGCACTCGTCTGGAAACCCTCTCTTTATTCGACCCTTGAGTTAGCGCCATTTGGACACTTGGCACTCTCCGCCGGCCTACCACCATGCATTAACTATTCAACCCGACTTTGTCCCCCTTTTTAAGACTAGACGTGTGGAGGCTCCGCACTTTCTTAAAGTCCGATCAAGATTTACTTTTGAAGGAGTGTCGGGTTGACACTGGAAACCTCTATGGGCTCTTAGACTTTTCAACGACCCCTCTTACCTTTTTAGAACCTCGGCTGGCGGCAACCGGTGCTTATTTGAGCCTCCGCTTTGGATCTCGCCCTGGAAATGCACCAAACGACGTGTGGCGGCTTCATGGCACTTTTATACTTAGCCCTCTTTTTTAGCCCCCCGCCCTATCCGCCTTTTGACCTCTGTTGACCATTTTCTATGTGGAGGGTTGGCGCAAGTTTGAGCTTCCCTTTTTGGATTCAACTTTGGAGAAGCGTCGTGCCGACACGTGGCTCTCTCCGCTTGCCTCCTCCATACTTAGCCAATTTTTGGACTCATTCTGAACTGTTTTGAGCCCGAGACTTTGAATCTTCGTTGTTTCTTCCCTTTCTTGCTCCTGGCTTCTCTGTGACATTGTTCCTCCTTCTCTGACCCTACTTATTCTATTTCTCGAGCCCACCTATAACCTGTTAAATAGATTTAAGACACGATTCACTCGATAGAGTTATTTCTTCTCTTTCTTCTTGCATAGGGTCGTTTAGTCTTTTGTAGGCCCCGCCACTCCATTGTTGAGTCCTTCTGCGACCTATTTGCAAGATTTAAACATGTTTTCTCTTGTTACCTCTGCGAGGTCGTGGTTGATCCAATACTTTGCCCAGGTGAAATGTGGATATCAATTTGACGACTCACAGGGTATCTACCTGCTAGATGAAAAGACCAATTGCCTTTTCATATCCGTTGGGCATGGAATCGAGGACGACGATCCGATGACATCGATCCCGCCTATGATTCATGAGCTTGATCATTGCACTCTCAATTTTCATAATAAATCTCGAAATGATGGTTTCGAGAGTAGAAAATTGTTTTGACCCGAGGCTTCATCTCATTTTCGAATGGGTTGCACAAGAGCAACAAAGTAGCACCACAACTATATACAAAATTTAAAAGCATACATGCTCCAAGTAGAGCATGCAGAGCGTGCAAAGCACTTAGGAGAAAAGCAACCTAAACTACAACAAGACAATGTGCACAAGCACTTAGAGGAATGAGAAACTAAACTAGTATGTACAAGGTGAGAACTTTCCTTCTAGTAGCAATGTTTAAAATAGATTAAGGATTTGAAGCTCACGTAGAAGACGTGGAGCCCGAGCATTAGGAACTACCCCATCTTAGAAAGCGTGACAGAGATCCCCCCTTGTCTTCACACATAAGTGCATAAGCAAAGACTACTTGGGCCGTAGGCACACATCTTAATCCACCTGGTGACCTAGCCCTTGCACTTGGTTTTCCCATATCTGGTAGGACAAGTAACTAGCAAGCTAACTTAGGAAGTAGGAGAGTAGGAGTAAGTCAGGAGCAAGTACATCAATGGTAGGAAAAACGGCTTCAATGTTATTTGGAGGAACATTTTTAGGCGCATCATCTACACAGAACGTGAGCACACATAATGTTGGATTCACCTCTGGAAGTGGAACTACCTCACAGACTGTAGGGGTTTAGTATAGTACTACTATCGGAGCACATGGGAGTACATCTACAAGTCCTAATCCAGCTACATGTGGAGGATCAGGAGGTATAGGTGGTTCTAGTTCTGGTGGATCTAGTGGTTCTGGAGGCAGAGGAAACACAGGAGGTTTTGGATCAGGTGGTCAAGGCCCGTAGCAACCACAAAATATCTATATGGAGATGTCTCTTTGTCTCCCGGAATATAGAGGTATAGAGGATGTTTCCGAACATGTGCATATGTGTGAAATCTTATGGCGTGTGAAAGGGATCATGGCTTCTGAGTGTAAGGCAAGTCAATTTTCTACTACATTACAAGGACGTGCACACAACCGGATAGGTAGAAGCTACTAATAAAACCCTTGTGCATATTATGGAGAAAATGGTCAACAAAACCAGCTGTATTTGGCACTTACAGATACATCCTTCCCTCTGGGCCTATCTAACTTCCATCCACACTCCTACTTGGTATGACCCCATATTCACTCATCTATGGCACTAAAGCCATCATACCTCTAGAAGTGGAGCTTCCTTCCCTGAGAATATCTCTCAGAGACTATCTTGATAAAGATGAGGACTATAGAGTTGCTCAACTGGCAGAGTTGGAACTATTAGATGAAAGGTGTATCAAAGCACTCAATCACCTGAAGGTCTATCAAAATAGAATATCCAGAGGATATAAAAAACGCATCATTCATCAATAATTTGATGTAGGTGATCTAGTATTGAAAGAAAATCAGAAGAACACCATCAAACATAGAGAAAAGAAAGGTAAGTTTGAGGCTAACTGGCTAGGTCCTTATATAGTAGTTGCAAAGTATGGATCAGAGCCTATAAACTTGCATATTTAGATGGTGAAGAGCTTCCAGAACCTATGAACGCCATGCACCTCAAGTGGTTCTATGCTTAAGCATGACGAGAATATCGATAAGAACTAAAAAATAGAAAAACAAAGAAAAAACAAGTAAAAAATGGAAAATTGAGAAAATAGTAAAGAAAAAAACAGGTCATCCACATGTGAAAACCACGCAATTGTGGCACAGTGGGTAGGTCTTTGGGTGAAAACCGGTTTTTCGGCGCTCAAGGAAGATTCACCAAACACAAGTCACTCTTATAGCAGGACGGGTAATCGTCACCACTTTCTAGATATGACTTCCTTTGCTAGGTCTAGGAACCCTACTAAAGCCACCTTTTTCGAACCGTGATCTGGCTTATTTTCTCTTATATATGCGTGAAGGACACTTTGCCTTTACATGCTCCCATCTAATGTTGAGGGAACCTTCACATTTTCACCTTCTTGTACATACATGCGTGGCATTCTACCTTTTGTATATTCCCACATCACGCTAGGGGCATCCACGCTTCTTTGTTCTTGTACATTACTTTCAGAACATGACCTTAGAAAATGCAAAAACATTCAGAAAATAGATATGTAAAAATCTAAACATTCAAAAATATCCCCTTTTAAGGATGAAGCTATGACAACTGCACAACGTTGTCTTAGAAAACAATGTGAACAGTAGCCTTGAAAAACTTATCTTTTTAGATAAACCCAAAAACATTAGAAAATATATCAATGTTGTCCCGCAAAAACAAGGTAATAATTTAATTACTTTTAGTTGTTGGTTTGTATAGTTTTGATTGTGAATACCTTTTCATGTGATGTTGTGACTTATTTTCTTAGCATGGGTTAGATCTTGTTTGAAATAATTATGTATGGCATTTGATTCATTTGTAGCTTGTATGCATTTATTAGGGTTCATTTTACTTAGATTAAAGTGTCAATTTGATCTTTTTAGTATGCTTTATCAATTCATGTGTTTGCATCATAAGTTGTGTTGTGTTGTATAGGTACAATTGTTTAGCTTTGTTAACTTTTGCTTGTGTATTTGTCTCTTGCACAATCATTTGTTATCACATCTATCATCTATCATTCATCACATATAAAACATCATATATACAAAAATGCTAAGTATAACATCATGCATGTATGCTAAGCTAATCATCACATATTGTATCATCAATGGGGGCAAGAGGGGTTGCACATAATCACAAATCTATCCCCCCCACACCAATATCATCTAGTATCATCCCAAGTGCTAGAATAAGAACTCAAAACATCTCATAAAAATCTAAAAACATGTGATACTCTCTATGGATACATCATCAATATGAAAGCATGAAACATACACATCTCTCAATCTAAGGTATGTCACATACATAGAGGAAAGGGAAATCATACAAAGCATAATCATAGTATAACATGACAAAATCATCATCAAAATGTCCATATAATACATGTATAATTGTCCATGTCAATACTCAAATGTACATCATCGATACAATATGCCATCTAAAAAGGGCATGCATCAAAAGAATCGAGCCTTCATCAAGAGGCGTCATCAAAACAATGGTACATAAAACTATACATCAAAATCAACCTTCATAAGAGGCATACATACAATACATTTGTACAAAAGGAGAAGTAAAGAGCTCAACCACAACTCTCGCCCTCACCGGGGCTCCGGGACCATGACCTAGGAGGTCGGAAGAGTGGTGGTTGTGATGGACCAGCACCAGGGGTATCACCCTGTTGTCTAGCTGGTTGTTGTCTAGTTGGCTACTCTGCAATAGGTTGCCGAACTAATCTAACTGAACGGCCTAATCACCGTGACCTAGAGCTTGTCGCACTCACATTTGACTGCTCAAAAGGAACCACTCGTTGCTCTACCAAGATTGCCCTAAAGTAAGCAGTCCTATAATATAAAGCCTCGCCACCGGACCTCATGGCATCACGTATCGATCAACATCTCTAGAAGCAATATCTTCATGTAAGGTGGCATCTTGCTCATCTATCAACCTCCGCCACTCGGCTAAGCTGTCTCGCCTCTGGCGCGGCCTCTCGATCTCTATCTGTGGTAATAACCTTGCACTGGGCTCGTGTTTGATCCCTCTATGTAATAAAGCCCTGTGACTATGCCTGGGCATGGTCCCTTTGAGCAACAACCATCTACACCTAGGTTTGAGACTGATGTAAAAGGATTAGTATCTGAGCCCCCTGTGCGGCCATCTCACTAATCTAACTCTGCCATAGGGTACTATCACTGCCCTGAGTGGCATGTGCTCTAGCCTGATCTCTGTCTAATGTCAAAATATGTACTTGAGCATGTTCCTGATCTCACTTTATCAGTAAGGGCTTGTACATGTGCCCTGGCTGCATCTCTCTCTCCAACCACCTATAACTAAATAGAAATCGTTGTGTTGTAATCTGTGAAGGGCAGCCGCTATCCACCACCCCCTAGAGCATGAGGTGGCAGGCCCTACTCGAAGTACTGCTGCAAAAAGAGGGGTGTATATCCCTGCTGGAATACCTACTGGGAAACTCTATGTCAGCTACCCTAAACACCTGTCTCGGCCTAAGCCTGGGGCCCTGTCCCTATGGCTATTGTAATGTTGGACCCTATCCCCTAGCCCCTCGCATATTGGTGTGAGTCGGACCACTACCATCATCATCATCACTGTCATCACCACCAATGGCTCCACCCTCACCACCACTAGGAGGCCCCACTGGAGGAGCTCTCACACCGGTGTTATACGCCACCCTGGAAACAGTCAATGACATGGAAGCACACCATGGTACCATGGCGCATACTCAGGTGTAGTACCCAGATCTCTAATATGTCTCAGTGGCACCCACATAGTAGGTACCACCTATCGGAAATTGGTCAGTGCTCTATCTCGGAAATCTGTGGACCCATATCAACATACTCTCGGGCTGCGTGAGCATACCACCTATCTGGCCCAGAACATCCTAGGTAATGCCAAACTACCTCTGACACCAATCCACCCTATATAACTCCCGCATATAGCTACAGCTACCTAATATAAAATGCTCCACTATGGCAGTACTGAGCTCTAAACCATCCTCGGGCCACTGAAATGTTTGTAAGGCCTCCAAACCATGGAAGCCTATTGTAACTCATCAAGCTCACGGTGATAGTGATATGCATCCCCCATATATGGCCACACATCATCCCCTATCGGGACCCAACCCATCGTAGAAGGCTCCTCGGGAGCCCAAACTCTCAAAACACCTAAGGGGCGACCAATGGCAATGTGGTCCCATGCCCAAATCTGAAGCAAGCGGGCTGGTCCTACCATCTTCTAATGGTAGTAGGTAATCAAGTGAAGGTCCCAATATAGATGTGCTAGGATGCACTGACCCCAACAGTAGGTCTCTCCCTCTACCAAACCGTATCACTCTAAGGAGGCCAAGCGGAAATGAAGCACCGGTCTTGTCAGGGAGTAAGACTCCACTGACGAAGGCCATCATATAAACCACTACTCAGTCTAGCTCTAAGTCCTCAATACACCGTGATAGCCTAATACTCATCCTACGTTGTGGTATCATCAGACACCAAACAACTCTACGATATATCGTTGAATATCAGTCCAATGGGCTCATAGATGGATAAGATGCCCCTGAATCGGGACCCACATAATATGCCACACATCCTCGAGAGTAATCGTGATCTCCTAGTTGGGAAGCCGAAAGAACTCGACTCATTGTGTCATCGCTCTATTATAGCTGTCAAAGGCCATGATCTAATGTGATCTGGGGCATATCCGCCACATGAGCCAATCCCATAACATATAGAAGGCTATCCAATATCGCTCTATCATCATCGTCAAACTAGGCCTCTATCGTCGCTAGCTAACCATATCGCTCACGGGTCTGCAGGACGGGTAGTATACGCTACAAACAAGAAAACACACATGTATCAGTTAAACATTTCTATCTACTTCTATCTAAAAATTACTGGTAGGTCACCATTCTTCTATCTTATTTCCTAGAAATTTTCACTTTCTTCTAGTTTGTCTTCTTTTCTCCTTGGCCATTTGGCGGAAGGGAGTTCTGCCCCCTTCTCTCGACGCTGCATGCCCATCCTAACGCATACGCGCCTATCTCGGTGCGTACGTGCCCCTTTGTTTTTTTTCACCCATCCTGACACCTACATGCCCAGTTTGACATTGATGCGCCTGTCTCTCGCGCGTATGCACGCGCGCATCCCCATTCCCCACCTGCATGCGTATGCGGCCCTTTTGACGAATGCGTGTATACACACCTGTCTTTTTCCTCTAATGGCACACGTGCGCGGATCTATTTTTTTTTTGATGGATACGTGTACACGTACCCATTGGTTTCGACACATGTGCATACACGTATATGTAATCGATGCACGCGCGTGCACGCATACGTCGAAATTCTTCTATCTAGCCTAAAATCCCTAAAAGTGCATTAAATGTGTAATTTACAAGGAGGATAGGCCACTCATGTAGGGTCCATCCATTGGGTCTCGCATGAACTCTCGGATGTGATCTGCTCATCTCCTCCTGCTCGGTAGTCTCGCCATCTCACTCTAGGGTTGTCGCTCTCACTCGTGGTAAAAATTCGCAAGAAATTTGGTAGAAATGAACTAATCGTGATTGATTTACCCCCCGGGTGGGTATATTAGGTTGTCGCGATGCCCCCAAGGCATGTTTTCTCTGCATTGTGATCATTCTAGCCCTTCTTCTATCCGCCGAGATGATTATTTTTCTATTAAAATAATTATTTTTACTCATTTTTTAACGTTGGGGTAGTTAGTGTCACCCTACGGTCATTTATTCATTACACTGGAATGATTTACGCATATTTCAGGCATCATTTCTTACAATTTTTCTTCTATTTTTCACCTGTCATGATGATTATTTTTATTAAATAATTATTTTTGGCTTGTAATTCTTCTCGCGGGCCACTTTCTATGCTCCCTAACGCCTTTGCCTTTGCCTTTAGGTAGTTGCGCATATTTTTAGGAGATATTTGATCTCTTATACAAATTCTGCCAACCAATCAAAAAATCTAAAAATTGTAAAACCATTTAAAAAACCAAAAACATTGAAATACTTCAAAATGGACTAAAAATTGGTAAAACGCTCATTTACAGCTGAAATAAGTGTCTCTCGCATGGCACTCATCCTATATCTTGCTGACGTTTTCAAATATTTTGAAACAATGACTCATAGATCATCTAAATCTTCAACACATCTACAAAAGCTACGCTACTTACTTCGTCTGTACTCTGGGGCACTCTCAGTTGCCTAGTACTATTTTCGTCATGCACATTGCTTTTTCACTAGACCCAAGTGTCCTCCATCTTTTCCCTTGCATATACACATTTCTTGGGGCATCATCCTTCACCCTTGTCATTTATCAAAACATTTGGGACTACATCTCGATAACAAAATATTTGTGTAACTATCTTGAACGTTGTTGGTTTAAGTGTGTGTGATTGTACTTATTTCCCTATTAGGTGAGATTGTTTATTTCTCGTATTGCATTGCATTCGTGTATGTTGCATAGATTCTATTGTTTTTAGCATAGGACGGTTGTTTGTATCTTGGCTTTTCATGTCATTTTACGCCTCCGTCATATGCTTACATTTTAATAAGGACCAATGATGAGGATTCTAAGCAAAATTATGATTATGTATTGTTTCTATAAAGCACTGGTTTGTGGATAGCTCAATATCCCTTTCTTCTCGCTTTCTCTCCTACTTTATTTTTGATTGTCGATCAAGTTTCTCCATCACCCCATCGACACTCGAGGGGCATCCTTCATCCTATTAATTTTTCTTCTACCCCTTCAAAATTTTCTACTCGTTTACATTTGTCTACTTTCTTTGAAGTGACGTAGCTTACGTCACCCCAAAGAGGGGCAAATGTAGACACCTGTAGTTTGATCAAAGCACTATTATTTCTAATATTGCACTTACTATTCTCTTCCTCACAAATTGAAGACACCTCATCAGTTAGATCTATCTAACTCCCCTCTTACGACACTCTTTTGGTCATATTTCCTCTTGTACACTAATTAAATAGGTTATAATAACCTCTTCTTGGCTAATATTCTCTTCTTTACCACCTCTATTAGCTCCTGGAATATCAATCCACTTCATTGGATTGATTAGGCCTTTCAGAACCCTCCTAGAAACCTAATTTCTCTCTAAATAGGATTAATTACCCTCTAAACATGGTTAGCTAGTCTTAACCATGATCAACCTCTCTCTAAACCTAGTCAAATCTTACTTTGACTTGCTAATTAACTTGTTGACTTCCTTTTAGTCCCACATGCACCAAAAAGCCTCCCATTTCCCAAATGGAAAACTATAAATAGCCTACTACCCCCTCTCATTTCTAAGAACACTTCTTCCCTCTAACCTAAACTATAGTATTATTGTTAGGATTAGGACCTTTATTGAGCTATTTGCTTTGCTTTTGCATTTCTATCACATAACATGGAGTAAATGGGAAGAACCATTGGCCTTGAAGCCATTAATGGTGAGATCTCATTCTCTTGAAGCATAAACTAATTGCTTAGATCCTTTTAGGTTCATTTACTTTAAGCTTTCAAGAATAGAGGTTAACTTCATTTGTTTAAATTGCTTGTTTACTTCAAGTTAATGCATACAAATAGGATTCCTTGCTCATTTCTTATCATATGGTCCATTGAGGGAATTTTGCACAAAGCTTTGGGGTTCTTAAGTGTTTCTTACCCCATTCAATAACTCTTGCAAAACCTTTCATTGAATACATCTTGTTACTATAAAATTTGCCAGTCCACGACCCATGATATCAAGATTGCCGGCTAATTGGTCGAGATCCAGGATGCTATAGACATTTAGGTATGATAGACAAGTGTAATGGATAACTCTAAGAACAATAATGAGCACCATGATCGAGATCATAATCAAACGCACTATGACAAAAATGAGGGTCTTTTGAAGGAGGCCGTGGAAGAGGACGTGGATATCACAATGGATATGGAGGACGAGGCCGTGGTGGAGGAAGAGGTGAGTTCCCTCGTGGAACATGTTATACATGTAGATCTCCTGACCACTATAGGTGTGAATGTCCTCAAAATATTGCATGTTCTTTCTATGGAAATAACCATAGCTATAAAGAGTGCCTGGACTTATATGAGCATCTAAGTAAGCAGCATAAGCAAGAAAACAAAGGCTTCGGGATGGTTAGAATCTAGCGCATGGTAAAAGATTAGTGGATGCCCAAGATAGTAGGACCTAAGGCATCAATAGTGAAGATTACTACATGAGCTGAAGTGGCGCGTGCAAGAAATACATTGCACTGAAGCCTCACGATCACCAAGGAGGAGGTTTTGCATGTAAGGTACCTAGATCTTGCTCATCAAAAGGAAGTTTACTAGGATACCATGGAAGTGCTAAGGAATCTTCATGGTGAGATACAAGATTAAAAGAGCGAAGAAAGCATCGAGATAGTCCAAACTAATATCAATGAGCTAAGAGAAGTGTTCAAAATGTTGCGCCAGGAGAACATCATTCCACTATTAGGAAGTTGGTTAAAATGGAACACTCCACGCGTAAGTATTGAGACCGAACGGAAGATCCTGCATGTGAATCTTCCCTCCGATAGCATTGACTATGATAAAGAGATCACTCTGAATGTTGTTGTAGATGGATGGTTATTGAGCAATATTTTGATTGACATAGGTGTGGAAGTGAATGTGCTTACATTAGATGCATGGGTACAAATGGGGAGGCCTCCATTGTAGCCATCATCTAATGTGTTGTTTATGGCAAACCGAACTAAGGCCACTCCCATAGGAGTTTTAAAGGATGCATCTATAACCATACAAAGGGCCAAATTCACTAGGGATTTTGAGGTATTAGCACTTGCGAGAGCAGCACAGTTTTCCAACCCCGCTTGGATGCCCTTGGTGTTATGCGAATAATGTTGACTTGAGATTCAATAAGGGGTATATCAGCTTTGAGAACAAGGAGGAAAGGGTTGTGATACCTTTGACAAATGGGAAGTCTACACCCTATGTTGAGCCTCTAAGTGAGGAGGACTTAAACAGAATCTATGTACATGTTATTCATGACCTAGAGGTCAATGATCCATCAAAGGAAGGCATCCTACAGTGGGAGGATTCTCACTCTATTAGTGATACTACGAGTATTGCTTATGATAATTGGGCTCATGGTACATATGAACTAGTAGGACGTAAGGTAAAAAGCGCGGTTGCTCGCAAGAATGGACTTCATTCTATTCGACGATAGGTAGCGCAGTACCTTGGTATACATGATCAAAAGATCTTCTGTATTCTTACAAGCCATGGAGGCACAGTGGATAGACCAGGTCAGGAGAAGAGACATGTTAGCATATGTCTTATGCGGGACAGCTGAGCTTTGGTGGGTAGTTCATAAAGATAATCTTACAAAATGGAATGAGATCAGAGTCACCCTATCTACTAGGTTTGTAAGGAGAAATGCACCTACGCAAATCTACACTTATAATGGTGATCAACCTGCTCAATGCCACATTCAGTAGTGTGAGAGACTTTGGACAATGGGACAGAAGCATTACCACCGTCACTATGGGTACATAGATTATACTCTACTCTACAAGGATGCGCACGTGCAGTATGTATACGTCGAACTACACCGAGAGACTGGGAATTGGAAAAATTTGACTGTAAGAATGATCTAGACCTTTGACTACTTTTCTTCCCAACCTCCAATAGAAGAGGCATTAAAATTTGTTAAGTGGTTAACCATGGGAGATAGTGCAAAGGTAGAGGAACTCATACAGAATTATTTGGTGAGACAGAATCAGGCGCGCATTTTGAAGAAGAAGGAGAAGACTTCATATTGCTTGAACGATCCTATCTTGAGAAAGAAAAAGGAAATATGGTTTACATCGTGGATGATGAGGAAGTTGAGAACCGGATATTGAACATTCACAAGGGGTACACGAGGTCTTGGACAACGCAGAAAAGGATACACATGCCTATCATGAACCCATGAAGACAAAGAAGGTCAATATAGGATTGGAGGCTGAGCCTAAGGAGGCCATAATTAGAGACTATTGGTCAGACTCAGAGGTGGCAAAGATTATTGAGTTACTATGGGATTACCAAGACTTATTCCCTCGAGGGTATCATGAACTTAAAGGTGTGCATGAATCACTTGGGGAAATGAAGATAAAACTTAAGGAAGGTACGCGTCCAATGAGAAAGAGACCTTAAAAATGAATCCTAATTTGCGCGAAAAGGTAAAAGAAGAAATTGATAAAATGTTGAAGTTTGGAATCATTCGACCTTTGGATGAGTCAGAATGGGTTAGTCCAATGGTGATCAGTATCAAGAAGGATGGTAGAATTCAAATATGTGTGGACTACAGGGAGCTAAATTCCACATGTGTAATAGACCCATTCCCTACACCATTTATTGAGGAAATACTAGAGGGAGTTACAGGGCGCAAAATATATTCCTTTATAGATGGGTTTTCCGAGTATCATCAGGTTAGGATTGCTCAGAGGATCAAGAAAAGACAACTTTAATTACTAAATGGGGTAATTTTTCCTATATTGTGATGCCTTTTGGATTGAAAAACACGCATGTTGTATTCTCGTGGATAGTTGTTCAGGTAGTCAAATATTTTATTCACAACTTCTTACAGGTCTACCTCGATGATTGGACAGTATATGGGCTTGTTAAGGATTACTATGACAATCTGTGCTTAATGTTTGACCGTGCAGGCAATTGAGTATCTCTTTGAACATTAAGAAGTGCATATTTACTACACCTTTTGGAATACTATTAGGACACATAATCTACAAGGAGGGATTGTTTGTTGATCCAACTAAGGTTGCAGTCATTTTAGGGTTGGAAGTACCTACCAGTCAGAGTGAGGTGCATGGATTTTTAGGTCACACAGGATATTATAGAAAATTCATCAAGGGATATGCCAAAATTTCTGCACCTCTAGAGGAGTTACTGAAAGGAAGAGGTACATTCTATTGGGGAGAATCGCAGCAACACGCATTCAAAACATTGAAAGAGAAACTTACTACCGCACCTATCCTACGTTTTCCTTCATGGGACAAACCATTTCATGTACATGTGGACGCCTCTAGCATGGCCATTGGCATTGTGTTAGCTCAACCTGGAGAAGGTATTGTCGATCATCCTATCTACTTTGCTAGTAGGAAGTTGACTCCTACTGAACAGAATTATACAACTACAGAGCGCAAATCTTTGTCCATGATTTATGCATTGCACAAGTTTCAATAGTATTTGCTAGCTACACCATTTGTATTCTATACGGATCACATGACATTGAAGTATTTGGTGAACAAACTCGTCTTACAAGGGCGCATCTACAGATGGGTACTCCTATTTCAAGAGTTTGATTTCACAGTTGTGGTGAAGCCAGGGAAGAGTAACTCAAGACCAAACCACTTATCTAGAATTAACTCAGGGGAGGAAGCATAGACAATAAAGAAACCATGTCGATGCACAGCTTATATAGGTTAAACGCGCACCATCGAATTAGAAGACATTATTGTCTTTCTATGGACTAGTGTGGCACCAAAAGGAATGAAGGCATTAGAAAAGAAATAAGTTGTTATACTGCAAAGATCTGTTTATGTTGATTAGTGGTTACCTATACAAGTTAGGAAGAGATGAAGTACTACGCCTGGTGTGTATTAGATTATGAGCGCAAGGATATTATGGAAGAAGCCCATGGTGGTATTGCGGAGAGGCCATTATGCAGTGATGCAACTCGCTCTAAGATCCTACTCGTTGGATTATGGTGGGAGACATTGTATAAAGATTGTAAAGAATATTGTAAGGCATGTGACCATTGTCAGCACCTAGGAAAACCAGGACAAAGAGATGAAATGCCACTGAGACCTATTATCAGTGCCAAACCATTTGAGAAATGGGCCATCGACTTTGTAGGACCTATGTCACCATATGCGCGCAAGACCTGGATCGCGCTATATCATTACTTGCAAAAATTATCTCACACGATGGGCGAAGCAAAGACTTCACCTACGAAGGACTATACAACAACTCCAACAGCTAGGTTTCTATAGGAGAATGTTCTTACAAGATATGGATGTCCTTTAAGTTTGACAAGTGATAGAGGTACACACTTTTTAAACGAAACCATCAAGATCCTATTAGATGAGTTTATGGTTTCCCACCATAAGACTACACCTTACCACCCTTATGCAAATGGAACTACTGAGGATTTCAACAATATTTTGAGCTAGACATTGAAAAAAATTGTGATGTTGGAAGAAAGGATTGGGATGATAAAGTGCCAGCTATTATTTGGGCATATAGAAAACTTATAAGAGATTGAATAAAGCCGCACCGTTTCGCTTGGTGTTTGCACTTTGAAGCCGTTCTCCTATAGAATTTATGTTACCTTCTTTGTGCATTGCGCATCGCTGGAGGTCTAGATGATGAGCAGGCTTTAGAAGAGCGTATTGAGAAGATGATTCAACTAGATGAGCAACGAGCCATAACACAATGGAGTCAGAAGCAGGAAAAGGCCAGGTAGAAAGCATGGCATGACAGAAACATAAGGGATAAGAAGTTTGAGATTGGACAAATGGTACTTCTCTATGACTCTAAGTTCTTGCGCCATCTAGGAAAACTTAAAGTACATTGATTGGGGTCGTATGTCATCACTTACATATTTGAATCGAGTGCTTTTCAATTAGAAGCACTTGATGGAACACGACTACCCAGTTACTTTAACGGAGTAGGTTGAAGCCCTACTATAAATAAGTCTTCTTGGTGTTTGTAATAAGGCAGCATTGCCATTTAGATTAGGTTTCCAATCTGTATTTTCTTAATGTATTTCCTTCATTGTCGCTATGCTTTGTCAATTTAGTTGTTGTTATTGTGTAATAAGCGCATTTGTGCGCATGAAGTCTAATTACTATGTGAATAATGTTTATGTGCAGAGGACTACATATAATTTTTAGTGTGGGGTGATTGTAGTTATCCAAGAACAAGACTCGTGGGAATTGAAAGGTGAAAGGAATAAGTCTTCTACAAGTGTTCTTTAAGTTAAAAGAAGATTGCTTCTCAAAAGTGACCAAGGATAGAGATGAATGAAAGGATAGTATAATGCGAGGTAAGCAGAGGCCATGATAACTACCAGGAGAAGGTATAGTGACGAGGTACTTGGGCACAAGGGCGCGCATTGAAGAGAAGTCTGTGACCAGAGGGTAGGAAGGCGTGCTAGAAGGTTATAGCTAGGGTGTGAAGATGTATCACGTGGAACAGACAAATTTGGTCAATGACCGAGAGGATATTTGGTAGGTGAAGGAGTAATAAATGCATCAAAATTTAAAAATTATATAGGGATGGGATGAAAATTCATTTTTACTATTACATTAGGAGTATTTAAGGAAAGAGCTAAGTGTGAAGAGCCGAGTGATCGAGTTAAAGTGCGAAGGGTGTGAAACAAAGTGTGACAAATAGATCTATGTGAAAAGAATCTCGTGCATCCCCAGTGGTGAAGAGTTTGAGAAAAGCAAGGCAACGAGAGAGGAGTTAGGGCATGAAGTTTCCACCTAGGACACGATTCAATCGAGCTAGGGTTTGACTCACAAATTGTAGAGTTAAAGAGGAGACGATTATAAGGTAAAAATGGTACCTAAGAAGGCTTACTGCAAGTGCTCCAAGAAGAATTGAAGAAGGTGGATCATGCCTTAAATATATGCACAGCTCCAGAGGTGTTGATCAAGGTAAAGACTCGGAAGAAGATGATGTAGTCTAGAAGGCTATGAAGGATGATACCTTGGGCTGCACATAGCGGTTAACACTCATAAAGCAAAAGCGTGAGGCCCTAGAACATCACAAGAGCCACACAAGATGTTGGTACCTAGATTTAATATCCTTCACAACTTGAGCAACATCATGGATTTTACAAGACACTTAGAGGTAGATAAATGATTTATATGTCATTTTGTAGTTGGGGAAGCAATTTATCTAACTTGTTAGCACTCAGGCTTTGAAGAAGTGGGTAGCACCTTGAAAGGATTTTGATCTAATCCTCACTATTTTAGGTTGTGCCTTTCAACCAAGGTAAGAGAACCTATATTGCAGCCTCTATTTTGTGAAGGAGGTGGAGATATCCTTATACTGTGCATATTGTATGGAGATGGCCTTGGGAAAACATGATCAATTTTCCATTATTCAAACTCAATAGACTGTCACTACTAAATGATGGAAATGCTTTCAAGACAAGGCTGAGGCTGCTAGAGACATGGTATGATCCTAATTTGCTTTGTGCATTTTTGTAAATGGATTGTATTCTTTTATTGACACACAATGCAATGTAGGGGTAGTATGGGGTAGGATTAGTTATTTTGAATGAATTTTTGGTGGGAGATTTTAGACAAGACTAACCAGAATTTGCCAAATTCTTTGAGGACCTTTGCAAGAAATTTATAACACCTAAATAGTAGAATGCTTCAAAGGGGTTAAGGTACTCCTTCAACCAGGATATGTGCACCAAATGGAGGCCCAAATCTACACTCTTCCACACAATCTTTGACAACCTGCCACAAAATCTTGAAGCAGATGAACCAACAAAGTATCCAAAATCTCTATTTTATCATGACCTTAGGTACACCCAATGGTTTACAAACAATCTCATAATTCAAGGAAGGTAAAGTGATTTTAAATATGTTTATCTCTTTATCAGATGAAATCTCTTTTGAATGTGAGACTACAGATGCCACTAAACTATCAATAAGAAATGATACCATGTATGATCAAGAGAGATTTTAAACACAAGACTGCAACAGGAGCAAGAAACACAAATTGAAAACATTCTAAAACATAAGTGCATGCAAATTTTGCCAAGAGATAACACAAAATAATCCAAAATGACCAAATTTATCAGTAGGGGAATGTTATAAGAACAATCTTAGAGCTTGTTGATGGCTTTACAACTAAAACCAACTCAACATGATACAAATATGATGTAAAAAGGAATTAGAAATGGTTCTCAAGCAGTTTCTCAGAGAATGGGCTTCTTCCCATATTTTTCCCATGTGAAATTCTAAGTTTCTCCAACCTTTTGCATGTCTCAAAACATGCATTATATAACTTTCAATTACATTTGATCCTTCTTTCCCAAGAAAAGAATATGCCCAACATCAAGTTTGTTACAAAATTCCAACATGATTCGTAGATAGGGACATTTAACAAATTTACAACAAGAGTTTCCAGGTGTTTCTAAAATGGTGAATCATTACAAATCCTTCATCATTATCCATTTTGGAGGCACGTTTTTCATTCTCCAAGCATACATACCCCTTTCATTTCATCATTTCATCCTTATCATTCCAAAATTTGATTCTGCAACTTTATAATTTGATATTTCACGTTTTGCATGGGCCTGAGTAAAAATTTATTTCAAAAACACCTCAAATCTGCAAATTAATCCCTAAAACCACTTGCATTGATCTTTAAGCACAAAGGACACAAATTCACCAAAAATTCGATGAAAATGATGCAAAATTTACATTTCCACACTTCCTGGAGCAAAAATGGCGGCCAAATTGAAGAATGTACAGTTACCATTGATTTGCTCTTTCTCCTTCAATCTGGGCCCTCCACATGTCAAACTATGATTGGGAATGAATTCGGGCTCACTTTTTGACCTTTTAACATTTTTGAAAAAATGGAAAAATTGACCTTTTTCTCCACCCCTCCACCCTTGAAATTTGGTGATGACACGTGGCATATGGTGGGTCCCATTGGGATCGTGGCTCAATTCTGCACATTTTGACCCTTTTTTGGAGTTTGGAAAATTTTCACTTTTTTCCCCACGGGCCCGCACCTCCACCTCTGTCCTTGACACGTGTCATCCTCTCTATCGCTAAAAATCCATGGGCTTATTTCATGTTTTAGCACCTTTTTCACCAAGGGAAATTTTTCTCATTTCTCCCCACGGGTCCGCGCCTCCGATCCCATCCTCGCCACGTGTCCTATTCTGATTTGTCATGGAGCCATGCCTCAAATCTTCCATTCTAAGTCTTTTTTGCAAAAGGGAAAAAATTCCCTTTTACCTCTCGCCAACCCACTCTGCCTTCACCACGTGTCTCCCCATGGCTTCATTCGGACCCGTGGCTTAATTCTTTGCTCTAAGTCTTTTTGACCAAAAGGGAAAAATTTCCCCTTTTCTTCCACGGCCCACACTTCCTCCTACACCCACCACATGTCCACCCCTTGCTCCATTGCAGACCCATGGGCCTTTCTTCTACTTTTCTCCCTTTTCGCCAAAAAGGCAAAAATTGCCTAAGTTCCCCACCCGCCTTCCATCCCACCTTGGCATAAGAACATGACACGTGTCCTTCTGCGGAGTTGTGGGGGTAATGTTGATTTTTTCCCAAAGCCAAAAAATGCCAAGTTTTTCAAAGAAACCCCGCCGATCCTTGTCCAACCAGATGTGGCCACGTAGGAGACGTCGTTTGAGCTTAATTTTGACAGTCAAATGACACCCGTACGACCATCAAAAACATAGAATTTGCTAAGGACGCCCAAATTCAAATTTTTCATCATGGGTAAAGGATTTTTTGGTCAAAAAACATATGGGAAGTGGTTTTAAGCAATTTTCGACCATGGGGAAGGATTTTTGAGGGAAAATAAGTACAAAACGAGAAAATTCGAGCTCCACAGCCGGGAAAAAGGAAAAAACGACAGAGGCCTGTGGATTTGGAAATTTAGGGCATAAAATAGAGCCTACATGTATTTTTATTTCAAGTTAGGCCAAAATAATAAGTTTATGGGCCATTTAAAGCATTCAATCCAGATGGGGAAACTTGCAGACCACCAAACTCAAAGAAAAACATTTTTTGAGCATGTAGAACAAAGGGGAAAGATGGGAAAATAATAGAGGATCAAAATGGACACCAACACAAGGAATGATTAGATGAGCTTGGGAAACTCATTGCACAAAATATGGATGCACTGGAAGGACAACATACTACAATGTCCAACATTATGTTGGTATTACAAATGAAAAAGGTGAAGTTACCCAAGATGAACTGGAGTCTATTATTGTGGATGTACCAGAGCAGGCAGAGAAAGCATTCACCGAGTGGCAGGATTTGGAGGCCGCAATAAAGGAAGAGTATCCAAAGTTGATCCTTCAAACTGATACAATGGAGGCTACCTCATAAAACATTCTTTATTCATCTACATTCTTTCTTATTCTTTCCATTCAACATTCTTTACTTCAATTTTTGGAGATACCCATTTCGGGCGACAATGAGATTAGTGTGGGGTAATGTTGATTAGAGAACACTTGATAGAACTCACACAAGAAGTCTACATGGGAAAACAGGCCAGGTTTAAGGGCGCAAATGGATAGGAAGAACCCGTGCGCGGAGGGCAAGTTCAACATTCAGGACTTAGTCGATTTTGAGCATGAAGACCTATTTTTAGAAGATGGCGTGTGGAACACACCAACAATGCAGAGACGTGTGTGCCACACATTGTCTATCTTTAGAGGATCGGATCGAAGCATTTTACATGTAAACAAGTTAAGAATAGGATTATCACTTCAATTAACTATAAGAGGTCTATAGATAACACACTTGCATGTGTGGCTATGCCTATAAACGATGTGTGGCTATTAATAGCATGTGGCCTATTTTTGGAATAGATAAGCGGTGAAGGGCAAGTCCCCACCCTATATAAATGATGTGAAGCACTTAGTAAGATATATAGATATACAGAGATAGAGAAGAGAGATATATAGGTATATGCAGAGCATAAGAGGTAAGCATAGAGAGATATGTGCATATGATTGGATTACTATATCAGATCCATGTGCGCATTGGTATAGAATGCCATTATTGTAAGGAGCTTCTGTGGTTATTAATAGATAGAAGTTATTGGTTGAATCTAAGTGTCATTCTTGTGTGTAATTGAGTAGTGCATGTTCTTGATTCAATCATGATTATCATTTAAGCTTGTTCTTTCTTAGATCTGAATATGACATGCCTTGTAGAATGAGGGATTAGTTATGGATCTATATGTTTCTACCTTCATCACGCTAACATCCTACTACAACAACCCTAAAGAGGGACCTGGTACCTTTGTGCACTTTGGGTGAGCGCTCAGTCTAGGTTGAGTGATGTGCCAAGTGTCTAGGGTGTTATCTTGGTAAATTCTAGGTTGCATCAAGAACAGATTTGATATGAAGTTTTATTCTCTTTTTACATTTTTAAATTTTTCTAAACTTTGGCATATGAGAATTTTAAATGGACTCATCAAGAAAGAGGTTCATGTTTATTAAATATGAATGGTCCTAACTTACAAGACTTGGGAAAATGAGATCCAAGTCAACAAGGTGAATCAAAAGATTCAACAAAACTTGATTTACGAGACTTGAATAGACAAGGTCCAAGTCAAAGGAGAGAATCGAAAGATTTGATAGGTCTTGAAGTAAGAGACTTGGGTAGACAAGATCCAAGTCAATAAGGTGAATCAAAAGACTCAAGGAGTCTTAATTTACGAGACTTGGGCAAAAAGGTCTAAGTCAAAGAAGAGAATCAAAAGATTCATAGGTCTGAAGTACGAGACTTGGGCGATTTATATCCAAGTCAAAGGAGAGAACCAAAATATTTGATAGGTACTAAAGTATGAGACTTGGGTAGAAAATATCCAAGTCAATAGATGTATGATTGGATAAGTCTTCAATGAGATCGAAAGACTTAGTCACCTATGTGATGTCAAAGGAAGATTGTCATGTGGAGAATATGTTGAAGTTCATATTCACTTATGAGTGGAAGAATGCGAGGAAAGAAGGATTGATATCTAGATGTATATCTAAGATTCCTTATAGGCCATAGAGAGAAAATATTCAATATTGCTCCTTCGAGGATGTGGATTAATTTTTTAACAATACATTTGTAATTAAAGCTTGAAAAGGTTGTGTAAGGATATTCTTGGATATACGCACCTCGTATATTGTACACAAATGGATGTTTGGAAATGTAGGAATCATCGTTGATGAGATTCTGCAACATTGATCACTTGAGGCATAATGAACACAAAAGGTTGCATTGTTGCAAGTGTCCAATCTTGTTGTTGTGTCTCTACAATGAAAAACTAGGGATGTTCGGCATATAAACCAACATTGACATAATAGAATAAAACTCAATGGTGCTTGATGATGGACACTCTTCTATAGAGTCTTCATGTGTATCAAATGAATTTTTGAAGCAAGTTCAAGCTCTCATTTGATGTTGGAAGGTTTTTATCTCAGAAATAAGTTCAATGTCTATTTGAACTACGAAAGAAAATATAGAAAAGAAATTGATTTCTTTTGAGTTAGAGATACTTGACCTTTATTGTCTTAATCTCATTGAGTTTCAATATGTACAAGATTTGGAACAACATTCAACATTTCATTAAAAGTTGTGTTAGTTGACGTGTTTTCGGTTGTAATAGCTTTGTCGTCAATTTATATTTCAATGAATTCATCGTCAATTAAGTCTTGGACATAATGGTAGAGTCATACACATTTATCTGTAGAGTGGCCATCAATGCGATGAAATTCATAGTATGTATTGGGTTTGTACCAATATGGCTTAGGTTCCCCTTTGAAAAAGGTTTTGTAATTAGATATTTCATCATTCTAGCCTTTACTAATTGACAAAAACATTGGCGTTTAACTTTGTGTGGAGTAGTGTCTTTTCTAGGTTGTATGATTGGATTTTTGGTTGATTTTTCATTAAGGTGTGAAGCCACATAAGAGAGTTGTTTTTTCATCTCAGTAAGTGTTTTTAGTAACTCGTCATTTGATGTCTTGTGTGAATCCACCATTTTTGAAAGAGAGGGAAAACAAAGAAAGATGTGATAGATAACTCAACCCTTAACAAGGTGAATACTAAGATAGAAGAGGGGAAAATGTTAGAATGCTCGACCCTAGAAAAATGAGTGCTAAGAGGGAGGAGGTGAAAATATTAGTTGATTTCCCAACTCTTAAAAAATGAGTGTTAAGATAGAAGGGAATAAAAGGGAGTAGATGTGTTGAACTCTTTAAAAAATGAATGTAAAAAGAGAAGAGGCTTAATGAGGCTAGTTGATCAACTCCTAACAAAATGAGTGTCATGAGAGACTAAAAGGTTCGAAAGGTCCACTCGAACAAGATAAGTGTTAAGAGAAATAAAAGGGGGTGACTTCTCAACTCTTAACAAAATGAGTAGTGTTAAGATAAAAGAGGGAATTGAAAGGTTATATTATAGGACTCTTAACAAAATGAGTGCTAAGAGAGATTAAAGGGTTGGAAAGGTTCCTCGACCCTTTACAAGATGAATGTAAAGATGAAAGAGCTGAAAGAGGTTGGCTTTCTCAACTCATAACAAAATGGGTGTTGAAAGAGAAGAGACTTGAAAATGTGATGAATGAGCTCGAATTTTAACAAGATTAGCGTTAAGAAGGAAGAGACTCAGAAAGGCGAAGAGGGTGATCAACTCTTAATAAAATGAGTGTTAAGAGATGAGACTAAACAATGGAAGGGGGCACTCAAATAACAACAATGTGAATGTTGAAACAAGAAGTGAAGAAATGATGATGAAAAGGTCCAAATCTCACGAAAGTGAAGATAAGAGACGAAGGGAAAGTGATTGATTAAGGATCTCAAATTATAGCAAAGTGAATGCTTTAAAAGAGAGGAGTGTTGAAATGTGATGATGTCAAAAATTTACGAAGTGAATGTTAAATTTGAAGATGCAAGATGGTGGAATGCTTGAAGTTAAACAATGTAAATGCTAAAATTAAGACTTTGGAAGATGATAGATCAATGTGATCATGATGGTGCTTGACCATGATAAAGTAAGTATCACGATGTCAAGACTTAGATAGAAGGAATGATTGTGCTTAAGTTCTAGATATGAATGTTCGTAACTCAAGACTTAGCTTCGATTGCAAGTTGAAAAATGGATGAGATAGAAAGTGAGGACGATGGTGCTTAAGTGAGGACAAAGGTATCCACAACTCAAGACTTAACTTTGATTGCAATGTGACAAGGTGGAGAGAGAGAGTGTGGATGACAAGATTGGAACACAAAATTTACTAACACATAAAAAAAAGTGAAAAATAATGTTTGTTGAAGTTGGCCTCTACCTTAAATTAGCTTGGTCAAGGTGTGGCTTCCTAGAATAAGTTCTCTCCCTAGGTGTCAATAGTATATCCGAAAGAGCATGATACTATTTCTAGTTTTTGGCTTTATTTTACCCCCTAATATGATAATATGGATTTTACTCCACTCAAAGGATCAAGTTGGGGTCGCCACTATGGATATCCGTGACTCTAATCTCTCATAAAGGCATACTAGTTAGTTGGGTGGGGTACCTGTTTCGTCAACCAGTTCCCTCAAGGTGTCGACTACTTTGGAGTTCTTGTGGTAATCATCACGACAAGTTTCTAGCCTTTAGCCATGCACTTCCCATAGTTATAGTCGGAAGAAGGGAATAATCCCAACTCCAAAATTTTAATAAAGTTAATTTTATAAAAATTTAAGAAAGGTGATAAAGGGGTTTTCTTTAAACCACGATCAAAGGTAACCTACACTTAGTAGTTTGATTATTTTTATAATGACCTCCTTTAGAAACTGTCTTAAAACAAACAATTAGAAATTTTCATGTAGTGAAAGCACACAAGAAAAACAAGAAAACAAGAAAATAAATACATGTTTCTGATTTTCAAGATTGCTTTTACAATCATGAGAAAAGAGTATACACATGGTTTATTGTGATTAGCTTCAAAAAAACAAAAGGAAATCCCTCCAAAAAGTGTTAACTATGTTGCAAAAGAGGTTAAAAGTTTACATAATTCCCTAAAAAGTGAATTAACGAACAAGAACATGTAATAACCCAACATGAACAAGTTTCACAATTAGTCCATCAATTAAAATTGACGAAAATAAAAATGAAAAGGGGCTAATTAGGTCAAAAGACTTAAATTAATTAATTAACTAAAACAAAATAATTAGCTTGAATAAAATCCTAACTAGATTCTTAATTAAAAATAAACTAATTGAATTAATTCAAAAGATAATTAAAAAAGTTTAAAGAAAACTACAACATATCATAAGTTGTAAACTTAAGTTACTAATAAAGAAATTAAATAAAATTTTAATCTTAAGATGAAACTTTACTAAACTTGACCTAATGATAAGTTATGTTAAAAAAATGAAACCCTAAAACCTACGTGGTTAGTGCAAATGGAGGATTCGATTTTTTTTTTTTGTTTGTGGTTGTTTGGTTTTGCGGAGTTGGTGGTGTGCTCAACTATGGATAGGACTCGGCTCAATGGTTCGTGTGGAGAGTTGGGTGATGTGTGGGGTGAGATGGTGTGGTGTGCGAAGGTGTTCGGCTCAACGGGAGCTCAATGGATTGATGGATGAGGTCCATGGCGCGATGGTGGGTGGAGCATGGTCGGTGTGTAAGGTATGGGCTAGGATGGGCTCAACCAAGCCGGGGCCGAGTCGGGACAGTCAAGTTAGGGGAATTCAAGGAGTCTCGGGAGGGAGCTTAGCGAGTACTTCATTGAGTTGGGTAAGTGGGAGGTGAGGTGTGTAGGAGACATGGACCGAGTGAGGGGGTCCAGGGTCAGCTCGGATCGGTTGATTCAGGGCCAAATCGAGTCGAGGGAAGTGTAGGGGTAGCTCGGTGAGTTAGCTCGGCCGAGCTATGAGGCAAGTTAGGGGTGTGTGAGATGGTGAGAAATGAGTGCAGAGAGCCGTGAGGATCTTGGTAATGATAAAGGGGATTTCAAGGGTTAGGTAGAAATTTAGTAGGGTTTTCTTTTTTTTTGCAATTTTGAGAATTCAAACCATGTCCAAACATTTTATAACTAAAAGCATCACTAAATTCAGTGAGGAAATGCCTAATGGGAAATTTTTTGGTTATAAATCCGATTCCGCTTTAGAACACTGCAAACACCTATAAAAAAGTCACAAAAATAATAAAACAACAAAGAAAATATAATTTTTCTATGGTTTGTATAAATTTTGATTCTTGCTATCGATTCTCGCCAGATCCCGCAAACACAAAGAACACAAAAACATAAAAAACACACTAAAACAAAGTTAATTAAATAAAACCACATACACAGGAGTTAGTAAAGATTAAACATTTTTATTAAAATGATAATGAAATGTGAAACAAAACTAAATAGATAAAAATGGGTGAGTCCCATCGGGCGTGTCGAAATGTGAACAATGAAAGCTATAGACAAAAGGAAAAGTAAGCAAATAAACACAGACAAAAACTCAATTGCAGCTTTCTTGCAAATATCAAGAAGATTGTGAAACACTTGGACTTGTAAAATATTAAGATTTGAATGATTATGAGTGCTCTTTATCAATTCTCTAAAGGATGAATGCAAATGCTACGAGCTTCGATACACAAGGATGTGGATGTCAAATTGGTAGAAGTTGGCTACAATTTTCTTAAAGCTTCCAGGGATGATTTTACAAAGGAATGGCCAACATTTTATAGCTAAGGGTGAGGCCATAGAAAGTGGATCGAGAGTTTAACTAAGCTTGTGTCATAATTATAATTACGAAATAGCAAGTAGACTTGGCATGTGCGAAATTCAACTTTGAAGGGGCAATGGACATTTAGAATTTGTTCAGGAAAAGTGGTTATGCGTTCAACTTCATTGCCCCCACTTTTTAGGATTTTAGAAGTAGATTCCAAGTGGAGTGTGAGTAGATAGATAGGATTAATTAAATAACTAATTTAATTAGTTATTAATTATGAGGAGATAATTAATCATTTAAATAAATAAATGTTTAATTATATTAGCTAAAGGGTGTTAGGAATTAATTTAATTAATTCCAAGAGCATGATAGAATTAAATTAATTAATTCTAAAGGGTAGGAGTATGTAATTAGAATTAATTTAATTAATTATAAAAAGGTAGAGTAGGTAATTATAATTAATTCTAAAAGGGTAGGATTATTTTTAACTAAGAAAGTGCACTCAATTGGGCACTAGATTACATAGAATGTCGACATCTCTAGCTCATACTTTGGAGGAAGCATATAACATATTTACAATTACGAGTAAGCAAAAACTAAACTAGTGATCACCTTCAGCTTAAGTAGTTACGAGTAAGGGGCATCCACACCATCAAAATCACCCATGGCACGATCATGGCCTCAACCATTTCGACTTTTGTGTCGGGTATCTCCAGGCCTTGCACTCACAAAACTTGATCCTTGGTGGGATTATTCAAAGCCAATCAACTTCACCAATGAACCAAGGGCCCTTCGATAAAAGGGTAGGATTTAAATGATGGTATTAATTTACTTAATCCTTAAGGAATGCATTCTAGTATAACAAAATTGATTTAATTAATTCTAAGTGGATGGAAATAGGCTAGAAAGTATGTATGTTTTTAGGGTGTCTAAAATTCCATAATAACACAAGCACTAAACACCTCAATGAGCAAGGATACAACATAGGGACTATACAATCTTGTTTTGGGAGAAAAATTGGCATGGTGCATTTATGAGGAAGAGTTTAGTCATTGAAGTTAAATTTTAAGAGGCAAATACTTGGATAATGTAAGGTCAAAATGTATTTTTACGGTGCAAGATCCATCTTGTAGATCGCATACCCGGATTTATAATTTTGGCTACAAGGGCAATTGGTGACAACCTAACTTAGGAGGTTGGATTAGTGAATTGGATGATTTATGGAAAGAATCTTGGCAAGGTTTTCCTACTTTGATGCATCTAAGAGACTTGGATGAGATTCGTGTTTTATTGATATATGATCGGGGAAGTTGTAAAGTCTTTTTGAGCCCCTTTGATCACTATTGTCATCATCCTAGCCCTTATTTTTCTGATCGCCCAACTTGAAGTCGGTTAAGTATGGAATCAAATGTGGAAAGAGTATAGGTGTCACCCGAGATATCCTCCTAGAAAAGAAAGGCAGAATCCTCCCTAAAATAGCACACAAATGCAACGTTTCTTTTGGTCGCAGGTTGGGAATCCGTTTTCATAAAATACTCTCAAGCAAGTGTCCATTCTCCACGTGTCTGGAAAGGATTATCACCGAATCCAGAGGGTGATGGTTGGGAGAATTAAAAGTGAATTACAAATATCTCAACAGGTGGTTGAGGATACTGACCAAGAAGTGAAGGATCATTAAACACCACCAACAGAAACCCTAGTTCAAAGACATTGGAAGAAGAGCCACAAAAGGATATAAATGGGGCATCTGATTCTAAAAGAAGCAATTTTGGAGAGAGAAGAAAGGGAACAGGGGATTATAATAGTGTTGGAAGGTTCAATTTTTTATTAGCCAAGCCTTAGCTAGAATTATTTAAATAGAATTTGTAATTTGTGCCATTTGGGCCTTATATATTATTTTCCATAATTAAAGTTAAGTTACAGACACTTTGGCTTTTGTATTCTGAGTTGTTTTCTTTCGCAAGTAATTCTAGATAATTTATGTAATCCATCATGTTATAAGCCCTTGGGTTTTAACTTATCTTTTATCTGCATCTGTCATGTATTCCGTCTCCTCAGCTCTGATTAAACTAAGGTGTTGCTAAATAGGTGGATCATGTTATATGCTCTTCAAACTATTATAGGCAACTCACTAGAAATCTCTCCATTTCTTTAGATCTATCTCGGTGTATCACCTTAGTTAGTTTCCTAGTTTTCTTTAGTTTTCCCCTAAAATTATCTCACATCGAAGAGAAGAGCCAACTTCTTTAAAATATGGAGATCACCTTAGGGCACACATCCCACTAACCTAAGGTTTCCTATGAATCGACAGTTAATCTGCTAAGGATCTCTCTCCATCAACACTTTTCGTGGCATGTCGGGTAGGACTTGAACCTACAATCACCCGATTAGAAGTCGAAAATCTATTGGTCATAGAAATATTCAAGTGGTCCACTTAAAATCTTACGAGATGAATATGAATGAGGGCAAGAGCAAGGGAGGAAGGAGTGTTTGACTATTTACAACTATCTCCACCATGCAAATGTGAAGAGGTCAACAGATCCGAGATCCCCTTCTCCCCTAATCGAACACTCTCGACACCTCCACCAGGTAGACCCTTCACACAATTGACTAGAACTTTGATACCCATTTTAATGGCTCACCTTCAACCCCAACCTCCAAGGAAAATTTTCTCATGGGACCAAGGAAGCCTGCTTATTCTCCCCATACCCCTGGTGGTGTGGAATCCTATCCCAGCTAACACGCTAAAGGAATTGCCCAAATTCAATGGGGAGGACTTCAAGACTCCTAAGGAGCACCTCCAGGACATGGTAGAGATATGTGTTGTACATTATATAAGAGAACAAGATGTCATTTTACGATTACTAGTTGTTTCCTTCAAAGGAAAATCCTTGGATGGGTACCGGTCCTTAACTCCTAATATTATCGCCACATGGGACCAATTATGAGAAGTGTTGGTGGCAAGGTTCAATGAAAAGGGAGATAGGTCATCACTCCTACAACAACTGATTAACATTAAAAAGGGTCCACAAGAGTTAATGACAGATTTTAACACTAGGTTCCATAAAACTTGGCAAAGAATCTCGGCCCTAGCAAGGCCACCCATAGGTATGGCTATTGTCTTTTATTTAAAATCCCTAAATTCAGATATTTGGTAATGATTCAATCATTAGGAGGGGATTCCTTACCACAAGCCTATTTTTTTCCAAGCTGAGAACAACCTAATAGACGCCGAGAAACTTCCTCCTAGGGCCCCTCACGGTATACCCTGAAATAGCCCCCTTTCCACAACCACTAGCTCAGGCCCTTATGTCCTTATATAGTTACCCACCTACTTGTTTGGCTCCCACTCCTACTATTGCATCCTCCTCGTCTCCCGAAATAGAGGAAATGAAGAGTATTTTTTAAAAATCTAACGAGATAGTGAATCTCAAAAGAAACCATGTTGCTTATCCTAGGCAAAATATCAAAATTATCAAGGTAAGCAGACCCACTTATCCCTCTCAATACCAAAATACCTAGAGATTGCCTCCTGCACAACCGTCAAACCAATTAGTTCCCGTACCCACACCTCTCGAGACTGCTCCACCCAAAGAGCTAAAGAATCCTATCTTTTTCTTTGCATCAATCTCAATTTCCACCTCCAGTGTTGTCCTTAAGGTCTACAACTCAAAATCTATAGGAAGTATTGGTTTCTTCCCATACACAAGTTCATATAGAGAGAAACCAATGGTGGTTTTCCATGTTGTATTATACTCTCAAACTATTTCAAGAAGTCTGACTACCCAATATTTCATGGTTGCATCCACAAACTTTGTCAAGATGTTTTCTAATTCTCTATTTGTGACTTCAAATTTCCCATTGTCATGAGGATGATATGGTGATGAATTTTGGTGCTTGATCTGGTAGAGTCCTACAAATTCCTCAATCATGTTAGACATGAATTGAGGTCCTTAGTCAGACACTATGGCTCTAGGTGCTCCAAATCTCTGCATGATCATGTGGTACAAGAAATCAGCTACAACTTCTTCATTAGTAGAAGGGAGGGCCTGAACTTCTTCCCATTTTGTGACATAATCAATGCACACTAGTAGGTATTCTTTTCCATAAGATGGGGGTTTATTGGTCCAAAAAAATCAATTCCTTATTTCTCAAAATTTCCTAAAACCAATTGAGGATTAAGGGGAATTAGTGGAAGAAGTAGGTTTCCCAATTCTTTGACATGCATCACGTTACCAAATGTATATTTTGGCATTCTTTTGTGGTGAAGGCCAGTAGTACCCAGCTCTCAGGATTTTGTGGATTGTCCTCTTAACTAAATAATGTCCTCCTCCGGTTCATCATGAAAATACCTAATGATATCATACACCTCACCTTCTCTAACACACCTATAAAGAACCATATCAAGACCACTTTTAAATAATATTATGTTACACCATATATAAGTAACATTATTTCTAACCAATATTTTTATTTTTTTGCTTGTAAAATAAATTGGAAACTTCCATGTGGTTAGATAATTAGCAATATCAGCAAACCATGGTGAGTGTGTTAAAATTACAAACAAGTGTTCATCTAGAAAATGGTCTTCAATAGGTTCTCATTCACCTAAAACATTCAATCTTGAGAGAAAGTCAACAAAGACATTAACTTTTCTTGATTTATCAATGATTTTCAAATTAAATAATTGTAAAAAGAGTAACCATATGATAATTCTTCCCCCTACTACTAACTTATTTATCAAGTATATTATTGTTGAATGGTTTGTGTATACAAAGATTTTATAGCCAACAACATAATGTCCGATTTTTTTCAGAGAGTAAACAACAAACAATAACTCTTTTTCAAAACAAGAATCCGACCCGTGTATTGGTTGAACAAGTTCGTGCATTGCTCATGCATTTGGATTGCTTATGCATAATTGACGGCTTGGGTTTTACTTTTGAGTGGTTATTTTTGCCTTGGGATTCAACTCGACCATGTCGTGCTTTGCTTGTGGGTTCCTACTACTCGGTTTTCTACGTGTGCATTGGCGTCACCTGTGCCGTGCATCCATTCCAATAGCCTAACACGTCCTCTTTGTTATCTCTTACCTACTCATGGAATCTTCTAACATCCCGCCTCGATGATTGTAGCTCATCCCCTCATCAACGTGTGGCTTCAAATCTTTAGACATTGTGGCTCGACTTTAAGCAGGATAATTTTAGTGGCGAATATTCGTAATATGGCAAAAATTTCATTATAGGAAATTTTGAAAAGGTGATTTTTTCAGAGCAGGTCAGTGTCCTATTCACCTAAAATTTACAATATTTTTTTGGGTCGGCTTTGCCTACATTTGAAAACATCTCCTATAAAAACCTAGGTGATTCACTAGGTAGTATACTACCACCAGGCACCATACTACCACCAGTACTTACCAACACCGTTTTCTGAAGACGCGTGACTCATTGAATTTGTTGACACATAACAAAGGGGTTGCCTATTGATGCGTGACAGGAATATTTGTTGACACGTGACTCATTGAATTTGTTGATGCATGACAAGGAGGTATTGCAGATGCGTGACTTAGTGAATTTGCTAACGCATGACTCGGTTTCCTATGACATGTGACTTGTTTTTCTCTAATGCGTGACTTGTTTTCCTCTTACATGCAACTTGGTTTCCTTTGACATGCGACTTAGTGTTATACCTATGTGCGCCCCAATTTTCTCTGACGCGCGACTTGCTTCTTTTCTTTGATGCACAACTCGTTCGAGAATAATGGAAGGTGTTAGTCCTCAAAATGCAAAGACCCAAAAAGTAACTAAGAAATCTCAGAAGTCCCTGTTCAAGTATTTTGGAAACTCTGCTAATACAAATAGCACAACTACTAGTAACCATATAGCTACCACCAAAAGAATCATAATACTGACTATGTGGAAGGTAATATCAAGGTGGACATGCATTCTACACAGTATCAACCAAATGACACCTATGATGATACCATGTCAGATCTTAAAGATATACCTGTTGAGATGTCGATCCTAAAGATATTCTTCCTGTTGGGTACAACCAGGTGCATCAAGATATCGCACATACAAATACTCAACAAAATGGAACACATAAATCAATTTCAAATTTTGGTTCACGAAAGAGGAAACTAGGTGATTGTGATATTGCTCAAAATTCTACTCAAAAAAGTAAAACATTGAAAACAAACAAGAATATGTGGACCATTGGGAGGACATATAAGTTTGATTGGGTTGCCAAATTTCCATTTATCGAACCTATACAACCATCTAATTTAAAAGAGATCCCATTTGAATGTACATGTACAATATGTACGTGGAAATTGGGAAAGCAACAAAAATGCAAATGAAGCTGGACACTATAGAAAAACACTATGGAAAACAATATTTAACTGTAATGGGGGTGGATGGCCAAAAAATCAAAACACACAGGTGGAAAACTGAAAAAGAATGCATGCATATTAAATACACAACATATTATGAAGCGGAGCGAAAAATGCAAACATCTCGTGGAAAAGGGAGGAACGATCACATCATAAATTGGTAAGATGAATCAAACAAATCTACATGAAAAACTCATATAGTTCTCTACTTTATTTCACATACTAAAGAAAGGAAAATTGATTTGGATTTCCTCGATTTAAAAGTTTTGTATCAATATAATGGAGTTCCCAATGTACCTCAGTCTCATTGGTCTGAAAGTAGTGCATGGAAATGGAAAAATGCCTTTTGATGATAGAGAAGGAAGATTTGAAAGAGAATGTGAAAAAATCAAAGTTTATCTCTCTTTTAATTGATGAAGTGACAATAGTTGACAACACTACATGGGTATGTATCCACATCTATACTTTAGAAAATCATATAAGGACACCTCATCTACTAGGTGTTATGAAAATGGTTGAAAACTATAATGCCGAAAACCTACATAAAATAGTTGTTTCTCATTTGAAAGATATTGTTGGAATGACTGATTATGAAATCGCTACGAAGTTGGTATGCGTCGAGTAGATGGTGCATTAGTCATGCAGGGTCACCGAACAAGGTTGTGTGTTAGATTACAAACAACAATAGCCCCATATATGCTAGCAATTCATTGTATGGCTCACAAAATGAATTTAGCGTATAAAATGGTAAGCAACTACGAAAATGTTGCTAAAGTAGAAGACCTTATAAGAGAAACTTCATGCCTATATGGCAAGCAACCCAAAGTGATTTCTTGAGTTCCAGAAATTTGTAATTGGAATTACAGATGACAAAAAAACTTTTGAAGGATGTTGAGATGAGATGGATCTCTTTGTATGAACCTACATGTAGAGTTTGTGAGGAGTATCCTTCGTTGGTTGGTTTCATGCACAAATATCGTCATGAAGTTGACAGGGTGAGGGACTTGTTCCATTTAACTGATTTAGAGACATTACTTACATTGGTTGGTATTCTTCCAATGTTGTAGGAGATCAATACACTGATGAAGCATGCACAGGGGAGATTAATCTATATTGTGGATTTTATACGAGATGAGAAAAATGGTATGTCAAAGTCTTGATGTCTTGTATTGTTCCCAAGATAGTTTTGATACACATATTTTTGAGAATTGGAAATCTTTGTTAGATCTTAAAAATCCTAGTAACTATTTGAGATTTAATATCCACGATCACCTCTGCATCAATGTTAATGGGAGGGACATACCACTGCACATTTTGCAAAAACATCAAGCTATTCCAGGATCGGAATGAGAAGATGTTCCTGTGACACGTAATATCTTTGAGTCATTATAGTTGAAACAAGAATAAAGCTTAAAAAAATTTAGAATCCTTATCATCAAAAATTAGAGAACGTTTCTCCAAAGATAAAATTCTTGAAGCAATGGGTGTGATGAATCCTAATTTTTGGAATCTTTTGAAGGTGTTGGGGTTAAACCATATAACAGTGTTGCACATATCTATAATCAGAGCAATCATACAAGTAATGAATGTGGAAATAACTAGAAGATAAAATAAACAAGAGAAATATTACACCATATTTAACGTGGTTCACCTAGTGTGGGCTACGTCCACCAAGAAATGGCCAATATTATTATTCAATGCTTTACAAAGGAAATACAATGAAGATCTACTATCTTCCAACACCTCACAGGATGTTCAATGCTTTTCCCTCACTCAGCTACTCTTTCTTGCTCACCAAGAAAACTTACATGTAAAATAATTGCTATATATATTCTCTCCTTCTTACTTACCCTCATATAATGCATACATGCATATATATCTATTTTGGGTAACTTAACTTTGCTTTTACAATCAATAAATCATCTTTAAAATAATATATTTATTCTAATTTTTGTCAAAAACAAAAACGCACCACACAAATGTAATTCGATTTACTACATTACATGATCTGCCGATTATTATTGTCTAACTTATGCTGCCAGTTACTTCCTGATCTGGATCGATCGACGTCGGTTACCCCCCGACCGACACCAATTACACATGACCATGACGCGCGCGATTCTTGTCAAAACCAATAACATGTAAAAGCAAGTTTCTTGTGAAGCATTTAAGCTTCATTCTCAACAAAAGGTGGTCATGCATACTTTGTAAGAAAGCATTTCCATAAATCCATGGGTACAATAATGGAACATTTCACAAAGACTTCAGAGTTCAAGGGTATGGAAATCAAAGGTATACTGAATGCTGATTTATTAAAGTTTCAATTAACAAATTTTGCAACAACAATAAGGAACCAATATAAAAATTTAGATGAACCTTCTGAAAATGGTGCTATTACAAGGTTGTGGTGAGGAATCTATCAAAGTTATATCTTACAAGAAGACATCAGTGAATATTTTAGATTATATGAGTTATGCCAAATAATGATTTTGGGGTTTGTGGAGGATAAAAGGGTTTTCAATGCTTTATCATTTATAAAATCAAAACTGAGAAATAGGTTGGATAAAAATATAGAAAAGTTGCATGAGGTGTTATGTATCTCACTACTCCATGGAAACATTTCCTTTCGACAGAGAATTGCGCATTGGAATTCCCTTTTTGAAAGAAGAGGTGTGAATAATACAACTATAAGTACAATTGTTCCCAATGATGAGAGTGGAATTGGCGCATCGTCACACTCTACATAAGAGAACATCAAGTTTGAAGAAGCTATTGATAATGGATTGTTTCAACTTTAAATAGGTATCTCCTTGACCTTACTTTTATTGTTTGTCACCTTACATTTTAACTGTGGTTATTTATTCAATTTCATATTAACTCTACAGATGCAAATATTGACTGAGGAGGCTTTTTATCAAATTTTGTTTCATCTCTTGTTATCATTAAAGATGTTTCATGTTACAGGTATATATATTTACATTTATTTAAATACAATTATTTCATCTTTTTTTTTAAAATGGGTTGACATCCATCCGAGGAAGCTCGCACTTCTCGAGATTGACAATGTCAGGCAACTCACCCATCTATCTACTAATCCATTTCTCGTGTTGAGTTTTCTTAAATCAAAGATCTAGCACACTACGAAGGATGATTTCTCATATTCCTTCCATATGCTTTTTCACAGCCATCTAAAACACAAGAGGTAACTTAAACCCTATCATATGACATTTCTTGATTTTTTACAATTATGTTTAATTTATTTTTATATTTGCGAAATGCTTTGATATATTGTTTAAACTTTGTGGGATAAAATCACACAATTGAATTTTACAAAGAGAGGAATATTTTTCCATATTAAGATGTTTATTTCATAACACATTCCAAATTTTATACAATTCATCATCCACGATCCTGCTTGAAGCTAAATCTACGTCCACATAAAATTCATCATTATCCATATATATTTTAATGTCATCATCCACATCTAATGTCATCATATCACTATCATAATCCTGACACTCCAATTATTATTAAAACAATTATTTATCTATTTTAAAACAATCCTGACACATTCCAATTTTTTTAAAACAATTATCCATTATCATCATTCATCATCATCTATATCCATTCTAATGTCTCTATCATACTACATTCCAAATTTTCTAGATTCCATGATCGTGCTTGAAGCTAAATCTACAGTCCACATACAATTCATGATAATCCATATCTATGATTCTATTCTAATGTCATCATCCACATCTAATGTAATCATCATTACAAGTAGAGAGAAGAAGATTTAACTCTTAGTATTAAGATGCATGTGTCATACCATATTCTATATTTTCTTAAAACAAATAATTAACCATTATCATAACACCATCACATTCAAATGAAACATAAACACCATATACAATCTAGAAATTCTATACATAATATAAAGGAAGATATAAAATTAAAGATTATAAAGTATTTCAAGTTTCAAATTCCAAATCCAGATAATAAATTTCAAATTCTATACATAATATAAAGGAAGATATAAAATTAAAGATTATAAAGTATTTCAAGTTTCAAATTCCAAATCCAGATAATAATTTTCAAATATAGATTATAAAGTATTTCAAACCCTCAATCTTTCCACCCTCAATCATGAAATTTTTAACCCTCAATTTTATGCACCCCCTATTAATGGCTTTCACTCTTGTACTCCTTTGGCTTCCCCAATGGCTTCTCCGTTGTACCCCTTTCCCCAATGGCTTGAATAATCCCAGAACTAATGAGATCTTCCGCAACATTGTCTAGATTCTTTACAATTCTTTGTTCTTCCTTTGTTGCATCTCCATGGGATAGAAAACTTGGATCTGCAGCTGCCTTGGTTTTGAATAAAATTTCAGGGTTGAAGCCATGCTCTTTAATTATCCGCTTTAGTGTATTGTTTTTTTTGTTAACCAAAACAATATTTTCCTTCAAATTCTTCATTGCGGATAAACTTTTCTTCACGGTTTCCAAGTGAACTTGGAAAACCTTTTCTTGACTCTTCAAATTTTCATATTTCAACTGCAAAAAAGTGATATCAATTAAACATATTACTAAAATAAGAAAAGGTCAAATTAACAAAAAATATTGTTTTGAAGTGATAATACTTACAACCGCTCTATCTCTTTCGGCATTTGTAATTACTACTAGATCCTTATCCTTAGACCATTTGTTAAAATATGTCTGGGCTTCAACACTAATATTTTCTAATTTGTTTAATTTTTATCCAAAATGTCATCTTTATAGTTGTTGTTATACATGACAGTCCCACTTCTTACTTGGGTAAGTAAGGAATCCATCTTCGTAGGTTGATTCTAGACTGCAACATATAAACTATCCCTTTGCCAATAATTTTCAAAATGACTTATTATCTCATTGATTAGTACTTTTGCCTTTTTCTCCCATTCTATGAACTGACGATATGAGGTATAATAAACTCATCGATATGTGATTGACAATCATAACCAATTAAGTTCTCTAAAGGAAATGGTAGCAACTATTCACCATCTGTATCTGAAGAAGATGATCTCACTGGAGAGGTATGGGGGCTTTCGGGTTGATCAACTGCTACTTGTTTTTGCCTTTGTGTGCCCTGATCCTATTTACGATAAAATAAATCAATATTCTAAAGTGAAATGTAATGAAATTTGAATAAATTATGTTGAAATAGAAGTATACCTGTTAGCCTTGAATCATCTCACATGTATTGAAAAATCCTATTGGGTCATTGCTATCAATGCCCAAGTAATCTTCATCTAAAGTTATATTATTTAAAACTAATATGCCCGTTGTGTTGGGCAAGCCACCAAGAGAGAGGGTTGGAATTTGAAACGAGGAGGCAATGTTTAGTGTCCCACTAGGGGCTGGAGGAATTGGCATGCGTTTACCAATGTTCTTTTTCTGATCCTCTGGTTGGCATTTTGAATATTATTGGAGGAGGAGGGGACGGTGTAGTTGTCTGTACAGAAGGTGAAGGACTGCAATGTGTTGAAAAGATCAAGAAAAATCATATGAAAAATGTGTATAACTATGCAAAAACTACGAAATTATATGAAGTACTATTCAAAACTTGTACTAAAGAAATAAAATAATACCTTGTTGTTGAGGGGTAGCTTGTCGTGGTGGTTGAGGTGGTCATGTTGGAGTAGTAATTGGTGGTTTTGAGCTATCTGTTGCTAGGATTGCTGAGGTGGTTGTTGAGAAGAGACAATTGCATGTGGCTGAATAGAGTGAGTTGGTGAAGATGGTTGACTTTGAGAAGTACGCGTATATAGTCCAAAGTCCCTCTGATATGTCATAAATCATTGATTGTATGTCAATTCAATATGGTAAAATTTAAATGGTAAATTGAAAATACAAAATGGGAATTTGTAAATAATAAATGTTAAGGTATTACTTCTCTGGCGTTTAATGAATTCAAATGGTTGGCGGTTCGGAGATGAGTGAACTTCCATTTCAGATTGTGAATCTATCGATGCCTCAGCATGTTGTTGGCCTCTTCCTCTTGATGTCACCTTTTTTCAAGGAAGGGCCTCCAAAAATCTTCTCTGCAAACAGTAAATATTTAATCAGATTCAAGATGAACATCTTGTTAGTCTAATGTCAAAATACAAACTTTATAGTTTATACCTGTTGTTCTTGAAATGGAATTGACAAATTCATCAACGCCTCATCCGTGCAAGTAGGAATTGGTTTGTCTTTTAAATTTAGAAGATCCTCGTAATAAAAGCCAAGGAGATAGTTTGTGGAGTAAATGGTTTTTTTGAAAGCATTACATTTGTAATGTCAGTTTTTATTTTTTGTATAAAAATGTGCACCAATCAAAATTTTTTTTCTTTCTGATAGTAGCAAGAATGTATGAAATAGCCCAGTTTGGTATATCCATTTGGTGACCCTACAAAAACTATTCTGGCTTGAAAGAAGGAAATCATAGTGGCAAGAAAGTGGTGTGTAATTCCTTGCATATCCACACCACGTCTGGATTTATTGACATGAGCTTCAAATGCCAAAAGAATGTTGGAATTAATATCGATTTGAATTGTATCAAAATCAGAAACTGAATACCAAATGAAAATTGAAAATAATTGACACTTACAATCAACATGGAACCCGAAATTTGATTCTAAGTACTTCTTATCATCTTCGATGAGTGTTTCCTTCATTGTAATAATGGGTAAATTTTTGAATGGGAGGCCTGTTAACCGATGAATATCAGCTGGGTTGACACCAAATTGAAACATTCACCGTCATCCACAATGTGATAAAGAAAGGTCATCCTCATTGTTTATGCGAGGATAAGGTAGTTCATAATGTCATGGTCTATTTCGAAATGGGGCATCCTAACGAGACCACCAAAGTCACATACATCAAGCATATCCTTGTATTCTGAATTCATTTATACAATGTTATGCGGATGTGGGGGCACAAAAGGTTCTGTAGATTATTTTGGCCTTGGATAGGGCTTGGACTAGATTTTCCTCTTGATTTTTGTCTTGGGCTTGGGCTGCACTCATAGTCACCATTGTAGTTGTCCTTGAGCTTGATTGTACTTGACCTGGATTCCTGTAAACAAGAAAATTCGGGAGCCGGAAAGTGTAAATGTGAAAATGATTGGCGGAAAGCTATTTATAGGACAAAATTAGGATTTCAAAGCCTAAGACGCGTGACATGAATCTTCATGTCGCGAAGTCAAGAATCTTTGTTGACGCATGACAAGTAATCTTATGTCATGTACATCAACAAGCTTTCTTGACACGCGGTAGAGAATCTTCCTATCGCACGTCAACAAAGTTTCTTCATGCGCGCGACAGAAGATTCCCTATCGTAAGGCGTCAATAAAGTTTCTTCACACGTGACTGGAATGCTCTTTGTCGAGTGTCAACAAATTTTTTCTTAACGCATGATAGGAAGGTTCCCTGTCACACGTCAAGAAACTCTGTTGATGTGCGACAAGGAATCTTCTGTCGCGCGACAGGAATCTTCTTATCGGTGTCAAGAAACTTTGTTAATGTGTGATAGGAAGATTCTTTGTCACGCATCAAGAAATATCGTTGATGTGCGATAGGAATATTCCTTGTTCGCATCATCGACCGTGCGTCGTTGTCTGCTCCCTTGAAAAAATAAAGCAGTAAAAATTTAGTTCGAAAAAATGGGAAAATTTACCTTTTAGCAAAACCGGTTCCGAGGATATTCGCCGGTATTTTCCACCTCCAATTTCCAATAGGTCTCTTAAAATGAACCCTACTCGGTGGTTGCAACTCGATACCTCATCATGCTCAATGTGTCAAACCCCACATGTTTGGTCTCATTTAGGTTAGCTCGTACTGCCGACAACACACTCTTGTTACTACTTGACATAGCTCGTGCACGTGGCATTAACTCACCCAATTATTCACATGGCTCAACTAGGCATCACACCAACTCAAGCGTGGCTCACTCCATAATTCACCTAGGTGAGCTACATCAAATAGCTAGGTCAATAGCCATCCCATCTTGGTCAACAACCCAGAGCCATCTTCTTTGAGTTGAGTTGGCTCTCCTTCACCCCATGCAATTTTTTTCTTTTCTTGTTGTTATTTTTTCTTAATTGTAGATTAATTAAATATTAATTATCTCACTCCTAATTAAGAAAACAAAAAAATCAAGAGAAAAATTATCCTCTTTAGGTATTATTACTAGCCTTGTGGACCCCACCTTTTGACCCTCTTTCTAACTCGACATTCAAGGGTGTTTTTTTGTTCCTTTCTTTCTACCATCTCCTTTACACACCTTTTTCTGCCATAGATCTCAATATAGTTCTTGTGCTTACCCCTTATAACTATCCCGAATGAAAAGAAGCCATGTATTTTTCCTTGAAAAAGAAACATCTCTTCCGGATAACCACGGATTGTAAGCCAAACCTACAGATGCAACAAAAAGTGAAAAATGGTTTGACAAATATGATGAAGCCATTGGGTTTTTGTCTCTTTCTGTGTCTCCAGAACTAGTGCTTCCATATTACCTCAACCAAATCACCCAAAGAAGTTGTGGATGCTCTTGAAAAAAAAAAAATGGGAAATATGATGATATGAGAGGGCATGAACTAGAAAATGAGTTGATCGGACTTATCCCCAATAGTTTTTACACCCTTCGATACTTCTTCACCAAATTCAAATATCTCATATTACGCATTGATGACTTGTGGAATAGAGAAAAAAAGGACATGTTATCCATTTTTACCCCCGGAAAAATTGATAATATGGAGAATTTGAACCCAATCAATGGACAAGGAATTCGAGAAGAATCTAGAGTTTACAGGAAAAATCCATGTTTAGAGAGCATTGAAAACAATATGTAATGCTACGGTGAGTTTTGGAGGTTTTGGAGTTGATTCATCAGAAGCGGGCTTTCGGGCCTAAAGGAGCATGCACCATAGAAGAGGACCTGAGCTTTAAAGAAATATTATGAGAGCTACGTGAGGAACCGTAAGTCCAAAAAAATTCCCATAGAAATCATTTTCCATGCCCTACATGATGGAAAAGATAGGATATCTTGAAACACCATACACTTTCCAAGGCAACTCATTCTTTTGGCGCATAGCTAGTAATCATGAGAAATAAGGTGAAATTTAGAGGTGTTTCAAAAAAATTGTGTCTTAATACCATCACCATTGGATTCAATGGGTTGTTTCTAAGTGTAATCATATGAAATTTCACCCCAAAATTCATCCAAGAGCTCGAGATATCACCTTCACAAGTTGGCCCCAAGTTACAGGTTGGAAGGCGGTTAGGCAGACACTGGGTTGGGCGGCTTTGGGGTTGAATAGCCTAGGATTGGATGACCTAGGGTTAGATGGTCTAGGGTTGGTCGGCCTAGGGTTGGATGACACGGGGTTGGAAGGCCTAGGGTTAGGGCTGCTCCAACGTAAGGTCGACAATTGTCAAGGTTAAGTGGCTCATTGACACGGTTGTACAACCCAGAGGTTAGATGAATGTCTATCCCAATATGGTTGGGCGACTCATAGGGTAAGGGATGGATGGTTCTCATGATCATATGCTCGTCTATTTTATGGCTCACGGGGTTAGATGGCTAGCATAGGTTAGATGGGTCGTGGATTAAGTAAAGGTAGGTGGGAAAAGACAACTCAACAACTAGTTTTAATGAAGTATGGTGCCCATGTCTTCTTCTATAGAAAAATATCCTTGAGAAGTGAATTTGTATGGCTTCCCATACCTATTTAATGAAAAATCTCATTTTTGAGGAAATTTCGAGGATCTTTCTCTATATATTGTAAAAACCCTCATTTGAAGGAGAGACATTCTGGGAGCTGGAAAACTCTTGCAATTTTTTTCCTCAACTCCATTAAGTGGCGAGCCTTATCTTAGGCCTGGAAATGTTCTAATGCCTCTATTTCATCATGTAATGGACTATGCATACTTTAAGAGCAATAAAATCTATGTTTGTGGTATTTTTCAACCCTTGCATTGTTTTATTGTATCTCCTTGCCTCTCTATTTCATGTTTGTCTTTTTGTGCATGTATTTCTCACTTACAGTGCAGGTTTTGTGTTTAAGGGAGCTTTGATGGAAGATAGATATTAGGGTTTGTGTCACATTATTTTTTCCTCTCTCTACTACATTCTCTTTCTATTCTCCCTCAAGCAGAGTATCTCACCCCTTTTCTTGGTGCTTATCACCACCCTTAGCTTAGGATTTTCCTTTTTGCATCTTTCTAACCCTCTCTCTCTCCCGATCCCTTGGCATGGTTAGTTTAGGATTAGTTAGCTGCATTTTCCCTTCTAGGAGTAGTGTTAGTAGTAGGATAAGGTAGAGGAAGTCGGATTTCTCTAGAGGTCCATCTCAAGTTGCAAGTCCCACAACTTGAGAGATGGACCCATGTTAGAAAAATTACATTGATTGCCCCACACACTTCACAAGCAACTGGGGTTCTGTAATTTTGACATAATAGGACCCACATTTCATACTTTCTTTCCTTACAAAACTTGGTCCATAATATTTTGCTTTTGTCTATACCTTCCATGTAACAAAAGGGCACTTGGTGCAAGTTGGACTATGCCCTCACTCGATGAGTTTATTATTGATTTGACATGATAAGCTAATTCATATGAACTCTCAAATCCATAAAATTCCATGTTATCATTGTTAGTTAGGAAAAAAAAAAAAGGCTTCAAAGGAGAAGAAACAAAACAACAAGGATCATGAGAACAAAAAGGACCAACCAAAATCCAACTCTTCCACTTCCTCTTCCAGTTCTAAACCTCCTAAAGAATGGATCAAATGTGGGTATTGTAATGATAGACATGATGAAGAAAAATGTTTGAAGAAAAATATTGATCTCCTCATGAGTCTTCTTGAGAAGAACAACATCGAGTTCTATAGTCTCTCAAATCATCTTCATCAACTCATGAATGTTCTAAGGAGAAAGACAATGAAAAGGGCAAGTGAAAGAGAAAGAAAAAGTAAAAGAATCAAACAAGGAGAAATCAAAGGGAAGATCTCTAGTCATAGTTGTGCCACCTACTTGTAACATCCCCATTTTAAAATACCAGAACAAGGGAAATTTTTTTTTTTTTGATAAAGTTCACATTATGAATTATAAAATTCAAACACACGTTCAAGTTTTAATAATTGTTCTCTGCCCCAAACAACACAATTTGGATCACACAATTTCTTTTTCAAACGAATGTTCCCCTGTTCGCATATTTACAATATGGAACACACATTCAATGCCATTCAATCTTATAACATTCTATATACTGTAAATGACTCGAGGAACTACCGATCTTCCATTTTCATGGCTCGGAGTTTCAACGATCCTTCATTTCATGACACGGCAACAACCGATCCTTCATGTTCATGACTCGCAACAACCGATCCTTCATGTTTGTTTATCGTAGTATATTATATATACTGTTCACATAACCTTCCCAGGTTATCAAGTGATCCATTTAAGAAGCCTATCGAATATACATTCATGATATTCATCGACATCTGCATCTTAAATTAAGTGATAAGGACAACGCAAAGCAATTGCGATACTTTGGCCAAAGATTTTCACATGCTTTGCATGATCATATTCTGGATGTGATACACATCAACGAAATACGTCCTTCACTTCACTTCACCATTATCTAGAATGGTCTTTCCTGGTTCCTACCAGGTCCTCTTAGTTTTAGGTTAGTTTAAGCTTCCAATTCTGATTAGTAATATGAGCGAGTATAGAAAGGCACTCCGGTAACTAAAGATACACGGACATACGGTGTCGTTTTCCCACGACCCCGTGTGTCTAGTTATCTTTAGTATTCGAGTCACTCCGTATACCGAGATCATACTCTATCCCCATCCTGTCCACGATTACACATTCGACCTATGTATTCTTGATATTTTAATTCGGGAGGGCATTGCGATATGTCATTTCACTGACAGTGTGTCGTCATGAAGACCCCGTCTTCATGGAGACACCTTGCTGTAGCTGGCGTATGCCAATGTCCTACGGAATTCTCCCATCGAGAATACACATCCTGCTCAAGTGCATCGGATATGATTTTAATAATTAAAGTCAACTTTCAGCATCCACGCTGATCTCTTGATCCTCGTTTCCGTTACAGTTGTATAGGGCTAAGAGGGACTAAATCCGTCCATTGTCTTGCAATGCATCTTCTCCTTCATGTCGAAGGGCTGCATTTCCTTACTTGGTTCACTTCTTAATCATTGGATTAAGCAATCCGTTCCGACGGACGTGATAAGCTTAACTTATTAAACTTAGCCAAGATTTTCTCAACTGCAACTAAATTCAGAATATTAACTTATTAGACGTCATTCATACGAGGTCTAAATTTCGAGAAATGTATTCATTTGTTCTCCTTAACGTTATATAGTTAAGGTCCATTAGTTATGGATATATCTATCTTATATCCATAATTCTGAATTTTATCAAACGGGATCATTAATGGAGTTCGAAAGCGAAGTTCGATTACTCCGAAGTTGAATTGATATTCCTTAGCTCCTAAGCTAATCCTGAATACCTTCCGATTTTGGAATCATATTCTTCTTAATCCTTTTTAATGTCAATTAAAAATTCATCTTTACCCAAGTATGAACTAATTGCATTTTTCAACTTAAAAGTTGCATTTAAGTAAGAATAGATATCAGTTTCAATTCAGCATCCATCCAAGGACAATGAAACAATTCCAAATCAAGAAATAACATCATATTCCCAATTTAAACAACAATATCAAACTGATATAATTATTGAAAATATCACACTTGTAATTGTATTCAATATTTCAAGTCATAATTTGTACATTTGCCAATCCAACTGATTGGGCATAGTTTATACAAAACATCCATACAACTCATGGACAGAAGAATATATTTTCTTCTTTTCACAATTCCTCGAAGAGGAATAAAAGCAACAATTACATGTCATTATCAAATCAAAAAGCATCAGAAAACAGCCAAGTCTTCATTCTAATCAAATTCCATCTGCAAAATGAATTGCACGGGTCAGTTCAATGAACTGAGCATATTAAGCACTTATCCTTAAAATAAGATGCTTCCACTAACTGTCTCAATAAAAGAACCCTGCTTTTATGAAACGACAGTTAAACATCAATCACGAAATAGGCACAAAAGAAAGATCAGCATAACAACTGAACTATCAAAATATTATCACAATCAGCAATAAGACTGCTGTCCTGTTTCCACATAATTTTAAACATACTGTTATCCTTTCCACGCCTTTCATTAATAATAAATGCAAAGGATGAAACTAACTGAAATGTAACTCATTACTTTCCTTTCAGTTCGTGTATTAAATTCAAAGCAATCAAGTACAGACAAGAAAGCGAACAACAATGCATATAGTTGCTCCCATCTAAGCACTATAAAATTCATTATTCACGAATTCCAGATTTCCAACCGAATGAAAGAGGAAAAGATCATTTTTCTAAGACATTCATTCATATTTCTATTTCTTTCCGCATGACTGTCCTAACAGTGGAATCCAAACGAAAGACAGATCAAGATAACAGTTCAGAGTGAAACTTACAAAATCCATTCGGAATTCACTTTCCGGCAGCAAGGATAATTTCATTTATAATCAGCTTTAAAATGAAAACAGGAAGAATTCATCATCCATATCCATACTTCATTTGAATCAGACTCATAAAAGATCCGAAACAGGTTAGTACAACATTATGTACATCCAAGATTAAACGATATAAGGCTGCATACCATATATTTACCATAATAAAAGAAACCATATTTCTTTCACTGCATACTAAACAGACAAACAGTACTTCAATCATGCAGTCCATTAATCACATGATTTCCTCATCCTGTGAGCATATCCCGCTCAAACTAACATTTTATTCATTGCTGTTACCTACAGCAAATCCAATATTCACATTGACTATGAATTTCACCAAGTCAGAACAGCAACAGAAGACGAATTCATTCCCCTTTAATTTCACTAAGAAACAATCATTTGCTCCGAATGAAATAAAAACACTCAATTCGTGTTTATCTTAGCATGACAGCTCAACTTATGAAGATAACAAAACATTTATTTTCATTGAAAGGCAACTCACATAGCCTGTACAGTTTCAATCTAACATGCCTCAACAATGAATATCCAATTCGAGTTCTATCTCGATCAACCGTTAACTTCAAAACAATATTCTCCATTTTCTTAATGAGGTACAGAACTCAAGTATAACATTCATATATCAATACCTCTATGAAGACAAACCCGTTAAGGGTGTTAATCGTGTAAGCTTGGTACAGTCAGAATAGACTCAGAAAACAAGCTAATTCTCACACTTTCCATTTATTAAAACAGAAATCCAGGTCAAGTTCACATTCACAAGACAATTCAAAACAAAGGGTCAAACTTCAACTACAAGACGCCATGGAATCAACTATCCATCACAGCAAGAAAGAAATATAATCATTCCTTGCACATAATACAAAACCAATTTATAATTGTGTCAACAGTCCGGACAGGGAGATCGAACAGACATCATTAAAACACCATAAAACCATCCTAATCTCACAGCAAGGAGAGACATAATCCATCAACAACTTCAGAAGGAAAAACAGTCTACTTTTTCCTATTTCCACGGTTACTAAAACGTATTCGCTCATTTCCTAAACAAGAAAAGGCACAGTAATGGAAATATTGCTGTTACTTCATTCAATTCGAGTTCCAATACCTAAGAAAACCCAAATGCCATTTCCTTTATAATCCAAAGCAGTAGAGGGAAGAGAATCGATTTCCAAAAATGACAGCAAGTATGAAGGAAACCCAAATCCCAGCAACATAACATAACTGAATTTCCACTTCCATTTTATACGCAAGGACAGTTCCAAATACAACAGCAAAGAAACAATTACACAGAAGGAAACAATTAAACAGCCTGTTCCACTTCCAACAATATGAACAGCGATGAAGGAAATATCTATTTCCAACTTTCATCGGTCGATAACGATCTGAAAGAAATCATTTCCAACTTGATTGAGCAAAAACAAACCAAAACCAAGCACGAAACGTTCACATATCATTTTCCAAGCAAAAGAGAAGTAAGAATCGATAAAATCCAAATCGAACTCGATTTGACAACAATCCACAAAATCAAAACCCAAGAGAGGGTTGTTTTAATGATACACTTAATCAAAGCAAAGATTTTTAAAGAGAAGGGCTTAACATGCAAAATCTCTTTTCCAGAGCTCGAAGAAAACTTCGTTTGCCGCGTTTTCTTCAATGACAACACAAACTTCCCGATCCTTTCTTCTTCAAAGCTTAACAATGACCTCCAAATCTCCATGAGAAATGTCAAATGCCAAGAGCTGGTTCGACCGAACCAGGTCAGAAAAACCAAATGCAGAGCAACTTCACAAAAGGCTCGAATCAACAAAATGAAAATCAAATTCCCTCATGCTGTTTCCAAGGCGAGCTGGTCGCGAGGACCGAAACAATCAATGCATTAAAGGCTCTGCCTTTTTCCTTACTTTCCACGCCACCGCCACTTGGGTTGGCAAACTCTAAATTTCAAAATTTCCATGCAAACTGAATTTGGCTCTATTTCTAAATAGACGCCTCTAATTCCTACCTGCCCCGCCAAAACTGGCGCTGTCCACGTAGGGACAGTTTATTAAATGCCAATGAATGCCCTTCCTCCCATCCTTATCCTTTCCTTCCAAGGGTCTGCGTACCCCTTAGATTAGGATTAGTTTAGGTTGCACATAGCATTCAACCTAGGTCTTAGTTTAGCCTTAGGTTATTAGGGCTTAGGTTATTTTCCCCTTTTTTTTTTTTTGAATATAAAATCCACTTAGGATAGTAGGGTAGGATGCATGTTAGGACTTAGTATTAATTTAGGGTTTAATTCATACTAACCACTAACACTAACAACTTCCATCCAGCCTCCCTACTAACATTCACGTTAATGCGAGCGGGACGTTAGTCCTTGATTACTTGCCAGGTCACCCATGTCCGGGCATTCCTTGCCTCACGAGGTCCCAATTCGATAGTACAGGGTTCAAGAATCGAACCCCATCATTGGCTTTCGTGCTATTTGCTCTCACACCAACAGTATTCGCCGCACGCTTCATAACAATCTCAGTCCGGTTCAAGTGTGAATCGACACAGAAATCACAAGAGGACCTCAGCATACTTGAATCAATGGAATTGATTCGGGGTATGTTGTCGATCAAAGACAACAAGAGCTAGCAAGTATCGACAATTTGTCGTCACATCAAGAAACACACAAGTACAATATTTGTTGTCACATGTAATAAATCACAGGTATGTAAGAATCCAAATTAAGCAACACATTCTCTTAAGATCAAAACATATCTTAACATGTTTGCTTTCATTTCTAATTTCAGCAAGACTATAACAAAGATGTAAAACATTCACCAAGTTAACATACAAAATCGAGTGTTACACTACTCCTACATGGATCATTGATTCGGTGCAACTCATCATATGGCCTCATCAGACATTGAGTTTTCTTCATTGGATCCATGTGACATGTCTTATATTCAACTTGGTGACAACACTACTACATAGGTTTTCGGGAGAGGGTTTGTTGAAGTGAGTGGTGGTACTTTCAACAATGTGCTAAGTATCCCTTCACTTTCAACTAATCTCCTTTTAGTTTATCATATCACTCACCTTGGATAAGGCATGCGGGTTGAGTTCACTTTGGATTCAGTTTATGTCAGAGAGCTACATAGTGACACTATTGTTGCAATTGGTATAGTTGATCATCACACTCGGTTGTACTCATTCTCTCACTTTGCTCCTCCTTCAAATTCTTCATCCAACTCACCTAGACTTGATGATACTTCTGAGCCCACTTCTAATGTTGATGACATCTCTTCTAGCATATTTGATTGTCATGGTGATGGGGACCCACCTCCACCATCTACTTATCACTTGCCACATCTTGAGGAGTTGTCTCTTGATCCACCTACTTCTGGTCCACTGCAGACTCTTCAAGGAGTAGGTACTATGATTCAGGACTCATCAGGCATTGGGCACACTTCTTCATAGTTTCAAGACATTTCACCTTCCTTCTTCACCATTGCTTCAGGTTCACCATTCCTTCATGGAGTAGTTATCACTTCTACCTCACATGTGGAGCATTGTTCCTTGGATTGGAACAACACCTTGTCACTTCGAGGATCTTCTTTTTACTCTTCACTTAGTACAAGATGGCTTATGTCAAGTTCATCTTCTTGGGAGGCTAGATAACACTTATTTTTCTCTCCTTATTCTTCTTAGTTGTTTAGGGGAGTTTTTCTCTTATAATCGGATATTTTCCCCACTGGGTTTTCCTTCACTACTTGAGATTTTTTTTTGTGTATGGGTACCTCATTAGGCTTAGTTGTCGGGACCCATTTTTCATTCTCTGTGTGTTTTGTTGACTTGCCTTGCCTCATCCTAAGTTACGATGAAGGGGGTTTTGGTGTGAGTGGAAATTTTCATCTTTTATTTATTTATTAGGTGTATTACCACATCACTAAGTGATTCATCTCACTTAGGTGAGAACATGGATCATAGGTTTCATATTAGTTATGATAGATTATGCCATGGAATTTATCATATGTGTAAGTGTGTGTCATAGGAGTTACTTTCCTTTTTGGAAATAATTCCTCTTCTCCACCATGGACGCATCATTAGTTATGCATGGGATTTACTCAACACTCCCCTATATGTACACCTCTCTTCTTGATCTATGAGCATAAAATGGAGTCTTGTTTCCCTTAATGCATGCACATTTTTCATGGTTGAGTTCTTGTTTAAATCTTGAAGCTACTTCATCTCTCGATTGAGTGTAACTCCTTGATGTGTACGGATTCCCTCTAGATCTTCATCCTTCCTTCCTCCATCACTTCGTTGTTCACGCTTAGGCATAACAATCTCCCCATCTAACTCTTATTGATCTTCTTATGCTTCTTCATTAGTTCCTTTTTTGTTTGGGCGTAAATAGAGACGACTTTTTGTGCATTATTCGTCACCATAATAGCCTCCCACCTAGTAAGTTTACATATATTTGTCACTTGCCTCTCCTCGTGGATGTCTCAACCAGGGTTCTTGTAGGTCACATAAAGTATATGAATGTCCTCATCAATTTTTTACGTGTCAATCTTAATTCATTTGGCCTCCTTGATCCAAAGTGGACGAATCACACAAAATAGTTGATTGTGAAAGCATAGGGAAACTTGGCCCACGAGGACCAACTTTCATCTATCTTATTAATTATTTTCAAGGAATAATTCATTGTGACGATAAAATCTACCTCTTCACCAACTCCTTTGGTAGTTAGCACAAGATTCTCAAATCTTGCTCAAATGCATTGTGCAAATGTCTCAACCAATTTGTAAACCACGCCTTTTATGCATTGTTGAGTGTTGTGGGTGCCATGAATTGTTTGTACATGACGGTCGAAGAGGGATCCTCTAATGGGAATGTCTATGTTGGTTCCCATCTCTTTTTGGTATGCTAATTTCATTGAAGACTATTAACAATTGGATCGCACCCCAACAAATTTTTATTCCTAATTTTTCTTGTGCTAGTTGTGCATCTTCAATAATATTTTGTGTTATGAATTAGGAAAATTATATACCGTCCCTTACACCATTTTATGTGTGAAACACAAAATAATTTTTTTATCTCAGTCCACCTTTTTTCCCCTACCAATTTAGAGGTAAGTAGTTGCATCGTGACTCTTGTGCTTAAGGTCATTTATCTCATCCACCGACATAGACTTGCCCCAATTCTTATAATGAATAAAATCACCAACCACTTTACTTTCATATCGTCTTCAAGGGATTTCATTAAATATTCACCTTGGTTATTCATTTTTGTTGCCTTGCTAATTAGGTGGTGCAAGAGCCTCATCCGCTTACCTGTAAAGTAGAAGTACCCCTCTCTAATGCATGAGATAAGGTATTGGTAGAGTTTGATGGACTTGTTAAAGAAAGGTAGGTTTAATAGTTTTAGTACTCTCATTCTTTCCAACGTCTTCTTGACACTATTATCATAGATGTCATTTCCCTAGCTCTTTTTTGGCATGTAGGGCACACCATTTTGTTTTCTATTGTTCCATCTAGCCCATGCACAAGATGGTTACAATATGATATCTTTGTTGATGTTGCATGATTCTCGTCATTGCCTAATTCTTTTGGCTTCCTCTAGGTATTACATTTTACCACTTATAGTTATCACACTAGAACTCGGTCCTTTTTGTCCTTTTTTTGGTGGCCATAGTCTTCTTAATCTTCTTTAGCACAAAAGAACTCGTTCTTACTTCCCATGTTTCTTCCTTTATTAAAACCACTTCTTCCTTGCCACTTATGTCATCTTTGACTATTGTGCCCTCTGGTTCATGTCTAGATGTTAAACTAAACACGCTCGTAGAGCTTCTTGAGGTTATAGATTATTGCATGGCCCCTTTCTCCTATGCCTTTTCTAGTTTTTTTGCTTTTCCTCCTAGCACGGTAACCACTTTGGTTTACCCTAAGGCGATTGATTTCCCAAAGTTTGTTGTCTTAATGAGAAAATTATACCTCCACATTAATGGCGGATAAAGGCAAGTTTTACCCCATTATTCTCACTCCTCATGTCTACCCTATGTATCACCGCACAAGTTTAAATGTAGGTTAATGATGGTTGGTATTTCAGTAATCTCAGAGTTGAATCACTATTTCACTTTTTCTCATTGTTTTTCTCTAGAGCTTCTCATTTTCACTTCAAGGTAGTTAAAATGAATTACCCTCCTCTTATTCATACTCTTCTCCAAAGGTATTAAATGCTCCTTCCATTTACTCTTCGCATGCGTGAGATTTTATTTCCCCACAACTATCATTAATACCTAGTTTTTGAAAAATGTATTTAGCTCTCTTTTTCCCGCTTGATTTTTAATTTCCATTAAGTGTGTGTGTTGGGTCTCCTTGTTGTTGTTTGTTCTCTCACCTCAAGTTACGTTAGGTAGCTTACATTTTTGGTCCATGTTGCTTCCCCTTATGCAATTCATTTATTTTTCATGCTTCCTTTCCCTATATCTCCTTATAAAGCTAACATCCCTCTTTCAAATATTCCAAAATCTTCCATTCATTCCACTTTTCCTTGGATCATTCCTTTTTCAAGCACTTTTTAATTACACATGTGATTTTTTAGTTTCATGATCCTTTCCTTTATTTCCACCGCATAGCCTTTGTTATTCTTACATGCCTCCTTGCTTAACATCCTTGGTCATCTTTGTGTGCCTCCTTTTCACTTGAAAGCCTTTATAGTGACACTTTGAACCTTTCAATTATCTTTTCTCTTCTCCCAACACAAAACGTTGTGTGGTACTCTATGCATTACTACTTGGTAAATAGTGCAATGATGTGTTTGGCCAAAACAACACAAAACGGTAAAACAAATTGCACAAATTTCATGTGTTTATTACATGCATAAAAATAACTTTAATCTACCAAATGAAATAACTTCTGACTTATTGACATACACCTTATTTCAATATAATCTTATTTTATTGAAATAGGTTTCAACCTACTTCCATTTAAGTATCATGGTAGTAATACTCCGCTAAGGTCCATCGGTTTACACGCCTAGTTGGAAAAATTTCTACTAGAAAATAAGGACCTAGCCAATGGGTTTTAAGCTTCCTGGGGTGGCACACAAACTTTGAATCATACAAATAAAACCTTTACACTTGTTGTAAAGTTATATGCTTGAGATTTCACCATGCCATGTTTTTTTACCTTGTTTTCTCAATATTTTGTGACCAACGAACTTATACCTTGTCTTCATCCAACTACAACAATCATGTTAAGTGTTCAATAATTGATTCTTCATCATCCAAGTTTGCAATTTTCATAATTCTAAGGGATGGCTCCATGAAGTCTAGTGGTAACATTGCTTGCATTCCGTAGACAAGCTAAATTTGAGTGGCTTTATTAAGGTGCTTGTATGTTGTTTGATAGGCCCAAAGTACCGTTGAAACCTTGTCATCCCAATCCTTGTGCCCCCCATCATAAATATTTGTTAATGATTGGCCTAATATCTTATTTAAAGCTTCAATTGTGCAATTAGCTTATAGATGATACTTGTGTTGTTTTATGATGTGTAACCATAAACTCTTATAACAAAATCCTTATAGTATCATTTAGGAAGTGCATTGATTTATTGTTTGTCAAGATCAATGGACATCCAAACCAATTAATGATGTTTTCCCATATGAACCTTGCCACGGTAGTTGTACAATATTTGGTTGGTACGGTCTCTACCCATCTTATTAGATAGTATGTCGTTGTAATTATATAACACATTCTAGTTTTTCACGTGGTAGGATTGATTGGACCCACAAAATTGATCACCCATTTTACAAATGGTTTATGTGGTATAATGGTATTAGAGGTATTTCATCATGCTTTCTTGATTTTCCAACTCGTTGGCATTAGTCACATGTCTTGGCATATGCCTTAACATCTTTGAACAAGTTTTCCACCATAGTCATGCGGTAAGGATCTTTCACACCATAATCGCCCCTACATAAATCCCACCAGAAATCCCCTCACACCCTCACGAAGAATCCTAATTATTTCATGACTCATAACACATCACCTCAAAATCTCATCTCACCCCATCTTGTAGAATTGTCCACTTAGTAAGGTGCAACTTTAACAACTAATTATTTATGATGGCTTATTTTGTAGGTCTCGGACACGACTCCATGTTATATGAAGTAAAGGACGTATTCCAATTCATCAAAAGTACTTTGTATTTAAAACAACTAAGCATCTTGCATTGCTTCCTTTTTTGGGTCTTCCTTCTTGCTTGTTTCTATGCATGATAGATGATCATGCTCGACATTATTTTTCTCGGCTTTACAACTAACAAAAATTTTAATTTGTGGAAAATTTAACTCATCTACATATTCTACCATACAAGATTGCTTTATTCACCGTATGATTTAGAGTCATGTGGTCCATAAAGAACACAAATAGAGTAGCAAAAAGATAATGTCTAAATTTTTAAAGCACGTAAACCATTGAGAGGCCTTCCCTTTATGTTGTGGTATAATTTCTTTATGCACATGTCAATTTCCTACTCATAAAATAGATAGGATGATCCAAAGTTCCTTGCCTCGTTTCACCAAAGATTGCCCCAACAATAGTGCACGATGTATCCACATGCATATGGAAGGGAATATTCTAATCTAGAAATTGTAAAATAAGAGTTTGTGTTAACATCTCCTTCAATTGTTCAAACACTCTATGCTTCTTTTTACACCCCACTCAAATTCTCTCATCTTTCATGTTAGATTCTTCAAGGGTGCTACAATTTTGGCATAATCCTTGATGAATTTCTAATAATATATGTAATGTCGTAAAAGGCATAGATCTCTCTTTGTGTTCATGGTGACGTGAGATAAGTTATTACTGCAATCTTAGTTGGATCCACCAACAATCCATCCTTATATATGATATGCCCTAACAAGGTACTAAATGGTGTGGCAAAACACACACTTCTTCAAATCGAGGGAAATTTGTAAATGTCAAGCAATGCTCAAACATTATCCTCAAGTTGTCGCAATGATCCCGCACCAAGCCATGGACTGCATAATCATCCAAGTATACTTAAACAAATTTCAAGATGAAATCTTCAAATTTTATGACAACAATGCGTGAGAAAACTGCAGAGAAATTTTTTTAGTGTGAATGACATTACTTGTATAGGTAAATGATCCCCACTTAGTCACAAAAGTTATCTTTTCCTTATCTTCTTCTCGTAATTTTGACTCGATGATATCCAAAGAATCTATCTCGTGAAAGTATATATATCCTTTCTCGTTACCCCTTTTAAAATATTTTCAATCAAAGGTGTAGGGAATGGGTTAATTATGCACATAGAGTTTGAGGCGTGATAATAAAAATAAATTCATATGCACCCATATTTCTTTAAGATTATTACCATTGACTTACCCATTTAGATTCTTCCTGGTATGATGACTCATGCATCAAACATGTTGTCAATTTCTTATTTGAATTTTGCACGAGGTTTGGATTCATCTGTATGAGTGCTTTCGAAAATGTTCAACCCATTCAATTAATTTTATTTACATTATTCCTAGAGATGGGTGTAAACACTTCATCTCACAGTATCCTCTGGGGAATATATCCTTGTACTCACGTAATAGTTCAACAATATTTGTGATTTTTGGCTCACTCAAGTAGTCGCCAATTATTGTCATTTTTGGTTCATTGTTACTGCCTATGTTGACTTGTATGGATTTAAATGGTTCATCTCGTGGTTGGACCCCTTGTTATTTATTGTCCATAACTTCTCTTGACCCATATGAGACATCCACTTGTATATGGTAATGATCTCCCTCATCTTCTACTTTTCGCACAACTTTTTTTTAACCTTTTTATGTCCAATTCTTTATCTTCCATAGATCATCATCTCCTTCATTGGAAATGTTATCCACAAAGTCCTTTGTGAAGGTTTTGGTAACACAAACCCCTTATCCTTATGAAATGTCAAAATCTTGTCTTCCATGATGACATCATCCCCAAATATTGTTGATTTTATACATCAAGGGGGTAGTTCAGGCGAGGAATTGATGAGGTAAAGGAAAAAGTATGTATAAATCCTTGCGTCGAGCCTTGTCTAAGAACCTTATTCTCTACGCAACTCACATCCTACATACCATGCACATGCCCATACATGTAGTGTATGATAGAATACATAGGTCCATATCTCTTCTTCAACTTTTTCAGTAATTTTCCATAACTCCACACATTTATGTAGATGTTTCTCTGCCTAGTGATTCCAATGTAGTTGAGATACCTTCGCGAACCATTGTTTAACTCGAACCTAGCTCACATGGCTTATTTTATGTGCATCCATGTTGTCAACTTCGACCTATGTGTTTCCCACCATCTTGCTACAGTTCCTTCAACAAGTATAATAAATAATTAAGTTGCACCTTTTTCAATTTGTATATAAACCTCTATTTCTTTGATGAAATATTGTATATTTTTTCTTCCACTAAAATTTGGTGACGGGTTGTCTTTTTCCTTACTTATCCTTCCAATAATTCTTCTAATATAGTTAGGTCTTGGATATTTGGTGATTGTGACATGTTGTTAATAATCCCATGTTCTCACCTTAATAGCTCATACAAACCATGCACCTAATTGTCACATGCCACGTTAGTTGTATCGGATACCAATTGGTTATCACCCCACTTTATTTCTCCCTCTGGTGTTGGTTCATAATTTACCATCCATGTGGCTTGTATATTATATATGCGCTCCAAATCTTTGTATTCTTCCATGTTCTCCATGTATGGTGCACTTTGTTTGGGGTCCATCATGAAAATAACATGTTGGTCTCCATTCTCAAAGTTTACATATCGCATCTTGAATCGTAAGTAAACATTGTTCGCATAACTCCAAGGCATTCTTAGTAGTGATGGAAATTTATTTACTTCCACCAACAGTATCACTTCGAGATCTCTATGAAGCTTCACTCCCATTATACTAATGATGGCATTTTTTAGGAGCCCTATAGGCACTACTTGTGTTTTTTGGCCATGAAAAATACAAATGGAGATGGATGCAATGCCGATCGCCCCATTTTATTCTAGGAATTAATTGTGAGTGTGTTAACTTTCATGCCTGTGTATCGAGCATCTTCCTGTCCACTTCATCCTTACATTTTTATGAGGGACCTGATAATGGAACCAAAAATTTGCACACCTAGTTGTGCTCTTGACTCATACCCATGCACACGAGATTATGGTAACCACTCCACACAAGTTTCTCCTACCCTTTGCACTAGCTTATCACACCGTAGTGAAGCTAGGGCGCACAAGCACTCAAATCACGAAGGTGTCTAGGTACCATCAAGGTTATCAAGGTTGAAGTGTAACATTCCCATTTTAATACATTAGAACAAGGGATTTTTTTATATATATATATATTCTATATAGCGTTCTCTAATTTATGTAATTCAAACACACATGACCAAGTTTTAATAATTGTTCTCTATCCAAATAACGTAATTTAGAACACACAATACTTTTAAAACCAATGTTCTTTGTTCACATATTTATAATATGGAACACACATTCAATGCCATTCAATCATATAACAGATACCATTTGCTACTGTAATGACTCGAAGAACTACCGATCTCCCATTTCATGGCTCAGAGTTTCATCGATCTCTCATCTCATGACTCGGCTACTTACCGATCCTTCATGTTAATCCATGCATTGTATACTAAGTATACTTGGTTCTCTTTACCGTTTTCAGGTTATTGAAGTGTTCCATTTAAGAGGCCTATCTGAATATCTGTTACCGATATTCATCTAAAATCCTGCTTCTTAAACCAAGTGATTAGGACAACGCAACCAACAGCTTGCGATACTTTGGCCAAAGATTTTCACATGCTTAGCATGATCATATTCCTAGACGTTATACACATCAATGGAATACGTCCTTCACCTCACTTCATCTGTTATCTAGAATGGTCTTTTCTGACTTCTGTCAGTCCTCTCGTCCAAGGTTAAACTTTAACCCAAGATAGCAATATGAAAGAGTATAGGGAGGCACTCGTGGTGACTAAAGGTATGCAGACATACTTTGTCGACCCTAGTCGATTACGCGTGTGTCTAGTTACCTTTAGTCTTCCTGAGTCACTCCATATACAAGGTCACATTCCTAACTTGGTCCAAAGTAACTTGGTCCAAGCTTATGTAAACTTTGATGATTTGATTCAGAAGGGCGTTGTAACATGTCAGCTGCAACATTGTGTCATCATGAAGGCCCCACCTTCATGAAGACACCATATTGTAGCTGGCGTGTGCCAATGTCCTACGAAATCCTCCCATCAAGGGTTACACATCCAGCTAAAAGTGTGATTAGATTCTTAACTTTAATTTTATTAAGAATGAGTTTCAACAACTGTGTTGATCCTCTAACCTCACTATTTGTTACAATTGCATAGCTAGAAAAGACTTGAATTGTCTCATAGCTTAATATACATTCACCCTTCCTTACCGAAGGATTGCATATTTTCATCTTAGTTCTTTAATTTAAGCTTTAGACTTACAGTCCACTACAGCTTAACGTAGTAAGATCAACTTACTAAGCTTAACCAAGTTTTATTCGCAACTGATTTTAAATTCAAATTCCATTTCATTAGACGTCATTTAAATGAGGCCTATTCCCAATTGAATGTATTCATTTATTCACTATAACCTTACTTCAGTTAAGGTTTGTTATGAGGAGATATGATTCCTCATACCGAATATCCTTTTGACAAGACATCCCAAAGAATATTAACGAAATCAGAATACAGAATTCAATTGTCCCTTTATTAATATTCATTAGTTTATAATCTAATTCCAAATATTATTTATTCAAGAGTTCATATTTATTTTACTCTTTTACTAATGTCAATTTAAAATCCATATTGACCTAAGTATTAATTAATTGCACGTTCCAACTTAAAAGTTGTATTCAAGTAAAGAATAGACATTATGTCCCTTTAAATCTAACAACCATCATTTGAATAAGTACAAATTCAACAAATAAAATTATATTCTCAATCATATTCAAACAATTCCAAGGTGGTACAACCATTAAAATAACACACCTTCCCCTTTTACTCATTCCTCAAGATTAAAATTTATACATTTTACAAGTCCACACAACCGGACTTCATTCATGCCAATCAACATTAACAACTCAAAAGAAAGAAGAATACAACTTTTTCTTTTTCCATTTCCCTGAGAAGAATAATAAAATCTCAGAAAAGATCCATCCCTTAGTTAATCAGAAGAAGCATCATAAAACAACATGTCTTCATTTTTACTCACGGAATCCATCTACAAAATTTACTTACACAGGTCAGTTCATCGAACTGAGCATATTAAGCACTTATCATTAAAATGAGGTGCTCTTGATTAATTGTCTCAATAAAAGAACTCTGCTTTTATGAAACATTTTTGAAATTGAGATGGACATCATCTATGAATTAAGTGCCGATAAGGATGAATAATTTAACAACCAAATCCCAATAATTATCATCACAATCAGACAATAAGATTAACTAACAACTTTTCCCAAATAATTACTGTAAACACGCAACACTTTATTCTCATTTCCTTACTGTTTTCTTCCAATAACGCAAGAGTTCATTCCAGATTTAGACAATTACTACCAAGAGTATTTTCTCTAAATAGTTCCAGATTAAAAGCATCTGTAAGAACTGATACATACATACACACACACACACACACACACACACATACATACATACATACATATATATATATATATATATATGTTGTTCTAATGCAATTACTATCAATTCCATTCCCTCATTATAGATGGGATTTCAAAGAAAGAATTTAATTAAAATTTAAATAGAACTCCTTCACTTTTATACTACTCATTTAATTTCAACCAAATCAAATGCAGAAGAGAAAGGTAGTCATACACCATGACAACACTGGTGTTACTTTCCAGAATTCAACAAACAACATAGTACTCTTTCAATTCGAAAAAGGAAAACAACAGATAAAATGTAGTTGCTTACGCCGAAGGCAGTAGGAAATTTATTCAATATCAGATAACAAAATTCAAATGGATAAGAAAAGAAAATAAGTATTACTTCTAATTACCCACTCAATAATCTCTTTCATTTAATCACAACCGAATTGAACGATTTAAACAAGAAGAGATAACAATTAAAGATAATAGTCAAGGAGAGAGAGAATTAAAAGTCAATAATCGAATGAAAGGAAGAAGATTCACATTACCTCTTCTCATTCATTGCTTTATTGAGTATCAACTATTTAGTGCAGACCTGTTTCCAATAGGGTAATTTCTTCTATACTAGACTATTACAGTCTTCATAATTTACTAACTACCATTCAAGGAAGTATTCTAGAATTCATTTTGCATCTGACCCGCAAGTATCAATAACAACCTTTAATCTTCCAATTAAAATTGTTTCCAATAATTATTTACCAAAAACAGACACATCCATCCAAGTAAGAAATGAGTAAAAGTGTACAACAAGGCTATATGACCATGATTTCACTGTAATAAATAAAGAAACCATTTTTCAACCACAAGAACAAAGAATCTACTCAAGTTCAGTTTCAATCGAACATAATGAAGAAGTTCAAATATGTAGCAATATATATATATATATATATATATATATATTCACCATTGAATTCAAAGAAGAAATAAAATGATACGCTCTATTCCATCCATCAAATAACCAGGTTACTCTGTCTCAGGTTTAAATAAATTATTTCCCAACAATCATTCATGGGTTTCAAAACCAAATAAGGAGACATTGTATCATTTTACATCAGGCAAGAGTAAGGACGATACAATAAATCGATGTCCCTAAAAGAATTCACATCCCATACACTGTAATACGATAAGAGAAACAGTTCACACAAATAGTTCTATCTAAGCATTCTCACGGTTTTTCAAAACCATTACGCACACAAAACTTAGAAAACAATTTACACATCACTGTTGCCTTCATCAAATCAAACCCATAATGGGCGATAAAACCGAATACCCATTACTTTCAAAATTCAAACAACAGAGATGGATTTCATTTCATTTACCATTTCAGTAAAGAAAATACCCGTTTTCTCTAGTATGCATCAAGAAAATACCCAAATCGTATTTGTCTTCAAACGAAAACTCAAACCAGAAATCACATCAAAACATATCAACATTTTATTTTTACAAGAACACACAGTTATAAGAGCAGAGTTCTTTTAATGAAGACGCTTAACAAAGAGCAAAATGGTTTAAAGAAAAGAGCCTAACATGCCTGTATATTTTCTGGTTAGCTCATAGAAGATCACAACCGAGCTTCTCCCAAATTTCTTCCCTCCAACAAGTTATTAAACCAGGTCTCTTAACTTCTTCCACGTTTCCACAGACCCAGAAACCACTCGGAGGCGGTCAAGGCCGAACCGACAATGGCCGGAAGCAAACTTGTAGGCTCGAAAGAGCAACAAAAGAAATGCAGAGCAAAAACTCAAAACCCAAATGAACAACAATAACCCACAAAAATTCTCTTTCTTCTTTCCAAGGCAGGCGGGTGTCAAAACCAAGATCAATAAATGCATTGAATGCATTACTTTTTCCTCTTTCCCCACCACCACCGACTCAGGTTTGGTGGGCCTTTTTCTCACAATTTTTCTTGAAATTTGAATTTAGTAGCATGGTTAATTAGGAGCCTCCATCTTCTCTGCTCCACCAAACTTGGCATTTAAAACTTCAAGGACATCATTTAATGTCCTTCATTAAATTTAAAACCTTCCTTCTTATCCTTTCATCGACATGTATCCATAGGTCCCCTTTAGGGTTAACAATAGTTTAGGTCACATTGTCCATAGTTAGGTTTCCATCTAGGTCGCAAATCATTAGGATTTGTAATAATTTACATCCTCTTAATTTATAAAATCCTCCTAGGATAGTTATTAGGTCATAGGTTAGAACTTAACCCATAGTATTTTACTTAATAGGTTCCAAGTAAGTTTTACCAACTTACGTTCATAACTAGTATAATTCAGGACGTTCCATCCAACGCGTATATATATACCTTGTTCACTTGCATCAAAACTCTTACTGCCTTACGCTTTCCGGTGTTACAATTTGTATGTAGTTCGAAATCAATCTTTCCATTGGCAACATGGTGCCGAGTAATTATACCTGTAACCAGGTTCTTTAAAATTTACAACAATCTCCAGCCTAGTTCCAGACTTCATTCTAATTAGAAAGTAAATCGACAAAGTGACCACAAGGAAGGCCGAAGCATACCTTGGATCAATGGAATTGATTCAAGGTGTGTTGTCAACAAAATATGAGTTCATCAAATACAAAAGCAAGTCTGCAGTTTCACACTTTGCAAAACACAAGTTATAATGACCTTCGTCCCAAGTAAACAAAGTTACAGTAAGCAAGGGTTCAGATCAGTAACACATTCTTTTTAAGATTAAAAGATATATCTTAACATAATAATCCTCATTTCCACAGTTACAACATCACGAAAAGAGGTTATCATAGTAGCTTCTAAAAATCAAGACGTTACATTCCTCCCTTCTTAAAAGAATCATCGTCCCGATGATCAAATTAGCCAATTCATAGAGTTTTTAGGACAAAATTTAGTTATCGTCCTTCCATTCATAAGTTCATACCAAAAATAGATTTAATCTTTAAAACAGTGTTTTAAGATAACCGTAAAATAGACCAATAATTGTCCATGTTTGGCAGAATTATCAGTTTTTCAATTCAATTTCGATCAAACAAGTATGGAAAAGTAGATCTCATTTCTTCGAGATTTTCCCAAGTTACACTTTCTTCGCTAAACTGGTCCCACTGGACCTTACATTGATTCACTTCACGATTTCTTAGTACAATCAAGAGTTCCCAAAGACTCGAATGGGCTTAACCATGATTATTCTGGGTCTTGGACCTGCAAGGAATCCCAATTCAGCACATGTGATAAATCTGATACGTATTTCTTAAGCAAAGAAATATGGAAAACATCATGCATTTGTGATAAAGCAGGAGGTAAAGCTAAACGATAAGCTACAGGGTTGATTATTTCAACAATTTCAAAAGGTCCCACATAACGAGGTGATAACTTGGCAACCTTGCCAAAAGTTATAGAACTCTTTTTCAGCTTAACCCGAAGAAAGACCTTCTCACCAAGTTTATAATTCCTATCAACCCGCTTTAAGTCTGCATAACTCTTTTGCCTGTTGGCAGCCTCCTTTAACCATTCACGAATCATTTTAATTTGTTGTTCCATTTCCGTAAGGATTTCTAGCCCAATTACCTCTCTATCCTCCATGTTGTCCCAAACTAGGGGGTTCTGCATTTTCTTCCATACAATGCTTCAAAAGGTGCCATCTTTAAAGAGGCGTGGTATGTATTATTATAAGCAAATTCAACCAATGGAAGGTACTCCTCCCATTTATACTGCTGGTCCATGCAATACATTCTTAACATATCCTCTAAAACTTGATTGACTCTTTCAGTCTGTCCATCCGTTTCTAGATGATATGCAGAACTGAAATTTAGTTTAGTTCCCAAGGCCGCATTAAGCATTTGCCAAAATCTTGATGTCATTCTTGATCTCTGTCTTCGATATGATCAATTCGGTATTCCATGCAATCTGAAAATTTCATGTACAAACCTTCTTGCTAACACTGGTGCATCATCTTTTAAATTACCAACAATGAAGTGTGCCACTTTGGTTAGTTTGTCGATGACAACCAGGATGATATCATGTTTATTCCTAGACATAGGTAATCCTTGAATGAAATCCATAGTTATCACTTGCCATTTGTACTACGGAATGTTGTGGGGGTACAATAATCCGGCGGGATGCATATGTTCCACCTTAACACGCTGACATTCCAAGCAGTGTGTCACAAATTCCATCACATCCTTTTTCATTCCCTTCCAGAAATATTGTTGCTTGAGATCAGCAAGCATTTTCATAATGCCAGGGTGTCCAGAAAAAGGTGAATTATGAAATTCAGCTAATAATTTCTTTCTTAAATCATTTGCCAAGGGTATATATACCCTATTTTCAAACCTCAAAATTCCTTCATTATCAAAACGAAATCCTTTATACTTCACATCTTTCGGATCTGCAGAAAGTGTTGTTTTAACTTGCTGAAAATAAGAGTCAGATTCCATGACATCTTTCACCTCATCTTTAAACTGAGTTCTTAATGTTATAAGAGCAGAGATGTGCTTCCTACGACTCAGAGCATCTACTACCCTATTTTCCTTGCCTTTAATGTAGCTTATATCAAAATCATACTGAGATAGAAATTCTAACCATCTTCGTTGTCTTGCATTCAGGTTTGGTTGAGTAAAAATATACTTCAACCCTAGATGGTCGGTTTTTAGCTCAAAAGGCTTACCAAGAAGGTAATGCCTCCACATTTGAAGTGCATGAACAATGGCAGAGCTCTAGGTCATGTGGAGCATAATTTTGTTCATGTAACTTGAGCTTTCTACTTTCATATGCTATGACATGGTCATTTTGTAATAGAATGCCTCCGAGACCCTCTCCAGATGCATCCGTTACAACCGTAAAATCTCCATTTGGGTCAGGTACAGTCAGAATAGGTGTTGTAGTTAACTGATCCTTTAAAATTTTAAAGGTAGATTCACATTTTCATTCCAAACAAATTTCTTATCTTTCTTTTGTAATGAAGTGATTGGTGCAGCAATTTTAGAAAAGTCCTTAACGAACTTTCTATAGTATCCTCGCTAGGCCCATGAAGCTTCTTACTTCATGCACGTTCTTAGCGCAGCCACTCAGTTATAGCTGTGATCTTTGAAGGGTCTACAACTATCCCATTCTTGCTTATAACATGTCCCAAATAATGCACTTCTGCATCATAAAAGGAACATTTAGACAATTTACCATACAACCTTCTCTTCCTCAAGATTTCCAGTACTATCTTTAAATGCTCTTGATGCTCTTCAACATTTTTGGAGTATATAAGAATGTCATCCAAGAATACAAGCACAAACTTGTCCAAGTATTCTTGAAAAATATTGTTCATCAAATTCATGAAGGCGGTAGGTGCATTCGTCAACCCAAAAGGTAACACTGTGAATTCATAATGTTTGTACCTTGTTCTAAAAGTTGTTTTATGAATATCTTCCTCCTTTATTCTCAACTGATGATATCCAGATCGAAGATCTATTTTTGAATAAACTGATGCTCCACGCATCTGGTCAAACAGATCATCAATCCTAGGAAGTGGATATCGATTCTTAATGGTTGCCTTATTCAACATTCTATAATCAATGCACAATCTAAGTGTGTCATCCTTCTTCTTTACAAAAATTACCGGCGCTCCCCATGGTGAGATGCTCGGTCTTATCAACCCTTTGGTCAAAAGTTCCTGTAACTGAGCCTTAAGTTCCACCAACTCAAGGGTGGTCATTCGTAGGGTGCCTTAGATATGGGTTCGGTTCCTGGCTTGATCTCTATTGCAAAGTCAAACTCCCATTTGGGTGGAAGACCCGGTAACTCCTCTGGAAATACATCACTGAAATCTCTTAACAACGGATATTTTTCCATAAAATCATTATCTTCCTCAGCATTTTCTATCATTCTTATGGCATACAAAGTGCAACCTCTATTTTTAGCCCTTTTTAGTTGCATAGCTATTAGTTTCCTAACTGCAACCCCACGCTTTACACCCTAAATGACTGCTTTTCTTAGGTCATCAAAACAACAAATCTATTTTTCATAACAGTCGACCTTCACCTTATGTTCCGCCAACCAATTAACACCTATAATTATATCATATGACCCTAAAGGAGTAACATACAGGTCAACTTCTGTGAGAAAATTGGGCGGTCAAGGATTGCCCCAAAAAGACACATATCGACTATATGGACAACATTATTTCCATAATGCACTATCCATGTCTTATCCATTCATTCAGCTTTCCTTTTTAATTTCATTGCTAGCTTAGTAGATATAAAACATTCAGTAGCTCTAGTATCAAAAAGTATGACTACAGGTGTACCGAATAACTTACCCGAAACTTCTATGGGTGTGACTTGCTTTTCAGCTTGTTTGTTAGCCACCACAACGTGTATCCTGTGTTGATCATGATCATCCTTCTTCAAAGGATAGTGACTCGCGTAATGGTCCTTTCCATAGTTGAAACAACCTCCGACGGGCCCCTTCCTAGGCTCAAATTTATTTCTAGCCTTGAAGTTATCATTCTGGCTTCCATAGGACTTTTGTCCATTACCACTAATTTTTGCAAAGCTACTCCACATACTAGTAATAGGTTTGTTCATTACTTGTTTTCTTATTGTTATCCGCAACAATTTTTTTTTTCATACCAAACCTCTTCCAGGGTCCCTTTTTAGGTGCGAGAGATGAAGAAGAGTTGGGAATCTTCTTCCTAATCTCCTCCCTATGAGCAGAGATTGCTCTCAATTTTTGTTCTTGTCTTATTGCCTTTTCGACAACTCCTTCCATAGTGGTCGACCGTGGACATCCACCTCGCCACCAATGATGGGATTCAGTCCCATTATGAACTTTCATATCCTGAACTTCTCGTCAGCTTGGTACTATGCTGGTACATACTTAAGGAGTTTAGTAAACCCTTCCCAGTATTCTTGTCACCATCAGCCTTCCTTGCGACAAGTTCTGAAATTCAATCATTTTCTAATCAAAAAGAGTTGAGGCAGCCATCGTTTCCTAAAGTAACTTTTAAATTGATCCCAAGTTATGTCTGTTTTGAAAATGTTCAACTCAACCTTACGGTTGTCCCACCATGATGATGCTTCATGAGAAAGCTGATATGCTCCCCATATCGCTTTGGTCTCCTCGGAGAAGTTTCTTATTGCAAAGTACTTCTCCATTTCACTGAGCCAATTTTCAGCCCCGTCCCCAAGTGTAGTTCCATCAAACTTTGGAGGACTTATTCTTTTTATATCATTTGTGAGTTCAGCCACTAATCTTGCCCTTTTATTTTTAGGATGATTAGGAATGTTCACGTTACTATTATCAACACCCGGATTTCCTCCATTGGTGTTGTCCACAGGAGGTGGCTGATCATTTATACCAGCATCTTCTTCTTCCTCCTCCTCATTGCCCATTGCTTGTTGTTCCAAAATAGTCAAACGATCTCTCGTATCTAGTAGGGCAGCAAGGATCTCATCTAGTTTTTGGGCAGTAGCTTGCTTCTCCACCCGGTAGCGGTTGTTCGCAACATTTCCTCTTGTTCTAACCATTTTTTGTTCAATAAGAAAATGTAAACCTTATTAAATTGTGGACTCATTAGGTCCAAGAGTTGCAACCTTCAGCTCTGATACCAAGATGTAACATTCCCATTTTAAGACATTAGAACAAGGAAATTTTTTTTATATATATATACGTTCTCTATTCTAATTTATGTAATTCAGAACACACGACCAAGTTTTAATAATTGTTCTCTGTCCAAATAATGTAATTTAGAACACACAATACTTTTAAAACCAATGTTCTCTGTTCACATATTTATAATATGGAACACACATTCAATGTCATTCAATCATATAACAGATACCATTTGTTGTTGTAATGACTCGAAGAACTACCGATCTCCCATTTCATGGCTCGGAGTTTCATTGATCTCTCATCTCATGACTCGGCTACTTACCGATCCTTCATGTTAATCCATGCATTGTATACTAAGTATACTTGGTTCTCTTTACCATTTTTGGTTATTGAAGTGTTCCATTTAAGAGGCCTATCTAAATATCTGTTACCGATATTCATCTGAAATCCTGCTTCTTAAACCAGGTGATTAGGACAACGCAACCAACAACTTGCGATACTTTGGCCAAAGATTTTCACATGCTTAGCATGATCATATTCCTAGACGTTATACACATCAATGGAATACGTCCTTCACCTCACTTCGTCTATTATCTAGAATGGTCTTTTCTAACTTCTGTCAGTCCTCTCATCCAAGGTTAAACTTTAACCCAAGATAGCAATATGAAAGAGTATAGGGAGGCACTCGTGGTGACTAAAGGTACGCATAGACATACTTTTGTCGACCCTAGTCGACTGCGTGTGTCTAGTTACCTTTAGTCTTCCTGAGTCACTCCGTATACAAGGTCACATTCCTAACTTGGTCCAAAGTAACTTGGTCCAAGCTTATGTAAACTTTGATGATTTGATTCGGAAGGGTGTTGTAACATGTCAGCTATAACATTGTGTCATCATGAAGGCCCCGCCTTCATGAAGACACCATATTGCAGCTGGCATGTGCCAATGTCCTATGGAATCCTCCCATCAAGGGTTACACATCCAGCTAAAAGTGTGATTAGATTCTTAACTTTAATTTTATTAAGAATGAGTTTCAGCAACCGTGTTGATCCTCTAACCTCACTGTTCATTACAGTAGCATGGCTAGAAAAGACTTGAATTGTCTCATAGCTTAATATACATTCACCCTTCCTTACCGAAGGATTGCATATTTTCATCTTAGTTCTTTAATTTAAGCTTCAGACTTACAGTCCACTACAACTTAACGTAGTAAGATCAACTTACTAAGCTTAACCAAGTTTTATTCGCAACTGATTTTAAATTCAAATTCCATTTCATTAGACGTCATTTGAATGAGGCCTATTCCCAATTGAATGTATTCATTTATTCACTATAACCTTACTTCAGTTAAGGTTTGTTATGAGGAGATATGATTCCTCATACCGAATATCCTTTTGACCAAAACATCCCAAAGAATATTAACGAAATCAGAATACAGAATTCAATTGTCCCTTTATTAATATTCATTAGTTTATAATCTAATTCCGAATATTATTCATTTAAGAGTTCATATTTATTTTACTCTTTTACTAATGTCAATTTAAAATCCATATTGACCTAAGTATTAATTAATTACACGTTCCAACTTAAAAGTTGTATTTAAGTAAAGAATAGACATTATGTCCCTTTAAATCTAACAACCATCATTTGAATAAGTACAAATTCAATGAATAAAATTATATTCTCAATCATATTCAAATAGTTCCAAGTGGTACAACCATTAAAATAACACACCTTCCCCTTTTACTCATTCCTCAAGATTAAAATTTATACATTTTACAAGTCCACACAACCGGACTTCATTCATGCCAAACAACATTAACAACTCGAAAAGAAAGAAGAATACAACTTTTTCTTTTTCCATTTCCCGGAGAAAGAATAATAAAATCTCAGAAAAGATCCATCCCTTAGTTAATCAGAAGAAGCATCATAAAACAACATGTCTTCATTTTTACTCACGGAATCCATCTGCAAAATTTACTTGCACGGGTCAGTTCATCGAACTGAGCATATTAAGCACTTATCATTAAAATGAGGTGCTCTTGATTAACTGTCTCAATAAAAGAACTCTACTTTTATGAAACATTTTTGAAATTGAGATGGACATCATCTACGCATTAAGTGCCGATAAGGATGAATAATTTAACAACCAAATCCCAATAATTATCATCACGCATCAGACTTTATTCACATTTCTTCAAATATTTCTTCCAATAATTACAAGGAGTTCATTCCAAATTTAGACAATTACTACCAAGAGTATTTTCCTAAATAGTTCTGATTAAAAGCATCTATAAGAACTTCATTCAAACACACACACACACACACAGTATTCACACAATAGTTAGTTACACACACACACACACACACACACACACACACATATAAATGCAATTACTATCAATTCCCTTCATATTATAGATGGGATTTCAAAGATATATAAAATATATATTATAATGCAATTACTATCAATTCCATTCCCTCATTATAGATGGGATTTCAAAGAAAAGAATTTAATTAAAATTTAAATAGAACTCCTTCACCTTTATACTACTCATTTAATTTCAACCAATTCAAATGCAGAAGAGAAAGGTAGTCATACACCGTGACAACACTTGTGTTACTTTCCAGAATTCAACAAACAACATAGTACTCTTTCAATTCAGAAAGGGGAAAAAAACAGATAAAATGTTGCTTACGCCGAAGGCAATAGGAAATTTATTCAATATCAGATAACAGAAATTCAAATAGGATAAGAGAAGAAAATAAGTATTACTTCGATTACCCACTCAATAATCTCTTTCTTTTAATCACAACCGAAACTGATGATTTAAACAAGAAGAGATAACAATCAATGGTAACAGTCAAGGAGAGAGAACAATTAAAGTCAATAATCGAATGAAAGGAAGAAGATTCGTATTACCTCTTCTCATTGCTTAGCCGAGTATCAACTATTTAGTGTAGACCTGTTTCCAATAGGGTAATTCCTTCTATACAAGACTATTACAGTATTCATAACTTACTATCTACCATTCAAGGAAGTATTCCAGAATTCATTTTGCATCTGACCCACAAGTATCAATAACAAAATCTTCCAATTAAAATCGTTTCCAATAATTATTTACCAAAAATGACACATCCATCCGGTAAGAAATGAGTAAAAGTGTACAACAAGGCTATATGACCATGATTTCACTGTAATAAATAAAGAAACCATTTTTCAACCACAAGAACAAAGAATCTACTCAAGTTCAGTTCCAATCGAACATAATGAAGAAGTTCAAATATGCAGTATATATATATATATATATATATATATATATTCACCATTGAATTCAAAGAAGAAATAAAATGATACGCTCTATTCCATCCATCAAATAACCAGGTTACTTTGTTCCAGGTTTAAATAAATTATTTCCCAACAATCATTCATGGATTTCAAAACCAAATAAGGAGACATTGTATCATTTTACATCAGGCAAGAGTAAGGATGATACAATAAATCCGATGTCCCTAAAAGGATTCACATCCCATACACTATAATACGATAAGAAAAATAGTTCACACAAACAGTTCTATCTAAGCATTCTCACGGTTTTTCAAAACCATTGCGCACACAAAACTTAGAAAACAATTTACACATCACTGTTGCCTTCATCAAATCAAACCCATAATGGGTGATAAAACCAAATACCCATTACTTTCAAAATTCAAACAACAGAGATAGATTTCGTTTCATTTACCATTTCAATAAAGAAAATACCCATTTTCTCTAGTATGCATCAAGAAAATACCCAAATCGTATTTGTCTTCAAATGACAACTCAAACCAGAAATCACATCAAAACATATCAACATTTTATTTTTACAAGAACACACAGTTATAAGAGCAGAGTTCTTTTAATGAAGACGCTTAACAAAGAGCAAAATTGTTTAAAGAAAAGAGCCTAACATGCCTGTATATTTTCTGGTTAGCTCGTAGAAGATCATAGCCAAGCTTCTCCCAAATTTCTTCCCTCCAACAAGTTATTAAACCAGGTCTCTTAACTTCTTCCACATTTCCACAAACCCAGAAACCACTCGGAGGCGGTCGAACCGACAATGGCCGGAAGCAAACTTGCAAGCTCGAAAGAGCAACAAAAGAAATGTAGAGCAAAAACTCAAAACCCGAATGAACAATAATAACCCACAAAATTCCTCTTTCTTCTTTCCAAGGCGTGAGCGGGTGTCAAAACCAAGATCAATAAATGCATTGAATGCATTACTTTTTCCTCTTTCCCCACGCCACCACCGACTCAGGTTTGGCGGGCCTTTTTCTCACAATTTTGCTTGAAATTCAATTTAGTAGCATGGTTAATTAGGAGCCTCCATCTTCTTGCTCCCGCCAAACTTGGCATTTAAAACTTCAAGGACATCATTTAATGTCCTTCATTAAATTTAAAACCTTCCTTCTTATCCTTTCATTGACATGTATCCATAGGTCCCCTTTTAGGTCTAACAATAGTTTAGGTTACATTGTCCATAGTTAGGTTTCCATCTAGGTCGCAAATCATTAGGATTTGCAATAATTTCCATCCTCTTAATTTATAAAATCCTCCTAGGATAGTTATTAGGTCATAGGTTAGAACTTAACCCGTAGTATTTTACTTAATAGGTTCCAAGTAAGTTTTACCAACTTACGTTCATAACTAGTATAATTCGGACGTTCCAGTCAACGTGTATATATATACCTTGTTCACTTGCATCAAAACTCTTACTGCCTTACGCTTTCCGGCGTTACAATTTGTATGTATTCGAAAATCGAATCTTTCCATTGGCAGCATGGTGCCGAGTAATTATACCTGTAACTAGGTTCTTCTTTAAAATTTACGACAATCTCCAGCCTGGTTCCAGACTTCATTCTAATTAGAAAGTAAATCGACAAAGTGACCACAAGGAAGGTGAAGCATACCTTGGATCAATGGAATTGATTCAAGGTGTGCTGTCAACAACAATATGAGTTCATCAAATACAAAAGCAAGTCTGCAGTTTCACACTTTCAAAACACAAGTTATAATGACCTCAGTCCCAAGTAAACAAAGTTACAAGTAAGCAAGGGTTCAGATCATTAACACATTCTTTTTAAGATTAAAAGATATATCTTAACATAATAATCCTCATTTCCACGATTCAACATCACGAAAATAGGTTATCATAGTAGCTTGCTCCAAGTTACAAATATTTTGCTCTCGAAATCTCATACACATCTCCCTCTTTACAATGGATCCCTCATGGGTATTTATACTAGTGGGGACTTTCCCTTCACTAGTCTTCCAAGAGCTAATAATATTCCTTGAGTTACAATTGTGAGACATTCGGGCGAAGTGGATAAAATAACCACTTGTTTCCATATCCCTACTCTACATGATGACACTCTAAAAGAGCTCTTATCCTTAGCCAAGTTCTAATTTTATCTAGTTTTTTTGGGGTTAGTGTGGTGCCGCAAAACGCAGCGACGATGACGACGACGAGCCAAGAACTTGCTTCCACAAACATATAACCCAAATTTTGACTAAATTTTTTTTTTTAAATTATTTTACTTCGTTTCCATGATTCATGTCATGCATTCATTAGAGAAAAGTTTGCTAAACGTCTTTAGTGTCATATCTTATGTTTCGTCATAATACAATTGTTCTATATTCTTATATGATGGCCCGTTTGCAAATAAATTCTTTCAAGATAATGTATTTGTATCTATGCTTGACAGACATCAATAGTTTTATATTTTACATTTGAGGTATTATATTTAATCTTTATTTTGAATACATAAATACTATATATATATAATTATAATCTCAAAATGAGATATATATGCCACTCATTATATGCACAGGCATAGGGTTTAATATTTTATCGTATAAATCATGTTAAGTGTACTAAAAATGTGAAAATATTTTTAATATTGTAAACATTCAAGTTTACTTTCTTTAATGTGGATTATTCATATTTGAAAATTGCACAAAAAGTCAAGAGATTTAAAAAAGGTAACACATTCCAAATTAAGTTTGAAAAGATATGGTTGGGGGTGGGTGGCTTTAATAGCCACCTGCCATAAAATATTAACTCCATTCCCTTTGACGTGCGGGCTACCCCAAACTGGCCGCATATCACCATTTATTCCACTTTAGATTTTGCAAATCTTATGCTTTACACAGTGGGCCTGCTGTTTGATTCTATCCTGGCCGCATGAATTCAATGTGGTGGTTATAGATGAAGCTACAGACCAGTGAAGCAGGCGTGTAATCTATTTTATTTGGCCCTGGCCGCGCGAGCTATTAGGGAGGGTGTAGAAGAAGCTACAGGCGAGTGGAGCAGGCGGGGTTACCTCCATTTTCATTGGGTCTATGCGAGGTGTGCTCTTGGCGCGAATCTGTTGCCGGCTACCGCATGAAAAATGGCCGGGTAGCGAAAAAACAAAGCCCCCTTTTTTTTGAGCGCTTAAAACAAGCAGGTTGTCAAACTATGTTGATATCATCGATGTCGAATGCATCCTCAAATTGAGAATTCGTCTCCAAGATATATTTTATCAAAATCGATTAAGGGACAGTGAGAGTGTCACGAGGAGACTGAAGAAATTTATTACAAAGATTCTCTATCGAGACCTCGCCTGTTTTACAATGTAGTTCGTGGAGGAGAATCTCAAAGAGGCGGATCTGTTTCATATCAGAATATTCATGGAGCACAGTTTGCTTCGCAATTATATGAACATTCATAGACCTTGGGAGGCGCATAAATTACTTGTACATACGTATGTTCCATTGCATATATAATTAATAAAATTTCTTGGCTGCGGTTCATATTAATATACTTTGTTAATATAAAAGAAATATTAATAGTATATTGGTATTAATATAATTTAATAATAGTAATTCCATTAAGTTTAATATTACTTTAATATGAATTATATTTAAAATATTAGTTTCCTTATTATGCATTAAGGAGTATTGAGTAATGATCTTAATAAGTTTAAAGTCTTTGCATTAAAATTTCTTTCTACACAATTTAATAGACATTGCATGGGATTTCAAATAGGTTGATTTCATTTCCCTTAATACTTTGCAAATGGATTTTCAATAATTTCTTAAATGAGGAAGAACATAATTGAGCTAGAACTTAAATTATTTCATTGGCATATTGAGGGCTAATTAAAAACTTAAATCTTTCCATCAACAATACAAGAAGAGAAAATACACTAATATTCCACTTTTCCAATACACCTCTTTTAAGTAACAAAATGAAATTCAATATTTTTTTTTTGAGTAAAATTTCCCAACATTCCTCAAGAGGGTTTCAACCATATTTCCATTAAGTTTTAGAGTAAGAACTACTAACATTTCAACAAGATCAACACACTCATATGAGGTTCCAAGCCAAGTAAAGGAGAATAAATAAATTGTCTTTCCTTCAACTTTCAATTCCATCCACATTACAACCTTACTAATGAAGATCAAAACAACTTTCCTTCAAAATCTTGTTACAACATTTTCCACTTAATGTGGGAACAAATTTACAATAATGGAAGCTAAAATACAAAGCAATATTACACTTTCTTCCACTCTAGGTGGGCAAATCTACAAGGTAGTTACACATTGTCATCAACAAGGCTCCAATGCTACAAACATCAACAAGGTAGCTCCTTGATAGTTTTCTTGATTCACAACAAAATAAGGGGAGTGGCAATGCTCTCCTCCCAACCAAGATACTCAATGGAGAAGAGAAGCCATCCTCTCCATTTCCCGAGCCCCCAACCACATTACAATGGGAGAAAATCCAACTCATGGCAACTACTAGCTTCCACATAACTCAACATAAAATTTCACATTCATTCCATAATCCTTCAAAACAAAATCAACAACACAACAAGAGGGAAAACAATCACAACAACAAGTCACAAGGCTTATCAAGAAAGCCATAAGAGTAAGACCTATGGGGAGGCCACTTATGCCTCCCAATGGGAATGGGTGCCACCTAAAAGCCTCCAATGCAAAACACAATACCCCTAACAACTCTTATGCCTCCCTCAAGTACCCCTTATCCCTCCATTCACTCTTATGCCTCCCTCAACTCTTATGGCTCCCCCAAATTAAGAACAATAAGAAAATGCAAGCATTTCTCATACTAGGTGGGCACCCAACCCAAACTCCCTCCTCAAGAAAATGATCTCTTATGCCTCCCTCAAATAAACTCCCCATAGTCTCCTCCCACTCCCAACTTAGGCATTCTACCCATTCCCAACAAGCATTTCAAACAACAATATTCAACACAACATATATACTCATTCATATAACAAAAAGAAGAAAACATAATACAAACAAAGGTGAAGCTCCTACCTTTCCATGGTAGAGCTTGTTCCAAGTATGAAGTCTCAAATCCCTCCAAAGATCAAGCAAGCATCCACAAGCTCCAACAAAATTCCCACAAGTATCAACAAGCTCCAAAAATCCACAACTCCTTCAAAAACTCTCTCCTCTCCAAAATAAAAGAGACTAAAAATGAAACCTCCAACCCCCAAAACAAACAAGAGGATCAAATAAATAGAGAAAAGAGAGGGAGGGATGATGTGGCTCCAAGTAGGATGCCACCTCCTTTTCCCTCCACTCCACATCATTTGGTCAACCTCGTATTTCAATGCACCATTAATAAGTGGTTGAAAGAAAGGCAAGCACCTTACACACTCCATCTAAACCCACTTCCTCAAAGGACAAAATTAAATTTTTGAAAGAAAGTGCAATTAATATTTTACCCTTTTATCCCCCCCAAAACACCTAAAAGACCCTAAATTTGGCCTTCCAACCCATAGGTAGGGTTGGCATGGGGTTTTAAGAGGTGTGGGACAAGTTTGACTTGTCCCACAAGCTTTGAAATTTGGCCTCTAAGGCCAAATTCGAGTTTCCCATGTGGGGTAGAGTGTGTTACACTCAAAACTCAAACACACATCAATCCACACAAAATCCCAAGTAAATCAAGCCTAATAAATGAACTCTCTTTTGGTCATATCCCTTAATTAGTTTAAGACAAATTCAAATTAGCTTAAATAAGACACTTCTGACCCATGACTAATAAAGGGGTAAACACCAATCCAAAGAATATAAATAATAACACAAGTAAAATTTCACTTACTAAGAGAAACACATATTAACATAATAGAAAGGGGAAATTAAAACAAAACAACACATGACCCTAGGTCACAATTTTTCCTTAACCAAATAATTCTAACACACACACAATTACTTGTTGTCATGGTGACCTTAGCTGGATTCTTCTCGAATTCCAATGTGGTTGGTCTCCACTCCCCAATATTGTTGTGAATATAATATACCCGCAGTAAGAGAATACCTCCTTCGGCTGTTGGCCACATTAAAACATTCATGCCAAATATACAATATAATCTAAAATAAATGACACATGGTTTACTTATCATCATGCAAGTATGATATCACTTACACTTTCTAGCACATTTCTATTTCACATTTCATTTATGTCAAAACGATCATCACATTAGTCCAATTATCAAGTTCTACTCAATATGATTAAACATATCACATGTCATAATTAAAGATAAATAACCATGTCAAAACTATACAAATATAATCTTCAAATGTCCACCATAGACCATATGCATCATATAAAGATCAAATCAATAACAATCCGATTAATCTATGATATCTACTAGCATGCTAAATCAAGAAGCCATAATAAATCCATAAGTGAAGTAATCGATCTAGAAAACAACAAAACAAAATGGTGTCGAAGGGAAGTGGGCACTACATAGCTAGCACAAGGTTGTACATATAATATATCGATTTAAACATACATGCAATGAAAGCGGATATTCTACCAAAAGAATTATACAAAATAAGAGATATAAATCAACACCGGATCTAACGTGGTTCACCCAGGTGTGGATGCATCCACCAAGAAACATGCCAATTTATTACCCAAAGCTTTAACAAGATATACAATTGAAGATTTGTAATCTTCCACACCTTTTAGATGTACAAGACTTTCTTTCACTCAAGATTTTGCTTCTTCTCCAATAATTCCCTCTCTCACAATTATTCTTACAACAATCATCAACTTATTCAATTCTCTACTTCTAAACCCTAGTTTTCATGCTTATATAGGTATATACAAACTTAGGGCACTTAGCCATGCAATTATAATCAATAGATCTTCTTTTATGCTAAAATTAGATCTAATTCCCGTGAGTTAATTAAAACACTCACACATAGGTAACCAATGTTGATTCCCCCTTGCCTGACTAATACTGGTCCCTCCATAACTGATTTCGATTACTATATTTCCTGCAAGTTTGATATTGCATTCTAATCTAAAGTAATTGAGCTCCACAGCTTAGTTCAATCTCCCACTTGGAGATAAATTACTACACTATATGTGTACATCATCATTCTTAAATCCTTTTCTTAGCTTTCTTTCTTCTTCTTCAAGTTTCAAACCTAAAGACCAACAAAAGTGGAGTGTAGCTCTAAATTCTCTTTTGCTAATGGATTCATTAGCATATTCATAGGGTTTTCACTCGTATGAATCTTCTCCATTTCAGATTGTCCATTCTCTAATACTTGCCGTATGAAATGATACCTCAACTGAATGTGTTTCATTATAGAATGAAATGTTGAGTTCTTTGCTTAAATGAATTACACTCACGATTGTCCCCGAACAATTTGCAATCATCTTGCTCCTTTCCCAACTCTTCCATGAACTTGCTCATCCATATCATTTCCTTACTAGCCTCTGTAGCTGCAACACAGTCTGCCTTTGTAGTAGACAAAGTCACAACCTTTTGCAATCTTGAAATCCAACTAACTCTCATTCCACCTACTATGAAAATATATCTAGTAGTACTCCTTCTACCATTCGATCCCCACCATATCCAATCAACATGGCCACATAAATAAATATCTCGAACCTCTATAAAGATAACTACATGCTAGATGTCCCTCTTAAATACACGAGTATCCATTGGACTACTTTCCAATGCTCTTTACCTGGATTAGAGATAATCTACTCACAACTCCCACTACCCGTGTAAGGTCCGGTCTAGTACAAACCATAACATACATGAGACTCCCAACCATTGAAGCATATGGTACTTGTGTCATATATTTGACCTCCTCATGTGATGAAAGACATTGATTTTGCTCAATTTGAAGTGTCACTGCCATAGGTGTACTTGCATGTTTTGAATCTTTCATGTTAACCCTTTCCAACACCTTATTGATATAAGCCTCCCAAGACAAATACAATTTCTTGTTCTTCCTATCTTTACGTATTTGCATGCCAAGGATTCTTTTTACTGCTCTCCTAAATCCTTCATAGAAATGTGTGAGCTAGCTTTCCCTTAAGCTCACCAATGTTCTCGCATACTAAATCCTACAATAAGCATATCATCCATATACAGAATAAAATAATATAGCTCTCACTTTTAAGCTTCTTAAAATAAACACAATTGTCAAATTCACATCTCAAATAACCATGCTCATGCATGAAACTATCAAACCTCATGTACCATTGCCTTGGAGCTTGCTTGAGCCCATATAGACTCTTTTTCAACCTGCGCACTAATTTCTCCTTACCCTTGACTTCATACCCAAATGATCATATAAATCTCTTCATCCAAATCACCATGAAGGAAAGTCATCTTCACATCTAGTTGCTCTAAATGCAAATCATGTACTGTAACTAAACTCAATACAGTACGAATAGAAGTCATCTTTACAACATGAAAAAATATTTCACCAAAGTCAATACTTGCTTTCTGTGTAAATCCCTTTACTACAAGCCTTGTCTTGTACCTTTTATGTCCACCATCTTCTTCCTTGATCATATAAACCCACTTGTTTTGCAATGTCCTCTTACTGCTAGACAACTTAACCAAATCCCAAGTTTGGTTTTGTTCCAAGGAGTTCATCTCCTCATTCATGCCATGCTCCCACTAGATGCGAGTCTTATCCTACATTGCTTCTTCAAAACTTTATGGTTCACCATTATCAGTCAATAATAAATAAGATAGAGAAGGTGTAAATCTTTTTGGAGGTTTACTTACCCTTTGTGACCTTCTCATAGAAGTTTGGGGTACTAGAGGCACATTCTGGACCTCTTGAACATTTGTATCCAAATCTATCAGTGACCGACGCCGGTCACCTGTAACCGACGTCGGTTCTGCTAACCGATGTCGGTTTGGTTCTTTTTGAAACCGAATCTTGGTTCTGCTTTAATGATGTCGGTTAGGGGTCAACCGACACCGATTACTGTGTAACCATGTCAATATTAATTTTAAATCTGAGAGTTCATTTTCATTCACAAACTTCTCAACCGGTTCGTCTTTGGGTACCAAAATTTGATCCCTGTACATTCTCTTTTCATTCCATTTAATATCACAACTCTAATAATTTTAGAATTCTATAAATCCTAAAAAAAAGAATCCGAAGTCATCGGATCCATAACCAATGAAAGTGCATCTCTTGGATTTTGCATCCAACTTTTTCCTATTTTCTTTATCAATGTGTACAAAATCTTCTGAACCAAAAACTTTAAGAAAAGAAAGATCTACCTCTTTTCTAGTCCAAGATTTCTCTGGTATTCCTCATCTAGTGAACTTGAAGGCCCATGGTTAATCAAATAAACCAATGTATTAACTCCTTCTGCCCAAAACTGCAAGGGTAATCTAGAATGTATCCTCATACTTCTAGCATGTTCCATGAGTATCCTGTTAATTCTTTCTGTAACACCATTCTCTTGTGGTGTTCTTGGAACCATTCTTTCTCTTCGTATTCCATTCACTAAACAATAATCATTGAATTACTTGCTACTGATATTCACCACCATTGTCACGGATCTAAGACACTTTAACTTTGAATTTAATTCATTCTCAACAAGAGTTTTTCATCTTTTACAAGTATCAAAAACATCATAATTTTGTTTAATACAATAAATCCATACCTTTCTTGTAGCATCATCAATGAATGTAACATAATATTGAGATCCTCCATGAGAATCTACTCGAGTGGTCCCTACACATTTGAGTGCACAAGCTCCAATTTTTGCTCTTTCTTAGTTGCCTAACTTTGAGAAATCTCACCCTCTTTTGCTTTCCAAAGATACAATGCTCACAAAAATCAAGATCTAAATCTTTCAAATATGATAACTTACCCTTATTATTTAAGATCTAAATTCCTTTTTGACTCATATGGCCCAACCGATTATGCCACATGCATGCATCCAAATTTGAAGTAGATGATGTAGAAAATGACTCGAAGAACACATGTGGATAAATATAACATTCCTACCTTTTTACCTTTTAACACAACAAAAACACCATTGGTGACTTTCTAAGAGTCTGCTGTGAATGTAGCCATGCAACCAACTTCACCTAGTTTTCTTGTAGAAATAAGATTCCTCTTGAGGCTTGACACATACCTCACATCTTTCAATACCCATGTATTTTTATTCTACAATTTTAGATGAATTTCCCTTTACTACAGTAATCTGTGTGCAAGGTTCATCATCACCCAAATAAACATGTCCAAAATTGCCCCTGGGCATAATTTTTGAAGTAACCCTTATTAGGGAATGCATGGAAAGAAACTCTTGAATGTAAAACCCATGATTTATTCTATTATCCAAAGAAAGAATAAGAGCATCTTGCATTACCTTTCTGTAATATTTGCCGATTTATTTGACTCTTTACCTTTGTCTGATGCTAGTTCTTTTTATCCTTTGACCAACAATATTTCTTTACATGTCATTTCCTTCCACATTTCAAATAGGTAATTCCCTTACCTTTGGATTTAGATCTTCCATCCCTTGAATTTCATTTCCCATTATTCTCACTCTTGGATCTTTCCTTCTATCTGCCTCTGCTTTCTACATTCAAAGCATTCCCAGATGATTCCTCTTGTACATTTCTGTGAATTTCTTCATTCAAGATTATACTAACCACATCATCAAACTTCAAAATATTATTAGCAGATGATGTATTACTAACAACCATTACCAAGTTATCCCAAATATCAAGCAAAGAACATAAGAATAAAAGTGATTTTACTTCATCATCAAATGGAATATCAATGATTTTAAGCGATTTACGATAGATCATAAATCATTCAAATGACTAGATGCATATCCACCTTCATGCATCTTAGAACTAAATAGTTTCTTCATCAAATAAAATTTATTTGAAGCACTAGGTTTTTCATATAAATTAGCAAGAGATTTCATTAACTCTACCATAAAAGTCACTTCTGTAATATTGGAAGCCACAGATGTTGTTAGGCTCAATCTTATAGATCCCAAAGCCTTTTTGTCAAGAATCTTCCATTCTTCATCAATCATCTTTGTAGGTCTAGAATTTTCATCCAATAGTAAGTATAAATCTCTTTGATATAGATAATCCTCAATCTACATCTTCCATAATTGATAATTTCAGTCGTCAAACTTCTCTACCTTGTATTTGTTTTCTTCTTTGCCATTCTTTGTAACTCCCACTCAATCAAAAAACCCTCTATGATTAAACTCACAACACACATAAAACCCTCAAACAAATCTTTGATACCAGTTGTTGGGGTTAGCACAAGGTTGTACAAATAATATATCAGATCTAAACATACATGCAATGAAAACGGATATTCTACTAGAAGAATTATACAAAACAAGAGATATAAATCAACACCAAATTTAACGTGGTTCACCCAATGTGGGCTACATCCACCAAGAAACAAGCCAATCTATTATCTAAAGCTTTGATAAGATATACAATCTTCCACACCTCTCAGATGTACAATACTTTTTTTCACTCAAGTTTTTGCTTCTTCTCCAAGAATTCTCTCTCTCACAATTATTCTCACAATAATCATCAACTTCTTCAATTCCCTATTTGTAAACCCTAGCTTTCATGATTATATAGGCATATACAAACTTAGGGCACTTAGCCATGCAATTACAATCAATAGATATGCTTTTATGCTAAAATTAGATCTAATTCCCATGATTTAATTAAAACAATCACACACAGTAACCGATGTCGGTTTCCCCTTTCCTAACCGATGTCGGTCATAGGTGACCGATGCCGATCGCTCCTTAACCGATGTCGGTTCTTTGCGTTTCTCGCAAGTTTGATATTGCATGCTAATCTGAAGTAATTGAGCTCCACAACTCAACAAGTCTTTTATCGGCTTCATGCAAATGGTCCAAACTACAACTTGAAGTCTATTCTTAGACTTATGTCTATCTTTATCCTCCTTTGTCTTGCGTTTTCTTATCCATGCTTACCCTTCGCATGTCTTTCCTTCTTTATCACCATCATCCTTTCCTTACGTGCGTATCCCTTATCTTGCTTTGTGTGCCCACTCCTTCTCTTTGCACTTGCTCCTTCTATGCATTTCTATTGTGCCCATCCTCTTCAAAGTTCTATATGTCCTTCTAAAGAATAGTGGATCATGAATAAATAATGCTTAGCCCTATCAAGAATCAAAGAATAAAGAATACAAAATTATGGGTCAAACACAATAATTTTAAACAAACATCAAAGTCAAGGGTTTTATGCTTGGTCAAAGAGAACCCATAAAACTCCCATTAAATGGAGGACCTCGTCAAAATTGTGAGGATACTCTTTGTGATCATTAGTGTACTCTTTTGGGATAATCTCTCATCGTTATATGGCCATCAAGTAATAATAGTTGGCAGGAAAAACTAATTTGATGACTATGTTCTTCAAATATAGGGCTCCAAAATCTAGCTCACATTTCTAAAAATCATAGTTATTTGGGAAGATAGTTCCCTGGATGGAGTCACCCCAAGGAATCAAACCAAACACGCACTCGAAAAATCCATTTTGGGCTCTACTAGAAATGGAGAATGAAGATTGTGGGTTCTAGATTCTTGGGAGGGAGGTAAGTTTAAGGAGTATGAACATAGGATGTTGGAAGGTACTGGGGTATAATATCCCTTAGAAGATCTAACAATTGATGAGGCCTCGTTAGAAGGATGGAATGGCGTCACACAAAAATACAAAGATAAGAAGGGGTTGAGTTTGGATCAACCATGTGTTAGATTATCAAGGAGCACCACATTGAAGGAATCACTTGATCTAGAATTATTAGGTGATTTCATTCATTTTAGTTCTCTCATATTACTCGTTCTAGTTTTGATGGTATTTTTATAGGACAAATTGTCCTCTCTTGATATTTCATTGTTTGTTTGTTGTTGATTAACAGGTTGGTTCATGGATTGGATTGGTGTAACCCAATTACTTTTTGATTTTTGTGTTTGTCCATCTAATTATCATATCTTCATTAGATTCTACATAAGGGCGAGTCCCTTTCAAATTCCCTCCATTACCAATAATTGAAAAAATCTTCTCCTTTTAACCCTAATAGTGAAACAAAGTTTGCATAACGGGTAACAAAAAGTTTTGTTTTGGGGCATGTGATAAACTAGAGAAAAATGTACCTTCCTTGATATTTATAAGGACCCTCAACAATATATGATATTGAAGAAAACATGTCAAATATAAATGTAATCCTACAACCAAGTAGTTTGGTGTAATGCAAATGTTTACTCTATAAAACCTTTCATATTAGAAATGAATGCTTGAAATATGGTCATAAAACTAAATGCTTAAATTAATTGTTTTGTTACTTTCACAATGAGGCTCTCTTTCTCTTGATGATTAGTATGCCTTGATTCCACTCGATGCACTAATACACACACGTATTTATAGAATGCTCAAATTCAAATTAAGATTTTATTCACATGCAAGTTAAAAACTAATGGGCAAGAAACTCGATAAGGGACCCAAAAAATGTGGAACATAATTAAGGGGTAGAAAGGTCCACACGACAAAAACTCCTAGAATACTACACTTATGGTTCTTGAGGCAAATGTCTTTACATACAAGGTTATGGAGGTCCCAAAATTGTGTTTTTGGAGAAAATACCAAAACACGGGGAAATATGAAGAAGAGAGAGAAAGAAAGGATGTGATCCAAATTCATGGAGGCCTAAGGGACAACATTCTAAATGAGGATCTAGATGTGCTATGTGTATGTAAAAGTAATATTATTCAAAGAAACAAAATAAATAGTAACAAAATTGAAACAAAATGTATATTAATATATGCATTTCGTAAATGTCATTCTATCAAGGAACATGTATGGATGTTTATCCTCTACTTTCTACTTGTTATTTAATGCCACAAATGTGTATATTATTTATATTACAAAGTCACATAGACATTAAAAACCATTATGGAAGTCAAAATGGTTGAGCTTCCATGTGCGACTCTTCACCTTCTTATTGTCATGTAGTTCGATTGTTAGTTGCGTGGCTTGGAGGGTCCACGTGGCCATAACATGGCCATAATAAGTTTTAGATGTTGTACATATGAACCGAGATGTGCAACATGTTTATGAGTGTTTTGTGATCGGTCAATGTTACGTAGAGGTTGCACCCATAGTGCACATTGGCGCAACATTGTGCACGCTACATAAAGTGCATAAAGGATATACTACACGAAACATGATATTGATCTTAAAAAAATAGTGTGGGGTGATTCTCCTCAACCTTGCTCAACCTTACTCAACCTTGCAAAGATTGTGGCCTTTACACATTTTAGAACTTCACCCCACTTCGATGAAGGGAATAATGTTTTATTTTGAGCCGCACAACGTATAATCTAACACTACATGCAAAAACACATAATGCAAGGGGTTGCACATAGATATTCAAAACACAAATACTATGTAACATGTTTATAAAATGTGGATGATACAAGAGACTACATGCAATTACACACAAGTGACCAAAATTAGGTGTCCACCCCCATAGAAATGCATGGAATTATTAGTGTCTCTCATAATGTATATCTATCACTCATTAAAACATCATATAACAAACATTCCCTTATCAAACCACAAACCCATGAAATCGAAATCTTTCCCCTATAAATCCTTATAATAGTATATCCCTCTCTCTCTTACCTAAATTGTACTCTGTATTTAACCCTTTCAACTGGGCCTTGGAATGTGGGGCATTAAATACAGTTCCCCATGACAGGGTGTTGTTACATAAATGCATTCGAGTTTAAAGGTCGCTTTTTTAATGAAAGAAAAAATAATTAAACAAGAAGGTTTACCTACTTAATGGGATGGGAAGAGTTGGGAATTATGGAGGGTCGTGCATGCGACGGCGGAGATGGCGGAATGTAGTTATATAGATTACCGTGTATATTTAATGATGCTCTGTACATTCCACCATTTCTCTCCACCTTAAATTAACTCCCCGTGCTGCTTATCTACGGCAACACCTCATCAAAAGAAAACCGGTCTGTGTGTTGTCTGTATTTTACAGAACTACTTCTGGGGTCGAGGAAACTGGTATTCTGATCATGCTTACCTATTTATTACACGTTTACTGCTATTTTGGATTTTAGTGGTTTTATGGTGTCTGTTTAGTTGGATTGAGTTGCAGTGCAAGTTTTTTTAAGTGGTTTTTTATGGACGCTTTTATTTAATATGGTAATTTAACGGTTACATTTGGATTTGAGGAAGAATTACGGTGTTTTTTTGTAAATTCTGCAGTATTTCCTGTGATTTTTGGGTAGAGAGATTCTGGGTATTACGAGGTGTGGAGAGTTTGGAAAATGTGATTTTTTTATCAGATTCGTTATTGTTTTGACAATGGAGTAGCAGGAGATCTAAGTTTATTTGCAGAAGTTTTCTCTGGTTTTTGCTTAAACAAGTCCGTATCTTTTGCTTTTGTGCAGGTTTGGGTATTTTAAGAAAGTGTAAAAAGTTTGAAGTCAAGGTTGCGTTGTATGCAAGTAAATGTAAGGTCACTATGCCAGCTAGAATTGTTTCCTTCACTTCAGTTTGAGATTTGTTTTTGGCCTTTTCCATGTAGAAGTATAATTTTTGGGGTTTTTTTAGTTGTTCATTTGCTATTTAGATTTGTGGGTGTTTGAAGTTTTAACTTTACCATTTACAAAATTTATGTTGTTTATTTATTATTTGGATTTTTGTTTTTTTTTTTTTTTTTGTTGGTCTTTTTGGTAATTTGGGGGTTGAATTCTTATAATTGTCCAAAACCTTGGTTTTAAGAGAGAATGTATGAACTCTGGTTTACTTACTTTAAATTTCAAATGTAAGTATAATTAAACTATTAAAAAAATTGTTATTCAAACAATGATATATTCATCCAATTTTCTTGAATTAAAACCAAGAAATATATTTATAAAATTTTCAAGAAAGATATTTATAAAATTTTCTAGTTAAATTGAGACTTGTGGAATATATATATACATCTTTGTGGAGTATATACACATTAGTGAGAGATACATTAGTGAGAGAGATACTGTTTTTAATTTATTTTTTGTTGTGGAGGAACAATCTTTTTGAAGCAAAAAAATTAACTTTTCAAAACAAAAAATTAACTTCTCCCACAAATTACCTTTTGATAAATGGGTGACAACTCAATCACATATTTTAATTCACTTTATTTTATAAAATAGAATATTTAAATCACATTTTTTTAAAGTGAGAAAGTGGAGTGTTTTTATCCCTTTTGGGGAATGCCTGTTCAAATGCCATTTACTAGAGCCTAAAAATTAAGACTAAAAATCAATTAATAATTAATTGGACTATGGTGCGTCTTACCTAGGGGTGGTGGTTATAACATTTTAAATTAGCCTAAGTATTAGTGTAGACCTTTTTATAAATTTGCAGAGCGGGATCGATCATCAATTTTTAACCTTGTTTGACTGGTATCAAATTTTCATCTGTTTGCATTTGATCCTTCTGATCATTTGCATAATAATCTGTTATTAGCTGGAATACAGATTGAATTTCAGTAATATGAGCCAAGGAAACAGTAACTTCCTGCTTGCATGGCAGGGGTGCAGCGATTTCGTTTCCTGAGGAGGATCACTGAGATGGCAGATCACTGAGGAGGATCCAGGCATCTTTGACATTACCATTGTTCCCAAATTTTGAAGAGTGCCTCTTACTAATTTTTTTATTCTCTTATTTTGAACTATTTTGTATGCTATGAGGGAAGCTCTAAAATTTGTTTGCTTTTGATTTTTATTAGGATTTTCATTAGAACTTGCTAATTCCAAACTGAGAATCTTGGAACTACTTCCATGAATTCAAAAAAGGTCATTCATGGGAGTCTTTATAATAGTTTGGTTCATTACAACATATATACCCAATATGCTATGACCCTATGCTAATTTGGTTTATGTCACAAATGTAAATTGATTGACAATCACAAATCTAAAGAGCAAAAAGTACAATCACAAGGCTATTTAGGAGGCACTAACCTTGAGGTCCTAAGGAAGGGGTTTACCTAAATTTTTTCATTGGGTGGTGTTGTGAAAATTTAGGCACCTTGTCCATAGGTCGTTGTCCATTGGTAAAATTAAGAGCGCCACAAAGGATCTCTTTTTGTCCCCTCACACAAAAAGGTATGAGTCAGGGATTGTGTCTCCTACAAATTAGGTAGAATGGATATTCTTCAGTCCTTAACAGCAAGCATAACTAGGCAGGTTATTGTGCATTTGATACTGTCACTGTAACTGTCCAAAAGATTAGGATGTCTATCCTTAAATAAAAATAAAATAAAAATTTAAAAGCCTTTTCCAAAAAGGTAATCCCATGGATTTTGTATAATTTTCTTGAGCACAATTAAAAAAATTAGGCGAGAAAGTTTAGTATTGGAAAGTGAAGGAGCCAACCAGAATGTAAAATCTGTGTTAGGGTGTGAAATTAAATCATGGCACTGCACCATATAAAACTACCCTTCAAAAATAACACTCCCCATTGATTGATTAAAACAATATTTTCTCCATTTCCCCAAATATCTCTTTCTTCAATTAATATAGGCGACTTATTAATTAAGATAAGCAAGGATATGTGTATTCAATACACGTAACTTGCTAATTATATATATATATTTAAAAATAAACTATTGACTACGGATTTAGTAATAGTCATTGCATGTCATAACGACACGTTAATTGATTTTGAATATAAAATTGGATTCTTAAACTATGCTAATTTATAATTTGAAGGTGGGGTATGTATGGATCCCTGTAATATAGTTCTAAATAAAAAGTTACGTGTAAAATAGCGACGGGTTCAAACAGTCCCCTGTAGAAGATCAACACATTTCACATCGCATGATAAGTTTGCAGGGGAGATCGATCATCAGTCGGAGGTACCATATTTTTCGATTCTCCCGATCATTTGTACAGAGTGGTTTGTGTTTTTTTCAATAAAAATGTGTTCTGCTCTGTTTTTATTCTTAGCAGAGACCTAAAATCTAGTTTACAGTTGTTGTATCCCCATCTCATTTGTCCAACTGTGCTATGGATGCTTTTTCTTTCGTTAAAATTTACTGAAGCGCAAGCTGCATTGCATTGCATTGCATGTTAGAATGATTTCTGTGGTGAGTCAAATGCTTCCGTTAAAAGTTCTGGCTGGAAGTACACTGTACTGGTTGTTTTTAAAAATTAGCTGTTGTGTTTACTAGTATTTTTTAGAGTTGGGTATTTTGTTTTGGTTGATGGAATGTTTTGGGGCGTTTGAATCGAATATGGTTTGTGATTTTTAACCAGGTGGGTGTTTTTTGGCAGGGTTCTTTCGAATTGGGTACTAATGTTTTCTGTAATTATTGAAGTATTTTGTCTCGTTTTTTGAAAATGCTGCCAGCGGTTTCAGTGCTGGGTGTGATTTCATCGAGGATATTGTGGGTTTTCTCAGCTGCATTGCATTGTGTGCGAGAATGGGTTTTCAGTAGACGTTCAAAATCTGTGCTAAATTTGGAAAAAGAGAGTATACGGCTGCTTCTGTGCTTTTACCTAGTGTTTTTGTTTTAGAAACTTAGCTGTTGATTTAGTTGTGGGTGTTTTTCGTTTTTAAGTTGTCCTTTCCTTTTAATTGCGTCTGATGGAAGTGAATTTTCTGTGTAGTTTTCAACGAGATAAGGGTTTTTGGCATAGTTATTCGAATTTTCTTCTGTAAATTGTCAGGATTTTCACAGGGTTGTATACGATGCTGCATTCCTTGGTTTGTTTGTTTTTGACGTTTTTGTGTAGTTTTGACGGTATATTTAAATTTCATTCAGAGATTTAAGTAGCCCTACAAATTACAGTTGTAATGGGCATTCTGATTTTTATGAGGTTGGCTGGAATTTTTTTTGGTATGTTTTCTTTTTGTAGGATTTAGGGCATGGTCTCATCATTCATTGAAGGGGGCTCCTTAAATATCTTAGCGGGTGCTGTTGAGAAAATTTAGGAGCATTTTAGCAATTTTAAGGTCTCATGATTTTTTATTAGTTTCCTCAACAATACCCGCTGAGATATTATAGGATCCCATTGGATATTTATGGTTATTTGTAGGAAAATAAAATCATATTTCTCTCTAAAATCACCAAAAATAATGGCGGGAATGCATATTAGATTCTATCAACCCTAAACTGTAGGGGAAACTCCCAGCCCCCTCTCTAGCCACCTCTTAAGTTTAGGGGGCTAAAAAAGTGGAGCTCCTATTTTTAGGCCTAGATTCTATTATTTCCCGTAGCTGGCTTTAAAAACAAGCATGGGACCTTCTGCTGCAAGAAAATAGGAGCCCAAGCCCCTCCATGGGACCATGCTACTGTTGAGAAATCAATTAGCTTTTTGTTTTTAGAGGATATACTAATTTAGTAACTATAAGTTTTGTTTTCCTGCACTTGCTGTTCAAAATTCGTGCATCAAAGGCATGTGGTCATTTAAGCATTTTGTATGCCTGCTCTATACATTGTTATCTTATTTTTGGTGGTTTTTTATTGACGATTCTTCAGCCATCCTCGGTCTATCATTTATTCAGAGGTTTTAAAAGAATGTTTAAGAGACTTTCTCTGTTATCTTAATTGGTTATTGTTTCAACCGTTCATTGTTTATGCTTTTGCCCGGATTTTTGTTGAAGTCATGGATGTGTTACAGGTTCTATTTGTTATTTTCTGCACTGGCCACTGAATATTTTAGTTCGTAATTTTGATAATTCTTCTGGCTAGCTCTTAATAAGAATCTGTCTTATCTGGGCATGTTTAAGTAGTTGTCGAGCATTTACCTTACTAATTAAGGTTACTTTGTGCTTCGATATTTGCAGGTGTTCTTATCTGGGCCCTTTTGAGAGCCAAGTATTGTGTCAAAGTCGTGTTAGACATCCTAAATCAAGGAGCTGTGCATTTGGTTTATTTTTTGAAAGCTTCTTTCCAGAATGTCTGGAGAGGAAGCAGTGCCCCAGTCAATGGCACAAGAAGCAGGAGTTCCCGAAGCAAATCTGCCACCTCCACCCCCTCTCCCCGCTGAAGGCTTTGTACCTCAACAAGTGGCTGAACCTGCCCCACAACGTGTTCCACAAATGCCCCCTCCACAGAAACCAGTAGGCCCTCCTGCCCAGCGCATTCTACCCATGACAAGGCCGGGTGGAGGTCGAGCTGGACGAGTTGTTAAGCTTCTATCCAATCACTTTATTGTATCTTTTTCGAATCTTCAGGATGCATTCCACTACAATGTGAGTAAATTTCATCCTGTTTACTAGATATTCTTTTGTAGTTTGTATTATTGTAGAATTTGATTAAACAGTTTTGAGTTATTTGATAAGATTCTAGGAAATTTTAACAGTTTTGACTGTTACTATTGTTTGATTTCAGGTTACAATCACCTCTGAGCGTGGGGATATTACCAACAAGACCTTGTTGAGGAAAATAATGGATAAAGTTAAGGAAGTGTATGGTAAGACTGAGCTGGATTGTAAGGAATTTGCTTATGATGGAGAGAAGAGCATGTTTACTATTGGAGCTCTTCCTCGAGTTAACACTGAATGTATTGTTGTTCTTGAGGAGGCAGCCAGGTAAGCCTTTTGCTTGATTTTTGTAATGTAGAAGAGGTCGTTTCATACAATGTCCCATGAATGCTATTTGTTCTTGTGGGTGGTTAAGGTTGTTGCATGCATTTTGCAGATCATGTACTCTTTATCCCACTCAATTGGCATGTTATTTTCACCCCTTTAAATGAGCATTTCTACAAATCACATATGATTTACCCCCTTTAATCAGTATGTTTTTGGTCGTTTTCAATCAGTGCTTCTGGGTCTGGTGACACTGGAAGAAAGAAAATCAGAAGAGATGACAGAGCCGAGAAATTCAAGGTAGAGATAAATTTTGCTGCAAAGATATCTATGAAATCTCTTGAAGCTGTTTTACGCGGTGACTTGTCAGACAAATGCCAGGATGCACTGAGGGTTTTGGACATAATTCTCCGGCAACATGCTGCCAGGAAGTATGTGTACAATTATTAGTAGTAATTGTTTGGCTAGTTATAGGTTGAAGGCTTTGGATTCTCAATTCTTCAGTAATGATTTTGTTATGGAACGGCTCTCTTTCTTCTGGCCTTTGATATTTTGCTTGTATCTTTCAGGAACTATCTATTGGTAAGACAAAGTTTCTTCCACTGGAGCTTTGCTCCTTTAGTTGATTTGGGAGGTGGTGTTCAAGGATGTAAGGGATATCATGTTAGCTTCAGGCCTTCACAGAAGGGCCTGTCTCTGAATATGGGTAACTTCTTGATTTCCTAGTTTGATTGGGTGATGAAATGTTGACATTGCAATTGTTTTGATTTAATGGGGATACCAACTTTGATTTTTCCTTTAGTTCATTATTGTCATCATTGGCCTTTTATGTTTCTTATGTATTTCAGTTGTTGCCTCCATAATGCGCTTGTTTGACCGGATTTTCTATTTTAATGAGTTTTTGGTCTTTTAAATGGCTCTTTTATGTATTGATCTGACTTGACCGGCTTTGGGTTATCCCCGTCTTAGGAATCAGGTGAACTTTAGCCCTCCTGGTCCATTGTTGTAGCTTGTGGATATATTTTGAGTCCCCTTTTTGGTTTCTGGATTTCCTAATTTGTGTTTTGCATTTTCTCTGGATTGGGTGATGATATGTTCAGCATAGTTACCAAATCTAGCCGTATCTGCACAAAATCCATCCAATCTGGATTTTTCTGCCAGCCTGGATAAATTTTGTCTGGGTTGGTTCTAATTTAGGAATTAATTTTTGTTTTTTGGAAAACAGCCTGTCAACAAGACTTATATTAAATAATAGAATATTTTACATCAAATTATCAAAGTTTTCATTGTATTTGGCAATTTTGCATATTTATAAAATTGAATGCATATATATATTCTGGATTTTCCTGAACTTCTTCAAGAATTTTGGATTTTTGGACTTTTTTGCCCTTCCAAACAGATCTGGATTTACAGACTTGGTAACTATGATGTTAAGGATATTGGTATTGTTTTGATTTACTGGGAGGTGTGACCTTAATTTTTCCTTTAGTTCACTATTGTCATCATGGATCTTTTATTTTTCTCACGTATTTCAGTTGTGGTCAAAATGCAACAAGTTTGACTGGATTTTCTATTTTCATGTGTTTTTGGTCTGCTAAATGGATCTGTATGTATTGATTTGACTGGTTTGAGTTATCCTTCTCTTAGGAATTTTGATTGTGGGTGAACTTAGCACTCCTGGTTCATCATTGTTACTTTGGCAATTTTGAGTCCTGTTGGCTTACATTACATTTGATGTTGCAGATGTTAATATATTTTTAGATAATTTATTTCTCTTTTCTGATGTTTATTTTTAATCTTTTGGTGGACATTAGGCCTCTGCAAATTGTAAACAAGAAGATATTTTCTTATGTGGTTGTTGCTCTTTTCTTCACCAATACGGTATCAGTAGTGGATTTCACATTTATTAAAATGACTTGGTGTGTAGATTGTTTTGGCCTTGCATTGGGTTATCCTTCTCTTCTTAGGTCTTTTGAGTGCTCCTGGTAATCTGGTTTGTATTCTTCTGTTGTTTTGTTCGTTCTTTTAGCCAATAAGATTTACTGCTGTTTGTAAGCAACTTGATTTTCTCCTGTTTTTTCTTTCCTAGTACACAGTATCGTCTTTATTACTTGCCATGTGGGTGTACCTTTGTTTTCAAACAATAATTTGGAAATTTATTGAAGCTTTCTGTTGGTGTGTGAGCAGATGTTTCAACAACCATGCTTATTAAGCACACTCATTTAATTGATTTCTTGTTAGCAAATCAAAATGTTGACTCGCCATGGAAGATTGATTGGTTGAAGGTAATTCCTTTTCTCACATTTTGCACCCATGCTTTGTATTCTTTATTCAGTTTTTCATTTTTTTGATTTATCCTCATGGAAGATGTTTGCTTACTTGTTATGAACCAGATTTTGCTATCTTTTATTTTGTTACATTTTTTTATATTTTTGTATCCAATGGCAGGCAAGGAGAGTGCTGAAGGGTGTACGCATAAAGGCACTTCACACTAACATGGAATTTAAAATTTTGGGTTTCAGTGAAAATCCCTGCAAGGATCAACTGTATAAACCTCTGATTTTCTCTTTCTTGATTTGTTTTCCGGAAATGTTTAGTAATTTTTTGATCTATGCTGAACTGAAATATTATCTAATTTTTTGTTTGTTCACTCTCGAGTCTTCTTTGAAGCCTTTGCTTGGACTGTTTATATTTAATATTATTATTAGTTTATTAAGTCATACTTTATGTTTGTTTGGACTTTGGACTTTGGACTGTATGTATTATTAATTCTTATGACTACTACTCCTGTTTCATGTGAAGCTTTTCACTGAAAGTGAGAAACAAAAATACTCAAGGAGATACAGACGAATCTCCTAAAACAATAGAGGTGACAGTTTGGGATTACTTCACCAATACCAAGCAAATGAGTTTAAGAGTTTCAGCTGATTTACCCTGTGTTGATGTGGGTAGAGCCAAACGACCCAATTATCTCCCAATAGAGGTTGGTATGGTATTCGAGTTGGGTGTATGTTCGTTTTTTGAACAGGGTACCTTAAATGAATCATGACATAAATCTAGACTTACATTAATGTTTTTATGACCAGCTTTGCGAGATTCTTCCTGGACAGAGATACACAAAGGGCCTCACTACCTCTCAACGTACGTCCCTTGTTGAGCAATCCAGACAAAAACCTGAGGAAAGAATGGATGTGTTGCAAAGGCAAGTATAGCTTCCAGCTTATCGAGTTCAATTCAATTCAGAAGCAAGTTGTAACATTACTTAATAATGCAGGCAATGATGGCCAATGATTACAATTCGGACCCACTTCTGAGAGCATGCAATATCAATGTTAATAGGCAATTAATGGGCATAGAAGGCCGAATTCTTGATCCACCCAGGGTAAGTTACTGTTTTTTGTAGTAAATTCAAGTTAGTTCTCAAGTACCCGTCTGAATTTAAGCTTAATTGTTGAGCTCACTTTTTAAATTATGGGAAGCATATGTTGTAACTCGTCTTAGTATTTGATATTGTGTGGGTTGTGTAACAGCTAAAATTTGGACAAATGGAAGAGGCCCCACAACGGGGTCGCTGGAACTTTAACAACAAGGTATTATGTATTCGAAGTTGTTGACATTTGATTTGAGATTTCTAATTGACTGTTTAATGGGTGTGTAAAACCTGTGTTAGACTGTGGTTCGAGCATCACAAGTTAAAAGCTGGGCTGTTGTGAATTTCACCAAATCCTATGAGAATGAGTGTAAACGTATCGCTGATGACCTTCAACGTTGCTGTAATAAAAAGGATTGGTATGTATTCTTACAAATATGAAAGGCTTGTTTACTATTTGCATGTAAGCAAGATAATGTAAGCATTTATTGGTTTTGTAGAATATCCCTCCTGTCGGGCAACTGTTTTGTGAGAATCCGAGGGATGTCCGTGCAAACCCTGTGGATAGGGTGGACAGGATGTTAAATCAAATGAAATCTAAGCTTTCACAGCCACCTGATTTTCTGCTGTGTCTTCTGCCAGAAAGAAAAACCAGTGAGCTATATGGTGAGTGCGTTTTTTTAACATATTTTAAAGTTGTTTTAGTTATTCTGTCAGTTGAATTTAATATCCTTTGAATTTTTATTTTAAGGGCCTTGGAAGAAAAAGTTCCTTTCAGACATGGGTATTGTTAATCAGTGTATAGTCCCATCAAAGAAAATGAACGATCAATACTTCACAAATGTGGCCCTGAAAATAAATGCAAAGGTAGGTTCTTTAGGCAAAGGTAATCATTGCCCGTTTTAATCATAATGTCGCATGATTGTGTATGCTATTATTTACTAATCAAAGCAATTATTCCATTGGCCTTTTAGATCGGTGGGCTTAACTCTGTGCTAGCAGTAGAATTTAATCGCTCTATACCAGGCATTTCTGCAAAGCCGACAATCATTATTGGTATGGATGTTTCCCATGGCTCACCGGGACAAGGTGATACTCCTTCCATTGCAGCTGTAAGTATCTTGGAACTGCTATTAGATTTTTTTAGACATGCTAATCTGGATTCTGAATATAATGCTGTATTTGGTTATACTGTTTGTACTTTAGGTGATACTCCTTTCATTACCTAAGCTGAAATATGTTGAATTTGATGATAATGTTTGTACTTTAGCTGATAGTCTTTTGAGCTGCTATTAGAGTTTCTTTATACATGTTAAGCTGAAATATAATGTTGTATTTGGTAAAACTGTTTGTACTCTAGCCATGCAAACACTATATATATATATATTTTATGGGTTTTTAATGTGTTTTGGTAATGTATATTTTGCATGTGTCAAGGTGACAAGTGTACTATTGACTTGAATCTAGACTGCATCTCCGTGCAACTGCGTGGGTACGTACTCCAATACTCACCCTCGTCAAAAACATTTTTTTCATGTAACTCAATACAAACTCAAGTCTCAATAATCGGAAATGCCCCAGACCCCCTCGTACCAGCCTGGAAATGTACCAGGTACTGGTATGGGTCTGGTATGCTGTGGGGATCTCACGTACCCACAGGGACAGGATACGTTTCGGGTTTGGAAAACCATAACCCTACCGTACCCGTGCTCTGTGGGTACGTACCCAATACTCACCCTTGTCAAAAAACATTTTTTTTCATGTAACTCAATACCAACTCAAGTCTCAATTCTCAAAGTATTGGAAATTTCAAATTTGTTTTCATGTAGGCACAATACTTTGAGAAACTTTCAATTCTAAAATTTCAAATTACACAGAGTGATCTTCCTCTGAGAAAGAAAGATGTTAGAAGTAACGTGGAAGCAATGTACATACCAGTTTGAGACTTTACCTTCTATAGCAAATTGCTTTAAAACTGACAGCCACAATTTAATGAAAGTAGTAGGGCTGTGTATGAATGAACACTAGCCCCATTATAAAATAGTTATAGTAAACCTTCTAAAATTATTCTCTTGTTCTGGAGAAATAATAACCCTACACATGGTGAGCCTCTTGTGAGGATGAAAAATGTTAGGAGTACAGTTCTTATTCCACGGTCTACTTTTTTAAGAAAGCTTCAATCGAATAATTTTCATAATGCGATGAATAAGAAAATTGTAATTTGTAGATTCCTGTTGTTTTAACTGTCGAGATATAATCTCAATTAGCTTTCCAAGGAACTAGGATTACAATTTAGATGCACCTGTCAATGGAATTTGTGCCTACGAAACAGATGAAGAATTCTCAAAGTATTAAACATAAATTCTCAAATCTGTTTTCATGTAGGCACTATTTAAAATTTCACAAGTATTGGAAATTTCAAAGTTGTATTAAATTTCAATGAGTATGCAAATGCTTCTTTAAATTTATAATTTATATACATATATATAAAACGTACCCAAAAGTGTACCGTACCCAAAGTTTTACAAAGTATTGGAAATTTCAAAGTTGTATGAGTATTAAATTTCAATAAGTATGCAAATTGCAATGTATGAGTATCAAATTTTATTATGCAAATACTTCTTTATATATATATATATATATATAATGTACCCAATAGCGTACCGTACCATAGGTTTTTAAAAATTTGCCATTTCAGCGTATCAAACCCGTACCCATACCGAAACAGTCTAGACTTGAATGAAAGAAAGTAAAATTGGGTATCAGGGATAATTTTAGTGGCGAATATTCATAATTAGGCGAATAGTAGGAATTTTGGAATATAAATTTCGCTATTTTTACGACCATGTCAGTGACCACGTTTTGCCCAAAAATTCCACAAACAATAATTTGTCCCATGCGAATAGCCAACGGATCTCCAATCCCAATGTATATTTTTATTGAAATGTTGCATGATAAACAGGCCGGGATTTTATAACATTCTTGGATTGCCAATAAATCTATGGAATCTTCCTGGTCATTTGGTCTCGTTTGCCTACATGTTTGGGATTTGTTTTTGAAATTTGATTAAATTTGCCACACACACACACACACACACACACACACATATTATACATACATAGACCTAGATTGTAGAAACTAATCACTAAGCAAACATTTTTTTAATCTTTTCTGATTTGCAATTTTGTGAATTTGCGAAGTAGTAGAAAAGGATTCGACATATTGTAGTTTGCTTCATAGTAGGAAAACTTGGCGAGTACTTGCTGGGTTGGCAAGTACTCACCATTAGTTTGTTCAAACGAGTAAACGCCTATAAAACTAGCCGTTTTGACTTGCATAGCCTTTTTCTGTGAATATAACTCGCCATTAACTCGCATAGCCTTTTTCCGTGAATATAACTCGCCATTAATTCGCATAGCCTTTTTCCGTCTGCGTAGATCACAAAAAATCATTCAAACTCGTTGAAAAAATTGCAGTGGTCGTATCTGGAAATATCTACAACATTTCAAATAGATTTGGTGCGATATTAAGCAGTCTAGACTTGAATGTAAAATCGCTGGAGAGTGCGGGCAACGTCTGCGAAGCACATTTAGAGCTGGAAAGTGTCCATTGCCGAGGTCGCCCTTGCCCTACCGTCCATTCATCCCTGTGTAGTTGTGCCACGACCATCCATTTATCCTTGTTATTTTTTTACATATTCCCGTCAACTATTAGGGTTTCGTGATTTTTAAATATATGTTAGTTCCTACTATTGTATAAAATTAAATTTAATTCCGTATTATATAGTAGGAGTCGGGATTTTAATTTCTTATTATGTTTAACATGGAACTATTTAATTCCATATTATACTAGTAGGAGTCGGAATTGTAATTTCATATAATGTTTAACACGGAACTTTAATTTCATGTTAAAAATATTTAACACGGACTAATTAAATTCCATGATATGTTTAGGAATTTAGCTATACGCTATATTTTTAATACTCCATTTTATTAGGGGTCTAGTTAATTTCTATCCTACATGGTGACTAAGCAAATTGGGATCCCATTAAAATATAAATATTTTCAGTTGTCTATTTTAATAAAAATAAAACCACAATTTTATTTAGGTACTTTTAATTATATCTTCAATAAGGTGAAATATTAGGTAAGATTTTAATTTAGTATTTAGTGTGATACTTATGAATTTAAATACTTCTCCAAAATTTTATGGGCTCATTTGATACATTTTGTAGCTACTTGTTGCTTAAAATTTATGTTTTTTAAAGAAATTTGCGTATTTTTTAAGTTGCCAAGTATTCTCGAGTATTGGTCAAATATTGCCAGTTTTTGCTGAGTCAATTTTTTTTTGGTCTGCCGAGTACGAGTATGCAAACTATGGTTTGCTTACAAAAATCAAATAAATCACGGTCTTGTAGGCTATGTTTTAGTTTACATCCTGTAAGCACCTAGTGTAGGTAAGTCTATTTAAAGCCTCTTTTCTATCATGTCGCATTGCTTTATTGCTTTTGTAAGTTAGGCTTTTAGGAATGCTATAATATATTAAAATATGTCATTTTTTATTTTACAGTATCGCGAGTGTCATTTTTTTCCATGTCATGCGACACTGTAATGCCATAGTCTATTTTCAACCCATTGCAGCCAACTGAAAAATTGTAGTTGATTCAGGAAAATGGCAACTAATAAGGGAACCTCAGGAAAAAAACAATTGCAACACCTCCTAGTAGTGACATACGAAAAATTGTAGTGCCGGAAATAGATTTGCTGCAACCAGATTCTCTAGCAGGACAAACACAATCAAGGGATAATGATTTTGTTCGAAATGAAACTTTGAACGATTTCATTGATGATTTGATGACTGATGCTGTTAACGACAATGACAACGACAATGAAATGCAAGCAGGCATGCAGTGGAGCAAATGGAGAACACATGGCGCAATCTCAAGCATCTGAGTGGGACATGTGTTGCCATTTTGACAAACCTCAAAGCGATGGGCTCATGTGGACTCTAGCTCGCAGAATAAGCTGCATTCAATAAAGTTCCGAGTCCGACAGCCCCTCTTGCAGTCAATGGGCCTGACCTTGCAACCAATCAAAGGTTGACACCTGGCCAGTCCAAGGAAATAAACATGTACACAAGGCAATCCCTGCGACTAACTAGAAGCTGCCACGTGTCAACTTTCTGTTCATCATGACCTGCAAAAGGTTCAATTGGCCATAACTTCCTCTGGAGACCTCCAAATTGCGCAAAATCAGTCTTGTTGGAAAGGTCTCCTCGTGCTCTTCATTTTGGCATTAGCAGAATCAGATTTTTGTGAGGCTAGGTGGGTGAAAAAGGAGAAGAATGGTTGGGGCATTAAATGTGTAGATACAGGTAGCTCAACCACCAGAATTGATGAAGTATGGCACTCTTATCTTCTCCTGCAAGCAAAAGGACATGGAATGGTCTTGCAAGGGTGCCATACTTGTTTTCATTGATTCAATGCATGATTGTTGGTGGTTGAAGGAAGAAAAGTTGTGCCCTCTTTTTGATGATCAATTTGGACTTAAAAGGAGATGGTTTCCTAAACAGTTCTGAGTTGCAGACCTCCATTTGGACTTAAAATGCGTTTTGTGCAAGAAATATCCTTCATGCCAATGAATTATCCTTCATTCGCCGCTCCATCCACAATTTCCTTCAAAAATATATTCTATTTTGCCAATGCCACGAATGCTGATTTTAGATAATTTGCCAACCCAATGAATCTGGTTCCAGCCATATTCGCTACAAATTCTATAAGTTTTTTCAGGCGGATTCCTGCTGGGTATATGCTATTAGAGTTGCTGTATAATTGTATTTAGTCACCACTGTTTGTATTTTTAGCCAAAGAATGGTATGTATTTTTACATACAGTTTTCTAGTGTGTCTTGGATAGAGCCATATTGCATGTGTATCCTTTTCAAAGCTGGTAATTTATATTTTGGGGCTGTTTAGTTAATGATTTTTTTGTAGTTCTGTTTAAAAGCCTGGACTAAGGAATGTTTCTTCTATCTGTTTATTGCAAGACTAGACATGAGGTTCTGGCTCTGGCTTTCTAACTTTGTGCTCTCTAATTTTGAAAGCCTATATAGTATGTTTTATTCAGATGCATAACTGATTTTGGATACAAATCTGTTGACAGGTTGTTTCATCTAGGGAATGGCCTCTTATTTCTAAGTATAGAGCCTCAGTGAGGACTCAATCTCGGAAGGTTGAGATGATTGAAGCTCTCTACAAACCCACACCTTCAGGACAGGATGGCAAAATGATTGATACTGGCATGATCAAGTATTGTCTATTTGGGATATTAGTCAATTTCATTGTTTAATCCATTTCTGTTTTACAGTGGTTTTATCCAATAATCCTTTAAAATGCTATTTATTGTATAAGGGATTTTTGTTCATCTCTTTTTTAACCATTGCTGTTCATCTTTCTTCATTTATTTTGTTTGTTCAGTGAGCTCTTAATAGATTTTTATAAGACATGCAATAATAGAACAGGACCAGAACGCAAGCCACAACAGATGATCATTTTCAGGTATGAGTCGCTTTTAAATTTAAGTTGCATATAATTTTTTGAGAACGACCCACTTATGAGTCACATGTACAGAGAAGATGGCTTGGGTGCCATTTTTGTGGGGAAACTTATGTTTGAAAAGCAGTTACTGGAATTCAATTGCTTGCCATGACTGTGTCCATTACTTTTTGGAGCTAAGGATCAAGGCTGTGGATTCAGAAGAATTTTATTATTTCAACAATATATCATGCTAGCTTAGGGTCTATAAATCTATATTTGTAGATTTATAATTATAGGCAAATTTGACCTTTGGTTGTATTTTCTAAGGTTTTGATTAGATCATAAGTTGTTTGATTTTTCCCCATAATGAGGGGCACCTTAAAGCATTGAATGGGACGTCTGTTCAAAATATTAAGATTTATCAGGAATGATAAACCTTGTTGAAGGGATCTGAAATCTAGTTTGTACGTAAGCAATATGTATTAATTTTAATGCATAGTGCATAGTGTTATTGGAGGCATAACTGATGGAATGGTGGCAGCGATTTGCGTTTCCTATTTCAGTTTTTGTTTTGTGGCATGCAGATGAGGGGAATAATCAAATGTAGCCACAATACATACTATAGATTCAAAATTAGTTTGGCATATAAGTTATGTGTTAGACTTGAAGTGTGCATTTAAACAGAAATGAATATTTTTCTTTATGGGTGTGATTTATCTATATTTTATTATATTTTCTTTTTGTGATCCATTGTGGTTCTCAATTTTGTCAGTAAATTTGAAATCTAGTGGGGTATATGAGTTGCGAATATTAAATTGAAGGACATTTAAAAGCAAATGGTTCTTTTTCTATATGAATGCAATGTTACATTTGATGTTTTGTTATCTGTTGCTTTTCTCAAACTTTCATATTTTGGATATTTACAGAGATGGAGTGAGTGAGTCGCAATTTGACCAGGTCTTGAATGTTGAGCTGCAATCCATATTAAAGGTATGGGAAATATTGTTTTTAATGGAGACCAATTTTTTCTTTTCTTTTTATGTCCACTACACATGAATTCAATTTTTGATTGCTTGTTATACTATGGGTGACTTATCAGGCATGCGATCATATTGAGCATGATTATAGGCCTAAAGTTACATTGATTATTGCTCAAAAGAATCATCATACTAAGCTTTTCCAGGCCAATTCTAATGGCAATGTTCAACCAGGTTAGTATTTCTTCTGTAAGGGTGCATATATCACAACTGATTCACTTTTATCTGAACATGGTGGAAAAAATGGGGCAAAATTGTGATTGGACTCGAATGGATAACACACATTTTAAAATGCATTTGTCTGTATATGTCCTTCCACTGCAGGAACAATTGTGGATACACATATATGCCATCCAAGAAATTATGATTTCTTTCTTTGTCCTCAGAACGGACCAATTGTAAGTATTATTTGCTTTTATTAATCATATAAAATTGCTGTTCTTTGGTAAGGTTCTATCACTATGGTCAATGTTTAACAGCTCTTTGGATAACTTTTGTGGCAGGGGACATCCAGGCCTACACATTACCATGTCTTACTTGATGAAAACAAGTTTAGTGTGGACGATCTTCAAATTCTGGTTCATGCACTGTCATATGTGTAAGATGCAATGTTTTTTCTGTGGTTACTCAAGTGTCATGCCTATTATACTTCAGTCTGTGGGGTAGTTGTAATCTATATTTTATTTGCCACAGGTATCAAAGAAGCACAACAGCAATATCTGCAGGTAAGGGCATACTCCATAAATGCCTCACAAATAATTGTGTCAAGCTTTTCATTTTGAAGTCACAGATCTGATTTGGTTCGACTTGTGTGCAGTTGCTCCAATAAACTATGCCCATCTAGCTGCTACACAGATGCAGCAGTTCTTAAAGGCAGAGGAATTTTCTGAATCCACTTCTCGGTCTGGAAGAGGGGGAGGTTCAGTTGGATCAGGAGGAGGAAATGTTCCGGATCTCCCACGGTTGCACAAAAATGTTTGTGATTCAATGTTTTTCTGCTGAGTCAATCTTGATTCTCGAGCATTGTAGTAATTTAAAGAAGAGTCCCAACACTCTTAAGTACTAGAGAAAAAGTAGCACAAGTCCAACATAGCCTTGAAATTTTGTAGCAACAGTTTCTGTGTTTGCTACATCTGTATTTTTGTTGGGTTTCAATCAATTTTGTTACGTATATCTATAATTGGTTTTTCTTTTTAAAAGAGAATCTCTTTTTGTAAAACTTGATGTGTCACATCAATAAGCTGTACTGATATTTCTCTATGGAAGAGAATTTTTTTGTAAATATAAAATACCGGATTGAATGTATATGATGGCATTCATGTTCAGTTGGAATGCTGATTGGGTGTTAGTGAAATTGATGGCACAGTTAGTTGGCCTTGCCTTCAGATTTAACTTTGGGTATTATGGTTTTTGATCTTTAATTTTGTATATGATGGCATTAGTGTCCAGTTGAATATGCTCACGATGTGTTAGTGAAATTGATTTATCTTTTGGTATTATGGTTTTATGGCCTCTTCTTATGGTTGATCAACAAAAGCTTGCCGTGTCACACCAAAAAGCTGTACTGGTATTTTTCACGTCACGAAGGCTTTTTGTAAATCAATACCGGATCGAATGTTGGATTTGCTTATAAGGTGTAAATGATGGCATTAGAGCTCAGTTGGAATTGCTGACAAGGTGTTAGTGCAATTGACGGCACTGTTCTGTTTTTGATTTTTATGGTTGGTCAGCTAAAACTATTAAAAAAACTGAAGTGGTTTTTCTTGTGTAAGAGATGGTTTTCTAAAAAATTAAATACTGGATTGAATGTAATTGATGTGGCATTAGTGTTGAGTTGGATATGCTGATAAGGTGCTTAGTGAAATTGACAAAATGGTTTTGTAAAAAAATTAAATACCGGATTGAATGTAATTGATGTGGCATTAGTGTAGAATTGGATATGCTGATAAGGTGTTTATTGAAATTGACAAACTGGTTTTTCTTGTGTAAGAGATAGTTTTGTTAAAAATTTAAGTACTGGATTGCATGTAATTGTTGGCAATAATGTTGAGTTGGATTTGCTGATAAGGTGTTTAGTGCAATTGATGCAAGTCTTTTGGTTTTGATTTTTAACGGCCTGTCAACTAAAACTGTGTCATATTAATGGTTTTGTAAAAATTTAAATACTGGCTTGAATGTAATTGATGGCATTAGTATTGAGTTGGATATGCTGATAAGGCGTTTAGTGAAATTGACAACTTGTTTTTCTGTGTAAGAGATAGTCTTGTAAAAATTTAAATACTGGATTGAATGTGATTGTTGGCATTAATGTTGAATTGGATTTACTGATAAGGTGTTTAGTGAAATTGATCATGTAAATCTGTCACATTAAGAAGTTAACACTGGTATTTCTCATGTAGGAGTTATTTTTGTAAAATTTTAAATTATTGGATTGAATGTAATTGTAGGCATTAGTGTTGAGTTGGATTTGCTAATGAGGTGCCAGAGAAATTGATGGTACTGCTGTTAGCCTTAAAGTTTATCTTTGGGTACTATGGTTTAGTCTTGTCTTTGAATGGTTGATCAACTAAAGCAAAATTGATAGAAAATTTTGATGTGAATTTTGTCCTTAATGGTTTAATGCTCGAGTCTTACTTTAATGGTTTTGACTGTTCAGTGTCAAGGCTGTGGTTTTGAAACTCTGAAGGATGGGCTATTCCATGAACATGGTTCTGTGGGAACGAGTCTTCAAATCAAATATTGAGAAAATGTCATCGCCATTGCCCTTGTCTTTTTAAAATTGTGCTGAATGGAAAGGTACTATCATCTCAATTTTAGAAGCTTAGATTGAAGGGTGCAGTGAGGTGGATGGCCATGCCAAGGCAACAGGGCTTTGATCTCTGCTACAGAAAGTAGGATCTCAATCTTCCAGCATCTACTTCCTTTCTTGCCAAGTGCTTTGTAGAATATTTAGTGGATATTGCAGAGCACGATCCTTATGGTTGAGCCTTGGCTGTTCAGGGCCTATAGTATACTGCAAGTTATGACGTATGGTGCTGGTCTTTCATTCAAGAGCTGATGTAGATTGCTTGTTTTACCAAGTAAGATACTTTTGTTTCCCTTCTGAATTTCAATTTTATCAGATGCTTATTGTTTTGGAAAGTTTTTTTAATCAACTGGTCATGTATTCTAGCGATAAATATTAATTTGTAAAGCCAGGAAATGGACTTTGTAATAAGAAATTGGAAAAGAGTGAAAATCCAATTCTCGTTCACTGAAAATTATGATACAATGTATTTATCAATGTGAAATGGCTGTTCAGCATCTGAACTGTACTTTTGTCACCCTTCTGAATTTTAATTCTATCTGATGTTTATTGTATTGGGAATTTTTTTAAAGATGTGGTGTAGATTCTTTGGTATTTTACTTTCCTTTCCCCAATTACAATTCTATCTGTTGCTTATTGTAGTAGAATTTTTTTAAAGGAATTGGAAATAATGAAAACCCAATTCTCGTTCACTGAGAATGTAATACAAAGTACGTATTTATCAATGTGAAATGACTGTTCAGCTTCAATATTATACTTTTGTTTCCCTCCTGATTTTCATTTGTCTGATGTTTATTGTTTTGGAAAGGTTTTTAAAGATCTGGTGTAGATTGCCTGTTTTAGCAAGTATTGTACTTTCTTTCCCTCCTGAATTTCAATTCTATCTGATGCTTATTGTTTTGGAAAGTTGTTTTTAATCAAACTATTCATGTATTTGAGGAATAAAAATATCAAATTGTACAAAGCCAGGAAATGGACTGTGTAATAAGGAATTGGAAACAGTGAAAACTCGATTCTCGTTCATTGAACTTGTGATACAAAATACACATGTATCAATGTGAAATCACTGTTTAGCATCTAATGTATGTAGGCAATAATGATATAAAATATTATCATTGCATTTATTGCCTATAAGCATACAATATGTTATATAATTAACTCGAGGATTTGTTGCTAGCAATGTGGGTAATTAGTATTTAGCATGAAAGAGGCTTATTATGTACTCTGCTATGGATAAGGTTCTTTTTGGGCAATGATAATATTCTATTCTATGTAATATATTTAAATTTTCCTTTTATAGGAGTGGTTAGTAGTGGTCCACTTTAAGTTCAAGGGTCCACATTGTCAATCGTATGCCATGGAGGATCATGAATTTCGTATTGACATATAGCTTGAGTTTTTCTTAGCTTGTATTTTTCTTTGGAGTGTTTAATTGGAGGGAAAGTTATATTTTAAATTAATTTAAAATAATAAGTTTGAGCTACACTAAAATCATGGTGGAGATCAATATTTGAACATGATCGATAATTGTTGTACATTCAATACTTATTTAATAATTGTAAGTTTTACATGTTATGATGTGATTGCTACTCTACACCGGGGAGAAGGGCCAGTATGCGAACACCCTAAGTTCGCAGGTCCATGGAACCAATTCCTTGCCACGTAGGATCGCCAATTTGACAGCTAGTTATAAATAAACATTTTTTTATCCTATATCTTTAATTTCGAATCATATTTTAATATTATTTGCTTCCATATGATCGATAAAAAAAATATCTCAAAAAAAACACATTTACTGGTGGAGACCCAAAGTGGTTCACGCAACAGGACAGTTGTTGAGCATTAAATTCGAAATAAAAGAGGGAAATGCAATCTGTCCTCATGGATTTTGACGCACCTAATAGATAAGACATAAATAAATGCTCAACCACCATTTTCCAACACTTGTTCCATATTGTTTCCATCTTTGTTTCCTTTGGACGCGTTCCCTTCCAGCAGCTATTTCCTTTGGACGCGTTGCATTTCCCCATGCCCAGTTCTAATGCAAATGCTGGTTGTTTGTGAGTGGGCTTACAGCCTGTGCGAAGTTTGCGTTAAGGGGTCTTTCTCAGTGCCTTGCTCGAGAATATCAACCACAAGGGATTCATATTGCCCACATCATTATAGAGGAACAATACGATCTTCCAGGTATGCACCGAAAACATCCGCATTTGTTTCTTTCATTTTCTCTGAAGCTTTGACTGCATTTTGTTTCATTTTAATGGGGGGATATTGTTTTTCAGTTTGTTTTCATTCATTTGTCATCATTCTCAGGTCCATCTGCACGATCTGCTCTGGATAGTCATCTCTCAGGCTTTAGTATTTCCCTAAAACCATTTCCTTGAAAGAAAGTGTAAGCACAACTAGGATTCCTGCAGGGTCTAACAGACTAAAGCTAGCATCAAAACACCTTAAGTTTTATTTTTAGCCCAGATGGCTGGTTTTGTGACACCATCAGATGATATTGCCCTAGGAAGTGACATAACCAATTACCCATTAGGTGAATCCTTCATTTTTCTTTGTGGGTACCACAGAAAATACATATTGTTCTTGCGGAAGGTTAGTTGGGTAGCCTGATGCATTTTCCCACCACTATGTGGTTTCTTTTAATGGGAATTGTCATGTATGTCAGGTCAAAGGAGCCCGAGGAATTCCAGGAGGAGCATGTGTTGGACCCAGACGCCATAGCTTAGACGTACTGGCAGCTGCACATCCAGGACCGAAGTGCTTGGACTGAGAGCCGAATCTCGCACCCTTTTCGAGACGGTTTTGAGCTAGATTTTCTAAGCCATTCTACATGTGCTATGGTATTTGCATCTATTTGATCCTTATGCTATGAACATTCTCGGTCTTCAAACAAATTTAGTTTTTAATAAATGAAAAAAATATGCATGTGCAGATTGGATGAAAAACTTTGGAATGGCGCTTTTATGCGTTCGAGATCGTTTGAAGCAGGGTGGAAATAGTGTGTATTCACACTACTAATACTCAAGGAAAATGTTACCTACAATTCTATGTTTTTAAGCCATATAGAGGTGAGGTTTCTACCTCACCAAGATTCAAATAAATCCTTGTCTTTCAGGTTTTATTTAACGGTATTCATTTTAAGTTTGTAATAATTTAACGTATTTTTTAACAAATTCTGAGCTGATTTGGTTTCCACATCTGAAACAATGATTACATTTCGAGCAAAATGTATTAATATGTAATGCATGTCTTTATATTTCTTACATTTGGAGCAAAACATATAAACTTATACTGTATGTGTCCATATTCATTACATTCGGAGCAAAATATACCAACTATAAACTATAATCGTGAATGCAATAATGCATTCTCAATTGATTTCGATACATATTTTTCTGCAACACAAAAAAAAATTCTCCTCGAATGCTGCCATAATTTTGGGATCAGTTTGTTAGTCAATTTCCATGTCACACCTTCAAAAAGGCCCTGAGTTTGGACTATCAGGGACGATTGTATCATTGATAGATGTTGTTGGAGTCATTAAGAGGTTCACTGGATGAACCCATGGTGGAATAGGAAAACCAGATATGGTATGAAAGGTTGTATGTGAAGTAGGAGGTTGTGGGATAATGGGGTGTGTAGTTGGAGTTGAAGTTATTTGCATTCTGTTGGTGTCAAGGAAGTAAGGGTGGTAATCGGGATAGGAAATTTCAACATATAAACATGGAGTTCTGTATGGGCATGGAATGATGCATGGGAAACAAAACCTGCGGATTGTTGAACTTGTTATCTCTTTCTTGTTTCTCTTTCTCCCTTTGATGGCGAGTGGCTTCCTTCTGTTGTAATTCCAATTCCTTTTTTTGGCGAGCTACTTCCCGTTGTTTCTCGCGCTCCTGTCTTTCAACAAACTTTTGTAGATCCCTTTCTTGCCTCTCTTTAATGCGTTGCAATCTCTCTTCTTTTTTTTGCTCCTTTGCTGCCAACCTTTCTTGCTTTTTTGCCTCAATATGCTCCTTTTTACGTTGTTTCCCTTCACATATTTCTTGTTTTTTTGTTGTGTATCTTTTAACATCTGAACATAAGCATCAGATGTTAACAATTGTGAAGCACGACTTATCCGAAGTGCAGCATCACTCTTACCTTTGGAAGGATCCCGTACAAATTGTGTTGGTAACCTTAAAAATTTACCCAATTTCTTCTCATTTGCAGCAACACCATCATTTGATATACCACTTTCAACATCATGGCCAATTGTCTCTTCCTCGTTTTTATCTTTATCAATGACCTCAATTTCCTCTGTGTCAGCATAATAATGAGTAAAGTTTGTTGGTTCAAAGTCTGCTGGCTCAAGGTTGGTTGGCATCGAAGGTAAAGATATACTTTCATCCTCAGTGTTTCCAATCTGATCAAGTCCCAACTTTGCAATATGCTCTTGCAGCCAAGTAGGTTGTTGTGGTGCACTTGGCAATGAGAGATCATCCTCTCCATTCCACGGGCCTTAGTGTTGTAGGCCGGATGTGCCATTGTCACGAGTATTCACAATGTGGTTCACTTCATAATCTTTGGTCTACATTATACTTTGTCTTTCTCCCTGTACACTTGGTTCCTCCGTCTCTGTATTAGCAACAACCATTGTTTCTATGGTTGGATGGAATTTTTTTGTTGTCGATTCTCAATTGATTCCAGGTAAGTAATTTTCTCCAATATTGTCACCAAGTGGTGGAGCTACATCTCTTGACAAACTTAGGATGTTTTCAGCAGCATCAACATCTATTATGTTTTCAGTACCATCAACATTCATAATGTTTTCAGTAGTATCATCATCTGTGACATTTTCAGCATCATCTTCGTTGGCATCTTCTTCAATGATATATAGTTTACTACATTCCATGTCATTCTGTAATGCATTTGGATCAAGTGGCCATATACCTGTGCGTCTAAAACCAACACGAATATTTGCAGGTGTCAAGGCCTTGGCGAGAGCTCTACTACCTATTTCTGCCAAGTCTGAACGTTTGACTTCTTGGTACTTATTATTACACATCCACTGCATCCTCTCAGATCTGAAATATGCTTTAAAAGGACCAAAGACACTAACATCCAGTGGTTGCAACCTGTGTGTAGTATGTGCTGGCAATGTCAATAAATCAATCCCCAATCGCCTGGCCTCTTCTATAGTTGACAATGCCACATGGCTTCCATGACCATCAAATATAAGTAAATGCCTATTTTCAGGGCACACTCCTCCGTGTGCAGGACTTACCGAAATGATACAACCAACTTATAAAGAGCTCTCTAGTCATCCAAGCACTTGGATGAGCAACCATGCAAAGCACTGGTTCACATCCCTTGATGTAATTTTGTGAAACTTTCTGACCTTTAAATAAGTAAAAGTTAGGGATACATTGCCCTGCAACATTTACACAACATAGAATTGTCATCCATTCTTTGCTACGAGGAATGATTTTGGGAACATTCCTACAACCCTTGGTGGCAAGCACCCTCATGCCACAATTTCTCCCTACTTGGATTCCTGTCTCATCACAATTCCATATTTTTCCTGCACCATAGGAATTGATATAAATGTTAGCTAGTTTTTCATAAAACTTGCTAACCACCTCTGACGTAAACCTATTGCACGATCTCTTTTTAGACCTTCGATAGTCTGTAGGACTATGGCTGGGTGTCTTTTTCTAAATCCTTCACACCAAGATTTTCTAGGTAATCCTTCTCGAAATGGAGTCTCTCTAGTTTCACAAATTTGTGCAACACATGCCCTCAGTTGCATAAATCCCACTCCATGCCCTAAATCTGCCATTTGCTTACACCATTCAACTATCTCTTTCTCCTCTCCTTCACTCAAAACAGGTGCAGGGCCCTTCCTTTTTGTATGGGTGGACCATTCTCACCAATAATGAACATATATAGGAGGTAAATTATATTTCAAAGTCTGCAACAACTCTAATAGAATAATTGTTGAATTCAATATCATCTATGGCCTTTAACATATCTTCTTTTGACCAACTAGACAAAATTCTAACCTTCTTGGTCGAAGTGTTGCCTCTAACAATCACAGTTTCCTCTATTTCATGCCTATTTACTTGACATCCAAAGAGTTTCTGGTGATGATCATCGATTGCGTTTGTATCTCCTTGATTTGTTGTTGCACCATCCTCTTCACTTATTATTGTAGCATCTTGTTGATCTGTTTCATGGTTAGATGTTTCAATTTCAAATTGTACACCTTGTTTTTTGGGCATACGTTGTCCTCGATGTAAACTCCTCTTTCTCTTCATCTTCTCTAAATGCTACAAAGATTAAACAATATAAAATTAGTAATATATGTATTAATATATCAATAAGATCATCTACAATGGGAAAATTTTAAAGCAAGCTTATGATACATGACAAAAGATGAATTATAAACTTATAGGTAAACTTGTGATTACCCAGGTTGGGCACCATTAACGATGGTCGAATACATGTTTTATTAATTTCATATTATTTGATAAATACAAAATTTATAAGTTTGGGTTGTTGATTACATATATAAACTTTCAATAATCAAAATTTTGGTTTTTATTCCATCAAGTATTGGATATTTTAAATGCAAAATTTTGGTTTTTATTACATATATAGCTTTTAAATATTATAAAAGCTCATCTTCTTTTTCAACACTCTTGAGGAAAGGCAACTTAAAATTGCTAAAATTGCAGGTTGTCAAATAAGTGCGCTTGGCGACTTACTTGGGCCTTCCTCTCGGCACTATAAAAGTCTCTAGCAAGGTGTGGGATGATTTATTGGAGAGATTCCAAAAAAATTGCTGGTTGGAATGGTAAGTGCACCGCTCATTAAAAGTACTCTTTAAAATCATCCATTTATCTCATGTCGCTCTACAAGATCCCCTCTTCCTTCAGAGACAATATTGAAAGGATTCAGAATTTTTTTTTATGGCAAGGCATGGAAGAGAAGTTCAAATTTCACTTAGTTGCTTGGGATAAGGTTTGCACCCCGAAGTTTATGGGAGGACTGGGTATAAAAGATATTGAGAAAATGAATGAGGCCCTCATTGCTAAAATGGGATGGAGAATGCTATCTGAGAAACAACCCTAGATTGATTTAATCAAAGCAAAATACCTAAATCATCAAACTGTGTACTCTTTCCTGCAAGATGAGCACCTCCCCTATGGTTCCATCTTTTGGAATAATCTGTTAAGAGCAGAAATTTCATTAAGCGAGGCGAAAATGGAAAGTGGGGATGGTTGGGACATAAACTTTTGGGATGATAATTGGTTTAATGGCAATCTCATGGATAGATTTGGGATTGTTAAGGACAGTCTTGTAAGCAAGTATGGCATTAAAATCAAGGACTATATTGAGGAAATGGCACCAAAGAAGAATTGGAAAAAACTTTCTCAGTGCGAGAGATGATCGATGTAAATTACTTCCTCCCTTCAAAATCAATTAGATCTTATTCCCTTAAGTCAACTAGATTCCAAGGATGAGTGGTATGGAATAATTCCAATGATGGGAACTACTCACAAAAACCTGGATATAATAATTTCTTCCATAGTAGTCAAACAGAGTTCAATTGGAATAAGATTTGGATGACTGAATTAACTCTTAAAATAATTTTTTTCCTTTGGCTGGCTATCAGAGGTAGGATTCTTACCACTGACAACCTGATGAGAAGAGGATTTATAATGCCTAATAGGTGTCATCTTTGTAAGAAAGATTATGAGGATATTAGTCATCTGTTCATTCATTGTGAGTATGCTACCAGAATATGGAGTTTTGCCCTCTCTAAATTTGAAGCTCTTTGGGTGGTGCCAAGGATCTAAATCAGCTATGGACTTAATGGAACCCACCCTTTAGGCATTGTGTTGTCAAAAGGATCTGGAAGCTAGTTATCCCTCATTTAATCTGGAGGATATGGAAGGATAGAAATGATATTATCTTTAGAAATAAGAAGCAAAACTATAAACTTAGTATTGGTAAAATTTCTAATGGTATCAAAGAGAACATTGCTAGATTTAAACCCCCCAAGAACAAGAGATATCCAGAGAATGAAGAATATATCTTATCCAATTGGTAGATTGGAACCGTCAATAGCCGTAGCAATCCCGGGAATAACATTGATAGATCTTTGATTAAATGGCATCCTCCTGATTTTAATTGGTTTAAGTTGAACTTTGATGGGGCCTCTAAGGGGAACCCTGGGATTGCGGTAGGGGAGGAGCGATATGGGATCATAAAGGTAGTCTGATTGCTGCGTATGCTGGGAAAATGGGAATTCAAACCAATCATTTTGCCGAAGCATTATCTAGCTTTATGGGGCCTAAGAATTGCCCAGACTCAAAATATCCGAAACCTCATTATTGAAGGGGACTCCTTGAATATCATTAATCTCCTTAAAAAGTGCTCATCTCCAAGTTAGAGCATCAAGGATTTTATCTCAGAGTCCATAAGTATTTGTCAAACATTCAATAACATCAGGATCATGCATACTTACCGGAGGGTAATAAATTGCGTATGCACTGGCTAATTATGGCATTAATGTTAATCACATTGTTTGGGATAACAATAGCATCCCTAAGCAACTTCAAAACAACATTCATGCGGATTTCTATACGCACGCAATTTCTTGAGTTGAGTTATGATTATTGGGCGGATCAAGATTGATAAAACTCCCACACATGTTGACTTAAAAACTATGATTATGCAAATCTTGTCGAATAATCAAGATAGTGTGAAGTATATGGGGAAGTTCAAGTGGAGTTACATTGATATGAAAATCACGCATGCGGCAACACTGTGCTTGCTAAAATTTGGATACAAGGCTCCACGGATACCGAAGACAGTAATAATGTAATTGATGATAGGGAGTGGGCTAGCAAAAAGGTCGTTATTCCCACATGCAAACTTCCACAGAGCTCAGATCAGCAGCACGCGGATGTTCGTGGGAAGAGCAACGGCTCTCATTTTCAACATTGTGTGGATTACAACAGTAAAAAGTAGACTGGCTTCAACGCTCTCAAGGATTTTGGAATTTGTTGCAAACAGTTAAGCACAGTGAAGATGGGGGGCCCCCCTTGCCAAATTGAGCTTAGTGCGGACCCGAATTGGAAGGATAATGTAGAGCTATGGAATATACTCATCAAGGTGGCATCGCCAACTTCATGGAGAAGGTTCAGGGACATGATCAAAGCATCTCTGTGTGTTTTGCGAAGGATTGGAAGGAGCAAACTATGGAATATGGGGGGCAAAAGATCTTGGTCAACGAGGAGCTTATTGTTGAAGCGACCGGCCTTGGCATGGAGGGCTACCGTTTTTTTAACAAAAGGGTCGATAGAGATGCTGAAGAGAGCATATTTGTGGAGGGATCTGAGAAGTTGATCCATGTTACCACGGGCCTGCTTGTTAGCTCGATCCCTCCGCCTTATGATGAGGTTACTCGCATGATGATACGATTCATTTCTTTGGAAGGGAGGTATGTCACCGTACCTGCTAAGCACCTTATCTTCTCAACCACTTCCAGAATCACATGGTTTGTTTCCCCATTATTTGCTTTGAACTCTCTTGGCGCTCCATTTTGGAGTTTCAAAAGCATACCCGCGCGATTCCTTTACACCGGGGGCTTATTTTTCTTCGCTACATAAATTTTGTCTTCTTCGAATCCCGGTCTCCCTTCCTCCCCTAGCTCTGGTTCCCCCTTTGCCCGCTGTTGCTTAGCCCCGTTTCTCCACTCCCTGCCCCGCCACCGCCGCTTGTCACCCCCATGCTAGCCGTCCAGGCCTCATCTTCCATTCCCCTACTACGCCCCCCCCCCCCTTCGCTTCCACCTTGGCGGACTGGTCACCAGTGTCCTTTAGAAGGCTTAACCTTGATACTCTTGCTTTGTGGGGAAGGGTCCTCATGAAATTGAAATTTCACATGACCTCCTCGAATATTAGCAAGGTGCTAGTCCCTGGATGTGCATATGGAGAGCTCTACAAAAAGGTTGGAAGCCTTAGAAGGCGATATGAAGGCTGTTGAAGGATGAGGTTAAGAACTTGTCAAAACAGAAGGTAAGAGGAAGAAGGAGGAGGAGGTGGTTATTGATAACAAGATTGAAGATATATACAAGAAGTTTGAACTCCTTAGACTCCCGTTTAGGGAAGGCCAAAACTTCGTCATGACTATAATATGGCCATTTTTAGTGCAATTGCAGAGTTCATTGAACAGCATGTCCGAAGTGTCTCCAATCTCAGCGGAGTTCCGACAACACTTTGGGGCAATGATAAGGAAAGCAAAAGGACCATTGATCAGCTGGATAAGACTGACGCTGCCCACATGACAACTTTGGGAATGTTCAAATCCTGGAAGAACATCAAATCCAACATCGACAAAGCTGCCAAGAAGTAGTTGTAGGTGCTTTGTTTCTTGTTTGTTTTTTTGCTATTTTTTTACGGTCTCTTTGCTGCTTTTTTGCAGAGTTTTTGCTGTTTTGTCTTGATGGGGTAGCTATTTTTTGGCTACTTTGGGCTTCATTGTTACACTTGGATTCTGATCCTTTTTTTTTTGGTTTTAATTCCTATTCTGGCTCCTAGGCCCTCTATTGTACACAAGGGTATAGTCCCTTTCAAAAAACTATTTGCCAATAATAAAAAAATATCATGTCACGGATGACATGATATTTCAGTGCAGCAACTCTAATTGAATAATGCGAGAAACTCAATATCATCTATGGCCTTTAACATATCTTCTTTTGACCAACTAGACAAAATTCTAACCTTCTTGGTCGAAGTGTTGCCTCTAACAACCACAGTTTCCTCTATTTCATGCCTATTTACTTGACATCCAACAAGTTTCTGATGATGATCATCAGTTGTGTTTGTATCTCCTTGATTTGTTGTTGCACCATCCTCTTCACTTATTATTGTAGCATCTTGTTGATCTGTTTCATGGTTAGATGTTTCAATTTCAAATTGTACACCTCGTTTTTTGGGCATACGTTGTCCTCACTTCAAAATCCTCTTTCTCTTCATCTTCTCGAAATGCTGCAGTATTAGACAATATAAAATTAGTAACATATGTATTAATATATCAATAAGATCATCTATAAACACTTCTAAAGATGAGGTGTTATCAAATAACACTACATTCATCAACTTGTTTGTAATTGATCAATATCAATTACAATGTTTCACTCGAACATGCAGTCACCCCTTTGGACATTGTAATTGATATTGATCAATTGATGCAGGTCTTGTTAATGTAAGGTTTTATGACATCAAATCATCTTCAAAGTGAATGCATGTAAGAATCGTAATTGTAATAGCTTGACTACATATGTTGTTATGGTGGCAGCAAATCTGTTGTAATACTGGAATAGTTGGTATGGACGCTTGGACAACTGTTGGTATGGAACACGTCCAAAGGAAACAGTATGGAACAAGTGTTGAGGCATTGGTGGTTGAGCATTTATTTATGTCTTATCTATTAGGCGCGTCAAAATCCACGAGGACATATTGCATTTCCCTCTTTTATTTAGAATTGAATGCTCAACTACTGTCGTGTTGCGTGAACCACTTCGGGTCTCCACCAGTAAATGTGTTTTTTTTTAGATTTTTTTGATCAATCATATGGAAGCAAATAATATTAAGATATGATTCAAAATTAAAGATATAGGATAAAAAAATGTTTATTTATACCTAGGGGCATCTGTCATACGTCACTCCTACATGGCAAGGATTTGGTTCACTTAACCTGTGAAGTTAGGGTGTTCGCATACTGGCCCTTCTCCCCTAAACTCTTATAAAGATGAGGTGTTATCAAATAACACTACATTCGTCGGCTTGTTTGTAATTGATCAATATCAATTAGAATGTTTCACTGGAACATGCAGTCACCCCTTTCGACATTGTAATTCATATTGATCAATTGACGCAGGTCTTGTTAATGTAATGTTTTGTGACATCAAATCATCTTCAGAAGTGAATGCATGTAAGAATCGTAATTGTAATAGCTTGACTACATATCTTTGTTATGGTGGCGTAAATCATTGTAATACTAGAATACTTTCAATGACAATCATTGATTACTGTCAATAATATATTGCATTCTTGGCAGCTACTTTGTGCTTGATTTTAAGTAGGGAGAAGAATAAATCTTTCATTCAGGCCCTAGTTTTTATGTTTGTTGAATGCCTCTACAAAGTGGGTTAGAGGGCAAGAATTTTAGTGCCTCAAAGTTGTAAGGTATAAATAAACATTTTTTTCCTATATCTTTAATTTATGGGAGTAGTGCCATTATGTCAACACCCTAAGTTCACGGGTCCATCGGGCCAATTCCTTGTCATGTAGGGTTGTCAATTTTACAGCTAGCTATAAATAAACATTTCTTTATCTTATCTCTTTAGTTTGGAAACTCTTTATCTTATCTCTTTAGTATTGGGCAGTGTTCACATACTGGCTCTTCTCCCCTACGTTTAAATTGACAGAAGTCTCGGAACATTCACGAAACAAAACCGAGTGGCACACGCAAATAGGTATAATGGGCCCGAGAAGATACCATTCATTTGAAATGTGTTTTGCTCTCTCGACTGAAGCTCTACCCAGTTTTCTGTTTTGTATTAAATGGTATAGATTTTATATCTTATAGAGTTCAATTCAATTATTATTTTTTCCCATTGATTTTCGATGAAAATAAAAATCCCTTTCAAATACCAGATAAATGGTAAGATGATTACAGTCGTGAATATTCATATCTTTGGCGAAATTTGTTACTTTTAATTAAAATAGTGGAATTTTTAAAATGAGATGTTTCCAAAGTTGCACTTGATTGTCACCATGCATGATTGTCAACCCATCTTAGATGATGTGTAATCAAGTTGCCTTCAAGCAGTGTTCCACAAGGAGGCGTCCCCACCAAAATTTTAACGTTTCCGAGAACAGGGACGTCTTGGGAACATGGATTTCTAGCAGCTAAATAAATCCAAAAGTCATTGAATTGATTCACTATAGAACTTGGGAAACAAGTTCAATGGCACATACTCTTTGGCATCTTCCAGTAGGTAAAATATACAAAGGAGTGCTCTCATCAGTCATAAATAGCAAATTTATTCACATGTAATATGCAAAAAAAATCATATGTTACTACCACCTATTAGTCCTATTATTATTTTCTTTCAGTTAAGGCACAATCATTGGTCTCTCTTTCTGGATTGCAATAACTTGTTATGTTGCTGCATGTCAGAAATTCTTCACTGTGTTTTATACAAATATGGTTCAAATTGATAATGGTTCCGCAATCCATGTTCAATATTACATCCTCGATGATAGATCACGAAGTGTGATCCGAAACATTGATTGAAAATAAGTTTTACACGGTTATTTTCAGAAACTCTCCTTATCAGTTTTTCACTATTACGTCCTGATGATTGATGACGAAGTGTGATCAGAAACATTGATTTAAAATAAGTTTACACAGTTATTTTCAGAAACTCTCCTTATCATTTTATGGACTGTGAAAATATCAGATCTCTATTTTATATATATAGACAGATGATAGTGGGCAGGCAAAATACTCAACTTCGAGAATGTGAAAAAAGCCACTTCAAAGGAAGTGGAGGGGAATTACTATGATAAATTGCGGAGGAATTGTGGATGAGCCACGAGGAAATTTCAGAAAAGCAGAGTATATATAGCACGCTATTTTATGGGATCAAATGATATCATATACCTGAATCAAGATAATTGACTCCCAATTTGATAAAATAAGGCTCGATGGTATTGCTAGCTCTTTTGGACGTGTAGAAGCCAGAGAGATCTGGAAGGAGACCATGCATAGCAGGAGATGCATGCTTATGGAAGAAGCTTTGGAGACTCAATTTGAATATAGGAAAGCTGAATATTTAAAGCTGATAAAATGGACTGTATGAAAATGTAGCAACAAATGGGTAGAAGAATGTTAAACGATAGGTAAGGTGGTAAGGATGAGAAGAGGGGTCAGAAATAAGAAGAAGAGATTCTTTCAGATGCTGAAATCATGTGAGGGCAAACAGATATTTATACTCTGGCTTCTGAACTAAATAGTTGCATGAAGGATTGGTCACCGGTTATAGTCCAAAACCTGTTTTAAACTTGTGTTTTTAGCTCTCTTTACATCTATGTCTTTATTTACTTTACCACCAATCTTTACTACTCATCAAACATAACTACAGGTAGTATCCTTTAGCTGAGAAATTATAAGCAGTAGGTATGAAAACTAACTCCGCAATTTTGATTTCTTTGGACCTTTCCTTTCAAAACTTGATAGAAGTAATCTCTTCTTATAAAATCCACTGTAATCATGCACCCTACAGAAGTAAATCAATAGTAAACAAGACTAGGAAAGTGAATATATAATACCAACATAGGGGAGAGAGTATCCAATCAAAATGTAAGACATGGATCAAGGTGGAGGGTCTTTTTAATCAAAGGTTGAAATTGATTTTGAGATGATCTTGTGGCTGAAATTATTTGATTTGATATTCATATTTATTTTTACCTTCAAGTGTACAATTTTATTGGTGTTTTTAATGGATGAATTTGAATCTTGAGAAGAAGGTTCCCTCTTTTTTTTGCAGGTATGTATTAAAGTCTGGATATGAAAGATCTGGTGATTGAACATACATTCTTGGAATATGGAAAGGGATGAATTGGAAAGAGAAATATTCAACCCATTAAATAGATATGATGGGTTTGTCAATTGATATGTTGTATTTATACTTTGAACAAATGAGTCTTTTATTGTAGAAAATGAAAGTACCAATCAATATTTATTGTGTACTAAGTAATACTGAGATGTTGACCCTATTCACATATGGTTTATAAAAAAACAATTTTTTGAACTTCAATAATCAAAATTTTGGTTTTTATTCCATCAAGTATTGGATATTTTAAATGCAAAATAGTGTTCAAGTATTGGGCAGTGTTCACATACTGGCTCTTCTCCCCTATTTTTATGTAAAAATTACATAATTAATAGATAATTTTGAAACTATTGGGTATTGTGTGATCGGGGTTCGTATTCACGATTGAACCATGTTCTAGTTTTGGCCCCTCCCTAATATATTTTTGCTACATTTTAAATTCTTTTTTAAGTTGGTGGCATAAAGAGTAACCCCCTTCCCCTTGTCTCCCACCCCCATATATGGAACCTTGGGTATCCTTACTTACAATTTTGATGTCTTTTTCACTATATTTTTAATTCTTTTTTAAGTTTATAACATGGAGAGTAGTACACCCTCCCTACTTCCCCCCGCCCTTCTTCTCCCTCCCATAGATATGGAACCTTGGGTATCCTTGTGTACTATTGTGATGTTGGGATGTGGTAGGGACATTGTTTATGCCTTGGTCTAGTGAAGACTATTTTAGACTAATTTGCTTGCTAAAACAAAGATGATGTGTGTCGAATTAAATTATATAAAATTTTGTACATGGAGAGAGGCATGGAAGAAACAACAAAATATAAGAGAAGCATATGATAGAAACACCAAAATGCAACATGAACATAAGAATCGACTAGTAAAAACCTAGTGTGGGAATAACTCCAACATGTAAGACAATTACACTCTACTTTCTAATGGAGTCTTGGAACATGGGAATGGTGGGACGAGTCTTGGAGATGAGGACCAAAGGCCTAGGTTTAGGGAGGGTGTCACAAAGATATATAATACTAGAAAACTTAGATATAAAAAAATGTAGAAGGGACAACAAATGAAACTTTGAAATATTAAACACATTACATTGAATGGTGAAAATGCCAAATATTAATATATTAATATTTATATTTAATGTAACCACCTCTTTTATCACTTCATCAAGGGAATTTTTTTAAAATTTATTTAATTTATGCTTTGTTGATTAAATACCCATATATTTAAACCCAACATAAATCTTAAGTTCATATCTCATGTTTCCTTGTTCTAAATTCTCATGATTTAGAACTAACATCATCTTAGTCAATCCATCCTATAACAATCATAAACCATGTGTAGTTGCATGAGAGTATACAAATCCTACTCGATCCCCTTCAACACTCTTTACGAGTGTGTTTACTTTTTATGAGCGATTACACCAAGTGTATCATTTGGTTTTGTGTATACAAAGTATACTAATGGTTTTGTTCATCTATAAAGAATAGTCAAATATTGCATTCTAAGTGTCTACATGGGTATCCGTCATTGAATCCCATTGACATCCTACACTTAGATCCTTGGTGACTCGGGACAATGTAATCAACAACTTACACTACTTTGGCCAAAGTTTCAGAGACATGTATGCCATGCTCGGTTCCATGATGACACACTTGTCGTTAGGAACTTTTCCATCACCTTATTAATTTATGTTATTTGGATTAGGACTAGATAGTTACAAGTTGCGTATAAGGTAACAATTCAGATTAACCTGCATGGGCAAGTCTCACAATGTTGACATAGGATGACTAAGAGAGAGTGAACATTTTCATAATGATTTGCATCATTACGGGTCACTCCCTTTCTCGTAGTCATCATAAGATGACATTGGGTACTTAACCATGCGACACTATCCACATTTGTACCTAGGACAATACTTGCATCTTAGTGCATTATGACCTTCTCATTTAGAGGAGCTTGACAAGATAACTCGACATAACAGTGCCTTGTTGTAACCAAATAATGACCTTAGTCATTAATTAGGTACAACGTGGCAAGAGACCATACTAAGTAGGTTCACCGAGTTCCATAAATGGGAACATCATATCTTATGGCTATTAAGGTTATTCACATAAGCTACGACATATCAATTCCTATGTTTCAACAAAACTCTAGTTACTATGGAATTCAAACCTACGGATCTAAGCGAAGGTTTCATGCATTTCAATGGCATGCTTAGAGTCATTCCATCATGATCATTACACTTGCTAGTTGCAAATTTAATTCAACATTCCACATTAAATCTATTGTTCATATTCTATTTATTTACACTAGCAATGCATCATGTCAAGAGTAGTACTTATGTCGTAATTTAATCCTTTTGCTCAAGTAAAGTGTTAAGTATAGTATTATACTTAATAGGATTAATTCCAAATATTACACAAAAACCCATAATACAGATAAGTTACATATGTACACCAATTACACATTATTCACTTATTATTATATACTTTATTCATTTACAAGGCACAACAATGTAATCCATTTCAACCATCAATAATACAATATGCAGGTATCATGCCTGAAAGTGCATCATATTCATTCATTTATTAATATACATTAATAATCCACATTAGTTCTTATCAATCCTTCAACCGAGATTAATAACCTTTCATATAAGTCAATCATATGTGATTTCCAATTATATATATATATATATATATATATATATATATATATATATATATATATATATATATATACAATGTATTCAATTAATAACACAAAAGTAATATCATTTATTTAATTAATCACTTGCCAATTCAATATCAATACTTATTACATAGTCTAAGAAAACTATCAACATTATCATTATTGAAATAATAATGATTACAATACAATATGTATTAGTGAAGATAATACTTTATTAATAATCGATAAACCGCATTCGTTAATATCACAACGAAGTATAGCTTTTGCTTCTTAGTAAATTACAATAAAATTAATTGTATTTCTCAATTCAGTACAACATCATCAACAAATAATAATTAATTCATGACCACAACTGATTATCGAATAATCACATCTTGTTTCAAACATCATGCCTTATTAAAATACAATTCTTTTCATCTTTTCACAACAAGGACAACTTTATAGATTTCATCAAAAGGCATAACAATGAGAAAATATGTAAATCACGTCTTCCCTCATAATCAACCTGCAATGTTAATAACCTGCATGGAAAAGATTCTATTGTACAAGGTCAGTTCCAACCGAACTGACATGATAAGATCTATTTCCCTCTTAACAATTTATGTTGTTTAGTACTTGTATAAATGAAATCTTTTGTAACACTTTTAAGTCAAATAAACAACATAACACCACCTAAGATCATTAGGTATCTATTCAAATAAATAATTACATTCAAGTATCAATTCATAGGGTACTACCCTAATGCCTAAATGGAAATTTAGTTGGATAAGGATAATAAAACAGAGCATTATCATTTATATTTTTAGGCAACCTTTCCTTATTAGAATAAGCCCCCCCCCCACACACACACACACAAATATATATATTCCCAAGCAAGTGGCTGTAATTATTTTATTATACATCACTTAATATGGTAATTGGTAGATGATTCTGTTAAGGAATCCCCAATTTCTGAATTAAAAAAATATTGTCAACACAATATAATTATCATCCCACCAATGTTATAAACCGGGCGGGTTAAACAATAATACTAAGTCATCGAGTGTTATTAGTCTCGTGGCTTCCTTATCCTCAACATAGGTTACTATAGTAAACCAATCCAAGCAATAATTAGCATGCAGGAATATAATGTATAGTCGAATATCCTAAGGTATGTTCTAATTACCTTAAACCTTCCAAACACATATTTATTTTATGAAGTTCTAAAGGAATGAAAATTGGAGACCAAACAGTAAGTAACGTAGCCTACCTAGGGAAATATCTTAATTGAGAAAATCTTAAGCACACGAAGTTTCCTGGATAGGGTTAGGTACAAAAATAAGGTGTTGATCTGCTATGGCTCCACATTCTTAGAGAGCAACAGACCTCAAGCTCGGCTCTCCCGTTCAACGACATGAATAACACATTCACCAAACCATAAATGATCTTCGATCCCAAAAATATACCTCTACAACCATCCTAGTCAAAAGCAAAGTACGTGACAAAGGCAAAATGACACTCTCAACTGGGTATGCACGCAACAAACTCCGTCCACTTCTCCTTTTTGACTAATCACATGTTACTGTAAAGTAATATAAATACTGTGTCGAATTTGACCAAATATCAACCATAAACATCCTTTAATAAGGATTTGAATAGTTAACATGGGTTCAACTATTCATCTAATACATTATGTTCGCCCTTGGAGCGATCTCCAAAATTATCTAGCTTCCCAACCATCATTGAAGCAAGATAAAAACGATACCAAATTAACATAGTTTCCCATAACACAATTCTCTATTAATCATGTGAGTCGACCCTAACAGTCGAACTAAAGCGACACCCACATTTACTTTGTACACATAAGGGTAAACTAAGATATAATTGAGCACATATCATAAGATTTATGTATTTATAAATCAACTTTGTAGGAAGTATATGAATATGGAAAGGATAACTTGGTTATCACCATTTGTTGGGTGATGAAATGTAGCCTAAGTACCAAGGCGCATAAGGATTGGACACATTGACAAAGGGCGCGTAGGTGTGCGCGGAAGGATAGTGGAGCAGGCGCGCGGGGAAGTTTGGAGTCGGGACTTAGCCATTTTCAGCATGAGGCTAAATATAGACACGGAGTCAGTGCGTAACACACGACAACATGAAGACTTCCAGAGCACGCAAGGTTATTTTGAGTGAGTGGAAGATTTAATGACATGCATAAATCAAAGATATTAATACGATCAAATTTGTAGATATATTATTAGATAATATATTATTAACTAGCTTGCATGCTTTTATGTCTATCTTATAAGGGCACATGGTTATTCTTGACATGTAGCCTATTTTAAGGATGCATGAGCAAGTGAAGGGAAAGTCCCCACCCCATATATATGAATGATTTGTATAGTATTATGACACTATCATTGTTGTAATAGAGTTATGTCTTTGTTGTATTATGTGCACACATGACTCATGGTATGACAACATTATGTATGTATTCAACTTACGAGTGTTACAATTATTAATACTATAAAATCGTGACGTGAAATGTACGATGTGAACGCCGAAAGGGATATAGTGAAGAAGTGAAAATGGATGGAGAGGAGCAAGGGGAAAGGAAGAAAGATGATGATTTAACAACATTATTTTCGTTTCCCATCTTTAAAGGCGACACGTAGTCCCCGTTAATAGTGCTTCTACAAATATTGAAAAATCCAAGTACCAATGTCTATTGGTAAAATCATGTCCAACAAATACAAAAAAAAGGTCTGGCATGGAAATTTTTAGGAAGAAAACACAATCATGTACTTGAATAGAATGAAGGATGACTCTTTCCTCCCATAATACAACATGATGCATGAGATTTGCTAAAACTATTCCGCCATAGCGGAAACAACAATTTCTATTAGTATTTAGAATGAGGCTTCATAAGTGCAACAATATTTCTAGTAATAGCTATAATCATAGGTTGAACAAAACCTGTGAATTACGTTACACATAGATAGACGACATGCAATTCATAAGTTGCGAGAAATAGAAATACTTTCCACCATTTGTTTAGCTAATGATCCAGTCTATGAAAATGGCACAAAGATTAAGTTGATATATATACCTTTCTTGAAAACATTTTCTAATTTGTGTGATGATTGTAAATCATCGATTCTTTTGAGAAATATTTTTATCTTCGTAATCTTCACCCGAAACTCTCTGCAAAAGACAAAAATATCAGTATAACTCGAGAACTAATGGAAATGACCTTCCACCATATTCCTGGACTCTCACATGAATGGGGCGTAGTAAACATAGTACAAATGTAATGATACAAAAATAAAGTCAACAAATTATAATGTCATAATCTTTATAGAAATTTTGACAAAATTGCAACAATAATTATACACTATGAAGTGCTAGTTCTGAAAAGTTTGGCTCGGGATTGGCAAATAATAGGATTTCTTAGTGAACAACTAATCATTATAGCCAATGGTAAAAAAATTGAAAATCACTGGACAATGCTAGGATATTTTTTTGATGGAATTCAAAGTTATATTAATATATCACTAAACATTACAAATTTCAGACCAATCTTTTCCCACAGATAACAACGAGATTGACAGTAATCCACAGATGCATTGCATTTTCAACAAACTAAAGTAAACTATTACCAATTTCCTAGCAATGATTACTTTATAAAACCTATGTTTTTGGAGTGCTCCATCACCATTTATGCTTCTAGGAGCATACATATTGCCAATATTCTCTTTTCTTATAGACTTTACAACAAAAAAGCTCCCAAAGAGGGCGTGACAAGATTTTGCCAAACTAATCAGGCCTATGCAAATATAAACAAGGTAGTCTAACATTATTAGATAGAATGGGACAGAGATTCCCCCGAGCCACCTTCTTATTGTTAACCACAATATACTTTCCAGCTATTCAAACCCATTCGAAGCGGGTGATTGATACAAGTGGCTATCTTGTTTCCTTGAGGGTCAGCTAATAATACATTCTCTGGTCCAAAGGCCTGCCATTTGAGTAGAGGCAGGGAAAATCCCTTCTCCTCAAAGATATTTACATTCTTACTTAACAAGGTCCCTACACCAGACATATTTAATGACTGCAATTTTTGTTGATTATACCGGTTGCAACCAAACAGGAGTTCATCGCTCGCTAATAGGTGAAGGATACCGTTCTAGTGTGACAATGCTAGGATGTAGAGTAGAGGCTATAAACTTCAACATGTATAACTTGGATTTTCTACCTCGGACTGCAAGACGTTTGAATTTAGCAATCGAGTTATCACTTGGAGTAGAATTTGCATCACTACTTACTCTATATTAAACAATGGACACACTAGGAAGTGGTTCAATCCTTTCGAGCACTATAACAAGGAGATCTGCTAAGTCCTTATCTCATGCTTTATATAATGGAGGATTATACCCTTTGCTTTTTAAAAACTTCACTGGAGGGGGTAAAATTCTAATGGTGGAATTGAAAAACCCAGATCAAATTAGGTCTCCAATTTCTCATAAATTGCCTGGATGTATACTAATGACCTCACCATTCCCAAAATAAGGCATTTTAAGTCTTCAAAACAACTAAAAATCACCGTACAATTTTTCAACTTAGTTTTAAAAAAAATTCCTTACCTCCATTTTTAATCATAAGCCCATTATGGGACAGAGCGTTTGCTCTTGACATACCTAGTAAAATCTGAAATACAAAAATCTAGCAGAAAATCACCAAGAAACCAAAAACTACTAAAAACAGAGAAAATTTGGGATACCTGAGCTATTGTAGCATGGTTTTCCTACCCCATCAACTGTGGGCTCTTCTTGTGAAGAACGAGAAGCGAGGAAATGACTAGATTCAAGAACACGCCTTTGAAAATTATTCTTGGTAACTTGCCAGGGTTGTTGCCTTCCAGCTATAACACTTGGATGTTGGTGGGTCAAATCTCCGGCCCCATCCTGAGGTCGAGCCATCCCTTCTTCCTCCGCCTTCCAGGCACAAGATCGTTCATAGTTAACAAGAATGTCGCTCGCAGATGTATCGTCGGGAAATGAACCTAACAAAAACAAAATACATTACCGCCTAAAAAGTTTACATTCGAGGTTTGACTTTTAGGGTTAAAAATAGGAAAAACATCTACACGACCGTCAAATTTAACACAATGAAAAAAATGACCGCAAAGGCCTTTCCCATAGGGGAAAACCTTCAAAGTGTAATGATGGATCTTTGTGGCTAGATATTAGTCGTGGTCACATCTATTACTTGGATCTTATGTGATAAATTTGATTTTGGTTCTTGTTTAATTACTTATACTCTATAGTTATGATCTAGATCAGTTCAATACTTTATCTTTGCATGTTTATCATGGATCTGCAATATATATCTGTTCATCATGCTAACTCCTTGATAGAGCTCACATAAAAGAGGGACCTGATACCCTTGTGCGCTTTGGGTGAGCACTCAGTTCTGCCTAGGTGATGTGCCAGTGCGCCTTGGGTTGTTGTGGGTAAAACAAGACTACATTTTGGTTCTGTTTTCGGGACCTCTTTTGAAGCTATTGCAAGGATGGTGCATGATGGAAACATACTAGATAAATTTAGACATTGTTGAAAACTGGGTAGAGAATTTGGAGGATGAGTTCGCACAAAGATACAACACTAGACCTGAATTTAATGCTCGTGCGTGGGTTGAAAAAAATATGTATCATGAACTTTATGAGACATTATTTCTCTTTTTCCCATAGAGTTGTATGAATGGTTGGTAGGATATGCATTAAAGAGGAATTGGAGGTATAGAACTCTTGTTTGGATGTAGGAAGATTATCAGAACTTGCATGATGCTGATTTGACTTGGACATGTGCTTTGTAGATCACTGGTGGAGTGGTGTTTTAAATAGATATATATTGGAGTACATTGTGTCTACTTATTCCTGTCCAGAGGTAGCTGAGTTCCAGTTCTTGTGCGAGCCCAAAGGATATTTTCTACATGCTATCCCTTTAGCAATTAAGATCTTGATGGTAACTCTGGATTTTGAAGAGAAACCTATGGATAGATAAATCCCACTTTGCGCGCGGGGTAGAAGTAGGTGTGGTGGAAGATTGCTGACCTAACATTAGATAGACAAAGGAAGAAAGGTGGCTTAAGTATAATGAGGCGCTCGAAAGGGAGTTGATAAAGAGACGAGGCATTGAGGAGTCTTTGGAGTTCTTGAGAGAGATGGCTTAGGAAGGATTTGAGGCTCACAAGGAAGATGCGTAGTAAGATCATTTGGTTCTCCCATCCTTAGGCAAACATGGTAGATGGTCCTTCGGCTTCGATGAGAGAGCATTTGAAGAAGAGAAGTTAAGATCCACGGCGCACATTTGATTCCACATAGTGACCTCACCCTTGAGCTTGGTAATTTAGTTCTGAAAGAGTTGTTGAGAATCAAGTTAGTGTTGGTGGTAGAGTTGTAGAGGGGTAGTTTTCATTTCCTTTGAATACAAATATTTTTCAAATGGCTACGTAATCTTCTTTGTTTAGTGGCAACATATTGTCCGTGTGTCATCAAGTCAAGATGGGTGTGCAAAAAACATTGTAACGTGTCTGGTAAGTACAACCTCATGAGATAGTGGGAGTTCAATTTAGTTGAATAGTTGGTATATAAGGTAACAAATCCTCTGAGTCCGATGCCCACCACGGGAGGAGGTTCGAGAGGATATGGAGGTTTGGGATCTAGTGGATTTGTTGGCCATGGTTTGCACCAACCCCTTAAGGTGTATTATGATATGCCCCTTCGTCTCCCGCAGTACGAGGCATTGATGATGCTACGGAGAACGTTCACATGTGTGAAATACTATGGTGCACCAAGGGGATTATAGCTCCAGAGTGCAAAGAAATTCATTTGTAACTAGTTACAGGGTGTGCACATAGTTGGTATAGGAAGTTTGATCCAAACCATACTTGTGTGGATTACAATGTGTTGCATGTGATGATTTCTTGAAAAACTTCACATTCTTGAATTTGAGTAGAAGAGCATCAACATGCTAAAGGATATAAAACAAGGCATGTATGAAAGCGTAAGGGAGTATGATGTCCATTTTAAGAATATGTTATCAAAATTATCCTACAATATTCATCCTAGTCAGCATGCACAATGGTTCGTTAATGGTTTGATAACCCCATTTAGGAGGGCGCTCTCACACAATACTTTTACAAATCCACACAAAGCTCTCGAGGAAACTCTAAGCCCTGAGGCCATTGGGAGTGTGGAAACTGAAGTAATCCCATTATTCAAGGCACAAATCACTTCTATGGGGGAAGCGATTAGAAAAATTGTCACCATTTCAACTCATGAGACACACAAAGGACTATGGTATACAGTTGCGAAGTAACAGGTTATACCACGGATAGTTATCCTCGTAGATCGGTCCATACCATTATGTTGGATTGTGAAATCCATCATCTGGATCATGATTCAAGCAGGTGTCCTTTGATGCGGTCTTGTTGCATCGGGAAGAACATGTCTAGTTTTTGTAAGATTTGTAAATCACACACTCACGACACATGAAACTGTTGGTTGATTGATCAAATTCATGAAGCAATTGATATGGGTGTGTGATAGACTAGTGTTGCAAACAATTCCAAGGAGCAAGGTGATAATCGTAGTCGAATAATAATAATAATGAAGGGTGATATGATGGAGGTGGTCAAGGTTGAGGATATCGTGGAGGATTCAGAGGTCGTGGTCACGGTGGAGGAAGGAGTGATTTCCTCGTGGAACATGCTACAATTTGGTGAATGCCCCTAGAACTCAGTTTACTCCTGGTGTGGAAAGAATCACAAATATGAAGAGTGCCCAAAATTATATGAACATATGTGTAAGAAGCACAAACAAGATAAGATCACGGGGATGATTAAGGTACAACGCGTTGTGGGAGATCAATGGATGCCCACGTTAGTGCCTGATCTTGATATGATACCTATGTTAGTTACTACTTGTATTGAGGTTGTGCTCGCCGTGAGGTTCCTAAGCGAAACTTGTTATTTCAAAGCGAAGTGATCAATGCAAATATCTTGACCTGTGCATCAAAAGGAAGTGTATCAGGAATCTATAGAGGTTATTAGGAACTTGCAAGGAGATATATAATGCTTGAAGGAGTAGTCACAAAAGTTAGAATAGGAAAATGTATTTGTGCTACCCCAGACAGATGTGGATGACATTAAGGAGGTTTTTAAGTTACTACGCTAAGAGAATATCATTCCTTTATTAGGGGAATGACTAAGGAAAAGGTACCACACATTGAGGCCGAGGGCGGGGAGATGGATCTTGCATGCTGTTGGCCCCAAAATATTAGCTAAGTACTGAGAAGCACGTGGGCGCACGAGATCTAGTTAAGAAGGGTGCGCGCTTGAAGGCATGCAAGGAAGGGTTTCGGCAGGGTTTTGCAGAACACACGGCGCACACGCAAGGGAAAACAAGTTTTGTACTTAGCCATATTCGAATCCCAAGTAGCACATGAGAAAAGCATGACCCTTGTGGATAATGTGCTAGCCTGGTGATTGTGGGATCAAAAAGAGAATATTCTAGGCATGCGATGGAAGGTTCTAGAAGAGCATCATCATACAAAGTGGAGAGCTCAGATCTGTAAAGGCATGCTCCCATGAGGACCACTTCGACACTTGGAGACCGATTTGTAACCACTAAGGCTTGGTGGTTAGTGCTAAGGTTATAAATACGAGTGCTCGATAGAATAAATATATAGAGGGCGAAGGAGAGAAGAGAGAAGCGAAACCCTACGTAAAACAGAAGTGAAATATGTTATGGGTTAGGGATTAGGAGAGCTCTGTAAGTGATGGCACATTTAGGGGGATGGGTTTTCATTCTTCTTTGTAATATGATGAGCATAATATAGCTTTGATGCATGACTTGGCTCTACATAGTTATATGAGGATCTATTATGACCTCAAGGGATGTAATGTGGGTTATTGACTCTATTAATATGAATATAATGCTATGTTATAAATCATCTATGTGTTCAGGAGTATAATACTTATGCATTTCCTTTATGTATGAACCATCTCCATATGTTGCTTGTTATTTATCTTTTCTACATACAATGAGATGACAACTCGTTATAAGTTCTTAAGAATGTTGTATAGTTCTTTTCTATCCTGCATTTGATTATCTATCCTAAGATGATGCATTCTCACAAAACTCACATAAAGGAGAAAATCGATGCCCACGCATGCCTCAGGGTGAGCACCCAAAGTGCCCACTCGGGGTGATAGGGTCAAGCGCACATGGGATTAGACTATTGGTCTAAGGGTATAATTCTAGTAGTCTAGGTGTACGAGACCATGAAGTGGAAGGGCATGTGAAGGATAACTGCCCTTGGAAATTGGTATGCGCTATGGCGGTAGACTATGAGATTTTCCATGGGGATCATGATGCAAGTAGGTGCCCTCTACTACAGTGTGTAATCCACAAGAATGTTTCTTGCTATTACAAGATATGTACCTCTATGACCCATGATACCAAGAATTGTAGACTAATTGATCAAGATCCATGATGCTATTGATTTGGGTGTACACCAAACTAGCCTTGCAAGTAGTTCTAAGGATGATGACTATCGTTATGAGGGCACACAGATGGAGGGGCATGTGGAAGAGGTTTTCGTGGAGGATTTCGTGGTCGTAGTAACTGCGGTGGAGGACGAAGTGAGTTCTCGCGAGGAACCTGTTATAATTGTGGATCTATAGAGCATTACAAACGCGAGTGTCTTGATTTATTACAATGCTCATGGTGTGGAAAGAAACACAAGTACAAAGAGTGTCTAAAACTTTATGAGCATATGAACTAGTAACACCAAAAAGATAAGGGTGTTGGGATGGTGAGCATCAAGAAGGTCGATTCACAATGGATGCCAAGAGTGGAGCGTGAGTCAAGGATAGAACATGTATTGGCCAAGACAAAGGACACTAGTTTCAAGAGAGGAAGTGGTACATGGAAAGCATCTGGACCCTTCTCATCATAAGAAAGTGTACCAGAGAGACTATGGACGTGATTCAAAGTTTACAAGGGGAGATCTAATGTCTCAAGGAGCAATTGAGGTAGGTAGAGCAACAAAAGGATGTCGAAGTTCCAAGGAATGACCTGGATAAGTCAATGAAGTATGTAAAATGTTAAGGCAAGAGAATATTATTCCCTTGCTAGGAGAATGGCTAAGAGAGAAGGTACTACGTGCACCAAAGTAGAGCGTGAAAGGAAAGTTTTACATGCAAACCTTCCTCCTCACAACCTTGAATATGACAAGGAGATTACTTTGAATGCAGTTATTGATGGGTGGCTTCGAGAAATGTTCTCATCGACACACGGGGTAGAGGTAAATGTTCTTAACTTAGATGCGACATCGAGATGGAATGGTCCGCATTGCAGCCATCTTCGAATGTGTTGTATATGGCAAACAAGACTAAGGAAATGCCCATTGGAGTCCTGAAAGATGTAGTTATCACCTTTTAAGGGGCCAAGTTCACTTGGATACTTCAAGTCTTGGCGCCGCCAAGCGGACAACTTTCTAAAGTGTTGCTTAGGTGCCCATGGTGTTACAAGAACAATGTCGACCTATGGTTTAACAAAGGGTATATCAGCTTTGAGAACAAGGAAGAAAGGGTGATCATCCCTTTGATAGATGGGAAGTCAATGCCCTATAATGAGCCCTTAGGAGAGGAATTCCTTGATAGAATCTATGTGCGAACCATCGAGATCTGAGATAATCAACCCCATGGAGGAGTTATCCACCTTTGAGGATGCTCAATCCTTGAGTGATACCACTAGTGTGGCATGCGACAATTGGGTGCATGGGACTTATGAGTTAATTGGGTGACAATTGAGAGGATCTGTAACAAGGGTAATAAAGGCGTGCTCTATCAAGCGCTTAAGAGGAAAGAAGTTGCCAAGTTACTCTGGAGGAGCATATCCTGAAATTTTCTTGCAGGGAAGTGGAAGCTCAATGGAAAAATGAGGACGAGAGGAGGGGAATGCTCAGTTATAACCTACTTGGTATTACAATGACGCTAGTGGGATACACATCGGAGAACCTCCTGGAGTGGCGCGAGGTGAGGATCACATTTTCTGTAAGGTTTTCCAGGAGCAATGTGCCCACGGTCATACAAGACTACCATGGCAAAGAAACCGCCTCATTTCATATCCAAGTGTGTGAGAAGGCTTGGATGGGAAGCGCATAAGCGTTACCACCTTCGTTATGGGTACATAAGTTATATTCCACCTTACAAGGTTGTGTGCATGCTTGGTACGTTCATTCGGAGATGCGTTGTCAGACGGGTAATTGGCAAGAGTTGGCAGCTGATCTCATTCAAGCTTTCAAGTATAGGAGTACCAAACCATCAGTGGATAAGGCGTTATAAGTGATCAAACACCTTATGATGGGAGATAGTGCTATGGCAGAGGATAGGATACTAGAATTTTTAGGTGAGCCTTATTTGGAGACGCGCCTTAATGAAGAAGAATAAGAGGAAGTACAACTTGAGCGCGTGTGCATGGAAAAAGAAAAAAGAAAAAATGGTCTATGTAATAGATGGAGAAGAAATGGAAACTTTGGATGTTAACCATTCGGAAGGTATGCGAGAAGTCATAGACATCGTTGATGAGCGAGCACACACCTACCATGAGCCCTTGAAAACAAAGAAGGTTAACATTGGAATGAAGATAGAACCTAAGGAAGCTATCATCGAGGAATATTGGTTGGAAAAAAAGTTTCAAAGATCATTGATCTATTACATGAGTTCCAAGATTTGTTCCCTCACGGGTATCATGAACTCAAAGGCGTCCACCATTCCTTGGGGGAGATGAAGATCAAGTTGAAGGAATGTGCGCGCCCGATTCAGAAGAGGCCTTATTAGATGAATCCAAATTTACGCATATGGGTCAAGGAAGAAATAGAAAAAATGATAGCATCTAGTATCATTGAGGCAGTGGAAGAATCAGAATGGATAAGCCCGATGGTTATCAGTATAAAAAGGATGGTAGGATAATAATATATGTTGATTACGGGATCCAATGCGGTGTGTATCATCGATCCTTTCCCAACCCTTTTTGAAAAGAAATTCTGGAGGGAGTAGCCAGGTGCAAAGTCTACTCTTTCACGAATGGGTTTTTAGGGTACTAAAAAGTCAGGATTGCAAAGGAATACCAGAGAAATACAACTTTCACCACTGAATGGGGAATTTTTCCTACACGGTTATGCCTTTTGGATTAAGAATGCGCTTGATGTGTTCTCGCGCATTGTGGTACAAGAATTTCAGGACTTCATCCATAAGTTTCTTCAAGTTTACTTGGATGACTGGACTATGTATGGATTGGTGAAAGACCATTGTGACAACTTAAGGCTGATGTTTGAGAGATGTCGAAATTGAGGATATCCCTCAACATTAAGAAATGTGTCTTTGCTACTCCATTTGGAACCATGTTAGGACACATTATATGTAAATAAGGCTTATTAGTGGATCCCGCCAAAGTTTAGTTATTGTGGGATTAGGGGAGCCTACTAGTCAAAGTGCAGTGCATGGATTCCTTGGGCATACAGGGTATTACAAAAAATTTATCAAGGGATATGCCAAGATCACCGCACCCTTGGAGGAATTTTTAAAACACAAAAGTGTTTTTCATTGGGGAGAGGCGCAACAGAAGGCCTTTGACACTTTGAAGGATAGGCTTGTCACGACGCCGATATTATGTTTTTCTTCTTAGGAAAAGCCTTTCCATGTGCATGTTGATGCCTCGGGAAAACTATGGGAGCGAGTGCTAACACAACATGGTGAGAGAATTGTTGATCATCCCTTGTGCTTTGTAAGTAGAAATTTGACACCAGCAGAACAAAATTACACAACTATTGAGCGCGAAGCATTATCAATGATCTATGTGCTACATAAGTTTAGACAATATCTGTTGGCAACACCACTTATATTCTACACGTACCACATGGCATTAAAGTACTTAGTCAACAAGCTCAGCAAGGACACATATGCCATTAGGTCCTGTTATTTCAAGAGTTTGAGTTCACAGTGGTCGTGAAACTAGGAAAGAGAAATTTAGGGCCTGACCACTTATCAAGGATTGACTTGGGAGAGGACGCGCAAAACATTGAGGCTACCATGCCATATGAAAAACTATTTAGGTTGAGACGCATGCCCTTAGAATTTGAAGATATCGCAGTGTTCTTAAAAACATGTGTGGTGTCGGAATGGATGAAGGCTCGGAGAAAAACAATTAGCATTATGCGCCACACCTTACATGTTGATTAGTGGAGACTTGTATAAGTTAGGTCACGACGAGGTTTTGCATCGATACATATTAGAGCATGAGTGTGTGGAAATTATGGAGGAAGCGCATGGTGGGATTGTAGGAGGACACTATGTAGGAAATGCTACAAAGGTGGAAGATTTTATTAGATGTTTGGTGGGAAACCATCTGCAAGGATTACATTGAGTTTTGCCGTGACCATTGCCAATGCCTTGGAAAACACGGAAAGAGAGATGAAATGCCTTTGTGCAACCAATAGCCAACGTTGAACCGCTTTGTTGAAAATTGGGCAATCAACTTTGAGGGCCAATTTCGCCAATGCGAAGGAAGGACCGGTTCGCGGTATATCATCACTTGCAATGATTACGACATGGTGGGCTGAGGTAATGTTTACGAAGGATTGCATCGTAACGAAGCTACTAGATTTTTATGGGAGAACATAATCAATAGGTATGGTTTTCCTTTAAGTTTAACAAGTGATAGAGGTACACACTTTCTCAATGAAACAATTAGAATTATGTTAGTAGAATTTATGGTGGCCCATCACAAGACTACCCCTTATCACCCTCAAGAAAATGGGACTGCTGAGGCATTTAACAAGATACTAAGTCACACGTTAACTAATATCTGTGATGTTGGAAGACAAGATTGGGATGAAAAAGTATCAGCCATTTTATGGGCATACATGACAACCTACAAGAGGTTGAACAAGGCCACACCATTTTAATTGGTGTTTGGTGCGAGGGTTTTTTACCAGTTGAATTCATGTTACCATCGCTGCGTATAACACACATAGGAGGGTTAGCTGATGAGCAAGCGTTGGAAGAAATAATTGATAAGTTGATGCAGTTAGACAAAAGACGATCACTTGTTAGATGGAGTCAAAAGACATAAAAATAAGACAAAAGGCATGACATGATCATCATATCAAGAACAAGAAGTTTGAGGTTGGGTAGATGGTATTGTTGTATGATTCCAAGTATTTGCACCATCTTGGGAAGTGGAAAGTCCATTAGTTGGGACCTTACATCATCTTGTACATTCTTGATTCAGCGCTTTCCAATTACAAGTGCTAGATGGGACGAGGTTACTAGGTCACTTCAATGGGAGTAGGCTGAAGCCCTACTATAAATAAGTCTTCTTGGTGTTTGTAATAAGGCAATGTTGCCAATTAGTCTAGAATTTCCCTTTATGCATTTTTTTCTTGTGTTTCCCTTTCTCGTTGCTTGTTCCTCTCTTTTGTTTTGTTTTGCACCTTGTGCACCGATAACCACATTATTTTTCCAAGGTTGTGTATGTGCAGAGGACCACGCATCTATTTTAGTGTGGGGTGGAGTGATGTGAAGTATAGGCATGTAATACAAGTTTGAGTTGTGAGTAGAAGTTACGGTGAATGGCTCGGTTGAAGGATAAAAAGCATGTAAGGTTAAGAAGCACGTAGAAGAGAGGGTGGATGAGAATGGTTGGTGTCAAAAAGGATTTGTGGAAACCACGTACAAAAAGGATGAAGAGTGTAAAGGAACAACATGAGGTAGGTGAGGGAAAAAATCGGGTAAAGGACAGAAGAAGTTCCTTTGTGCTTTGTAGACGTGCATGTAATTGTCTTGGTCGGGTTGGATTTTTGTGCACCAAAAGTTTGTAAAGGGTTTTTTTGCATAGCAGATGTGGCGCATGGGTAAAAGCGCTTGAGGACGGGCTTTAAGGAAAAAGACGCATTTAGTGTCAAGTACGGTGGTAGGTGGTATAAAATTTAATGCTTTGGAGGGAAGAAAAAACTATAAATACAAGGTCGGGAAAGTCATTTGTTACCTTGCAATTACGAAGTAAAAGAAGCTCTTGTGAACTAGGGCATCCAGAGAGAAATTTTGTGAAGAAAGGAGAATCTGAAAAATTTGAGTGTGCATATAGAGTAGGTCTAAAAACCGAGAAGGAGTATATGGGCGTGAGGAAAGGTTGTGTGAAGAGTCGTTGTCTTGTGGAAGGTTTTCCTAGTTAGGGTTTGGTAGCTAGGGCATGGAGAAAGGAGGATTCATTTTAGGAGTTGAAGCTTTGGAGTGAGCTTTGGGATTGAGAAAAGTAGTAGAGGAGAAAAAGGGAAGGAGTTTTAAGTTTATCCCAACTAGAAGAATGGCACCAAAGAAACCAACTGTTTCACCAAAGAAAACAAAGGGAAAGGGCAAGGGAAATAAAATTGTTGCCATCACGAGCACCAACGAAGAATGGTACATGGAAATGTAGTACCCATATGGGGTATTGCTAGGAAAAGAGTGGGAGTCACACTTGTGAAAGATGGTCATGAGTGATTATAATCATCGCATGAGCACAACTGAGAAAGAAATGGCACTAGAGTTGGTCTGACTAACTAACAAGAGGATGTCGATGGAATGCCCATTTACAACAATGAGGTAAAAGTCAAATTGGAGAAGGCTAGATTATTACAATTGTACAAGTTGCCCTACTTTAGCAAATCTAAGTGCCTTTATCAGTGGTTGATGTCGCGTGTGCATGAGGATCATTTTTATTTTGTGAGGCGCAAGATACACATCACACCACAACTGATATCCAAGTTCATAGGCCTCAATTATGAAGGAGATAACATCAATGATGATCTGAGTGACAAGGAGGCTATCAAGGAGACTGTAGCCATGTATGACTACAAAAAGGGGTCACGATACTTTGACATCACCGAGATACCAGACCCAATGATGAGGATGGCCACGCACTTGGTCACCAAGCTCAATGATCAAGAATAGTGGACACAAGTAAACAACGCATGGCTAAATGTATGCCAGAAGATATCATAATGAACCATTTGCAACTTGTTCGCTTTCATCACGGATGAGATTATAAGCAGCGTGTAGGAGGGAGAGAAGATACTCTTTGGTAATGTCTTCCTCACTATTGTATTTTCAGAGATTGGAGTGCCCGACGGGCTAGAAAAGTTTGTTTGGGAATATCTAGAAGAGGATCCCTTGCCCGTAAAAAGGTTTGCGAAATACACTTGTGAAACCATGACAACCACTCACAAAGCACACCTAGAGAAGTGGTATAAGTGAATGCGTGACACATTCATGTCTAAGTGGAGGATCCCGAGCAATTACCCCGAGAGGTAGAATTTGTAGTGTACCAACACTTCTACATTGAAAGATTTACATTGACAGATGGAAATATGAGTCCATGGTGCAAGCTACCCTTCTCCTTCACCGCGCAATACTTCCAAGCCGGAGTTAATCAGTTTAAGGAAGCTAAGAGACTAAGGTTCGACCTTAGTGAGGTAGATATAGACCACCATGAGCTGCACCAAAAGCTCATCTACCCAAAGAAGCGTGCGTACGTGGAGATATATGTCTCCCATGAGATACAGATGATGAAGACTTTAACATTGTCGATTGCGGGAAGGACCACAACAAGGATGTATCTGCACATAAGGTCAAAAATGAAAAGTGTGCTTACTTAGAGAGTGATGTTTCCATCCCTAAGATCATACAAGAAGGAAGAAGGCCGTGCCCGAAAGAGAGAAAGAGAAGAGGTGAAAAAGGCATTAAGTTTTCAAAGCGCACAAATGGTGAGTGCATCGAGATAAGCACAAAGCCTAGTATTATTACGCACGAGAAAGAAGTCTCCTATCAAGGTGAAGACCCCAGAAGAAAAGGCGCCAGAGAATGAAGATCCCTTCACCCATGAGGAATCACAGAGGAAGACATCACCTATCAAAGAGAAAGAAAAAGAATAATCTCATGTATTGGAATCCCCAGTAAGGAAGAAGTAGAAGGTGATGGATGAGGCCGATTCAGAAGAGACGGAGAGTCTAGATGCCTACATCAGGCGACATGGATGATGATGATGAGCCAAAGGGAGGTGAAGACCATCAAGTCTATGAGATACATGATTCTGAGGAAGAAGGAGATGAGGAGTATAACGAAGGAGATGAGGAGGAGGATGAAGAAGAAGTTGAGACTCAAGGCAAGGGGGTAAGTAGAGAAGAAAATACAAAGGATTAGAGGACCCCAAGCCTCACGAAGGAACAGGTAGACGAGGATGCAGAGAGAGAAGTGGTGAAAATCATCAAGGACCTAGTAGAACAAGAGGTTGAACGTAACGCATATGTAGTGATAAAGGAAGTTGAGGAGGAAAGTGTAGGAAAAGAATATGGCAACATGGGAGGAGATCCTAGTTTGGATGTAAGATTTCCAAGGGCCACACGCACAAGGAGGAAGAGCACGAAGCAACACAAGTTCAAAGAATGGGCTACATTGATGATCCGAACAAGGTGTTGCATGTGCTTCCAAAGCACCATGCCAATGGAACAACTCTTAGCCATGGCTTCATTTGATGAGGAAGGTGCATACCCTCGAAAAGGAAAATGCTATCATGGGCATTTGAGTCCCACATTGATGAGCCCGAATTTGAAGTAAGCCAAGGAGCATTATTGAAGGTGCCAAAAAAGGGAGTAAACCCCTTGGTAAATGCCCAACAATTATCAGATGAGAAAATCTACAATGCGCTCAACAAAGTCTCAGTTGAGGTTGAAGCTAGGCTCTTCGGAAGAAATGACAGGGTGAAGTTCCTAGAGGCAGAGCTGAGAAAAAGGAGGAAGATCTCCTTGAGAAAAGCAAGGACCTAAAGCAGGAGGAACTAATCAATGCTTAGTTAAGGTGTGAGTTAAAGGACAAGAAGGCAAGAGTGCGTGAGGCATACAAGAAGATAGAGATGATCATGGATGCCATTGTCTTAAAGCATCTAGACTTAACACCACCTACGCAAAAGTATGGATCATCCTTGCAATGCCTAGAGGACTTGACCCGCATACTCACTATGGAGAGGTGGCCACTTGCCTTAGAATCCGCAGAAGAGGCGTTGGCGCACCAAGAAAAAAGAAAATAAGATGAAGGTTGTGAAATTGTTGCTCATTACAACAAGATCCTCGCTGATGTAAAAGCCATTGCACAAGTTACTAAGGCTACCTATGATAATTGCGTGGATAGGGATAGAGTGGCAAGTATCTTGGTTTCCACCCATAAAGTGGAACTCAAGGAGTTCCAGAAAATAATAAGGGGAACAGGGTTGAGCGAGACAAAATCCTAGTCGAAGTAGAAAAGAAATCAAAGGCCATTGATTTTTGTGGGCTCAATCAAGAACCAGATGAAGGAATTATACCCCAAATCACTCGGAGGATGGATGTGCTCGAGGATTTGGGAAAACAACTGGAGGAGATCATAGAGACAATGAGTGCTAAGGGAGAGGAGATGAGTTTTGAAGAAGTGAGTGCCTGGTGGGTGACCTCTATCAACAAGCTCAGAATGAGGTCGACACTTGGGGAAAGTTAGAAGTAGAATTAGGGAAGGATTTCCCTCTCCTCCTCTAGAAGTAAAGTTCCCCATTCTTTCATTCTTTTCCCCATTTCTTCATTCCTTTATTCTTCCATTCCAACCATTTGTAAGGATCCGCCATTCTTTATTTATTTATTGAAGAGTGTTTCCGAGGATGGAGAACAGTGTAGTGTGGGGTGATGTTGGGCCCCAAAATATCAGCTAAGTACAAGAAGGCATGTGGGCGCGCATGATCTAGTTGAAGAAGGGCGCGTAGGTTGAAGGCACACAAGGAAGGGTTATGGTAGGGTTTTGTAGAAACAAACAATGTGCACGCGTAAGACAAAACAAATTTTGTACTTAGTCGTATTCGGCACCCTAGGTAACACATGAGAAAATCATGACCCTTGTGGATAAGGTGCCAACCTGGTGACTGTGGGATCAAAAGGGAATATTCCAGGCATGTGATGGAAGGTTCTAGAAGAGCATCATCATACAAAGTGGAGAGCTCGGATCTGTGAAGGCATGCTCCCATGGAGGACCACTTCGACACTTGGTGACCGATCTATAACTTTTGGAAGGCATGGCGGTGGGTGCTAAGGTTATAAATACAAGCACCCGATAGAAGAAAGATATAGAGGGTGAAGGAGAGAAGAGAGAGGCGAAGCCTTGCAGAAACAGAGTGAAGGATGTTATGGGTTAGGATTAGGAGAGCTCTGTAAGCGATGACACATTTAGGGGGATGGGTTTTCATTCTTCTTTGTAATATGATGAGCATAATATAGCTTTGATGCATGACTTGGCTCTGCATAGTTATATGAGGATCTGTTATGACCTCAAGGGATGTAATGTGGGTTATTGAATCTGTTAATATGAATATAATTCTCTATTATAAATCATCTATGTGTTCATGGAGTATAATACTTATGCATTTCCTTTCTATATGAACCATCTCCATATGTTGCTTGTTATTTCTCTTTTCTGCATACAATGAGATGACAACTTGTTCTAAGTTCTTAAGAATGTTGTATAGTTCTTTTTGTCCTACATTTGATTATCTATCCTAAGATGATGCATTCTCACGAAACTCACATAAAGGAGAGACTCGATGCCCACGCGTGCCTCGGTGATCTCCCGCCGCCGCCCCAGGTGATAGGTCGGTGTGCATGGGATTAGACTATTGGTCCAAGGGTATAAAATATGACTACAATGCCAACTTGCCTCCTCATAGTATTGATTATGATAAAGAGATCACATTGAATGCAGTTGTTGATGGCTGATTTTAAGTAACATATTGATTGATCTTTGTGCGAAGTGATTGTACTCACTTTGGACGCGTGGCTACAAATGGGGAGACCACCATTGCAGCCATCTTCGAATGTGTTGTTCATGGCAAACAAGACTAAAGCCATGCCTGTTGGAGTTTTGAAAGATGCCACTATTACAATTTAGGGGCCGAGTTTACTGGTGATTTTGAGGTCTTAGCGCTCGCAGAAGTAGATAGTTTTCCAACATTACTTGGATGCGCTTGGTGTTATACAAATAACGTTGATTTACACTTCAATAAAGGTTGTATTAGCTTTGAGAACAAGAAGGAGCGCGTGATAATTCCCTTGACGGATGGAAAATCCGCGCCTTATGTAGAACCTTTAAGTGAAGAGGATATAAACAAAATTTATGTGCGCACCATCAAGGATCTTGAGGTGTTGGAGCCATCAAAGGAAGGAGTAATTCAATGGGATGATTCACAATCTGTGAGTGATACAACAAGTGTTGCTTGTGAAAATTGGGCACATGGGACTTATGAGATGGTTGGATGAGAAATGAAGAGTGCGATGATGCGCGTCAAAGATACCACATTCTGTTAGGTGTTTGGGAAGTAACCAGGTACCAAGGTACACTGCGAAGAAGACAATCTTGAGGTGTTTTTATGCACTATGGAGGCCCAAAGAGATAGACCAAGTAGAAAGAAGAAATATGCTAGTTTATACTCTGTGTAGGACAACAATGCGCTGTGGATTACACATAAGGATAATCTTGTGGAGTGGTGTGAAGTGAGAGTCACACTCTCTACTAGATTTCTGAGGAGAAATGTACCTACCAAGATCTATGAATTTCATGGGAAGGATCTTGTTCAACACCACATTTAGAAGTGTGAGAGACTCTGGCGAGGGTAGGAAGATTTACTTGCCATCACTGTGGGTGCATAAGTTCTATTCCACCTTGCAAAGCTGCACGCGCATGGTATGTCTAGGCGAAAGTTGAATATAACAACATGAAATTAGACAAAGATGACTGTAGGTATGTTTTGGACCTTTGATTACTTTTCTACTAAACCACTTGTGAATGAGGCATTGTAGATAATGAAGTGCTTGACTATGGGAGATAGTGCAAAAGATGAAGAACTCATTTAGGAGTTGTTGGGAGAATCGACCTCGAGGCACGTTTTGAAGAAGAGGAGACAAATGAAGAACAACTTGAGCGCACATGGTTAGTAAAGAAAAAAACAAGATGGTTTATAAGATAATGATGAGGAAGTAGAGAACTTAGATGTTGATCATACTTTGTAGGTATGCACAAAGTCATGGATAATGTGGATGAACAAGCTTGCGCGTACCATGAACCTATGAAGATGAAGAAGGTCAACATTGGAACATAATATAAACTTAAAGAGGCTATCATTGGTGATTATTGGTTTGATTCGAGGTTGCTAAGATCATTGAGCTCTTGCGTGAATTCTAAGATTTGTTCCTAGAGGGCTATGATGAATTAAAAGGGTACATCACTTTTAGGCAAGATGAGGATCAAGTTGAAGGAAGGTGCGCACTAGGTTAGGAAGAGGCCTTATAGGATGACTCCTAACCTACGGGTCAAAGTTAAAGAAAATATTGATAAGATGTTGAAATCTGGGATCATTGAGCCCATTGAGGAATCATAATGGGTTAGCCCAATACTGATAAGTATCAAGAAAGATGGCAAGATAAGGATCTATGTGGACTACAAGAGAACCGAATGTTGTTTGTGTTATAAATCATTTCCCCACACCTTTCACAGAAGAGATCTTGGAGGGTGGCAAGGTGCGAGATCTATTCCTTTACTGATGGGTTCTCTAGATATCATCAGGTGAGGATTGCAAAATAAGATCAAGAGAAGACCACTTTTACTACAAAGTGAGGAATTTTGCATTACACAGCTATGCCCTTTATATTGAAGAATGCGCTTGCATTTTTCTCGCACATTGTGGTGCAAGCATTTTAGGATTTCATACATAAGTTCTTGCAGGTTTACTTAGATGATTGGACTGTTTATGGGCTAGTTAAAGACCATTGTGACAATTTGAGACTTATGTTTGAGAGGTGCAACAACTGAGCATCTCTCTCAACATCAAGAAGTGTGTTTTTGCTACACCTTTTGAACTCTTTTGGGACATATCATATGTAAGGAAGGTTTGTTGGTGGATCATGCTAAGATTGTTGTTATTTTGGGCTTAGAGGAGCCTACTAACTAGAGTGAAGTGTGCGGTTCCTTGGACACATGGGGTACTACAAAAAGTTCATTAAGGGGTATGTCAGATTTTCGTGGCCTTAGAAGAGTTATTGAAAAGTAAAGGTAAGTTCAATTGGGGTGAGGCGCAACAACACACATTTGAGACATTGAAGGAAAGGCTTACTTCTACGCCTATTTTTGTTTTCCTCGTGGACCAAACCATTTCATGTGCATGTGGACACTTCTGGCATGGCCATTGGTGCAATATTAGTCCAACCTGGAGAAAGTATCGTTGATCACCTATTTGTTTTGCAAGTAGGAAGTTGACTCTAGCTGAACATAACTATACAACCATGAAGCATGAAGTGTTGTCTATTATTTATGTGTTGCATAAGTTTAGGAAGTATTTATTGGCAACTCCATTCATATTCTACATATCACATGACATTAAAGTATCTGGTCAATAAGCTTGTTTTACAGGGGCGCATTTGCGAGATAGATTTTCTTGTTCCGTAAATTTGATTTTATGATGGTAGTGAAGCCAGAAAGAGTAACTCAAGACTAGATCATTTATCCATGATTAATTCGGTGAGGATGCGAGAGAATTGAAAATATAATGTTGAATGCACAACTGTTCGTTCGATTAAACGCGCACCCTCCAACTTGGAGGATATTGCAGTATTTTTGTGTAAAGATGTGGCACTTGAAGGAATGAAGGCCTTGGAGAAGAAACAACGTGCTATACACGTCGGATCCTATATGTTGATAGGTGGATTTTTTACAAGTTAGGCGGGATGAGGTTTTGCGTCGCCAGTGTGTACTAGAGCATGAGCGTGAAGCTATTGTGGAGGAAGCTCATGGTGGAATTGCAGGTGGTCATTATGCAGGAAATGCCACCGTGAGCAAGATCCTATTGGTAGGCCTTTGGTGGGAAATGATTTACAAAGATTGTATAGAGTATTGCAAGCCTTGTGACCATTGTTAGCACCTTGGAAAGCCTGGGCATAGAGATGAGATGCCTTTGAGGCCTATTGCTAGTGTAGAACCTTTTGAAAAATAAGTAGTTGACTTTGTGGGTCCTATTTACCCACTCGTGCGCAGGAATGGATCATGCTATATTATAACTTGTACATATTATCTTACAAGATGGGCAGATGCAACACCTACAAAGGATTTCACGATAGCTACAACAACAAGCTTCTTAAGGGATAACATAATCAACAAGTATGAATGCCCTTTGAGTTTGAAAAGTGATAGGGGTACTCATTTTCCAAATGAGACTATCCTAATATTATTAGTTGAGTTTATGGTGGTGCATCATAAGACAATACCCTATCATCCTTAGGATAATGGAAACTGTTGAGGCCTTAAAAAAGATATTAGGAAATACATTGACTAATATTTATGATGTTGGAAGGAAGGATTGGGATGATAAGGTCTTTGTTGTACTTTGAGCATATAGGACAATTTATTAAAAGTTGAATAAGGTCACACCCTTTCAGTTGGTGTTTGGCGCAAAAGTTTTTTTACTTGTAGAATTCATGTTACCCTCCATGCGTATTACATGCGTGGGAGGATTGGAAGATGAAAAAGCACTTGAAGAACACATTGATAAAATGATGCAATTGGATGAAAAGCGTGTCATTTCTTGTTGGAGCTAGAAGACATAAAAGGCCAAACATAAGGCATGACATGATCGACATATTAAGAACAAGAAGATTGAGGTTGTGAAGATGGTTCTTATGTATGATTCTAGGTTTTGTGCCATCTTGGGAAGTTTCAAGTGCATTGGTTGGGACCGTATATTGTTACCTACATACTTGATTTAGATGCTTGTCGATTACATGTGCTGGATGGGACACAATTGCCTAGTTATTTCAACGGGAGTAGGTTGAAACCCTACTATAAATAAGTCTTCTTAGTGTTTGTAATAAGGCAATATTGCCATTATATTAGGTTTCCTTTAATGCATTGCCTTTATATGTGTTTCCTTTCATCGTTACTATGCTTTGTCAATTTAGTTCAGTGTTTTGTGTAATAAGTGCACTTGCATGCCAAAAGTTGATTACTATCTATTACATTCACGCACAGAGGACCACACATACTTTTAGTGTGGGGTGGAGTATATGTAGGATACATAGATTGATTTGAATGTTCTATGAAGGACGGGTACACATAGAGAAATATTTTATAGGTGCTTGAAGTAAAGGTGTAGATACATAAATATTGCTCATGAATGAAGACCATGTATGGATGAATGGACGCACAATATAACGTGAGGTAGGCTGCGACATGGGAAACTACTTGGTGAAAGGTTCAATGGATAGGTACTTTGGCACATGAAGGCACATGAAATGAGGTATGTTGATAAGGAGTAGTAGGTGCGCCAAAAGGTTATGATTGGGCATGGAAAATTCAACACGAAAAAGGAAAGAAACATCGATTTAATGTTGAGTATGATGGTAGGTGGGGAGAAATGAATGCAAAGGAATTTTCAAAAACTATATAAGGCAATGTTGTGTAATCATTTTCACCTTTGCGATTAAGAGAATTCGAGTGAGTTATGAAGTGCAAAAAGTCATGATATGAAGTGAACTAGTGCAGTGATTTGTCAAATTTACGCACGAGATTGTTTTGTGCTCCATTTGAGAGTGTTTTAACGAAGCAAATGCATGCAGGGAGAAAAATCGATAGTTAGGGTTCGAGTTTGAGCTAGGGCATGCAGGTTTTGAGTTGTAGAACTTGAATCGACCCACAAGAACACACTTTTATTATCTATATGACACCTAAGTGAGCACTTGGAGTGGCTACAAGGGGCATGAAATATAAGGAAGTCGAGGTCGAAGTAGAAGACGCCCCCAAAAGCCACTTTTCAAAAATGCAATATCCAGAAGGGGTTTATATGGGCTGCGATTGGGAATCACACATTCGCCACTTCAAAGTAAGTGATTATAACCATAGAATGAAGGATAACAAGGATGAATTGGATAAACTACTTTGGTAGTAAAGACATCCATGAGGATAGAAAATGGTATGGCAAAGATATGATGATGTAGAGAAAGGTTGTTGTCTAATGTAGGAGTTTTGCAGATGTATGGACTCCCATATTTTGGAAAACCTAAAATTATACCAATGGTTGATGAGTAGAGTCCATAAGGACTTATTTTACTTTTTTGGGTGACGAATGAGGCTTATTGCACCCATGATTGGGAAATTGGACAGGATTGAGGAGTTCGGGCACTAAAATTTGGAAGTGATCTATCCGACAAGGAGAGTATAGAAGCGACAAAGAAGGTGTTGGGTTACATGAAACGAGGGCGTAAGATGGATATACCCAAGTCAAAAGTACACGCTTATTCGAAGCGACAACAAACCTTCTTACTAAATTAAACAATCAAGAGTGTTGGTCGTAGGTAAACAAGGCATTGTTGCACATCGCACAAAAGATGACAGAGGGAGTGTTTTAAAATTTTCCCGCCACAGACAAACTATTGTTGAAGAGGCACACCATGGTGAGAAAATAAGTTTCGGCGCGATCCTTCCGTCTCTTTTTTGTAGAAATTGAAGAGTGCCTAATGGGCTAAAGGATAAGATGTGGTAATGCCCAAAGGAGAAGAAGTCTCCTGAAAGAGATTTGTAAAATATACATGTGATGGATCCATGAGTGAAGCATGCAAGCAAATAACAAAACTTTGGTATGAGTGTTTGCATGTTGCATTTGAGCATGGTGGAGAATACCTAAGGATATTCCTTTAGTATTAGGCAAAGAGGTACAATTTGCAGTATACCAACACTTTTACATAACGCATTTTGGTTTAAAGGATGGAAAGTGGAGCCCTTGGTGTAAGCTCCCCTATGCCTTCACTACACGCTAGTTTCATTCATCAAGACATAGGATCTCCAATGTGCGAAGGCTACTCTTCAATGCATAGAATGTAGATTGTGACTACCACACTTAAAAAACATGTCTATCCGTAGTTCGCATACATTGAGAAGATGATTTTAGATAATATTAATATAAATTCTATGAGCTTGGAAATCAGGAAGATTGGAGCGGCTAAGGTATATATATACCTTAAGCCCAAGTTAGAGAATGGAAAATATGTAGAGAATGAGTTCAAGATACCTGAGGCACCCAAGGGAAAGCATACTATGGGCACATTACAAGATGAAGAGGACACTTTTCCCCTTGGTGAAGAAGGAGAAGAGGAGGAACAAGTGAAAGAAGATAGTGGTGGCTTGGAGCATAAAAGGAGGCAACCCACTGTAGGAGAGAAAAGAGAGCGCGAGGTGACCCCTCCATTACGTAGAAAGAAGATGAAGAAGTGGAAATGGAGACATGCACAGTTGAGATAAGAGAGGGCACTATGGACCAACAATACAAAAGAGTGTTGAGAAGAACCAGAACTCAAGGCGTGTGTGACCTTCACACCTTTGAGGAGGTCGCCAGGACTTCTCCCGTGAAAGTAAACCAATGAAGAAAAGGTGCAGGTACATCTCTGTTAAGGATGATGAGGGTGAGCAATCGAGAGGACAACACACATAAGTCTCTAGTTAATGTAGAAGCACATTAGGAAGAAGAATTGCAATGTGATTCAAAGTAAATGAAGGAGCAAGAGTTAAATAGTGGTGCTATTGACACGTGGATCAATGAAGATAAGGGAAAACCATTCGGCGAGCCAACCGATGGAGGGCCAACATTTGATTTAGGTGTCCATGTTCCAAAGGTAAGCACTTGGGAAAAGGAAATGAGGAAGAAACTTATGAGACTCCTATAATGGGGTATGTCGATGACCCAACCAAGATTATACGTCCCGTGAAGGTTCCAAAGCAATTTGGAGCCCAATGACCTCTATGGTTGGGAGTTAATGGATTTGGAGATGGCGAAAAATGCGCACATGGAAGAAACTGTCATCGAGTATGCAAAATCATATGGTTGAACCTGATTTCAACATGTGCGAAGAATCGTCTCTCTCGAAGAATGAAGAAAGTGCCACATCGTGCTATGTGAATGTCAAGCCCCTATGATGTCGGACGAGCATGTGAGAAACACACTAACAAAAGTATTTGTAGAGGTTGCACATAAAAGCATAGATAAAGTGAAAACTATTTCAGCGCTATTAAATGAAAAGAAGGATAAATATACAAAGATAAAGCGCCTTAAAGAAGAGAAGGAGAAAGCTGAGGTGACGCTGACGCATTGGTCGGTATGGTGGAACAAATTGGGGATGATATTTTGAAGGTTAGGTCGTACTTGGAACATAAAGTTCCAGAAAAGTTTCCTTCTGTAATGCACTACTTGCGCACCCTTGTTCACCTGGAGGAAGGTTCAGTGCACATGCTAAAACCCAAAGGATGTTGTAACATAGGTAGAAAAAGCCAAGACAACTATTACACACAAAATTACAAGCTATGAATCTATACTATAGACCTTGAAGGATGAACTAAAAATGGTGAATTTGGCCTTAAACATGTGTGCGGAACCCGATGTAATAATAAAGACAATGACTATAGAAGAAGAAAATGAAGTCCTCAAGGCAACAAAGAATGAAGCACTTGGGTGTGAGGAGAGGCTCACATTGGTAGAAGAAAAGCATGATGCGCTTGCAACAACCCAGGTTCCTCACAAGGAAAGAATAAAGGAGATTGGAAAACTCATTGCCTGCACAACGGATGGATGTGATGGAAGGGATGGTCTCAAGCATGGTCAATGTTCTTAGGGTATTGTAGAATGAAGGTGAGAACATGACCTTAGATGAGATGGATGGGGTGCTTGTAGACATCCTAACAAAACTAATTAGGCGTTGAATGATTGGAATGAGTTAGAAGCGGAGGTCAAGGCATAATATCCAGAGTTGATTCTAACTACAGAGGGATAGAGCGCACAAGTATTCATTCATTCTTTTGTATAGTTATTCTTTCATTCCTTATTATTTATTCATGAAGGATGAGTCATGGTTACCCATTACCAGGGACGGAAATGAAGCAAGTGTGGGGTAATGTTGGGTTGATGAAATGTATCCCAAGGCACATAATGATTGACCACGTAAAAAGGGCATGTAGGTGTGCGCGGAAGAATAATGGAACAAGGCGTGCATGTGGAAGTTTGGAAATAAGACTTAGCCATTTTCAACATGAGGCTAAATATAGACTTGGAGCGTAGAACACACAATAACATGAAGACTTGCAGAGCACACAAGGTCATTTTGGGCGAGTGGAAGATTGAACGACATGCATAGATCAAAGCTATTAATAGGATTTTAATGTAGATATATTATTAGATAATATATTATTAGCGAGCTTGCATGCTTTTGTATATATCTTGTAAGGGTGCATGGCTATTCTTAGCATGTAGCCTATTTTAAGGATGCATGGGCGGTGAAGGGAAAGTCCCCACCCCTATATATATGAATGATCTACATAGTATTAGGACACTACCATTGTTGTAATAGAGTTATGTTGTTGGATTATGTGAGCGCATGACTCATGGTGACAACATTATGTATGTATTCAACTCGAGTGTTACAATAATATATATGATGGATCTTTATGGCTGGATATTAGTTGTGGACACATCTCTTACTCGGATCTTATGTGGTAAATCTGATTCATGTTCTTTTTTAATTACTTATACTCTATAGTTATGATCTAGATCGGTTCAATACTTTATCTTTGCATGTTTATCATGGATCTGCAATACATATCTGTTCATCATGCTAATTCCTTGATATAACTCACATAAAAGAGGGACCTGTACCCTTACGCGCTCGTGTGAGCACTTAAGTTCTCCCGGGTGATGTTCCAACACGCCTTGGGCAATATCTTAATTGAGAAAATCTTAAGCACATGGAGTTTCCAGATAGGGTTAGGTACAAAGATAAGGTGTTGACTGATATGGCTCCACATTCCCGCAGAGCAACGAGACCTCAAGCTCGGCTCTCCCATTCAATGACACAAATAACACATTCACCAAACCATAAATGATTTACGATCCCAAAAATATACCTACAACCATCCTATAAAATGACACCCTCAATCTGGTATGCACGCAATGCAGAATGTCCACTTCTCCTTTTGACTAATCTGTTACGGTAAAGTAATATAGTATAAATATTGTGTTAGGAATCCTACCAACAAATATCAACCATAAACATGCTTTAATAAGGACTAAATCGCTAACAGGGATTCAACTATTCATCTAATACATTAGTTCACCCTTGGAGTAGCATCTACAAAATTATTTAGCTTCCTAACCATCACCGAAGAAAGACAAGAACGATACCAAATAAACATAGTTTCCTCTAGCACAATCCTCTATTACTCATAGTGATTCGACCCTAACAGCTCAAACTAAAGCAATACCCACATTTTCTGTGCGCATAAGGGTAAGTGAGATATAACTAAGCACAGATAAGAAGATTTATGTATTTATAAATCACTGTAGGAAGTATAGGAATACTGAAAGGATAACTCGGTTATCATCATTGTAAAATCAAGAAGCAACCCTCATTCCTCCATTAAAATATAGCGCATGCAACAATAAAAGAAACACGGTATCGCTTAAAAGATTTCATTCACATCTAAATACGAGTAATGAGAACAAAACGACAATACCCAGAAAGATATTGTCAACAATAAACCCATTTCAACACTTATCAAAGAAATAACTACTGCAGTGATTTTATTTATGCAAATCTTAAACAAAAAAATTCGTCAAGGGAGAAGTAGATCAAATCATGCCAGTGCAAAAGAGGAACGTTTTCTTCTTCTTCTTTTCTTTGAAAACGTTCAGGGTTCCCGGCTGCAACGGCTGGAGCTCAGAATTTGTAAAATAAAACAATCAAAACAATATCACGCAACCTCCTTTTTTTATTATATAGGTGGGTTCGACCCAATGGCTCTTCAAATCTCTCCTCAAAACCGTCACATTACTTGCATATACAGATCCAACAGTGATGGGTTTCGAAATCAAATTAGTTACATGCTATAATCCCTCGCAAGAACTCCATGCAGAGTTTAGAGAAGCTCAAAACCATCGAATGAATAACACAACCACAAATCATCGAATGAATAACAAAACCACAACGGGGTGTTACATTGAAAATGATGATTACATTCAAAATTCAAATATAGTTGGCTAGTGGATCTATATGCAATGAAGAATTGACACTTTCTCTAACTCTTGTTGTTATTTGTTGCTAATGTTGTCTCCCTTCCTTGCTAGCTAATGTTCTCACTCTTGTTTGCTAATGCTCTCACTCTTGTTTGCTAATGTTTTCACTTTTACTTTGAATTTTTTTTATTGTGATTTAAACTGAGGGTGTAAGTTTTATTTATAGTTATTTTTGGATTGCTTAGAGGGTGGGTGAGGCCCATTGAGTATTAGGGTTAGGGGCCTAAAATTATAAAAAGGATTAATTTTTTTTATAGATAGATTTATGTCGTCGGGGACAATCAAGAGTCTTTGTGAAAAATTGAGAGGCTTTTGGAGGTCTTTGAAATGTTCCCAAGTCCCCATGAAGTCCCCAAAATGGAGGGCATCTTAAAACATCCCCTTTGTGAGAATAACGGTTTAGAATGTCCTCATCCGGCCGCTGGGTGGTGGGGGTCGGGACGGGGTGTTTCATAACTATCCCCAAGTCTCGTGAGATGTCTCTAGTCCCCGAGACATCACTTTCTGGAGGTCGCATCCTAATGGAACACTAAAAATAATAATATGTGATATATATTAATTTATGATATTTTTGTTAAGGAATAAATAAGCAATTAGATTATATACATTCAATTTATAAAATTAGCACTAGGGTTTTGCAAGTACAATCATCTAATAAGCAAGAGAGCAATTAGGGTAAGAATGACCACTTAACTTATTCAAAAGATGATCCGGGTGTGTTGTGGATGGATTTGGATTGGAAATGTCATGTAGATGCTTTGTGTTTGAATTTAGAGTGCAAAATTAAGTAGGTGTGGAATATTCAACTTGAACTAAACCGTCAAACCATTCCATACGTAATGGGAGTTTCATACCTAATGGGGAGTTTCATACCAAGAGGTATTTACTATTAAAGTTTTGAAACTTTTGGTCCCTATGCGAGTCACCTGGAGTATATGTTCTTGTGAAACCTAGGTGTTGTACATTTGTGAAACCTCTATGTGATGCAAAATAACATCAAACCTTATCCACGGGTAAAAGAACCTACAAAGACACTTGCTCAAACTCTTGTTGTTACTTGTTGCTAATGTTGTCTCTCTTCCTCGATAATGCTCTCACTCTAGTTTGCTAATGCTTCCACCCTAGTTTGCTAATGCTCCCACCCTCTCACTCTTGCTTTGAATTTTTATTGTGATTTAAAGTGAGGGTGAAAGTCTTATTCAAAGTTAATTTTAGATTTCTTAAAGGGAGGATGAGGCCCATTTAGTATTAGGGTTAGGTTAGGGGCCTAAAATTATAAAACAAAACGATTAAAAAGCTTTTAGATATATTTATGCCGTTGGGGATGATCAGAGTCTCGTGATAAGTCGAGAGACTTTTGGAAGTCTTCACAATGTCCCCAAGTCCCCGTAAGTCCCCAAAAGTGGGGGTGTCTTAGTGTTGTCATGTATTTTTTCAAGGGCAAAATTCACTTGAAAACAAGATACCTATACCCTAGTGTCAAAATGTTTCATTGCAATTCTTCACCGACACCCCTCCAGGTCAGCCCATCCCCAGTGCCAAGCTTATCCTTGTTTGTTTAATGTCTGTATATGTGGTCTCACCCTCTCCCATTTGTGGAAGATGCCTTTCAAGGTGGATCTTTCAACAGTTTGGGAATGACTATTTTTAGCCTTTCTCAAGCAAGTACACATTCTCCGAAGCTGAGTTCAAGTCCTAAATTCATCAGAGAAAATGTATTCATGAGCCAAGATCATTGTGCAAGTGATTTAGGAATATTTAGGAAATATTTGGAGATTTAGGAGCAAGTTCAACAAAAGTGGGTTTTGAGGTCAAAGGAGCTTGCACTTTGCGAAAAAGAACTTGAGATTCGGAGATGATTCCAAGAGCTCTGGAATGAGTTGGAGGTAAAAAAATATCAATAGAAATCTGATTCAATTCCTTACATGGTGGTAATCTCATATTTTTCACAACACCCATGCATTTCTTTCCACAACTCATTCTTTACAGGCACAACTAGCGGTCTCGATCAAAAATTTTTTTATTTTTGAGAAGGTTTCAAGAATTAATAGACCTTTAAGACCCATCCCATCCTTCTCAAAATGTTTTTTCCATTCAAAATCATATAAATAAGTTCCTAAAAATCATCTAGGAGCTCTCGACAATGCCATTTTCAATCTCCTCCCAAGGTACAAGCTCCGTATTTAGCCAAAACATTTCAATGACATGTGTCACCATGAGGCTAATGCATACTTTTGGTGTCCCTATATCCCTTTCCAAGGGGACAAGGGGGGATAAAAATGTTCCCCCCACCTTAAGCCTCATGGACCCCAACATGACCTTGGGAGCTCCGATAAGCACCTTTCACCAAATTTCTAGCCCCCGCTCCAACTCCCATGCTTGACACTTTCATCACCAAGATAAGGCACAATTTTGGTCTCCTCTTGTCCCATCCAAGGGAAAAGGGGTTAGAAAAATGTGCCCCCCACCTTAGGCCTCATGGACTCACCATATGACCCTGAGACCTCCATCAAGCACTTTTGCTAGTTTTGAGCCCCCTCTCCTCGCTCCATGCATGCATGCCAAGTGTCACCACCAGGATAATGCACAATTTTGTGTCCCCATATCCCATTAAAGGGGACAATGGGGTAAAAATGCACCCCCCTATGCTCTCCCAAGTCCCTCACATGACCAAAAATTAGCTCCTGGGTGCTCAAACTAAGCCCTTTCCTCAAATTCTCGCCTATGCATGTGTGCCATGTGTCACCCTAGGGCTAAGGACACACTTTTTTGGTGTCCCCATATCCCATTCCAAAGGGGACAAGGGGGGATAAAAATGTTCCCCCTTCCTCTCTCTCTCTCTCATGCCTATAAAACCCAACACTTAGTCCATTTTCTTCATTCCCCCACATTGCTTCCATTTTCACCCAAACTTTGGAACTCTCGATGAAATTTTTCCAAAATTCCTCCCCTCATTTTCCATTTTAATTCATTCCTACATGTTCCATGATCATGGTGAGATAAATTTCATAAAAAATCACAAATTTTAAAGGCTTCTGGGCACATTTTTCACCGTATGACTCCATAACCCACGAAATGAAAAATCTTCATAACTTGAAAACCAGTGCACGGATTGATCATGGGGATTTTTTTCATTCTTCCACATTTCTAGGCACCTTGAAGACCCAAGTGAAATAATTACATGCATGGCCCAAATTTTTTATGGCGAGAAAACCCCAATTTCATGCCCCTAAATTTTAAAATTTTATTTTCCTATTGTTCCGAGATCGGGTTGAGCTAAAAATTTGTATGTGAGATAAAGAAGAAAACCCATATCAAAAAAATTTGATTTCATCAAAATCTGAGGTTGGGAAAGCCACTTTCCAAAAATAGTAAGTCTCTACACAAGAGCACTTACTATAAATAACAAAATCTCACAAAGGGTGAATTTGTCAAGGGTAATGTTTACAGGAACATTCAGAGGAACGAGAAAGGTGATCAAAGGTGGTCCAAGTTGAAAAAGTGAAAATATCAATTTACTAAAAATAGTAAACTCCCATTCCGACATATAAGAAGTGCCAGTGTCAACCATGAAGTTCAAATTTGTAGGCATTGAACCAGTCTCAACTCTCTTTTCTGAGTACTCAGCTATGGGGGACAATAATGTCACCACATGGACCTCAAAGATCTCAAAGACCAAATGTTTGAGGACCAAGAGATATAGTGGAGGAAAAAAATTTTCATGAGTAGACCGTATGTGGCAGTGGACATCCAGTCTCAGTGTAGAGTGTGGAATTGGTTTTGGCATGTTCTCAACACTATGAACCCGATACCAAGAACCATTCGAGTAGATGATGGCTCAACCATGGCGGGTACTTTCTCCCAAATCCATCTCCCATTCAATGCAAATCCCAATTTGGAGCAATATGGCCATCATTTCAAAAGAGGTTATAGCAAAAGAGTGGACCAAAATGAACTCATACCTTCAAGGCCTTGCTCTTGGTTCATGGTTAAAACAAGTGAGAAAACCTTCACGGGTGCCCAAGTCTTTCCTGCAGGTGAATTCCATGAAGGATATTCAGATGCAATCATCCTTCTCAGTCAGGTGATGGGAGAAGAAACCTCAAGGAATTTCAAGACTGGATGGCTCTTTTCATATTCATGATCATGGAAGACAAGTAGAGAATTGATTGGGGACAAATCATTAGTGATAAACCTGCACCACCAGTTGCTTCAGGTACCGGTCTCAAATAAATTCACAATGACTTCATATCTAGTGTATGCTCTTGCAAGCTCGAGACCTTTCAAAGGGTTGGCACTTGCTCAAAACATCTCTCCCAAGGCCCCAACATTTGAGAGATATCCTCAATTGGTTTTAAAGGAGAGAAATCACACTTCACAAGGGTAAATGATGCCTTCACCATGTTCATCATCATAGACACTGGAGGGAACCTTCACTCAAGGTTGTCACCACAAAGAAACTTCTTTGATCAAGAAGTATGGGTCATACTTCACATTTTCCACTTTCTCATACATCCGAGTTTTTGGTTATGATCTTTCCTCAAACTACCTTGATATCTCAACAACAAGATCATGTTGTTCAAGATTTGCAAAAAACTTACACATGTTCACAATAAGCTCAAGAACCAAAAAATGAAGAATGTCTCTTTCCCATCTCACTTGGAATCTTCACCTTAAGAGTGTCAATGATGCATCACACCTGAAGCCACCTTCACATCCCCCTTGAGCTTGTATTCATATACACCGAGGGTAGAATTTGACATCGATGTGATCTAGAAAACTTTCCATCTCCCAGAGTCATATCATGTACCATAGATCAAAGATTATTGGGTAAATTGCATAGATGAATTTGATGTCAGGAAAGAGACTATATGTGGATGACAATGGAAAAATGAGGAGATTCAAGTTTGACTAGTATGAAGAGGGAATTCAAGATGATGGAAAAAGTTGTATGATCCAGAATATAAAGTAGTGAAGGCTTCACCTTTTCCATAGGTAACATGGAATGTCCATGAGTCGGGAGACATAAGTGAGTGGACTAAAGTTGTAATCAGAAGATCAAAATAATGGTTCAAGAAGAAGAAGGTGCCTCCATCACATCAAGAAGTTTCCCACCCTTCAAAGACATGAATCACATCACTCTTCATCAAAGTCATGGAGAAGACTTTGGGCTCAGTCCATTTGGAGAGAGTTCAAAGTGTAAAAATCAATGGAGTCAAGGCCCCTTACTATAGAGATTGCATAAGAAGGTTTAGATCAATAGAGGATCTTGTAGTAGAAGTATAACTTGAAGAGAATGAGCCAGTTCACCTCTCAACTTCTCAACAGCCCCAAAGTTTCCCACCTTCCACCTTCCACCACCACTTTCTCCTCTTGTGCAAGATGTACCATCTCACCCCGAGTAGAGATAATAATCACATCATTTTTCAGATCCCGAGAAAATGAGATGTTTCCCTGGATGAAGGAAATGATCACAAAATAAGCTCATATAGTCCAACAGGTGATGGTCCCTATTTTTAGTAATATCAACACTAGACAAGGGGAAGAAGAAAAAGTTTTCTCAAGTGGCTTCATGCTTTTTCAGTGGTGCCATGGGAAATCAATATGTAGAAGTAGTCGACCAAAGGTAATCAAGCCTATTGAAGAGATGACATTGGTTGAATACAAAATGAGCACCATTCCCTAGGCCCAACCACTCACAAAGGAGATGCACACATGTTCCAAGAGTCTTCCACTCACCTCCTCATGAGGAACCAAGAGTATAAGGTGAAAATTGATCAGTTGGAAGACCAAGTGTAAAAACACTCTCCTCATATGTAACACTTCATGGACTTGAATGCTTCATCATCACTCCCAATTGAAGAAGTTACCCCAATCAATAGCTTTGACCTAGAGTCCATTAAGAATACATGTAGGCCTTCACCATATAGGGATGAGAAAATGAAAAATGGATGAGCATGATCATAGAGAAAGGAAAAGTATTTCTTCTAGAGTTGATCTCATTATACAAGTACATGTGCACCATTACAGACAAGGTCCAATGACAAGGGAAGGATTGGAAAAGGAAAAATAACATTGGACCAAGTTCATCCACTTAGTGATGGAGATGGGAGATTTCACTCCCAAGTGTTGGTGATCAGAAAAAGTATTCAATTCTCCATCCGAGGACTTGTCACATGTGTGTGGAGAACCCTTTCCTCTCGATACGAAATGTTGAATCGGGCCATTGATGAGCTAGACTCAAATGAGGAGCATGTGCCTTCAAGATGCAAGACAATGTCAACATTAGAGCACAAAAACTTGGAGTGCCCACCCTTGATGAGAGCACTACCACAGATGAGTTGTTGAGGCCATTTGAGGAGTATGTTCAGAAAAAGGCCAGGGACCCTTTTCCTTTCAACAAAAATACATTGGAGTCTCTATCTGAGATCAAAGCCACAATTTCAACATTGCAGAGAAACATCTATCATGGTTCACGAAGAAAAAAATCAATGATATCTCAGATGGTTGGCTCGAGTCCCTGAGTTGTGTATGCATTCCTCAAGCAAAGAAGGTAAACTGCAAAACAACCCATACAATAAAAAGAGTTCAAGGGAGTGGAAATATTTCTAGTGGAGCTTGGAAAGGATCAATCAAGCAACGAAGGCAGAATCAACAGAAGTGACATCTTCATCAACATAGTTCTCTCTCCTTTTCTCTCTTTCTCTCTCTTCTCTCCCCCCCCCTCCTCCTTCACATGTTCTTTTCCTTCATTTGGGGGTTACACTTTTTCATTTTCCTATTCCTATTTTTTCTTATTCATTTAAATGTGACTTTAGTTTGTAATGTAATAAGTCACCCTTAATTAATAAAAGGGGACTTAATTCTACACCTAGGAATATGAAAAGTCACATGTTGTAAGGGGACAAATGAAAATTCATGTGGGGGTAGGTAAAGAGTCATTCTCAAGTCTATAAATTGTGATGGCACCCTCATTCTTAAGGGTTGTCAATTTTGTATGCTCAAGAGAGATTACTACTTGAAGTGAAACAAAAGAGATAATAAAAATTCCTCTATTTTCCTCCTCTCCTATGTTCTTCTATTTCTCACTATGTACAATTTTTCCAAAACATCAATGAAGAAGAAAGGAGTTTCTTCCTTTTTTGATGAGAGAGTTATTGAAACTTTGTGTTCCTAATTCTACCTTGTCTTGATGCAAGTAACAAAATTGTTTTCTTTCTATGTATATGTGTGTTGAATTACTCTAATTAATGTCTATAGAATCTGATTTTCTACCTGAGATATTAATCCCCCTTCCTTTTTCCCACTCCCTTTCCTACCTCCTCAAAAAATTCCTCCCTTGCAAGCAATTGCAAGATTTTTTCGCAGGTTCAATGGAGTGTTCCTGTTGGATCCCCAGCCTTCAAGCCACCACATATTTCAATTTCACACACACATAATAAATGGAGTCTGCACCATTCAAGAAGAGGGACCTAGAGTCTTAGAGTGTTGGCGATACCCACCAATTTGTCCACCTAAAATTTTTTCTCAACAATTTTTGCATTACCCACCATGGGGAAGACTTGGAAAAATTTTCACCCAAAATATGAATCACAAAAATAAAAGAAATTCAAATATCCTAAAATTTTTTTTTGGAATTTGAAGAGTCATAGAGCCTTATGTCTCATACCTATGGCTATTCCTGGTAACCCTCCTGTCCAAAGACCTGAATTGCTTTTCCACATCCAAGAAGATATTGTATCCAACTTGAGGGAAGTTTTCTACATAATAGAGAAAAATTTACACACTACTTCATATCTACCAGGTGTTAGATACTAAAGATAAATGTGTTGAAGAACATGAAAGAGAGAGAGACAAGCCCAATTACAACAAAGAAGAGCTTAAGTTTAATCTCAAGTCTACAAGCTGGTTGATCAAGATATACTAGGTCATAGAGACAAGGAGGATATCTTGATCCATCTTTGAAGAACTCCAAAGAAGGAAAGAACTAGTAAGAAAATCAAGGAACTCCCTTTGCCATAAAACTACTCTCACTAGTGGTCCAAGTGGTGTCAACCCATTGACATAGAGTTTCCAAATTTCAGTGAAGATTTTGAAAACTTTACTAATGTGGAAACTGAAATAGAAGTTGAAGCAAGAGCGAAAGCGAAAGAAAGAGTGAAGAAGAATAAATAATGAAAATTTAAGTAGAAGAAGAGGCTAGAGTAAGAGCAGAGAGTAAGAGCCACAGCCATAGTGGAAGCAAGATAAAGGGATAAATTAGAATCCAAAGCTATAATGGGTGATGAAGAGAGACCTCAACCTATTATGCCATGGGGTAGGAACACATGCCCACTTGCACTCCCACAAAACCACTTCATGAGTTACCATGAGGTTCAAGAAAAATATTTCCCAAGTTCAGGGAGATGGCTCACAACTCCCGAAGAACATGTGGCATCCTTCATCACCACCTGTGGTGTGTTTGGTGTTGAACATGAAGATGTATCTGTTAGATTGTTTATGGAGTCCTTATAAGACAAAGTGGTAAAATGGTTTTACCTCCTACCTGCTAGATCAATTACTTACTTGGGATGATATCAAAACTTTTTTTGAAGACATATTCAAGTCTATTGAAGATTTCCAAGAACTCTTGATGCAATTAGTGCATATGAAGAAAAATCTAATGAAGGCATGAGGATATTTCATAATAAGATACAATAAATGGATCAAGAGGATACCTCTCAAAGCCATGCCCTCGAATGATAATGTAAAAATATTCTTCATAAGTGCTCAACTACCTAAAGTTGGGTTTATTCTCAAAAGGTCTCAGCCTAGAACTTTGAAGGAATCTCAAGACTACGCCATCAAGAAAAAGATAATCATATAATTTTCTAGAAAGGTGAAGAATCCCAATGGAAAAAAAAGGGTCAAAGTTCTAGCTCCATTCCCATAGATCCTATGGTTCAAAAAATTTGGCCAATGATATAATTTATCTCAAGAAGTAACTTGCTCAAAGCACCATGAGAAATGTGCCAAAGAAAACCAATCTCCCAAATAGGCCAAGGATAACTCTTACTCCTCCTCATAGACTTTCCCTTGAGGTACCACCATCGATAATGCAACCTACGAAATACGAGAAGAAGAAGAAGAAGAAGAAGTGAAGGAGCTAGAAGAAGAAGAAAATGAAGATGGAAATGTTTTTGAAATTGAATAAGGTCGAGGGTGATACTCATAATGGTATCATTGAATACCACTCAATAGTGAAGATGATGATGAAGATGAAGAGGCACCTTTTCTCATGTGTTGTGTTTACCCCGCTCCCAATCTCGAAAGGGAGCTTCCTCCTCGATTGCAGACACTCCTAAAGAAGAAAAAAAGGAGAATCCTCAAGTACTAGTCCTAAAATAAAATAATCAGAAGATCTCCACTTCCACCATCAATTGAGAAGCCAATTAACAAAAGGAGAAAATAGACCCTGAGCAAAAAAATCCCTAAAGCCAACATCCATGTGAAAGCAAGTTCCTCTAGTGTTTCCCTAGCTCAAAATCTATCCCTAAAGCTAATTATTCACCCAAATTCAGTCCCATAAAGTCCCTCTAATGTTCAAAAGTCAACCACTCCTTCCTTCCAAACCCAGCTACCTCAACACTAAAAATTCTCAAGCTCCCAAGGTACCACCTCTCCATAATATAAAACTTCCATTATCCCTAGACATCATTAAGTTCACTAGCCTCATCTCCATTTGATTACATCGAAACATGCAACAAGAATAAATTTTATATTTCTAAACTAAATATTTGTAAACACACCCAAAGTGATTTGAGAGGTTTGTCAATCATATAAAGGTGGTAGCCCAAAATCTAACACTACAAATCCCAATCATAAGGGTCTAATTCCAACACCACCTATGCACTCTATGCAAAACATGCTGACACTAAGTACATCTAAAACCGATAAGGTGGAACCCTTCTATCTATCCCTCCTAATTAAAGGCTACTCAACTTAAAAAATTGTATCATAGACTTAGGATCCTCTGATAATGTCATGCCCATAAAAGTTTCCAATGCCTTAGGACTTACTTTGACATGATAAAATGGTTCTTATTACTCTATGGAATCTAAGGAAGTATGTTGGGTGGGAAGGATCAAAGATGCACAAGTAGCCTTGGGAATTTCCAGACAAGAAGGTGTTACTCACAATATTGGTGGTGGACATCCCAACATCCTTTGGTATGTTGTTAAGTAGAAGTTTTACATAGAGACTTGGGTGGTGACATTCAAATGGATTAGTCCTCTCATGACCATTCTAGTGAAAGGGGAAATGAAGAAGTTGCTCCTATGTGGAAAATGAAGTATACAGTTCAAAAGTCAAAAGATCCAAGAGCTAAATATCTTGTTCCAAGACATTGGGATGGGGAACTACTTCCTCACATATGAAAGAGATGAAAATTTTCCGCTCCTCACCGAAGATGAAGAAGACTAGTTATGGACCATGGAGTTTGAAGAAATCCACTCAAGTGTAGGTTTTGGGGCTGGCATTTTCTTGACCTCTCCTTAGGTGAATTCTTCCCATTTGCATACAAGCTACAATTTTAAAATACTAATAACACTACAGAGTATGAGGATCTCCTCCTCGAATGGATGCCACTGAGTCTATGGGTATAAAAAGCTCAAGTGTCTTGGAGATGCTAAAGTGATAGTCAAGCAAGTGAGAGACCAATATCAAGTAAAAACCCAAGACTCAAGCACTATAGAAATAGAGTTTGGGACTGCATTGAATATTTCAATGCTTTCTCCATTCAAGCCATTCCCAATGAGTAGAATGAAAAGTCTAATTCATTCACCATCTTAGCCTCATTGGTGACTCAACATCCATCCTTTAATAAGGAAATGGTGACTATTGAGATGGTTTTTATATCAAGTTTTCTAGATAACGTAAACCATTTGCAAGTCTTCAATGATGGCAATCAGCTCCTCATTTCTTGGAGCAAAGGCACAACTTCGTAGTCTCTTCGTGAGGGAAGTGAAAATCCTCATCAGAGTCGAGTAGAGAAGGGGAAAGGGAAGGAATTGAAGGAGTTGATTTAGAAGGAGTAATAAAACTCAAAGGGAACAAGATTCCAAAGGTCTGTCACTGGAGGATTTGTTTGACAAATATGACATGTTCATTAAAGAAAGAACAAAAAGAGTCATCATGATTCATAGCCGATTTGGAGAAAGAAAACATTGACACTTCAAAGCAAACTATGATGGTGAATATTTATAAGTGTTGCTTGCCTAAAGGAAAAAGAAGGTTCATCTCACTCTTAAAAAAATACTCTAATGTCTTGGGCTATTCCAAAGATATTTTTCAGCAAACACCATCAAAGAAGAGGTGTTAAAGATGATAAATGAAAGAATCATCTTCCCTATCCACCACTCCACGTGGGTAGAAAACATCATTTTGCTGTGAAAGAAAAATAGGGAGACATGAATTTGTTTAGACTTTCGCAACCTAAACCGGGCTTCCCTAAAAGACAACTACCCGCTCTTAATCATGGATCATATCTTGCAAGCAGTCACAGCGTATGAAATGCTCTCATTTCTTGATGGATTCTCGGGGTATAGTAAAATTGAAGTGGTAGAAGAGGATAAAACCAACACATCCTTCACAATACCTTGGGGTGATTTTGCATACAATAGACCGCCTTCGGTTGATCAATGTGGGAGAAACCTTTTAAAGGATGATGGACCTAGCATTAAAATACCTCAAGTATTGTATTGTAATATATCTAGATGATCTCACAGCTCTTCTCCAAGAAGCAAGAAGACCATGTAAAACACCTCGAATAAGTACTCATAAGATGTCAACATCATGGAATATCCTCTGAATCCAAAGAAGTACATCTTCGGGGTTGATGAAGGAAAACTCCTTGGGAAAATTGTGAACAAGGAGGGGGAAAAGATAGATCTAGAAAGAATAAAATCCATTCAAGAACTGTCATTTCCAATAAGCAAAAATGGAGTACATTTCTTATTTTCTAAATTCAACTTCCTTTGGTGCTTCATTCTAGACTTCATTTGAGCTGAATAAGAATATCAATGTTGGGCCCTTGAAATATCAACTAAGTCCAAAAAGGGCACATAGGCGCGCGAGGTTGAAAACATCGCAAGATAAGGTGCATAGGGAAGGGTTCAAGTAGGGTTTTGGTAGAACCCAAGATGCGCACCCACGGAGCAAAATCTAGGACTTAGCTGGTTTTGACCTATTAGGTAGGACACGAGAAACACATGACCGAGTGGATAAGGTGCTAGCATGGAAACATGATGCCCACGAAAGGAACATGCCTGCGATAGAAGCTTCTAAAAGGACATCGTGGTAAGGAGAGGTGAGCTCGGGCTTGAGAAGCATGCACCCATGGAGGACCACATTCAGACACTTAGCAACATATTTGAGGCTGCAAAAGGATGAGTTGGCACTTTGGGATGCCTATATATGTGAGCGCCCATAGGAGAAAAGAAAGGATAGTAGAGATAGGTGAATATAGAAAAAATGGATAGAGGGTGGAGCTCTGCAGAAATATTGCAAGGACTTTGTTAGCTTGGGTAAATAAGCGTAGGAAAGGATGTATCAAGGGTTGGGGGTTATAAATTTTCTTTTGAGAGCCTAGCTATATGAATCCAGTTATAATGCATGACTGCAGATGCCTTTCTGTGACATTCTGTATAATGGGCCTAATGAATGTAATGAGGTTACCAATTTATGTGAATATGAACATTAATGGTTCTGATGCATACATCCTTCTTCATAGCTCTTTTTCATTTATGTTTATGAACTAAGTATGAATGCTTGTACAACTTCCTTTCTGTTTTGGTGTAAGTTCTATAATTTGTTAAGCACTTTTCTATCTGGAATGACTGCAAGGATCTAGAAGCCGTTCTGAGCTCTATGGTGCTTGTATGTCTTATTTCCTCTCAAATCTCTTAAAATTGGATCATAGATGATGTTTCCCACTAAACTCACATAAAGGAGAGACTCGGCACCCGCGCATGCCTCGGGTGAGTGCCTAGTGCCCGCTAGGTGATAGGCTAGTGCGCATGGGTTTTCCTTGTTCTTTGATGGGTGTAAAACTGACTACATCTTGGTTTCATTGCGGGACATCTTTTTGAAGTTGTAGTGGGAAATGACATACATCATGATATGTGTAATGAGTAATGATAGAGTGTTTAACTTTGGAAAGTGTTGAATCATGGTTCAAGAGCACAGAGGATGAATTTTCTCAAAGATTCAACACTAGATCTGAGTTTAATGCACGTAGATGGGTAGAAGAGAACCTCTACCATGATTTGTATGAAACTTTTTCTGTTGCTTCCCAATAGAACTATATGAATGGCTCTTGAAATATGCATCTAGATCAAGCTGGTATTATAGATCACACATGTGGACCCAAGAAGAATACCAGAGGTTACAAGATGTAGATTTGACGTGGACTCGTGTTGTGGATCATTGGTGGAAAGGTGTGTTGGCTAGCTACACTCTAGATTATGTTATTTCTATATATTCTTATGCAGAAGCTGCTAAGTTTGTGTTTCGTGGGATCCCAAAGGATCATTACTATGTGGTATCCCTATAACAATGAAGATCTTGATTGTTACCTTAAGTTTAGAGGTATTCCAATGGCCGGCTAAATTGTTCTAAGCACTGGGTGAGGAAGCTAGGGTGGAAGAAGATGAACGATATTAAGATGGAGAAAGAAAGGGAGGAGAGATGGCTCAAGTATAGTGAAGTGCATGAAAGGGAGATTTCTAGACAACACGAGGTTACAAGTGTGATGGATCTATGGAGGCAGATGTTGCGGGAAGGAGTTGAGGTTCACGCAGAGGACGTAGAACCTGAGCAGTCTATGCTACCCCATCTTGGTAAGCGTGTAAGAGAGACCCCTTCAGCTTCTGATGAGAGTTCATCATGTGGAGAGAGAAGATTCATTCACACATATCTAAACCCACCTAGTGACCAAACCATGGCGCTTGGTTTTCCAGATCAAGGAAGGAGTATCATTGACCTAGTTGGTATCAGTGGAAGTGATAGATTTGTACCCAAGAGATACAATTTTTCATTTCCCACTTCTATGGCTACGCATATTCCAAAGATTCTAGAGAAAATTTTAGACAAGGAGCAAGTACACAAGCCTTCGATCTCGCATTTGGGAGTGGCGTGGGGTATACTAGTGGTAGTGGGGCATTATAGAAGACCGTCGGCATGTAGTTCAGGTGGAACCTTGGGGACCCTTGGCACAACCACTATAGGACCTAGTGGACCTGGTGGGTCAGGAGGAACATAACCTAGTGGATCTGGTGGCTCATGAGGCATAGGACCTGGTGGATCTAGTGTTTTCGACGATGGAGGAAACTCTGGAGGGAACCAAGGCTTTGGCTTAGGAGGACAAGGGCCCCAACCACCCCCTCAAGTCTTCTTTGAGATTTATTTACATTTTCTAGATTACAGAGGTATTAAAGATGCTACAGAACATGTTCAAAAGTGTGAATTGCTATGGCGTGCAAAGGGATCACAACCCTGGAGCGGAAGGCTAGTCAGTTTGTAATGACATTGTAAGGGCACACACATAGCTGGTATAGGAAATATGACCCTCATCAAACAATGGTGGATTATACTACTTTAAAGAACACCTTCTTGGTAGAATTCCAAATTCTTGAGTTTGAACAGAAGAGCATCAGCGTCTCCGAAGGAGATCCAACAGGGAATGACAAAAGTGTTGGGAGTATGATGCACGGTTCAAAACCCTCATGTCAAACTTGTCATATGACATTCACCCTTCACAACATGCTCAATAATTTGTTGGGGGTTGATAACTCCATTTAGAAGAGATTTATCTCTTTAAACTTTCACAGAGACCACTCGCATGAGGTGTTAGAAGCTTCTCTGCGCACGCCGAGGCTATTGGAAGTGTTGATACTGGTGTTAGCCCATTCCTGGAGGCTCAAATTACTGCTATGGATAAGAAGCTGGAGAAGTTATCTGTGAACTCAGCCCATGAGACTCACAGTGGTACATGGTGTACATATTGTGAAGTAGAGGGCATGTCAAGGATAGTTGCCCTCGGAGGACGATACATGTCGTAAAAGAGACTACAAAATTTGTCATGGGGACCATGATGCAAGTAGATGTCCCTTGTTACAATGCATAATTTGGAAGAATGTGTCTTGCTACTATAAGATCTACACCTCTACAACCCATGATACTAAGTATTGTAGGCTTATTGACCAGATCCATGAGGCCATTGATCATGGGGTGCACCAGACCAACATTGCCAGTAGTTCTAAAGGTGATGATTGCCATTATGAGGAGCGCACAGATGGAGGCACGTGTGGAAGGGGATTTTACAGAGGATTTTGTGGTCATGGTAATTGTGGAGGAGGAAGAAGTGAGTTCTTGCATGGAACCTATTTTAATTATGGGTCTACAAAGCATTACAAACGAGAGTGCCTAGACCTATTGCAGTGCTCATGGTGCAGGAAGAAACACAAGTATGAGGAGCTCCCTGAGTTGTTTAAGCACATGAATCAGCAAAGACCGGAAAGACAAGGGTGCTGTAATGGTAAGCATTAAAAAGATGGACACATAATGGATTCCATGGGTAACACGTGATGCAGCTTAGAATCTATTATGGTAACAACAAGAACAGAGGCCATGTGCACAAAGGAAATACCAAGATAAAGGAATATGGTTTCAAGAGAAGATGTGGGGCATGGAAAGTACCGGATCCTGCTCATTAGAAAGAGGTATACCAGGAAACCATGGATGTAATTTGAAGTTTACAAGGAGAAATCCAATGCCTAAAAGAGAAGTCCAGGAAAGAGGAGCAAAGGAGGAAGGTCAAGGTGCCAAGAGATGACCTAGATGAGGTCAAGGAAGTATGTAAAATGCTAAGGCAAGAGAATATTATTCCCTTGCTAGGAGCATGGTTGAGAGAGAAGGTACCATGCACCGAGAGAAGAGTGTGAGAGGCAGGTCTTACATGTAAACCTTCCCCTCACAACCTTGACTATGATAGGGAGATCACATTAAATGCAGTTGTGGATGGATGGCTCCTTAGTAATATCCTCATTGACATAGGTGTGGAGGTCAATGTTCTCACATTGGATGCATGGCATTAGATGGGAAGGCTGCATTATAGCCATCTTCGAATGTGCTGTATATGGAAAACAAAATGAAGGCAATGCCCATCGTGTCTTAAAGGATGCAACTATCACCATTCAACACCCTATATTGAACCTTTGGGAGAAGAGGTCCTGGATAGAATATATGTGTGCTTAATTAGGGATCCAAAGATAATCCATCCTACCAATGGAATTATCTAGTTTGAGGATGCTTAGTCGGTAAGTGACACCACTAGTCTAGCATGTGATAATTGGGTACATGGAACCTATGAGTTAATCAGACGACATTTAAGAGGATCGGTGACAAAGGTGACAAAGGCGCACATAGTCCAATGCCTAGGAGGAAAAGAGCTACCTAAGTACTCAAGAGGAGCCTCCTTGAGGTATTTTTGTAGAAGATGGAAGCTCAGTGGAAGGAGGAAAATGAAAGAAGGGGGATGTTAAGTTACATCCTACTAGGAACTGTTGTGTGTTGGTGGGCAACACATCAAGATAATCTCTTGGAATGACACGAAGTGAGAATTTCCTTCTCTTTGTTTCTCTAGAAGCAATGCGCCCACCACCATCAAGGACTACCATGGTAAGGATCCCACCTCTTTCCACATCCAAGCATGTGAGAGAGCCTGGAGGGAAGGTGTGAAAGCTTTACCACCATCCCTTTGGGTACAAAAACTGTATTCTACACTACAGGGTTGTGCACATGCATGGTACATACATTATGAGACATGCCACCAGATAGGGAATTGGCAAGAGCTAGTGGCTAACCTCGTTTAAACATTTGAGTATCAAAGTACCAAGCCATTAGTTGATAAGGCATTGCAGGTTTTCAAGCGCCTTACCATGGGGGATAGTGCCATGGCAGAAGATAGGCTACTAGACTTGCTTGGTGAACCAAGTTTGGAGGCACACTTTGAAGAAGAGGAAATAAAGGAGGTTCAACTTGAGCCATGTGTGAAAAAGGAGAAAGGAAAGCTTGTATATGTAATTGATGGGGAGGAAGTAGAAAGCTTGGATGTTAACCATTCTGTAGGGATGCGCAAGGTAGTGGACAATGTTGATACTCACGCGCGCCTACCATGAACCTTTAAAAACTAAAAAGGTTAACATTGGCTTAGGAGAAGAACCTAAGGAAGCTATCATTGGAGATTACTAGTTGAAGAAGGAAGTCTCTAAGATCATTGATCTTTTGCATGAATTTGAGGATTTATTCCCACATGGGTACCATGAGCTCAAAGGTGTCCACCATTCCTTGGGGAGATGAGGATAAAGTTGAAGGATGGTGCGTGCCCGGTCAAGAAGAGACCCTACCAGATGAATCCCAATTTTCGTGTGAAGGTAAAGGAAGAGATAGAAAAAATGATAGCATCTGGGATCATTGAAGCTATTAAAGAATCATAGTGAATAAGTAAAATGGTAATTAGCATCAAGAAGGATGGGAAAATTAGGATCTGCGTGGATTATAGGGAGATGAATGCAGTTTGTGTCATCGATCCTTTTCTAACCCCCTTCATTGAAGAAATTTTGGAGGGAGTCGCTGGGTGCGAAATCTATTCCTTTATGGATGGATTTTTGGGGTACCACCACGTCCGGATTGCAAAGGAAGACCAGTGAAGAAAAATTTTGCATACATGGTCATGCCCTTTGGGTTGAAGAATGCACCTGCTATTTTCTCACGCATAGTGGTATAGGCGTTCCAAGACTTCATCCATAAATTTCTTTAGGTCTATCTGGATGATTGGATAGTAAATGGGCTAGTAAAAGACCATTGTGATAATTCTAGGTTGATGTTTGATATGTTTCGGTAGTTGATGATATCCCTCAACATTAAGAAGTGTATCTTTGCTACCTCCTTTGGAACATTATTGGGGCATATCATATGTAAGGAGGGCTTGCTAGTAGATCCTACCAAGGTTGCAGTGATTGTGGGATTGGGGGAGCCAACTAGTCAAAGTGCAGTGCGCGGGTTTCTTGGACATGCGAGGCTACTATCGGAAGTTCATCAAGGGGTATGCCAAGATCTCGCACCTTTAGAAGAATTGATTAGACATAAAAGTGCCTTCCATTGGGGAAAGGCACAACATAAGGTGTTTGACACATTGAAGGATAGGCTTGTCACCACGCCTATATTACATTTTCCCTCTTGGGATAAGCCCTTCCATGTTCATGTGGATGCCTTCGACCAACCATTGGGGCAGTGCTTGCAAAGCTGGTGAGGGAATTGTTGATCATCCTTTGTGTTTTGCAAGTAGGAAGTTGACACCAGCAGAGTAGAATTACACTACGACTGAGCGCGAAGCATTGTCAATGATCTATGCACTTCACAAGTTCAGACAATATCTATTGGAAACTCCCTTTGTATTTTACACCGACCGCATGACATTAAATTACTTGGTGAACAAGCCTATTGTATAAGGGCACATATGTCGGTGGATGCTATTATTTCAAGAGTTTGAGTTCATGGTAGTTGTGAAGCTGGAAATAGTAATTGTGGACCTGATCATTTGTCGGGAATTGATTTAGGGAGGACATGCAAAGCATTTAAGAGACTATGCCGAGACGTGCAACCTGTTTCGGTTGTGGTGCGTGCCCTCGATTTGGAGGAAATTGCAGTATTTCTAAAGGAAGGTGTGGCCGGAAGGGATGAAGGCCTTGGAGAAAAATAAGTTAGCTATACATGCATGCCCTACATGTTAATTAATGGAGACTTGTACAAAATGGGTCATGATGAGGTTCTATGCCAATGCGTGCTAGAGCATGAGCATGTTGCTATAATAGAAGAAGCACATGGTGGGATTACAGGAGGAAACTATGCAGAAATGCAATCACAGAAGATTCTACTTGCAGGGCTTTGGTGGGAGACCATTTATCAAGATTGCATAGAGTTTTGCAAGGCCTATGACCATTTCCAGCACCTTGGAAAACCTAGAAAGAGGGATGAAATGACCTTGCGACCAATACCAAGCACGGAACCATTTGAGAAATGGGTTATTGACTTTGTCGGACCAATCTCGCTAGCAGCACAAAGGACTAGTTTATGGTATATCATTACTTGTACTTGATTATTTGATGAGGTGGGAAGAGGCAGCGCCCACTAAGGATTGTACCACAACCAGTAACTACTAGATTTTTATGGGAGAACATAATCAGTAGGTATGGATTCCCATTGAGCTTGACAAGTGATAGAGGTACACACTTTCTCAACGAAACAGTCAAGATTCTCATTATCGAATTCATGGTGGCCCATCACAAGACTACTCCTATCAACCTCAAGCAAATGGAATTGTTGAGGCATTTAACAAAATACTTAGTCACAAATTGACTAAGTTCCGTGATGTTGGTAGGCGGATTGGGATGATAAAGTGTCATCCATTCTTTGGGAAAATAGAACAACCTATAAAATGTTGAATAAGAACACACCATCTTAGTTGGTGTTTGGCGCAAAGGCTATCTTACCAGATTGAGTTTATGTTACCTTCGTTGTGTATAGCGCGTATGGGAGGGTTGGATGATTGACAAGCACTAGAAGAGAGAATTGATTAATTGATGAAGTGGATGAAAGATGATCACTCGTCAAGTGGAGCCAAACAACGAAAAAAGTAAAGAAACAAGCATGACATGATCGCCACATGAGGAACAAGAAATTTGAGGTTGGGCAGATGGTTTTACTTTATGATTCTAAGTTTCTGTGCCACCCTGGGAAGTTAAAGGTCCATTGGTTAGGTCCCTATATAATCTTGTACATTCTTAATTGAGGCACGTGCGATTATAAGCATTGGATGGAACAAACTTTCTTGGACACTTTAATGGGAGTAGAATGAAGCCCTACTATAAATAAGGCTTCTTGGTGTTTGTAAATAAGGTAGTTTTTCCAGATAGTTTAGAATTTCCTTTATGCATTTCCTTTCTTGTGTTTCCCTTTCACGTTGTTGTTTTGTTTTGCACCTTGGGTGCTAGTAACCTTGTTACTTTTTGAGGGTTTTGAATGTGCAGAGGACTCATATCACTTTAGTGTGGGGTGGAGTGATGTGAAGGAAAGCATGGGTAAAGTGCCAAAGAGGTGCATGAAAGAAAAGGTGGAAAAGGATGGTTGGTGTTAAGATAAGGTTACTTTCACATACCATGTATAGAGGAGGAAGAATTGCATAAGCAACACAAGGTAGGTGAGAGAAAAAATCATGACAGAAGAAGTTCCTTCAGCACTGGTTACACGCACACAAGATTCTCTTGTCAAGATGGATTGGTTGCATGTCAGAAGGTTGGAATATTGTCTGCGTAGGGTTGGGCGCGTGAGTTAGGACGTAAAAGTTGAGATTCATTTGAAAAATATGCATTAAACGTTAAAATTATGGTGGTAGGTGAAGTAGCATTTAATGCTTAAAAATAGGAAAAACTATAAATAGAGGTTCATACATTTCATTATTCACTTTGCGAATATGAAGAGAAGAGATTTTGTGAACTAGGGTTTCTAGAGTTGATCTGTGTGAAGAAAAATTGTAAGAATTTGAGTGTGAGTGACCAGTTTGGATTTACAAACCAGAAAGGAAGTGATTCACGGGTGTGGGAAGAGTTGTGGAGAAGCATTATTTGGTGAAAAGAGATTCCAGTTAGGGTTTGGTATCTAGGGCACGGGTTGAAAAAGAGTTTCTTCACTAGTTTGAGATCTAAACTTGGAAAGGGGTAGTAAAAAAATAAAGTGAAAGAAGTTGAAGTGTTAACATAAATAATGGCACCCAAGAAACTAGTTGACACACCTAAGAAGGGAAAGGGCAAAGGCAAGAGCAAGTAACAAGAAATTGTCGTGAGTACAAATGAAGAGTGGTATGCAGAAATGCAGTACCTAGACAGAGTATTGCTTAGGTGAGAATGGGAGTCCCATTTAAGAAATATGTCAATAAATGATTACAATCATTGCTTGAGCATGATCAAGAAGGAAATGGTGCTAGAGTTAGTGCGCTTGATGAATAAAAGGACACTAGAGGGTTTGCCCATCTATAATGATGAGGTAAAAGTAAAGTTGGAGAAGTTAGGATTATTGTAACTCTTTGAGTTTCCCTACTTCAGAAAGCCTGAGTGCCTATATCAATGGTTGATGTCGTGCATGCACAAAGATTACTTTCACTTCGCAAGGCACAAGATGCACATTACCCCTTAGCTTGTTTCACATTTCATAGGCCTCATCTATGAAGGATAAATTTTGGAGGATGACCTATGCGACAAGGAGGCAATTAAGGAAACTGTTGCTGCTTATGCGTACAAAAAGGGGTCAAGGTACTTTGATATCACAGACATCAAGGACCCGTGATGAAGATGGCCATGCACCTTGTGATAAAGTTAAATGGCCAGGAGAGATGGACCCAGGTAAACAAGTCCTGGCTGAATTTTTATAGGAGGATTTTGGAGGGCACCATCTATAACTTGTTTGCATACATCATGGATGAGATTTTCAGCACCATGTAGGAAGGTGATAAAATCCTTTTTGGTAATGTCTTGTTAACCATTGTGTTCTTAGAGATTGGAGTGTCGGATGTAGTGGAAAAATTCATGTGGGAGTACCTTGCTAAAGACCCTTTGCCCGCGAAGATATTTGATAAGTACACTGTGATAATATGACAGTAGCCGTAAGGCACATCTAGAGAAGTGGTACACATGCCTTAGGAAAATGTTCAGGGTAGAATGGAGGATCCCTGAACAACTTCCAACGACCACCAAGGAGAAGCCAAGTTTGCTGTGTACCAACATTTCGCCTTGGCATATTTAAACCGATAGATGAGACATGAAGCCCACAGGTGCAAGCTCCCTTTTCCCTTCAAATCTCAACACTTCCAAGTGGGAGTGAACAGTTCAAAGAATCCAATAAGTTGAAGTTAGACCTTGGTAATCTGGACTGGGACCACAGAGAAATGTGCAAAGGGTTGGTCTACCCCAACAAGCGCATGTACGTGGAGAAGTACGTGTCGCATGAGGTCCAAATGGTGAGACCCATGACTTTTCCCATTACAGGAGGGTCTGCAGTGTGAGTATACCTCTGCATAAGACCCAAATTTGAGAAGGGTGCATATCTAGAGAACGAGGTGTCCATACCTGAGGACCCAACTGGTAGGAAGAGACCCACGCCCAAACAGGAGGAAAAAGAACCAAAGAAGAAAGTACCAAGTGTAGTGGATACACAGTAATAGGTACCCCTGGGACAAGTGCCAAAACAAGTATGTATTCATGCAAGAAAAATTCCATAGTCAAAGAGAAGACTCCGGAGCCAGAGAAGCCATTAGATAAGGAGTCATCAAAAGAAGAAGAGATAAAGTCACCTACACCGGAATCCCCGGTTAGGAAGAAGTAGAAGATGACGAAGGAGTTAGATTCTAAGTACACTGAGAGTTTGAGGGCCTACCAGGGTGGAAGGGATGATGATGAGGAAGATGAGCCTGAGGTAAACCAAGAACAACTTGTGTTCAGTGTACATGACTTAGAGGAGGGATAAGGAGAGAAGAATGAGTACATCTTCACGTGGAGAAAGGGAAGCTAGGAGGAGGAAGGTGCCCGGGACAAGGAAGGGAGTGAAGAGGTAAACAAGGTGGTGGAAAGAGAGGTTGAGAAGATCATTAAGACCTTAGTGGAAGAGAAGTTGGAATGCAATGCTTGCCGGTGATGAATGAGGATAAAAAAGAGAGCACGAAAAAGGACCATGGTAGTAATCTTGGCGGCCCCACTTTAACTGTAAATATTCCTAAGGGCACGCGCACGGAAGGAAAGTGCATGGAGGAGGAGAGACCAAGGATGGGTTATATTGATGACCCCAAAAAGTGTTGCATGCACTGTTCCAAAGCATGGTTCCAATAGAGGAGATCTTGACAATGTCATCTTTTGATAAGGAGGGTGTATACCCGTGGACAAGGAAGATGCTCTCATGGGCATTTGAGTCCCATCTTGATGAGCCAGAATTTGAAGTAAGCCACGAGGAAATAATAACATTACCGGAATCAAAAGGAGACAACCCAGTGGTGAATGCTTAGTAGCTCTCAGATGAACAACTATGCAACATGCTCAACAAGGTCTCCATTGAGGTTGAAGCTAGACTCTTTGGGTGGAATGATAGAGTCAAAGTTCTGGAAGATGAACTAGAGAAGAAAGAGGAAGAGCTAGTTGAGAGGACAAAGGAGCTGAGTCAAGAAAAGCTGATCAAAGACCCGATTATGCAGGCGTGAGTTAAAGGACGAGAAGGCTAGAGTGCACGAAGTATACAAAAAGGTGGATTCCATTACAAATGTAATAGTGTTGAAGCATCCAGACCTAGCACCTCCCGCGTAGAAGTATGGATCTACCCTAGAATGCCTAGAGGACTTAACAAGAATCCTCACCATGGAGAGGCAACCGCTAGCCTTGGAATCTGCAGAAGTGGTCGTGCATTTAGAAAAGGAGGATAAATTGAAATTCATGGCACTCATAGCTGAATATAGTAAGGTCCTTGCTGATGTAAATATTACTTCCCGGACTGCTGAGGCCACATATGACAACTACGTGGGACAGAGACAAAGTGGCAAGCATGTTGGTCACCAATGATGAAGCAGAACTTAAAGAGTTCCAAGAGAAGAACAAGGGGAATAGAGTAGAGTGAGAAAATATCCTAGCTGAGGTAGAAAATAAATCAAAAGCTATTGAGGCCTTACGGGGCTCAGTTAAAAACCAGCTAAAGGAACTATACCCGCATATTACACAAAGGATGGATGCGCTGGAGGATATAGGCAAGGAGTTAGAGAAAATTGTTGACACCATGAGCGCACAAGGGGATGGGTTAGGTTTTGATCAGGTGAGCACCTTAGTAGGTGATATTTTCTAGAGAGCACAAAATGAGGTCGATGCTTGGAAAAATTTGGAGGCCAACTTGTAGAAGAACTTTCCTCTCTTATTGCTTTAAGTAGCATCATTCCCCATTCTTCCTTCTTTTCCCATTCTTTTTCCCCTTTATTATTTTTCCAAGATGTTAAGTCTTTGTGTATTCTTTATTCTTTGAGGAAGTTTCCAAGGGTGGAGAACAAGTAAAGTGTGGGGTGATGTTGGGCCCCTGAAATATCAACTAAGTCCAAAAAGGACGCATATGCGTGTGAGGTTGAAAAAAGCGTGGTGCAAGATAAGGCGCATAGGAAGGGTTCAATTAGGGTTTTGGTAGAACTGCAATGCGCACTGTGGAGAAAAATCCAGGACTTAGCCATTTTTGACCTATCGGGAAGGATGTGAGAAAAATGTGACCCGAGTGGATAAGGTGCTAGCACTGCAACGTGATTCCCATGAAAGGAATATGCCCCGTGATAGAATCTTCTAGAAGGACATCATGGCAAGGAGTGGTGACCTTAGGTTTGGAGGAGCATACGCCCATGGAGGACCACATTTAGACACTTGGTGATAGATTTGAGGCCGTAGAAGGATGAGTTGGCACTTTGGGATGCCTATATATGCGAGCGCCTGCAGGAAAAAGAAAGGATAATAGAGATGGGTGAATATAGAATATAATGGATAGAGGGCGGAGCTTTGCAGAAATACTACAAGGAATCTATTAGCTTGGGTAAATAAGCATAGGAAAGGATGTATCAAGGGTTTGGGGGTTATAAATTTTCTTTTGAGAGCCTAGCTATATGAATCTAGTTATAATGCATGACTGTGGTTTGCCTTTCGTGACATTCTGTAATGGGCCTAATGAATGTAATGAGGTTACTAGTTTATGTGAATATGAACATTAATAGTTCTAATGCATACATCCTTCTTCATAGCTCTTTTTAATTTATGTTTATGAACTAATTATGAATTCTTGTACAACTTCCTTTCTGTTTTGGTGTAAGTTCTATAACTGCATTAAGCACTTTTCTCTGTCTAGAATGACCGCAGGATCTAGAAGTTGTTTTGAGGTATATGGTGCTTTTATGTATTATTTCCTCTCAAATCTCTTAAAATCAGATCATAGATGATGTTTCCCACTAAAATTCCATAAAGGATATACTCAAAGCACCCGCGTGTGGCTTGGGTGAGCGCCTGAGTGCCCGGGGTGATAGGCCAAAGCATGGGGTTTCCTTATTCTTTGATGGGTGTAAAATGACTACAATCACTATCATGATGAAGCGACAAGCTAACTTTAAATGGAACAAGGAAGGAAAAATGGAATTGAAGCAATCAAAGAAGCAATAGAAAAGGACCCCACCTTGGTGCGCCTCAAATTTGAAAAAGAATTCATTTTGTACTGCTATGCTTCAGAGCATACAATATTGGCCATTTTAGTGCAAAAGAATGAAGAAGGCATCAAAGACCCCATTGCATTCATGAGATAGCTTATGAAGAATCTTGAGTTGAAGTATAATCTGCGGAAAAAACATTCTTATGCCATGGTCAAAGCGGTAAAAAAATTTAGGTTCTACATCCTCAACTTGCACATTGTGGTAACGGTGCCGTATTTTCCATCAAGTCAATTTTTACCCAACATGATCTAGGAACTAAAAGAGGAAATTGGGTGGTGAGAATTCAGGAGTATGACTTAGAGATTAGAATTTTGAACCTAATTGGAGGAAATAGACTATGCAAGTTGATAGCAAAGATGAAACATTATCAATGAAGGATGATAAAGGAGAACACTTGTGTTGTGAATGTATAGGCAAGGAATTACCTCAAGTCCTTTTCGTAAGCACAAAAATGAGTGGTATGTGGACATTATCTACTTCATAACCTACCCCGAGTTCCCTCCTAACCTTGATCATAAACAAAAAGAACCCTCAAGTTGGAGTCAACCAAGTATGTTATATGGAATCACTAGCTCTACAAAAGAGGATTTGATGGGTGCTTTCAAAATGCATATCCAAAGAGAAATAAGAGAAATTTTTAAAGGCATACCATGATCAAGTATGTGGAGGAAATTTTCAGAAATGGTGAAATCTCACAAAATCCTCTGCAGTAGGTATTACTAGCTACCTTGTCTGCATGGATTCCCAAGAATGGGTCTCCAAGTGTGAAGCATGTCAACGGTTTTTTGGGAGACCACAAATCAATGTGCTTTCCCTTAGGCTTGTGGTGATCAAGGAACATTTCCAAAAATGGGGTATAGATTTCATTAGATTTCTAAATACCCACTCAAGAGTGGGCCATACCTATGTACTCACAACAATCGACTATTTTACAAAGTGGGTAGAGGCCATCCTAACCAAGTAAGCCAATACCAAAATAATGTGCAACTTCATGAAAGAGAACATCATTGTTTGTTTCGGTATCCCACAAAAGATCATGGTCAATAATGCCACATATTTTTATTCCATGGAGTTGACTGAGTATTTATATGGCTATGGAATCTCTTTTTCACATGCATGGGAATATTACATGTAAGGGAATGGTTAGGAGGAATCGAGTAACAAGAACATCATGACCATAGTTTGTAAGCGATAGATGAAAATCAAAGGAATTGGCACAAATATCTCTATGACACATTATGGGTGGGAAAAATAACCATAAAGAAAGCAATTGGTATGTCTCCATTCTAATTTCTCTATGGGATCAAGGTAGATATTCCAATCACTATGGATATGCCATCACTTAAATTGCTCCAAGCTGTGGAAGATGGGTAGTATCATGATGTTTGTTGATAAAAGAATTTTGTTTCTTGAAAAGCTTGAGGAAGATAGTTTCAAGGTGGTAGGGTTAGAAAGGAAACTAAATAACTGTAAATCCTAATCTAAGGTGATGCACCAAGATTTACCATAAAGCACAGAGATACATACCCAAACCACAACAAAATAAGTTAAATATCATTGAGCACAATTAACCTATTTTCAAGAAGATTTAGTATTATCTAAGGCTAGAGAGAACTAAAACATAACCATGCAAATGGGAAGATGAATGTAAAAGAAACTAAGGGCGCATAACATGGTAGAATCAAACATTTATATGAGAGTTAAACAAAAGCATACAAAAGGAAATAATATTTAGAGTATTATGAATCCTTTGTGCACAAAACAATAACACTTTAATTATAGAGAAAACAATACATAAGGCTGATAACGACATATATTATAGTGCTTCTTTACAATAGAGCCTTGTTAAGGTTGATAAACACAAACTAATGAAACTAAAAATCCTTTGGATATTTCGAACAAATTATCCTATATTCCCCCTTTTAATGGTTTAAGTATTTTCTTATATAGACCCTATGGCTCATTCTCCAATGTGTATGTCATCATGATCTCCACCGTCTGCATTTAGTTCTTCATCTTCCTGATCTTTGACCCATGTGGTAGATCTCAACTGCTTACTTCAGGACTTGGGATTGCATTCAATCCACCGAATGCGAGTCCTTTCACTTCTTTGGTAGGCTCTGTGGATGATGATAGCTTCCTTGAGTGACACATGGAGGCCATGCACTAATTTGGGGTTGCCTTCAATTTTATCCCTTTGGAGTTACGCATGGGAAACATATGGGGCTTTGTGGGCTCATCTCCTTTTATTTTTACTTTTCAACTCATTCGGGATATGTTGTTGTGCCTTTTCCATGTGGAGGTCAATGGTTTGAAGATCTTGGATCTTTGTACTTCTTTCAATCATGCACCAAAGAGACATGTGGATACCCTTGGCATTTGCTCTATACTTAACTGTAATTTGCTCTCCAAAGGAACAAATAACGCCAAAACAAAAGGGTATGTACGAAAAAAACAAGAGATCTTTGTAGATGTAGAAATTATTCTACAGTACCCTTTGGCTTCGATGAGAGCATGTCGAAGAAGAGTAGTTGAGAGCCACGAGCATGCATCCGATCCCATGTAGCGACCCTTGGTGATCTAGTTCCTAAGAAGCAAACGATTAAAAATTAGGAAAGTGTTGGTGGTAGAGTAGCAGTAGGTAGTTTCCATTTTTGTTAAATATAGGAGTTCCGAGATGGCTACACAGTCTTTCTTTTTTTTGTGGTGGCATCTTGTCAGTGCATCCTCGGACGGAGCGTGGGCACACAAAACATTAGTATCACATATGGAAGTAACACAACTTCACAAACTATTGGGGTTTAGTTTAGTTCAACGGTTGGTACACAAGGAAACACATCCACCGGTCCAATACCTCCGCCATGGGAGGAGGATTAGGAGGATTTGAGGTTCAGGATCTAGCGGATTTGGTGGTTCTAGAGGTGGAGGGAACACATGAGGAAATACAGGATCTGGATCTGGTGGGCATGGTCTCGCACCAACCCCAACATGTGTATTATGAGATGTCCCTTCATCTCCTAGAGTATAGAGGTATTGAATATGCCATGGAGCACATTCATATGTGTGAAATACTATGGCATGCCAAGGGGATTATATCTCTATAGTGAAAAACAAATTAGTTTGCAACTACGTTGCAGGGTGTGAGCATATTTGGTACATGAAGTTTGATCCAAATCGAGAATTGTGTGGATTACACCGCACTACATGATAATTTCTTAACAAAGTTTCACATCCTTGAATTTGAGTAAGAAGAGCATCAACACATTGAAAGATATAAAATAGGGCATGGAAAAAGTGTGAGGGAATATGATGCCCATTTTAAGACTTTGTTATCTAAGTTTTCCAATGGCATTCATCCTAGTCAAGCATGCTCACTACTTTGTTGGAGGCTTAATAACACCATTCGAAGGGTGCTTTCACACAAGACTTTTACAGATCCGTGTGAAGTGCTTGAGGTAGATCTACACGCTGAGGCCATTGGTAGTGTGGACACTAGTGTAAGTCCCTTTCTGGAGGTGCATATTGCTTCCATGGCTAAGTAATTAGAGAAGTTGTCATTACTAATTTGACATATAAGACACGTAGTGGACTATCGTATATAGACTGTGAAGTGGAGGGCCAAACCAAAGACAATTTCCCTTGTAGATCGGTGCACACCATTATGATGGACTATGAAATTTTTCATCTGGATCATGATTCTAACAAGTGCCCTTTGCTGTAGCGCGCTATTAGGAAGAACATGTCCTATTATTGTAAGATTTGAAAATCACATACTCATGACATGGAAAACTATAGGTTGATTGATCAAATTCATGAAGCAATTGACATGGGTGTGAGGTAGACTGATGTTGCAAGAAATTCTAAGGAGCAAAGTGATAATTGTAGTTAGAAACAAAATAATAATGAAGGGCACTTTGATGGAGGTGGTAAAATTCGTGGATATCATGGAGGCTTTAGAGGTCGTGGTCACGGTGGAGGAAGGGGTGACTTTCCCCATGGTACATGTTATAATTTTGGGTCTCCCCACCACTATAGGCTGAATTCCCCAACCCAACCTTCTCATGGTGTGGAAAGAATCATAAGTATGAAGAGTTCCCAAAGTTGTATGAACATATGTGTAAGAAACACAAACAAGATAAGGGCACGGGAATGATAAAAGTGTAGCGTGTAACAAGAGATAAGTGAATGCCTACCTTGGCACTTGATCTTGATATATTACGTGTTTTGGTAACTACTCAATCTAAGGTTGCGCTTGCCCATGATTTTCCTAAATAGAAGCCTTTAATTTCAAAACAAGAAGTACTCCATGCAAAATATCTAGACCCTATGCATTAGAAGGAAGTATACTAGGATTCCATGGAGGTTATCCAAAATCTACAAGGTGAGATACAATTTTTAAAAGAGAAGTCATAGAAGATAGATTAGGTGAATGCACTGCACCGCACCAGCAGACATATGTGGATGAAATTAAGGAATTTTGTAAGGTGTTGTGCCAAGAGAACATCATTCCCCTGTTAGGTGAATAGTTAAGAGAAAATTACCATGTGTGGAGACTAAGCATGGAAGACAAATCTTGAATTCCAACTTTCCTCCTCATAGCGTTGATTATGATAAAGAAATCATGTTGAATGTAGTTGTTGATGGTTGGATTTTGAGTAACATCTTGGTGATACATGCACATAGATCAATGTGCTCACTTTAGCTACATGAAAATAGATGGGGAGACCACAATTACAACCATATTTTAATGTGTTGTTTATGATAAACATGACTAAGGTCACACTGTTGGATTTTTGAAGGATGCCACCATTACAATTCATGGTGCCAAGTTCACTAGTGATTTTGAGGTCTTAGCACTTTTACAAGCGGACAATTTTCCAAGATTACTTAGGAACCCCGGTGCTATGAAAACAACGTTGATTTGTGCTTCAATAAGGTATGCATTAGTTTTGAGAACAAAAAGAGTGTGTGATCATTACCTTAATAGATGGAAAGATTGTGCCTATATATAGAGCCTTTGTGTGAAGAGGATATTAACAAGATTTATGTACGTATGATCAGGGATCCCGAGGTCCTTGAGCCTTCAAAAGAGGGAGTAATCTAGTGGGATGATTCACAATATATGAGTGATACAACAAGTGTTGCTTGTGATAATTGGGCACATGATACTTATGAGATGGTTGGACAAGAAATGAGAGGAGTTACATGTGTCGACAGGCCACACTCTATTAGGCACTTAGGAAGTAACCGGTACCTAGGTACACTAGCAAAGGAAATCCATAGGTTTTTTTACACGCCATGGAGGCCCAAAGTGGAAAGATCATATAAAAAGAAGGAATATGCTAGTCTACACTTTGTGTGGGATAGTAACGCGTTGGTGGATTACACACATGGACAATCTTGTGGAGTGACATGAAGTGAGAATCACATTCTCTACTTGATTTATCGGGAGCAATGCCCCTACCCAAATTTGTGAAATTCATGGAAAGGATCATGTTTAACACCATGTTCAAAAGTGTGAGAGACTCTAGACAAAGGGGTAGGAAGATTCAGCCCCATTGTTGTGGGTGCATAAGTTCTATTCCACCTTGTGAGGTTGCACACGCATATGTCTGTGTAAAATTGAATAGATCAACGGGGAATTGGATAGAGATGACTATAGGTATGGTTCAAACTTTTGATTACTTTTCTACAAAACCTCCTGTGAATGAGGCCTTATAGATAATGAAGTGCTTCACTATGGGAGATAGTTCAAAATCGGAAGAAGCCCTTCAAGATTTGTTGGAAGAATCGAGACCTCGAGGCACAATTTGAGGTGGAGATAGATGAAGAACAACTTGAGTGCGCCTTATTGGAAAAAGAAAAGGCAAAATGGTTTACATGATTGATGATGAAGAAGTTGAGAATTTAGATGTTGAGCACACCGAGGGCGTACACGTAAAGTCTTGGATAGTGTAGATGAGAAGGCACACACCTACCATGAGCCTATGAAAAAAGGAAAACATTGGAACAAAGGATGAACCTAAATAAGTAATCAATGGACATTATTTGTCGACTTAGAGATTGCTAAGATCATTGATTTGTTGCATGAATTTCAATATTTATTCCCTAGAGGCTATCATGAGCTGAAACAAGTGCATGAATATTTGGGAGAGATGAGGATTAAGTTGAAGGAAGGTGTGCACTTGGTTAGGAAGAGGTCTTATAGGATAAACCCTAAGCTACATGTTAAGGTGAAAGAAGAGATTGACAAGATGTTGAAAGCTAAAATCATTGAGCCCATAAAGGAATCGAATGGGTTAGCCCTATGGTGCTCAATATCTATTTTCATCCTCAAACTTCCCCTCTTTTAAAGTCAAGTTTCAAATTTTTTGACTTTGTACCTTGGAGTATTGGATCGTGTTGAGCCTAGCATTGTTTGTAGTTTTCCCATTCATGGAGAACAATTTAAAAGTTAGGTGTAATGGTGAAGTTTCTTCCCTTCTTTTAATTTTTCCCGTAGAATGGGAATGATAGGCATATCTTCCTTGTTAATTTTACCCCAACATCCATAGGTAGTACATGGACATCTCTGATTGGCTATGTCATGGCCATGTTTCAAGAAACAATGGAAGCCTCCACATGTCCAAATGGTGCAACTCCAGGGGTAGGGCCCAAGGGATAGTCCTCAAATAAGTGCAGGCTTTCTGCATGTCCCAGGTTCAAAATGAAGGCAAAACAAGCTCAAATCAGCTAAGTATGGAAGGTTCAGCGGATGATGCCACATGCCTCATCGATGCAACTTCAAGAGTCAAATCCGGGGACGGTTCTCAAAATTACGCCAGTCCTCCACGTGTCCTAGGTCCAAAAAGAGAAAGATCCGATTGTTAAAATTGACTAAGTATGGGTGGGTTGGTAGAAGTCTCCACGTGCCTTAATGGTGTAATTTCGAAGTGAAATCAAAGGGTCAATCTCCAAATGAGCGCCAGCTTGCCACGTGGTCAAAGTCAATGGAGAGACAAAGTTGGCCATTGAAAAGTAAAAGACCGACGGAAGGAGCCACGCGTCAGCTTGGCGTAATTTCAGGAGGTGTTTCCAAAATGGAAACTCAAATGAGCACCAACTCTCCATGTGTCTAGGGGTCAACATAAGTCAAGCAGGAAATAGGCCCGAATCGGCTAAGTATAAAGGAATCGGCGAGAACTCCCCACATGTCATCCTGGCAAAACTTCAAAGAAAAAAAATGTAAAAGACATTCGCAGCCCACTCCAATCAATTTCTTCCACGTGGGTGGCCCAAATTTAAAGTTGTAAAAGCAAATCGAATGGCCCATGTTTTAACTGGTGAAATAATGTAATGGTTGTATATTTAAAAACCTAGTTTTTCCACCATTAACGTTTCTTTATGAATCAAGAATTTGAAAGGGCGCGAATGATTGGAATAAGTTGTAACTATTTCTTGCTTGCTCAAGGAAGTTGTAACCGTCTCTTGCGAGCTATTTCAGGGCTTTCAAATCCATTGTAAGGGGTTGGGAATTTTGATATTCTGGAACTGTAATTTCTAATCAGAAGAAATCAATACAAGGGTTTTCCCCTTTTCCTCTGTTTTATCTTTCCTTCTTTCTCTGATATGTGAATCATTTAATCCTTACATGCTTAGAAAATTTGTGTTCTAGTTTATACAATCTCAAGAACTTTGAGTCTATGGATTGTGCCCGTTATAAACATGAATGATTCTACTCTATATCTCATTTGATCAATACATATAAGGGTTTTCTCTGCCATCTCTTTTCCCTGAAAGTATTATCTTCTTCTACCTCCCTCCTCTCTTCAAGTCTTCTATCCTTATGTATTGATAACTTTCCAGGTATAAAACACATTTCAAGATATCAGAAACCACCATTGAATGAAAGATTGTGTATTTGTACATAGGTTTTCCCTGCTTTCAATAAGGGAACCTCTCCCATTAAAGAGGAGGGACTTGCTTGTCCCTTGACTGTGGTTTCATTCCAAGTGTAAATCTGAAACCCAATAGTTTTTGGTGACTCTGTTGGGGATTTTTTCAACAAATTTCCTTTCTAAAAAGAACAACTAATTTGATCATTTCTTTGATCTGGCAACTCTAAGATATACTCGTGGTAGAAGGGCTCTTGGAATTGAAGATCCCCAATTTCAACTCTTGGATCAACAAGGTTTTCAACTTCCTCCAACAAGAAGAAATAGAAGAGCTCGTTCCACAAGCACACCTCTTATTGAAGATAGAGCTTCTAGTAGTAACATTCCTCAAGCACAACTTAGCCCTAATCTTTGTGCCCTAATTCTTGCTGGTGTCTCAATTCCACTTCAAGCAATATTTCCAAGGATGGAAACACCTTGGCCTTGGGGACAAAGAGTTGGGCCTTGGCTCTTCCTCAACCATTGCATGAGTTACCTAGGGGTAATAGGAAGAATTTTCCCAAATTTAGAGGTGATGGAAAAGTACACCTTGATGAACACATTGCAACCTTCATTGTTGCATGTGGGGTCCTTGGAGTTGAACATGAGGATGTCTTTGTTAGGTTGTTTGTGGAAACCTTGCAAGACAATGCTGTAGATTGGTTTTACCATCTTCTTGCTGGGACCATCATCGATTGGACTACTATGAGGACTGAATTTGAGCAAGCATTTCAAACCTGCTAAGGATGTGCATGCTTTGCTAGCTCATATTTCTCAAATCAAGAAGGAGCCACATGAGCCTATGAGAGAATTTGTGGCTAATTTTAGAAAGTTAGTTAATAATATTCCAATAGATACTAGGCCTATTGATCAGATTCAGAAGTGTTTCTTCTTGAATGCTCAATTGTTAGAAGTAAGCTATGCCCTAAGGAGAGAAAATCTTACAACTTTGGATGTTGATCAGAGATTGGCTGTCAGTGTGGAAGATGACTTGATCATGTCTGGAAAGCTAAAAGGGAGTTTTTCAAATCCAAAGTATCTTCTTCTTCCTCTCCTCCTGGAGGTAATGTGGATCAATTGGTGCAAAAGTTAGCTAATGACCTCATTTCCATCAAGAAACAATTGGCTCAACATGCTCCATATCAAGATGTTCCAAGGAAGAAATTTCAGCCTAGGAACCGCTTGCCCTCTTCTCAAACCAGGTTGGCCATTGAAGGTCCACCCCTCAAGGTGCCTGTTAATGCTATTTGTGAGGTTCTTGAGCTTGATGATGAGGAAGAAAATGGGCTTTATGACGAACAAGAAGAGGAAGCGATGAAGAACCTGGAGGAGCATGGTGGTTCTCGAGTTCATTTCCTCACCACTGAAGGTATGGATGATGAAGATGACTATGATGATGTAGTGGTTGAGATGAATAGTGAGTCATATGATTTTATGACCCGGAGTAAACCAAAAAAAGGAAAAATTGGTGCAACCTGAAAAAATATCAAAGGAGTACCCCATCACCATCCCGGTGATTGCAAGAAGAGGAGCTCCTATTCCTACTACTTCCACCCGAAAGGTAAGCTCTGCTAGTCCTTCTTCCTCTACTTTTGCTTTTGAGAATTCTTGTCTAACAAATGATAAAGCTGATAGATCAAAAGCTCCTCCTACTTCTAGTAGTGATTCCCCATCCACATCTAGATATTTTGACATAATAAACCATCTTAAAAATACCAAGATTCAGATTTCTAAGGCAGAGTTCTATCAAACCCATCCTAAAGCCTTTGCCAAAATGGTTAACTTTGTAAATTCTAAATCTAAAACCCCACCCATTCTTCTAAAGGCCTTTTGCCCACTCCTTCTTCTCCACCTCAACCCAGCCTTGTGGCTGTAGTCACTTCACCTAATGAAAATATCAAACCCTTCTATGTGACTCTCCTCATAGCTGGTCACAAGCTTAGCAATTGTGTCATTGATTCTGGTGCATATGATAATGTAATTCCTGCAAAAGTGGCTCATACTTTGGGTCTAACCCTAACCTACACTTATGGCTCTTGCTATTCCATGGAAAGTAGAGAAGTGCCTTTGGTTGGGAGAATCAAGGATGCACAAGTAGCTTTTGTTTCTTTACTAGAGAAGAAGGTCTTGGCTACCATCTTGGTTGCTGATATCCCTCCTTCCTATGGCATGCTTTGCTAAGTAGGAAATTTTGCAAAGATGTTGGAGGTGAGATCCAAATGGATTGGTCACATGCCTTGATCCTGTCAATGGGAAGATGAAGAAGCTGATGTATGAGAAACAAGCAGAGTATATTGTGTAAAAGACAAATGATCCTAAAGAAAAATACTTTGGATGAAGATATTGGGTATTTAGATTTTTTAGTGCTCATTTCTCCTGAGGGTAAGGTTCATCCTTTCTCCTTCAAATTCCAGTTTGAAAATACCAACAATACTGCCGAGTATGAGGCCCTTATTCTTGGGTTGAGAATGGCGAAGGAAATGGGAGTGAAGAATCTTCTTGCTCATGGAGATGTAGAGCTAATTATAAATCAAGTTAGAGACCTTTATTAGGTAAAGAATAGAAGGTTGAAGAAATATAGGAATCTAGTTTGGGATTCCATTGAATTCCTTGGTGCTTTTTCCATTGAAGCCGTGCAAGGGAAATGAACACTAGGGCTGATTATATAGCTATTTCAGGGTCCTTTTTGATTCCTCACCCGATTTCCCTCAATAGAAATTCACCATTGAGCTGATCCATAGACCCAAAGTGTGTCTGAAAATGGAAATAATTTGCAAGTTTTCAATGATGACAAACATTTTCTTTCTTTCTTCGAACTCGGAGGAAACTTTGATCAACTATACGTTGAAGGAGGTGATAATCTACCTAGAGAGTGGGTGTCATCAAATGAAGAGGGTGTCAAAGAAGAGATGGATCAAGATGGATGCATCAAACTAAAAGGCAACAAAATTCCTAAAGGGTCTGATGAGTTTGGATGATCTTTTTGATAAACATGATAGATATATGAAGTCTAAAGTTTCCCAAGGAGCCCAAAATCTATTGAGACTGAGAAAGTGAATATTGGGAGTCTTGATGATCCCGAATGGTCAACATTGGAAAATGCTACAATCAGGAAGAGAAAAAGAAGGTGGTGAATCTGTTGAAGAGGTATGTTGATGTTCTGGCTTACTCTTATGATGATCTTAAGGATTTTTAGCCTAAAGAAATGCAACATTTCATTCCTCTTAAGCCTGGGATCAAACCCTTCAAATAGAAGAAAAGGAAATATAATCCAAAGATAGCTGATACAATTTTCCAAGAAATATAAAAGCTTCTGAAGGATAAGATCATCTTCCCCATCCACCATTCAACGTGGATTGCTAATATAGTGCCTATTAGGAAGAAGAATGGTGAGATCCGGATCTGTGTGGACTTTAGAAATCTAAATCAGGGTTCTTTGAAGGACAACTACCCTCTCCCCATGATGGACCAAGTATTGTAAGTTGTTATAGGCTCAAAGATGTTATCTATGTTAGATGGATTCTCAGGGTACAATCAAGTAGAGCTGAATACTACAGATCAACATAAGACTACCTTTACAACTCCTTGGAGCACTTTTGCATACAAGAGGATTCCATTTGCAAGTGGTTGATAGGATAATAGCTCATATATTGAAATCGAAGGCTTTTTTTGACAAGAAATCCAAACCTAGAGTTTTCCAAGTGGGAGACATAGTGCGCTTTGGGACAAAAGACATGAGCCATGAGGAAGCCATGGTAAGTTTCATTTTCTTTGGCTTAGTTCTTTTAGAATAAAACATTTTTCTAGAGAGAACTCTTTTTATATGGATTACATGGATGGATCCCATCTCCCACTTCCTTATAGTGGGTAGTACCTAAAGTTGTTCAAGTCCTAGGTGGCTAGGAAGTCCTTTTATACATTGCGTTTGGTTTTTGATTTTTGGCTTGTGTCCCTTTCTTGTTCTTTGTTGTGTGGTGTGTTTTTTTGGGTCTTCCCTTTTGGTTTGTTTTTTTCTTTTCCCATCTTGTGGGTGTTTCCTTATATTAGTTTTTCTTCTCCTCGAATCCTTTTCCCAATGTATAAGGAACTGGTCCTCTTTCCCAGAGTTATCTACAGTTCTTGATCTTGCCTTGTGTCTTTGTTCTAAGCCAAGTCATCCCCAGAAAGAGCCAACTGTTGTCGTCCTCAAAATTCCCCTCTTTTGAAGTCAAGTTTCAATTTTTTTGATTCTATACCTTGGAGTATTGGATCGCGTTGAGCCTAGCATTGTTTGTAGTTTTCCCATTCATGGAGAACAATTTGAAAGTTGGGCGTAATGGTGAAGTTTCTTCCTTCTTTTTATTTTTCCTGCAATCGGGAATGATAGGTGTATCTTCCCCATTAATTTTTTCCCTAGCATCCATGGGTAGTATGTGGAAATATCTCGTAACACTCAACTATTATTACTACCTCCGAGCATTCAAGTGTTGATATATGATTTCTTCTGTAAAAGGACGTGTTCCTTTGATTGTGAAGTCATGCTTGATATGGATTGTATCTTCTTTTCTCTTGAAGATCTTTGACTGAGCCAGGATATGCTTGGACTCTTTTATTTCTTTCATTTTTGCACCTGAGTTTAATATGATTTCGGAATGAATTATGGATTTACCCGTCTATATGACTCAGCCTTGGATCAGTGGCATTGATCCAAGGGATGCTTAAGTTTATTCAGGATGAACAAAAATTATAGACCTTACGAAGGTTGCAAGGTCTGAATGTGTTGAATAAGAAATTCCGGAGTCTAACTCAGGCTGATCGTGTTAAATGAATTGGTTCCCGATATCGTAATATCAGGAAGGTCTAGACCTTGAGCCAGGTAATAAATTCTGATATATTTATTGCTAGCTTATTATCATCAAGGCTGGATTGAATCCATTTCGGGAATGTATATCTGATTGGTTCTTATACTGAACGATTCTATTTGTTAGACCTAGACTGGTTCTATTAAGGTTAATAACCTAAACCTAAAATATAACCTATGAGTTGGATTAATGCTAATCTAACCTAGCCCTAAACTATAAGCTAAATGTTCTAAGGTTAGTGACCTAGCGCTAAGGAGGTTAGACTAAGTATCACCTTAAGGTCTAACCTATGTTTCTAACCTAACTAATGATCATGGATGAAAGGGACCTATGAAGGGGTGCGAGCCATGGGTGGTAGTTTCTATGGCATTAAATGAGATGGATAAGTATGAAGGACAAGGGATTTGGTGGAAGTTTCAAACGGCTAGTGAAATCCGACGTGGCAGAGTCGCCAAATCTGGAAATGGTCTTTGGTTTGTTTTTGTCCATCGCCAACTATGGCGGTCGGTGGCAATGGAGATTGAGCGGGAATTTTGGAGTTAATGCAATTAAGGAACTCGATTTCCGAGCACGGATTGCTAGGAAGGCATGCAAAATGGAAAACTAGTTGTTTGTTTGGTTTTCCATGCGCTCCAGTTTTCTCTCTGTTTGATCACTGGTTCTTCGAACCAGTCTACTTGGTGTTGCATGGAAACTATGAGAATAACTAGCTCTTTTCTCTGTCGAGGAAAGTTTATAAGGCATGGAAATAACAAATTATTGTTGTTGAATCTAACGTGGAAAAAGAGGAGAAGGCTCGAGCTCTTTCAGAGGTCTTCTTCGGATTTTTAAGCGACATTACTAGGCATGTTAGGCCCTAACTTTTAAAAATCTTGCTTTCCTTCAAATGATTTCATTAGAACAACTCTGTTCAGATGATTTTTGGTCCAGTTGGTTTTTATGGTAGCATTGTATGAATTAGTTTGTCTGTATCTTCATGCTGGTTCGATTATTCAGTTGAACCCTTGCTGGGTGTACATTTTGTTTCGTTCGGTTGAATTATCTTGCTTGTGTTTTGCATTTCGGTTAGATTTCGTAGAAATGCTTGCAAGGATAATGTACGAATTCGACTCTGTTGGAGTCCATGAAAAGTTTTCTTGGTTGATATCGACTTCTGTAGAAGCCTTGCTGTTTACACTTGTTGAAACTGATACTGTTGGAATTCTTGAAATGATAGTATGTTTTGGCTTCTGTAGAAGTTTAGTCGTGAATGCTATATGTTTTTGGATATTGTTGGAATCCTTGAATAGATAGTATTTTTAACTTCTGTAGAAGTTTAATCGAGAATACTATATGGGTTCGATTCCTTTTTGAGTCCTTGAAAGGTAACATACGTTTCTACTTCTGTAGGAGTTCAGTCGTGAATTCTGTATGTTATTGATATAGTTGGAATTCTTGAATTTAATATGTATCTTGTATCTTTCTACTTCAGTAGAAGTTTATTTGTGAATACTACATGGGTTCGACTCCTTTTGAATCCTTGAATCGTATATTATGTTTTTCTCTTCTGTATAAAGCTCAGTTGTGAATACTATGGTTATTGACTCAGTTGGAGTCCTGGATATGTAACCAGTGTTTCGACTTCTGTATAAGCTTGGTTGTGAATACTTATTGATATTGGCTCTGTTGGAGTCCTTAATATGTATCTTGTATTTAGACTTCTGTAGAAGTTTAGTTGTGAAGACTGTTGGTGTTGAATTAGTTGGAAACCTTGAATGTTTTCATATGAATTCGACTACTGATCTAGTCCACGCTGTGTTTACTTTTTAAACTCGACTCTGTATGAGTCCTTGCTGTATTCGTATTATCTTGGCTTGGATGAAACTTTGTTGAAAATAATGATATGATGATGACTTTTATGAAGATCTTGTTGAGGTTATTATTTCTTGAAAATGACTTCTAATTTACACCCATGTTGTATAATCGTAGGGATTTGCTTAGTTGAATGAAGCTATGCATATTGTGTTTCGACTCTGCGTGAATGTCACTGTATTTCATATGGAAACGTTAATTGTTTTAATGTGATCTTGTTTCAAGTTTGACTGAAACAAAGAGCTCTTGGCTGTGCCATGACAGGCGATGGCGTTGGATATTTTTCATGTTTGTTGAATAATATGGAAAGTTTTATTGAGCCTATTGGAGTTGGATTATTTATTAATGCTTGTTGCGTGAACTCTTGAATTGTTTAGTAGCTACAGGTGACCTTTATATTTGGAATTAGATGGAACTGTAGCTCTTCTTGTAATTTCGACTGTTTAGTCGCATGCGTAAATGTATTTGCATTAATCGGTACAGTTCAGAATGTTATTGACTTAGGATTCTGATGGACTCTGTTTCTTTCTTCTTGACTGTAATTTATATGTTGATGTATATGGTAAATGGAATAGGAAAAATCCTCTCTCTCCTAGACAGGAAAACTTGTGTGCTTTCTTCTTGCATCCTTTTTGCGATCTCTATGGTAGGGGCATAACAAGAATAAACTGAGTTATTGTATGGAGAGACTGGTATAAAATGAGTGCTGCTGTATAAATAGGTATACTTGTCAATACCATTGAAATGTGTTAGGATGATAAAAGAATTAAGACTGTGGGATTGTTGAATGTTTTAACTGCCATGAGAAATTGTAGAAACAATCTTGTAGGAATTTTGCTGTCTTAAGAATGGTTGTATTCATATGTTCTTAGTCTCTAACATATAGGATGGATAGCCTGATTTAAGTTTGCAATGTGAAGAAATGATTTCATTTAAACAGGTTGTTTGATGAAAACAATTGGTGGATTGCATTTGTTTTAAGAATTAGTGCTTATCATGCTCAGTTCACCGAACTGACCCGTGTTGACAATTTTTGCAGATGATTGCCGTAAGTGGTAAAGGCACGCAGATCTGATATGATGTTCAGATTGTTTAATTTGGTTTTATGATGAATTACAACTTGATTCTCTAAATGTACTACTTGAAGAAAGATGTTATTTTGCTGTTGAGTATTGTATCAAATATGTTGAATGCATAAAATGTATTTGATTAGCTTTGAAATGAATAAACTGAGGTATTTGTTACTTATGTGTTTGCATTCGTATCTTGATGGTTTGATCTTCTTCGGTTCGAATGATTTTAAGACCATTGTTATTATTGTACAACTTGGAGACGTTTGTGATTATCTAAGTAAGCGTTGCAAGGTTATGTGACTGAATACTTATGATTGTTTAGTAGTTCTATTATGATCTATTTAAAGCTAATTGTAATTTAGATCACTGATTTTTGAGAAGCTAAGGTTAAAATAAACCCTTTCAGGAAGCTGAACGGAAGAGTAATCATTACTCTCTAACCTTGATCTAAGTCAAGACAACGTACTGAATGTTTTTAAAATCACTATATCTTAACACTAATAAGTAAGATATATTTCAGTTTTAAAGATCTGGAATAAACCCAAAAAGGGATAAGTTTGCAATCTTATGAGAAGACTTGGGGTTACTACCCAATTTCGTAGATTAGGATTATTGTGAAACAATGATCTCCTTGTTGAGACCTCAATCTTATTAAACTTCTCTTTGTGGAATGGGTCTTAATACGAAAGGCAATTTTAAGATGAGGAACCCAGGGGTTGGGAAAAGACTACCCTAAAAAGGAGTGTCTTGGAGTATAATTTAAACTCCACGTAAGTAACACCTTAAAGTTAAGTAGATCTTATCGAGGCGGATTTGAAGGTTGATGGCACAAGTCGATTGCAGGGTTGTACCTTCGAGAAGATTAGGATCTTCTCGAAGATACAACAATGCAGGTGACTTATGGCGACACCCTTTGCATTGATCGTTAAGATTTACTCCTTAAACTCGAACAAGTTTTACTCCGGGACTGGTTACCGACATGGTCATGTTATGAGGCTACCCCTGGAGACTCGGGGTACCTTGACACACAGGGTTAACTAGGGTTGACCCAGTATGTCAGAGTATCCCTAGTTCTCGAGAGCATCCTTATAACGTTGCCATATTATTAATCCATTTCTGAGTGAATAACTTGGGGCAGGAGAGACTGACAGAAGTCAGTATAAGACATTCTACATAACAAAGGAATGGGGTGAAGGACGTATTCCAGATTGACGAGTATGCCGTCAAGGAATACGAGACATAAGCATTATGTTTCAAATATTTGGCCAAAGTATCGCAAGCTGCTGATTACATTGTCCTATGTCACCTAGTCTAAGGGACGAGATGTCGATGAATAATGGTAACAATTATTCAGATAGGTTCCTTGGACAGAGCATTCTGAATCCTAGATTAGGGAAGAGAACCACAAGAGTGATGTGTTAAAATAAAAATGCCAACTCTTGATACTCATGAATAGATCGGTAGATTACCGAGTCATGGAATGAATAGATCGGAGGTACTCCGAGTCATTACAGTTGCATATGGTTATCTGTTATAAGAATGGTTGTTTTGATTTGTGAGTTCTAAATTATGTATTTAGAACCAGGAAGCATTTATCAAAAAAAAAAAAATTACTTATTCTAATGTATAAAAATGAGGATGTTACATCTTGGTATCAGAGCTGAAGGTTGCAGCTCTTGGACCTATTGTGTCCATAATATGATAAAAACCTGAATTTTCTTGTAACAGAGAATAGTTAGAACAAGGGGGAACGTTGCGAATAATGCTCCACCTGAAGGAGGGGCAGCAACAACCCAAAATCTTGATGAGATCCTTGCTGCCCTGTTGGACACAAGAGATCATTTAGCTGTACTTGAACAACAAGTAATGGGAAATGAGGAGGAAGATGAAGTTGGTAATAACAATCAGCAACCTCCTGAGGACAACCCCGATATGGGTGTTGATATTAATGCTGGAAATGCACCTGTCTAACCAGAAAACAAAAAGGCCAGGTTGGCAGTAAAACTCACTAATGATATAAAAATGATAAGCCCACCTAAATATGATGGCACCACATTAGGTGATGGAGCTGAGAACTGGCTCAGAAATGGAGAAGTACTTTGCAATAAGAAACTTCTCAAAGGAAACCAAAGCTATTTGGGGAACCTATCAGCTTCCCACGAAGCATCTTCGTGGTGGGATAGCCGTAAGCTTTGAGCTAAATATTGATGAGACCAATATTACTTGGGATCAATTTAAGGGCTATTTTAGGCAACGTTGGCTGCCACAACTTTTCTATGATCAGAAAATGACAGAATTCCAGAACTTAGCTCAAGGGAAGCTAACGGTAACTGAATACTGGGAGCGGTTTACAAAACTCCTCAAGTATGTACCGCAGTATCAAACTGACGAGAAGTTCAGAATAAGGAAATTCATCATGGGATTGAATCCCGTGATAGGGGGAGAGGTCAATGTTCACAGTCCAACCACTATGGAAGGAGTTGTTGAAAAGGCCATAAGACAAGAACAAAAATTAAAGGCTATTTCTGCTCATAAAGAGGAAGTGCGGAAGAAGATTGCAAACCCTTCTTCAACTTCACTTGCACCCAAAAAGGGACCATGGAAAAAGTTTGGAAACAGAAGTAAGTTTCCAGGGGATAATAGTAAGAAAGCAGTAGCGAATAAGCCTACTGAAATGTAAGGGATAATTTTGCCAAAAATTATAACAATGGGCAGAAGCCCTATGGAGGACAACGTGATAATTACAAGGCTGGAGGCAATTTTGAGCCTAAAAAGGGACCTGTAGGAGGTCACACAATTGTGGCAAAGACCACTACGTAAATCAAAGGTGCCCTTTGAAGAAGGATGATCGTATTCAAGAAAGATAAGATACATGCCGCAAAGAGCGCATGCTGCAAGCAAAAGCAGGTGACACCTATAGAAGTTCGGGTAAGTTATTTGGCATACCCATCACTATTATTTTTGATACAGAGCTACCAATGTTTTATTTCTAGTAAACTTTCTTCTAAAATTAAGAGAAAAGCTAGAAAAATGGATAAATCTTAGACCAGCATAAAGATGGTAATAACTCTATTCATACAGTGAGTATGTGTCTTTTTGGGGTAGTCCTTGACTTACCTAACTTTTCCACGGAAGTTGACCTCTATGTTACACCTTTGGGATCTTACGACATTGTCATTGGTGTCAATTGGTTAGCTGAACATAAAGCAAAAGTAGACTGTTATGAAAAGAATATAAAATGTTTAGATGATCGGCTGGAAACAGCAGAGATTCAAGGGGTGAAACGGGAAATTTCAGTTAGAAAATTGTCAGCTATGCAGCTTAAAAAGGCTAAAAACAAAGGATGCACCCTTTATGCAGTAAAGATATCTGAATTTTCAGAAGAAGATGGTGATTCCATGAAACGATTTCCTCTGCTACAAAGTTTCAAAGATGTTTTTCCGGAGGAATTACCAGGTTTACCACCCAAGAGGGAATTTGACTTCACCATCGAAATCAAACTAGGAACGAAACCTATTTCCAAAGCACCTTATCGATGACTACTATAGAGTTAGTCGAGCTTAAGGCACAATTGCAAGAACTTTTGTCTAAAGGTTTGATTAGACCAAGTGTTTTGCACCTTGGGAGCACCAAGAATATTTGTGAAAAGAAGGATGGAACACTTAGGTCATGTATTGATTATCGATGTTGAACAAAGCAAAATCAAGAACAGATACCCACTTCCAAGGATTGACGATCTATTTGATCAGATGCGTGGGGTAGCGGTTTATTCTAAGATAGATCTTCGATCTAGTTATCATCAGTTAATGATTAGAGAAGAAGATATTCATAAAACAACTTTCCGAACAAGGTACAAACATTATGAATTCACGGTTCTACCCTTTGGATTAACTAATACACCCGCAACTTTTATGAACTTAATGAATAATATATTTCAAGAATATTTGGACAAGTTTTTACTTGTATTCTTGGACGATATTCTCATTTATTCTAAAAGTGTTGAGGAGCACGATGAGCATTTGAAGATAGTTTTAGGAATTTTGAGAAAAAGAAAGTTGTATGGTAAGTTATCCAAATGTTCTTTCTTTGATTCATAAGTTCACTATTTGGGTCATGTCATTAGCAAGGAAGGAATTGCTGTGGATCCTTCAAAAATAGTGGCAATAACTAAGTGGCCTACACCAAAGAATGTGCACGAAGTAAGAAGCTTCATGGGTCTTGCTGGTTACTATAGAAAATTTGTTAAGGATTTTTCTAAAGTGGCTGCACCGATAACTTCATTGCAGAAGAAGGATAAGAAATTTATTTGGAATGATAAGTGCGAAACGGATTTCAAAAGTCTGAAAATCCAGTTGACTTCCGCACCTATATTAGCTGTACCAGACCCTAATGGGAGCTTTACTGTTGTAATGGATGCTTCTGGGAAGGCCTTGGAGGTGTTTTGTTACAAAATGATCAAGTCATAGCATATGAAAGTAGAAAACTTAAGTTACATGAGCTGAATTATGCTCCTCATGATTTGGAGCTTGCTGCCATTGTTCATGCGCTTCAAGTCTGGAGACACTATTTACTTGGGAAACCTTTTGAGTTGAAAACTGATCACTTAGGACTGAAATATATTTTCACTCAGCCTAATCTAAATGCCAGACAGAGAAGGTGGTTAGAGTTTTTATCCCAATATGATTTTGATATTAGCTACATCAAAGGGAAAGAGAATAGAGTAGCAGATGCTCTAAGTCGTAGGAGGCACATTTCTGCTCTTATAACATTAAGAACTCAGTTTAAGGATGAGGTAAAAAGTGCCTCAGAATTTGATATATACTTTCAGCAAGTAAAAGCAGTGCTTGCTGCAGAACCTAATGATGAAAGGTATAAGGGCTTTCATTTTGATAATGAAGGAATCTTACGTTATGAAAACAGGGTATACGTACCTATGCTGAATGATTTGAGAAAGAAGTTGTTAGTTGAATTTCATAATTCACCTTTCTCTGGACACCCGGGTATCACAAAAATGCTTGCTGATCTGAAACAACAATACTTTTGGAAAGGTATGAAAAAGGATGTCATTGATTTTGTGACTCATTGTCTGGAATGTCAGCGGGTTAAGGCAGAACACATGCACCCTACTGGACTATTATATCCTCATAGCATACCGTAGTACAAATGGCAAGTAATAAGCATGGACTTTGTACAAGGGTTACCTATGTCCAGGAATAAACATGATGTTATCCTGGTAGTTGTAGATAAACTAACTAAGGTAGCTCATTTCATCGCTGGAAATCTAAAGGATGATTCACCAGTGTTGGCCAAAAGATTCGTACACGAAATTTTCAGGTTACATGGTGTACCGTAATTGATTATATCCGACAGGATCCTAGAATGACGTCAATTTTGGCAAACACTTAATACACTCTTGAACGAAACTAAACTTCAGTTCTGCATATCATCCGGAAACGGATGGACAAACTGAGAGAGTAAATCAAGTGTTGGAAGACATGTTGCGAATGTATTGCATGGATCAACAGTATAAATGGGAAGAGTATCTTCCATTAGTTGAATTCGCATACAACAACACTTATCACTCATCTCTTAAAATGGCACCATTTGAAGCACTTTATGGAAGGAAGTGCAGAACCCCTGTTAGCTAAGATAGTGTTGAGGATAGAGTGGTAATTGGACCAGAGATCCTCACTAAAATGGAACAGCAAGTTAAGCTGATTCGTGAACGATTAAAGGAAGCAGCAGATAGGCAGAAGAGCTATGCTGACCTTAAGCGGGTTGATCGAAGGTTTGAGCTTGGTGAGAAGGTTTTTCTTCATGTTAAACCCAGAAAGAGTTCTATAACTTTTGGCAAGGCTGCCAAGTTGTCACCTCGTTTCGTGGGACCTTTCAAATTGTTGAAATAATCAATCCTAGTAGCTTATCGATTAGCATTACCACCTACTTTGTCTCGCATGCATGATGTTTTCCATATTTCTTTGCTTAAGAAATATGTTTAAGATTTGTCACATGTCTTAAATTGGAATTCCTTGCAGGTCCAAGACCCATGAATAATCGTGGTTAAACCCACACGAGTGCTGGAAACTCACCAATTGCATTTGAGAAATCGTGAAATACAGCAATGTAAGGTCCAGTGGGACCAGTTTAACGAAGAAAGTGCAACTTGGGAAAATCTGGAAGAAATGAAAATTGCTTTTCCTTTTCTTTTTCAACCCATTGACAAAACAATTTTTTATGAACTTATCTTTTCATGTTGATATGAAAGCCGATTGAGGCAAACATTATTCAAATTTGAATAAAATGTATCGTGACATTAATTTCTCGAACTATTCAAGTTGAAATAGTCACATTATTTTGTGAACTAATAAATTGGTTGACTTGAAGGTAAATCAAATATGTAATCATCGGATGATGAATCTTTTAGGAGGGAAGCATGTAACACTCTGAACTATTGTTACTTCCTCCTGAGCATTCAAGTGTTGATATATGATTTCTTCTGTAAAAAGGACGTGTTCCTTTGATTGTGAAGTCATGCTTGATATGGATTGTATCTTCTTTGCTCTTGAAGATCTTTGACTGAGCCAGGATATGCTTGGACTCTTTTATTTCTTTCATTTTTGCACCTGAGTTTAATCTGATTTCGGAATGAATTGTGGATTTACCCGTCTATATGACTCAGCCTTGGATCAGTGGCATTGATCCAAGAGATGTTTTAAGTTTATTCGGGATGAACAAAAATTATAGACCTTACGAAGGTTGCAAGGTCTGAATGTGTTGAATAAGCAATTCCGGAGTCTAACTCAGGCTGATCGTGTTAAATGAATTGGTTCCCGATATCGTAATATCAGGAAGGTCTAGACCTTGAGCCAGGTAATAAATTCTGATATATTTATTGCTAGCTTATTATCAAGGCTGGATTGAATCCATTTCGGGAATGTATATCTGTTGGTTCTTATACTGAACGATTCTATTTGTTAGACCTAGACTGGTTCTATTAAGGTTAATAACCTAAACCTAAACTATAACCTATGGGTTGGATTAGTGCTAATCTAACCTAGCCCTAAACTATAAGCTAAATGTTCTAAGGTTAGTGACCTAGCGCTAAGGAGGTTAGACTAAGTATCACCTTAAGGTCTAACCTATGTTTCTAACCTAACTAATGATCATGGATGAAAGGGACCTATGAAGGGGTGCGAGCCATGGGCGGTAGTTTCTATGGCATTAAATGAGATGGATAAGTATGAAGGACAGGGATTTGGTGGAAGTTTCAAACGGCTAGTGAAATCCGACGTGGCAGAGTCACCAAATCTGGAAATGGTCTTTGGTTTGTTTTTGTCCATCGCCAACTATGGCGGTCGGTGGCAATGGAGATTGAGCGGGAATTTTGAGTTAATGCAATTAAGGAACTCGATTTCCGAGCACGGATTGCTCGGGAAGGCATGCAAAATGGAAAACTAGTTGTTTGTTTGGTTTTCCATGCGCTCCGGTTTTCTCTCTGTTTGATCACTGGTTCTTCGAACCAGTCTACTTGGTGTTGCATGGAAACTATGAGAATAACTAGCTCTTTTCTCTATCGAGGAAAGTTTATAAGGCATGGAAATAACAAATTATTGTTGTTGAATCTAACGTGGAAAAAGAGGAGAAGGCTCGAGCTCTTTCAGAGGTCTTCTTCGGATTTTTAAGCGACATTACCAGGCATGTTAGGCCCTAACTTTTAAAAATCTTGCTTTCCTTCAAATGATTTCATTAGAACAACTCTGTTCAGATGATTTTTGGTCCAGTTGGTTTTTATGGTAGCATTGTATGAATTAGTTTGTTGTATCTTCATGCTGGTTCGATTATTCATTGAACCCTTGCTGGGTGTACATTTTGTTTCATTCGGTTGAATTATCTTGCTGTGTTTTGCATTTCGGTTAGATTTCGTAGAAATGCTTGCAAGGGTAATGTAAGAAACAGACTCTGTTGGAGTCCATGAAAAGTTTTCTTGGTTGATATCGACTTCTGTAGAAGCCTTGCTGTTTACACTTGTTGAGACTGATACTGTTGGAATTCTTGAAATGATAGTATGTTTTGGCTTCTGTAGAAGTTTAGTCGTGAATGCTATATGTTTTTGGATATTGTTGGAATCCTTGAATAGATAGTATTTTTAACTTCTGTAGAAGTTTAATCGAGAATACTATATGGGTTCGATTCCTTTTGAGTCCTTGAAAGGTAACATACGTTTCTACTTCTGTAGGAGTTCAGTCATGAATTCTGTATGTTATTGATATAGTTGGAATTCTTGAATTTGATATGTATCTTGTATTTCTACTTCAGTCGAAGTTTTATTGTGAATACTACACGGGTTCGACTCCTTTTGAATCCTTGAATCGTATATTATGTGTTTCTCTTCTGTATAAAGCTCAGTTGTGAATACTGTGGTTATTGACTCAGTTGGAGTCCTGGATATGTAACCAGTGTTTCGACTTCTGTATAAGCTTGGTTGTGAATACTTATTGATATTGGCTCTGTTGGAGTCCTTAATATGTATCTTGTATTTAGACTTCTGTAGAAGTTTAGTTGTGAAGACTGTTGGTGTTGAATTAGTTGGAAACCTTGAATGTTTTCGTATGAATTCGACTACTGATCTAGTCCACGCTGTGTTTACTTTTTAAACTCGACTCTGTATGAGTCCTTGCTTGTATTCGTATTATCTCGGCTTGGATGAAACTTTGTTGAAAATAATGAAATGATGATGACTTTTATGAAGATCTTGTTGAGGTTATTATTTCTTGAAAATGACTTCTAATTTACACCCATGTTGTATAATCGTAGGGATTTGCTTAGTTGAATGAAGCTGTGCATATTGTGTTTCGACTCTGCGTGAATGTCACTGTATTTCATATGGAAACGTTAATTGTTTTAATGTGATCTTGTTTCAAGTTTGACTGAAACAAAGAGCTCTTGGTTGTGCCATGACAGGCGATGGCGTTGGATATTTTTCATGTTTGTTGAATAATATGGAAAGTTTTATTGAGCCTATTGGAGTTGGATTATTTATTAATGCTTGTTGCGTGAACTCTTGAATTGTTTAGTAGCTACAGGTGACCTTTATATTTGGAATTAGATGGAACTGTAGCTCTTCTTGTAATTTCGACTGTTTAGTCGCATGCGTAAATGTATTTGCATTAATCGGTGCGATTCGAAATGTTATTGACTTAGGATTCTGATGGACTCGTTTCTTTCTTCTTGACTGTAATTTATATGTTGATGTATATGGTAAATGGAATAGGAAAAATCCTCTCTCTCTAGACAGGAAAACTTGTGTGCTTTCTTCTTGCATCCTTTTTGCGATCTCTATGGTAGGGGCATAACAAGAATAAACTGAGTTATTGTATGGAGAGACTGGTATAAAATGAGTGCTGTTGTATAAATAGGTATACTTGTCAATACCATTGAAATGTGTTAGGATGATAAAAGAATTAAGACTGTGGGATTGTTGAATGTTTTAACTGCCATGAGAAATTGTAGAAACAATCTTGTAGGAATTTTGTTGTCTTAAGAATGGCTGTATTCATATGTTCTTAGTCTCTAACATATAGGATGGATAGCCTGATTTAAGTTTGCAATGTGAAGAAATGATTTCATTTAAACAGGTTGTTTGATGAAAACAATTGGTGGATTGCATTTGTTTTAAGAATTAGTGCTTATCATGCTCAGTTCACCGAACTGACCCGTGTTGACAATTTTTGCAGATGATTGCCGTAAGTGGTAAAGGCACGCAGATCTGATATGATGTTCAGATTGTTTAATTTGGTTTTATGATGAATTACAGCTTGATTCTCTAAATGTACTACTTGAAGAAAGATGTTCTTTTGTCTTTGTTGAGTATTGTATCAAATATGTTGAATGCATAAAATGTATTTGATTAGCTTTGAAATGAATAAACTGAGGTATTTGTTACTTATGTGTTTGCATTCGTATCTTGATGGTTTGATCTTCTTCGGTTCGAATGATTTTAAGACCATTGTTATTATTGTACAACTTGGAGACGTTTGTGATTATCTAAGTAAGCGTTGCAAGGTTATGTGACTGAATACTTATGATTGTTTAGTAGTTCTATTATGATCTATTTAAAGCTAATTGTAATTTAGATCACTGATTTTTGAGAAGCTAAGGTTAAAATAAACCCTTTCAGGAAGCTGAACGGGAAGAGTAATCTGTTACTCTCTAACCTTGATCTAAGTCAAGACAACGTACTGAATGTTTTTAAAATCACTATATCTTAACACTAATAAGTAAGATATATTTCAGTTTTAAAGATCTGGAATAAACCCAAAAAGGGATAAGTTTGCAATCTTATGAGAAGACTTGGGGTTACTACCCAATTTCGTAGATTAGGATTATTGTGAAACAATGATCTCCTTGTTGAGACCTCAATCTTATTAAACTTCTCTTTGTGGAATGGGTCTTAATACGAAAGGCAATTTTAAGATGAGGAACCCAGGGGTTGGGAAAAGACTACCCTAAAAAGGAGTGTCTTGAGTATAATTTAAACTCCATGTAAGTAACACCTTAAAGTTAAGTAGATCTTTCGAGGCGGATTTGAAGGTTGATGGCACAAGTCGATTGCATAGGTTGTACCTTCAGAGAAGATTAGGATCTTCTCGAAGATACAACAATGCAGGTGACTTATGGCGACACCCTTTGCATTGATCATTAAGATTTACTCCTTAAACTCGAACAAGTTTTACTCGGGACTAGTTACTGACATGGTCATGTTATGAGGCTGCCCCTGGAGACTCGGGGTACCTTGACACACATAGGTTAACTAGGGTTGACCCAATATGTCAGAGTATCCCTAGTTCTCAAGAGCATCCTTATAACGTTGCCATATTATTAATCCATTTCTGAGTGAATAACTTGGGGCAGGAGAGACTGACATAAGTCAGTATAAGAAATTCTACATAACAAAGGAATGGGGTGAAGGACGTATTCCAGATTGACGAGTATGCCGTCAAGGAATACGAGACATAAGCATTATGTTTCAAATCTTTGGCCAAAGTATCACAAGCTGCTGATTGCATTGTCCTATGTCACCTAGTCTAAGGGACGAGATGCCGATGAATAATGGTAACAATTATTTAGATAGGTTCCTTGGACAGAGCATTCTGAATCCCAGATTAGGGAAGAGAACCACAAGAGTGATGTGTTAAAATAAAAATGCCAACTCTTGATACTCATGAATAGATCGGTAGATTACCGAGTCATGGAATGAATAGATCGGAGGTAATCCAATTCATTACAGCTGCATATGGTTATCTGTTATAAGAATGGTTGTTTTGATTTGTGAGTTCTAAATTATGTATTTAGAACTAGGAAGCATTTATCAAAAAAAAATTACTTGTTCTAATGTATAAAAATGAGGATGTTACAATATCTTGGATCTTTGTATATGGCCATGTTTCAAGTGAAAGCGGAAGCCTCCATATGTCTAAACAACACAACTCCAGGGGCAGGGCCCAAGAGATAATCCTTAAATAAGTGTAGGATTTCCGCATGTCCCAGGTTTAAAATGAAGGCAAAACAAGCTCAAATCATATAAGTATGGAAGGTTCAGTGGATAGTTCCACGTGCCTCATCGACACAAATTCAAGAGTCAAATCTAGGAATGGTTCTCTAACTTGCGCCAGTCCTCCACGTGTTCCGAGATCCAAAAAGAGAAAGAGGTGATCGTTAAAATTGAATAAGTATGGGACGGTTGGCGGAAGTCTCCACATGCCTTAACGACGCAATTTTGGAAGTGAAATCAAAGGGTCAATCTCCAAATGAGTGCCAACTCACCACGTGGTCAAAGTCAATGGAGAGATATTGTTGGTCATTGAAAAGTCCAAGATCGGTGGAAGGAGCCACGCATCATCTCGGCACAATTTTAGGAGGCGTTTCTAAAATGGAAACTCAAATGAGCGATAGCTCTCCACGATTCTAGGGGTCAACATAAGTCAAGTAGAAAATAGGCCCGAATCGACTAAGTATAAAGGAGCTGGTAGAGCTCCCCACGTGTCAGCCTAGCGCAACTTCAAAGGCTAAAAATGCAAAATCCATTTGTAGGCCACTCTAATCAATTTCTTCCACGTGGGTGGCCCAAATTTAAAGTTGTAAAATAAAATCGAATGCACATATTTTAACTGGTGAAATAATGTAATGACCGTATATTTAAAAACCTGATTTTCTGCCATTAACATTTTTTTGTGAATCAAGAATTCGAAAGGGTGAAAATGATTGGAATAAGTTGTAACTATTTCTTGCTTGCTCAAGGAAGTTGTAACCATCTCTTGCAAGCTATTTAAGGATTTCAAAGCCATTGTAAGGGGTTGGGAATTTTGATATTATAGAACTAAAATTTCTAATCGGAAGAAACTAATGCAAGGGTTTTCCCCTTTTTCCTCTTTTTTCATTTTCCTTCTTGATATATGACTTGTGACTCATTTAATCCTTGCATGCTTAGAAACTTTGTGTTCTAGTTTATACAATCTCAAGAACTTTGAGTCTGCGGATTGTGCTCGTTATAAACGTGAATGGTTCTACTCTATATCTCATTTGATCAATACATATAAGGGTTTTCTTTTCCATCTATTTTCCCTAAAAGTATTGTCTTCTTCTGCCTCTCTCCTCTCTTCAAGTCTTCTATCCTCATGTATTGATAACTTTCTAGGCATAAAACACATTTCAAGATATCGGAAAACCACCATTGAATGAAAGATTGTGTATTTGTACATAGGTTTTTCCCCTTCTTTCAATAAGGGAACCTCTCCCATTAAAGAGGAGGGAATTGCTTGTCCCCTGACTGTGGTTTCATTCCAAGAGAAATATGAAACCCAACAATATCAATAAATATGGAAGAATAAGAATTTGTGTACATTTATAAGGAGTTGAATGTTTCATGTGTAATTGATGGTTTACATGATTAATGATGAAGAAGTTGAGAATTTAGATGCTTTGAGCATAAAGAGGGTACACAAAAAATCTAGGATACTACAAATGAGAAGGTGCATGCCTACCATGAGCCTATAAAAACAAAGAAGGTAAACATTAGAACAGAGGTTTGAACCTAAATAGGTAATCACCGGACATTATTGGTTTGATTCATAGGTTGTTAAGATCATTGAGTTGTTGCATGAATTTCAAATTTTTTTCTCTAGAGGCTATCATGAGCTGAAAGGAGTGCAAAAATATTTAGGCAAGATGAGGGTTAAGTTGAAGGAAGGTGCACGCCTGGTTAGGAAGAGGCCTTATAGGATGAATCCTAACTTGCACATTAAGGTGAAAGAAGAGATTCACAATATGTTAAACTCCGGAATCATTAAGCCCATAGAGGAATCATAATGGGTTATCCCTATGGTGATTAATATCAATAAAGATGGAATAATAAGAATTTGTTTAGATTACAGGGGAATTGAATGTTGCATGTGTAATTGAACCATTTCCTACACCTTTTACAAAGGAAATCTTGGAGGGCATAACAGGGCATGAGATATACTCTTGTCTTGATGGGTTCTCTGGATATCATCAAGTAAGGATTGCAAAAGAAGATCAAGAGAAGACAAATTTTACCACGAATGTGGGAGCTTTACATACACAATGATGCCTTTTGGGTTGAAGAATGTGCTGCAGTGTTTTCATGAATTGTGGTGCAAACATTCTAGAATTTCATTCATTAGTTTTTGCAAGTTTACTTGGATGATCGAGATAGTCTATGGGTTGGTTAAAGATCATTGTGATAATTTAAGGCTTATGTTTGAGTGTTGTAGACAGCTTAATCATATCATTAAATATAAAGAATTGTGTTTTACGACACCCTTTGAAACCGTCTTGGGACATATCATTTGTAAAGAAGGATTGTTGGTAGATCCTGCTAAGATTGTTGTTATCTTGGGCTTAGAGGAGCCTACTAACAAGAGTGAAGTACATGGATTCCTTGGAAACATGGGCTACTACAGAAGTTCATTAAGGGGTGTGCCAACATTGGCACACCTTTGGAGGAGTTATTAAAGAACACGGGTAAGTTTCATTGGGGTGAGGTGCAACAACACACATTTGAGACAATAAAGGAAAGGCTCACTACCACGCCTATTTTTTGATTGCCTTCATGGTCCAATCCTTTCCATGTGCATGTGGATGCTTCTAGCATGGCCATTAGAGAAGTGTTAGCTCATCCTAGAGAAGGTATTGTTGATCACCCCATTTGTTTTGCAAGTAGGAAGTTGACACCAAATTAATGTAGACTATTCAAATATAGAGAACGAGGCTTTGTCTATGATCTACATTGTATAAGTTTCGACATTACTTGCTAACAACACCTTTTATCTTTTATACAAATCACATGGCATTGAACTATCTAGTCAATAAACCCATTTTGCAAGGGTTCATATGCATATGGATTCTCTTGTTCTAGGAATTTGACTTTATAGTGGTTGTGAAACTAGGGTAAAGTAACTTTGGATCCGATCACTTATCTAGGTTTAACTCGGTGAGGACATGTAGAGCATTGAGGACACAATGTCAGATGCACAATTATTTAGATTAAACCACACACCCTCTGATTTGGAATATATTGCAATATTTTTGCATACTGGTGTGGTGCCTGAAGGCATGAAGGCCTTAGAGAAGAAACAACTTTCTATATGTGCCATGCCCTATATGCTAATTAGTGGTGATCTTTACAATTTAGGCCATTATGAGGTTTTGTGCCGGTGTGTAATTGAACATGAGTGCATTGCCATTATGGAAGAGGCTCATGGTGGAATTGCACAGTGGTTATTATGCAGGAATGTGACTATGTGCATGATTTTATTAACAAGCCTTTGGTGGGAAATAATTTACAATGATTGTATAGAGTATTACAAGGCATATGACCACTATCGTGCCTTGAAAAACACGGGCATAGAGGTTATATGCCTTTGAGACCAATTTCTAGTGCACCCATTTGAGAAGTGGTTAATTGAATTTGTGAGACCTCTTTCTCCACCCGAGCACATGGTTAGATCACACTACATAATTACTTATACAAACTATCTTACAAGGTGGGTGGAAGCAACACCTATAAAGGATCGCACAACAACTACAACTGCAAGGTTCTTATGGGATAATATCATTAGTATATATGAATGTCCATTGAGTTTGATGAGTGGTAGCGGCACACACTTTTTGAATGAAACTATCAGGAGATTATTAGTAGAGTTTATGGTGGTGCATCACAAGACAACCCCCTATCATCCATAGGACAATGTGACTAATGAAGCTTTCAACAATATACTTAAGCATACTTTGAAAAATATTTGTGATGTTGGAAGGAAGGATTGGGATGATAAAGTATGTGTTGTACTATGGGCATACAAGACAACTTAAAAATATTGAACGAGGCCACACCCTTTCAATTGGTGTTTGGTGAGGAGGTTGTTTTACCCATAGAATTCATGTTACCTTCCCTGCATATTGAGCACACAGGAGGATTGGATTATGTGAAAACCGTTGAAGAGTACATAGAAAAACTGATGTAGTAGGATGAAATGCGCACTATAACACATTAGATTCAAAAGATATAAGGCTAGGTATAAGTCTTGACATGATCGACATATTAAGAATAAGAAGATTGAAGTTAGCGAGATAGTTCTTCCGTATGATTCAAAGTTTCTGTGCCATCTTGGAAAGTTCCAAGTGTATTGGTTGTGACCATATCTTTTACTTACATACTTGATTCCAACACTTGCCAATTACAGGTCACTAGTTTGGGCACTATTGCCAAGTTTCTTTAACGAGATTAGGTTGAAGTGCTACTATAAATAAGTCTTCCGGTGTTTGTAATAAGGAAATATTGTCATTAGATTAAGTTTACTTTAATGAATTTATTTTATATGTGTTTCCTTTCAATGTCGTTATGCTTTGTCAATTTAGTTCGGTGTTTTATGTAATAAGCACGCTTCGCACCAGAAAACAAAAGCACACAAAGGAATTTTATATACCGTAGTAGCGCATGTAGCAGCATGGTGATAATGGTTGTTGAAGAATAAGGTGTCATGTGGAAGATGGTGACAGAAGGATGATGCCAAGGAAGAAATCCATGTACATGGATGAATGTGTAGAGCAACATGAGGTAGGAAGTGGCAGGGAGAACTACTTGGAATATGACCCAAAGGTGGTTGATGTAATTCGGCAAAGGGTGCACGTGTAGTTTTACATGTCGAAGGTTACCGGGTTACGCGTGTTAGATGCACGGAGGAGACACGTGTGGTAAGGTAGGAAAAGATGAATTTATTGTGGTAGTATGGTGGTTGGTGGCATTGTAATAAATGTGATAAAAATTAAGGAACTATGAATATGGGTTTGTGATAATTCATTTTTACCTTGTGAACTTTTTAAAAGAGCTATGGAAAACTAGGGCATCCTTATGAGAAAATATAGAAGAATCATGTGCAAAGTGGATTTGAGAACAATATTGGAATGGAAAATATGGGTGAGTGCAAAGTAAGGTCATGAAGAAATATTTTCAGTTTGGACACTATGGTGTGAAGAAAGCAAGGTTCTCTGGTTAGGGTTTGAGAAACCAGGGAACAATTTACGAGATTGAAGAAAGAGATTTAGGGTTGAGGGTTTGAGCACTAAAGAGTAGAAGGAAAGGTAAAAATTGATAGTTATCTCGACCAAGAAAATGGCACTATGCGGGTAGCAACCGTTTCACCCAAAAAGAAGAACAAAGGAAAAGATAAACCAGTACGACTACAAATTTCAATGAGGAGTGATATTCAAAGATGCAATACCTAGATGGGGTGTTGATGGGGATGGAATGGGTTTATTATATGCGCAAAGTGGTTATAAGTTATTACAACCATAAAACTGATTTAAAAAAGAAAGATATGCATTTAGAATTGGTTCAAACTACCGGGAGAGAATAGAAGATGAAAAATTAGTGTATGGAAGACAATATTTAGCCCGGTCTTATACTACTATTTAGAAGGTTCTCAAGTGTACAAAGTACTAATTAATTCCACCTTTTGGCCAAAATATAATTATCTTTTATTTCATCTTTCCCGTGTATTTCCCAATACTTATCAGCCCATTTCATGACCTTTTTGACATTCTAGCCTAAAATCGGGTGCCCTAACTCAGTATTAGGGCGCCCAAGGTGCCTTGGTCCCGGTTCGGGATCCCCGGTCTATGCACAACCTCTTCCGCTTATTTTTGGGTCACTTCTAGTTGTTGGTCATCCTTATCTTCTTCTCAGTTGGCCTTGTCAGGATTAATTATGAAATTAAGCTTGAGAGCCCTATAAATATAAAGTTATAAGACCATAATGAGGGTCCTAGGTCATTGCATCTTATCACTATTATCATTCTATCTATATTTTCATCCATTACATCACTTGCATCCACATAGTTCCATGCATTCAAGCTAGGATATTTACATTAAACACACTACACAGGGGGAGGGATTCCATTCTATTCCATGCACATGTGCTACTTACATTTCTATAGCTACTATTTCTCGCTACTTCACAAAGTGTGACTGGAATGAGAGAACCTAGGGCATGACATGCACACACACACACACCAGAACTACATCTGGGTCTGAAATGTAGTGCAACACTCACCGATAATACCACTAGTTTGGTGGCTGAGGTCAGTCTGACCCATTCATATGCATATTTCATTTTTCTAGGGTTTGATACTTATCCTTGCATTGCGGGTCACTCTCTAGTTCATCCGACGAATCCAACGCAATAGACAAGAAGTGTTCAAAGATACTTAATGATCATACTAGATTCAACTTCTAAGGATTACAATGTTTTGAGTGACCAGATTGCAGACTAGTGCGCCCTAGAACACTCCTAGATGCTTATGTCATTTCGATAGGCCGATCTACCCTTCGTAGGGTCTCTGAGGGTTCATCTACACTTCCAGATTTTATTTCCAGATTTGTGACACTGTGCGACAGTCTTTTGTTATCAGCTAAGCCATTTCCTTCCTTTCTCTTACATATTAGGGTTTTATTTCATTTAGAATAATTTATTTACATTTATTTATATTGCTTTAATTCATTTACAATGTTTTTATCCTCCTAACTAGATTAACATTAATACCGAGATATCCCTTTAGACCTCTAAGAACCCTTATTTTTGTTAATCATTTTGTTGAACCCGAACTCTCTTTTTGGCACCTTTTAGGGTTTTGAATCCGCATTTTCCATCATGGGTAAGCGTCATAGAAAGTCCTCTTCTTCTAAGTCTCCAGTTACTTTGCAATTTGATAGTTGTGGCAACGCTTTCACTAACACTCCCACTACTTCTTCTGGTTATAGCCCCTATCCTTCCTTTATTGAACTTCCATATTCTGGGATGGATCCTCATGTTATTGTGAATGTTGTTACCTCTTAATTATGCACTATTAATCTCACTACATTAGCTCAACTTGTCGCCAAAGACCAAGTTGTTCCTCCTCATCATATCATCCTCTCTCCCACCTTGGACATAAATGACTCTAGCCCTACACCTCCTTCTCGCTCCACCTCAACCAACTACTCCTACCATAGTCCATGTTGTTTGCATGGTCAATCTAGTACCTTCTACATCTCGTTGTTACTTTGATACCATCTATTACACCCACCGCATAGTTCTCGGTTACTTTTCCTATTCCTCCATATCCCCTTTTCTATATGACATGCCATTCACAACTACTCTTTGTATGCTTAGTATTGTTTCTTCCCACCACCGTCACTACTACACGGTATTGTGTCATACCGAGAATTCTCACCACCTCTTGATATCATCATGTTATCACCACCATCCTCCTCCTCCTTAGTGTTCCCATCATTAACTTTCACTCTCTTCATAAACAATTCCTATTGGGAGCACATACCGCTTGCCACCTCATGCCCTACCACCGTATGTTCATATGACGGTCTCCGTCGACTAGGTTTTCAGTTTGATGACCTTCATACTCCTTTTTATGATCTGCATTTATATTATGGTTATGTTATTCTCACTACCACTTATGGTTTGTGTGTTTTTCACCTTGTGGTTAATCTCACACTTAATCCTACTACCCATTGAATTACACTAGGCCGGTCTTGGTTAGATTATATTGGTGGCACCCTTGATCCTGATCATATTGATATCACCTTCCCCATGCCATTTGGCACAACTAGTATTTTTAGTAGTTCTTTTTCTTGCTATACACCCAACCTCACTATTTGGTATGCTCAGGATGCCCATTACCCACATTTACGGATGAGCAATATGCCATGGTCATGTACATTTTACGCATTCATGGTTATCTAGATGACCTCCCACATACACTTGCCTATCATGTATCTCGAGTGGTCCAATACAAATTTGAAACTTCTTTTATGATCCCTTTGATGATCTTTCCCTACCATTACCTTCATGTGGTCCATCTCCAACTACACCCTATTCTATATCTAACACCGCATGAGTTGATGAATCTCACCTAGTCATCCTCCATCTCCCACCCACTTCTTGGACATTATACAATTACTACAAACCCAAAGTTAGTCCATGGAGGAAACAATTACGCCTCTTAGTGAAGAGATATCGTTAATGATAATAGTGGTATAGCTTTGATACCAAATGATATAATAGAATTAGATTGCAATGACCAAAGAGGGACTAAGCCTCACAAATATTATTGATCATGAAATTAAATTACATAACAATGTAAGAGTTGTAATATTTATAGATATTAGATAGCCTCATATAGATAGACATGACACCCTATTAGGCACCAACTACGAGATGATAAGACCCATCTCACATGCACATGTAATTACTACTAATACCAATATTGAATGTTATCCAACTTAACAATATTGAATGGCACATTATTAAATAAAAGACAATGCAATAAAATGCAATAAATATGCCTATGCTAAATTATGCTAACATTTCCCCCTTAATTTTGCATAGTTTCCAATGAAGTGGAGAGGAAATCTCTGAACAATGTGAATTTGTCACGTGTAAGTGACTTAGTGAAAACATCTGCCTTCTGTTCAGCTGTAGGATATAACTGGAGCTGTATGTTGTGTTTCAAGACATGCTTGCGTATGAAATGAACCTGTACTTCAATATGCTTGGTTCTCTCATGAAATACTAGATTGCGAACAAGCTTCATAACTCCTTCATTATCAACATATACTGGAGTAGATTTCTATTTTGTTAGACCAATTCCTTCCAGATTCATCATAGCCATATTGCTTCATAAAATACTTCACCTGCAACTTGATACTTTGCTTCTATAAAAGAGTGAGAAACAAAGTTCTATTTCTTGCTTCCCCATGATATTGGTCCAAATCCCATAAAAAAGATGAAGCCTGATGTTGACTTCCTATCATGCATGTTTCCTGCATGATCTGAATCTGAATATCCTGTCAAGAAGAAGTTTTCGTTCTTCTTGTACTCTAGAGCAAGGTTAACTGTACGCTTTAGATATCTCAGTATTCTCTTTGCTGCTTTCCAATGACATATTTTTGGTTCTTACATGAAGCGTGATAAATAGATGACTTCAAAGCTGATATCTGGTCTAGTATATGTCAGGTAAATGAGACTCCCGATCAACTGCCAATAGAGAGTTGCATTCACCGGTGATGATGGATCGGAATGAGATAATTGAAGTCTCGCTTCCATAGGTGTAGCAATAGGAGTGCAGTCCATCATCCTAAAGTTCTTGAGTGTTGTCTTGGTTTATTTCAACTGTGACACAAAGATATGATTCTCTTTTGCCATACTTCCAACCCAAGATAATAGTGCATGAGCCCAAGAACTATCATGTCGAATGATCAATTAAAATCCTTCTTTGTTGCATCGATCATCTTCTGCAGAACTACACCTGTAATGACTAGATCGTCAACATAAACAACCACAATGACAATCTCCCCCCCTTTCTTTTTGAGGTAGAGATTGGGGTCATAAGAATTCCTTTCAAATCCATGACTTATAAGATGCTCATCAATTTTGATGTACCATGCCCAGGGTGCCTGTTTTAGGCCATATAGAGATTTTATGAGTCTGCATACCATCATCTCTTTTCCTAGTATTACATAACCCTCTGGCTGAGTCATATAGACTTCTTCTTGCAAATCTCCATTAAGAAAGGCACTTTTCACATCCATTTGGTGGAATTTCCAACCAAATTGTGTGAAACAGAGCAAAGATCATCCTGATTGTCTTGATCTTGGTTGTGGGAGAAATGTCTCGTCATAATCAATGCCTTCTTGTTGTGCATACCCCTTTGCTACAAGCCTTGCTTTATACTTGTCAATAGTCCCATCTGATTTGTACTTAGTCTTGAATATCCATCTGCATCCAATGGGTTTCTTCCAGTGGAAGGTCGACAAGTTGCCATGTGTTGTTCTTCATCACTGACTGATACTTTGAATCCATGGCATCTTTCCAAGCTTTTGATTGTAGGGATTCCTGAATTGTAGATGGCTCAACTATTTCAACAACTCTACTCATTAGGGCATAATTGACCTCTTCACGAGCTTGACTGCGAGTTCTAGGTCCAGGATTGGATGATGTGCTAGGTGCTTCATCCAAATTTACATCTCTTATTAATTGAGTATACCATTTAGGTAACTTCTTAGCTATTCCATTAGCTTGTGGTGGATCCAAGTTTTCACCATCATCCAATTCATCATTGTCATCTTCAGTGGCAACATCAAATTCTGTCTTCACAAGAGGTGTATTCTGCATGTTTGTTGAGTCATTGAGTGGAGCATCTACTTGTTTCTTCTCAAAGAACTCATCATCCCTACTTATGTATACTTTATTTTCTTTCATATCCCATAATCTGCACTCCATGTGCTTCTTCACCGTATCTAATGAATATCAGTTTGTCAGCTTTCATATACAACTTGTTCCTATTCTTCTAGGGTATGTGCATGCTAGCTTTACACCCAAATACTCTTAGGTGTGTAATTGATGGTTTCCGATTTGACCATGCTTCTTGAGGTGTCACTCCTTCAAGAGCTACTGTGGGCACTCTGTTTAATAAATAGATTATAGTTCTTGTAGCTTTTTCCCAAAATGTCTTTGTTAAACCTGAGTCATCAATCATACATCGCACCATTTCCATGATAGTACGATTTCATCTCTCAACTATACCATTCTGCTGTGGTGTGTGAGTAGGAGGCATTTGTTGATGAATCCCATGAGCTTCTGGTAAGTCTTGAACTCATTTGTTGTGAACTCCCCCTCGATCCGAGTGGAGAGTTTTGATCTTATGACCAACTTCATTCTCAACAAGTGCTTTGAACTTCTAAAATGTCTCAAGGGCTTGACTCTTGTTTCTTAGACAATAGATCCACATATTTCTTGAGTAGTCATCAACATAAAGCATGAAGTATTGACATCCAAAATGACTTGGTTACATGGGCCCGTAAAGATCGGTGTGTACAAAATCAAGCTTTCCCTTAGCTCTATATGTGTTCTTCTGGAAGGGTACTCTGTGTTGCTTTCCAGCTAGGCAATTGTGACACTTGTCAGTGTTGTGCTTGAGTGTAGGCAATCCTTTCACCATGTTTCCCTTTTGAAGTGTTTGGAGATAGCCAAAACTGATGTGACCATATCTACGATGCCATAGTTTTGCAGATTGTGTGTCTTTGGCCACTAGAGCTTGATCATCCTTGTGGACAAAATCAAGTTGGAACATGCATCCCACATTGGAGGCTCTTGCTACAATCTTGGAACCTCTTGACTTATCTCTTATCAAACAAACTTTTTCTCCATTATTACTGTCAAAATCTAACTTCAAGTTATGATCAAGGAGTTGACTAACTGATAGCAAATTCTTGGTCAACCCAGGTACATACAATACATATATGATTTTACAGTCATGCTTTCCAAGAGGTAGTGAAATTTTTCCAATCCCCTTGACACTGTAAGATGAGTCATCACCTAATGACACATGGTTCTTGTTAGGTGAGTCACGTAGTGTGTAGAACCAATCCTTGCATCCAGTCATGTGGCGAGTTACACCCGAGTCAACATACCGGATATTTTTGTGGACTTGGTTTCTTCATAAAATTGAGTAGAATACATATGGTGTCCTTCATCCGAATCATCCTCATGTTCGGAAATGTACCCTTTTGTTTGGGTTTTTTTTTCCAAATACCATTTTTCAGCCCTTGATTGTTGTTTTTGTTGGACTTCCCTTGATTTGAGTTGTTGTTACCTTGTTGGTTGTTGGGTTATTAATTGCTTGATGAACCCTTTTTGTAGGAATTATACCAACAATATTTCATGTCATGTCCCCCTCTATTGCAAATGGGACACTTCTTGGTGTTGTCTCTTTGACTTTGATCCCTTTGTTGACTTTGATTTTGTTGGGACTTCTTGTGATTGGACTGAAATTTTTCCTTTCCTTTATGATTGGAAGATAGTGCTTGCTCATCTTCATGATATTTTTTGTTCATTGCCTCTTCTTTTTGGAGTAGATTGACCAACTTCTCAAAGGTGATTGTGTGTTCACTCATATTGATATTTGTCACAAAGATTCGTAGGAAGGAGGAAGTACTCACAACACAATTGGTACGAGGTCCTTATCACTTATCTCTTTTTCCAATGCCAGTAGAGATGCCCTCAAAGTAGCAACTCATCTCAAAAAGCTTCAACCTTATCATTGTGCTTGAACTTGAGAGTATGCGATTGTGATAGTAGGTTGAGGATGACATTCTTGTTCTTTTCCTCATAGGCTCATGCTCAACTTATCCCATGCATCCTTGGCCGATGTGGCATCTCTAATGTGGGGTTGCACATCGTCCGTTTTTCCAAACAAGATGATCAACTTGGCATTTTGATTAGCCCTATCAAATTGAACTTGTTGTCTTCCATCATCAAGTGATCTTGTTCTTTGTTCCATCTACAATTGTCCCACGGTCTTCAAACTCAAGTAACATCTTGATCTTCGGTTTTCATGCGATAGTTGTCTCCTCTAAGTAGTTGTGAATCGACAAGAAGAAATTTGGTGCTTGTGCACCCATTTTTGCAATCTAAATTTTTGAAACTCTGAATTTCGACAAAGGGTAAGGCTCTTATCACTCCGGTTTATGGTCTCCTCTCAATATACCGTCAGGTGATATACCAAACCTTTCTATATCGTTCCTTCCGATATACCCATCGGTAGATCGTGGAAGAAGATCACCGTTTCAATATACCCATCAATACGAAAGAGGTGTTAATGCACGTGAAAGAATATAGTATGTGGTACGTAGATAGTACGGAGAGAGGGTTTGTCAGCACAAACAGATGGGAGGGCTCAAATGTGTGTATTGTGTCCTTATTACTCCCCGTCAATTTTATAGGGTCGATGCCTGCATAACGTTTAGGTAGCTGTGTTAGGCATTAAGTGTAGTAGTAGTCGCAATGACATCACCTGTAAGCACTTCCCAGAGGTACCATATATACCGAACGCTACTATGAGATCAAAGATCTCGTGTGATAGAACCAAACATAAAATAAAAAATTTGCAATTTTTTTACTCTTTTTTTTGCACTTTATGCACCAATATTAGTACAAAATGCTCCAAAATTACATCAAAATGAAGTTTTTGTGTCCCCCCTCTTTACAAAAAAGGGTCCAGAATCACAAAATACACAATTTAGGCCAAAAATATTTTTTACCCCCAATAGGTGTTTTTCCACTAAATTTAGCGGTGGCTCTAAATGTGTTTGGTGAGCTTCTAAATTTGGAAATCCCCAAAATTTAGTAATTTCTCCAAATTTTTCAAAAAAAATAATTTAATAAAAAATATGTAGAGAATGGGAATTGAACCACGACTGCTTTTTCCTTAAAGATCAAAACAAACAATATAAATATTGTTTTCACCTTTTTCATAAACCGTGATCTAGGTTTTTCTAAAATTTTGACAAAGACATCATACAATATTTTTCTTAAAACCCAAAAATTTCAAGAATCAAAATCTTGTTTTTTGAGATCTTACCAATTTACCACTAGATCTGATTTTTTAAGAAAAAATGATCCGACTTGTACAAAAGTTTCAACACATGTAAAGGCCAAATCAAGATAATGTAAACTCAAAGTTGTGTACCTCCTTCTTATCTTTCCAAAAAAAAAAACAACACATCAATTTGACATTGTATGAAAATGTTACGTTCTTTTTTCTAAGATCTATCTGCTGGAATTTTGTTGACGGGACTGCTTCAACCTTTGCTCCTAAATTCTTCACACCTCCACTTTCGATCTGATTTTTTTTTTTCACTTTTTTTTTAAGATCTACAATTTTTTTCAAGATCTTTCTCCTTTTTTTTAAGATCTTTTTTTTTACAAATCTTTTTTTTTCAAGATTTTTTTTTTTTTTAAAGATTTTTTTTTTAAAGATCTCCAAATTTGAAATATTCTGCCAATATGTTGGATCAATTGGCTATGCCAATGACTAATAAATTTTTTTACCTTCCAAATAAGTGGATAGGTCAAATTTTAGTTGAGAGATGCTTGGAAGGAATGGAGGTTGCGGGATGCTTCAATGGCTCTCCTTTGATGCAAATCTTCTTCTCTAATGGATCCTCTCCAATAGTGCTCCTCTTCAACCTTGCTTGGATAGAACCTACTCTGATACCAAATGATAACAATGGTATAGCTCTGATACCAAATGATAGAATAGAATTAGATTGCAATGACCAAAGAGGGACGAAAGCCTCACAAATATTATTGATCATGAAATTAGATTACATAACAATGCAAGAGTTGTAATATTTATAGATATTAGACAACCCCATATGGATAGACATGACACCCTATCAAACACCAACTACGAGATGAGAAGACCCATCTCACATGCACATGTAATTACTACTAATACCAATATTGAATGTTATCCAACATAACAATATTGAATGCAAGTCACTAGACTAGAGTGCACATGTTACACATTATTAAATAAAAGACAATGCAATGAAATGCAATAAATATGCCTATGCTAAATTATGCTAACAGATTAACTCACATACTCCCACTACTACTATAGACCCCGCACAATCTTCATCCCTTACCTACCCCATTACTACCCCAATAATCGTACCATTAACTTCACCCCTTATTCTTCCTTCCACCGCTACATCACAAGACATTCTTGGCCACGTGCTTTTCATAAACTCATTTATCTACCATCTAATCACCACTATCCGCCACCTCAACCAATCCACTATCGTGATCCATCGTTCATCACTACCACCACATTCGAGGCCATCATACTGACTCTTACCACACATTGATCCATATTATTAGAGAGCTCTAGCAGATTAGGTATCCTTTCATTTGACACACGACCTTCTTCTACGCTACCTTCCTATCACCCAATTTTACCACATCTTCGGGGCAAACTCGCACTTGCCCGCATCTCCCCTCAACAACAACCTTTCCTACATTCTTCACTTCCCACATCCTCACTTTCTAATCCAACTACTTTTACATCCTCTCCTCTTCCCCACACAACTACTATGAAGTTATCTACATTACATCCTACGCCTCTTCCATATTCTTTTCGCAATCACTCCATTCTGTTAGTCCGACACATTGGCATAGGCCTCTTGCTAGGACCACTACCACATCTCGCCACCACTCACCACCTCACTTGTATTCCATGTTGATCATCCTCCTCTTTACGCACAACATATCATCGATCTCCCTCACCTAAATAGTTTAATACACCATGACGTTTGTCTTATATCCACCCCTCGCATGCATATTGTCTCCATTCCCTATACAATGCTTATCTCCTATACCATCATTACTAAAACATCCTTCTATGATTTCTTCCTCTCGTGCACGGGTCGGCGGACATCCATCCCTCGACAGTATTGGGTGATTCCTCTTTCCTAAACAGTTGAGGGGCATATCCATTAAACACTCCCCCTCCCACACTCTTACATAGCTACCTCTCACATCCATACATTTTCATTTCTTCACATATTAACATATTTATCATATATTATCACACCCTTGTTACTCGATGATGCACCCTAGTGCTTCAGTTCACACTGAATGTTGAGGGATTACCATTACACTGAACCCCACACACTGCACTACAAGACCTATACATTTACATTCCATCATCCTACATTATATCTCCATAACATACACTACACTAGTCATCATCGTATATGAGCCTAGTTTTGCATTCCATCCTCTCATTCTACATTTACGCTAGGTCATGTTGTATATGAGTCTAGATTTATCTTTTACCATCACATATTATACCTACACCTATCATCATATCTTCCACACTACATATACATCCTACACACCCACATTGCATTCATACACCTTACCTATCCTACACGCTACACTAGATTACATTACACATGGGTCTAGTTCCACCTATCATCGTTCCATCCACCATTTTTATACATTACTATCATTACATTCATACATCTTACCTATTCTACATCCTACACTAGATTTCATTATACTTGGGTCTATTTTTACCTATCATCATTACACATTATATTTCTTCCTACACATTTATTATATTACCTTCTATACCCACTTTGCACATTATACATTCCAATTTCCTATACCACACATTCACAAACCTTGGTCATTTATACTACATTGTCTTCTATGCACTGTACTCACCACCCTATGACACACTTTAGTTCCTCAGTCCATACTTGACTGCCGAGGGTTTACCAATCAAATGGACCTTACACTCACCATGCAACATTTCCTTCTATGATGTTACTCGCTTAGTGACATACACCTTAGGTTAAATAGTCACCCCATTTTTATCATCTAGTCGTGGTATACGCTTAGGCTATAGGGTCCACGCACATATTTCCATATGACTCCTCACCATCCACCCATTCTATCGTGATATATGCTTAGGGATAAATTATCACTCATACGTTCAACAAGTTGTGGTATATGCTTAGGCTATAGGGTCCACGTGCATCTTTCCATATGACCCACTCCTATTCATTCATTTTATAGTGATATATGCTTAGGGATAAATCATCACTCTTTCATCCAATCAATTGTGGTATATGCTTAGGCTATAGGGTCCACACACACCTCTCTATATGTCACATTTCATCACCATTACATACACATACTCATCACAATGTGCTAAACAAAACTTGCATACTTGACCATTTCTCGAAGAAACACTCTCATTTATAGTTCATTCTTGATTGTTGAGGGGGAAAACAAAATGAACCTCACGGTATACACATTCCATGCACTCGGGGGACACATTGCTCCTATCATTCAATATTGCATTCCATTCCATCCATCGATGACATCTTTGCATTGTCTTGGTAGATTTTAATCTTGCTTACTTGTGTTTTGCATGCTCATTCTAGTACACATGTTAGATTTATTTCTTATATGTCATTATAATACACACATACGTGTTGTAACACCCACAAAAATTTCACACAAAACCCAAAACCAAACAAATGTTATAATAGAAAAATTATGGAATATTTTTTTGTTTAAAGGAAACAAAAGCGACAATAAGGTTAACCTTTGGTTTCAAATGGTCGTCACAAAATTACTTAAATAATATTATTAAATAAAATAATGGATTTAATCTATGGTTAGGTTTAAAATATTTCATTCAATTAATCCTAAATTAATTTAATACGAGGTTTCTAAAGTCATGCAATAATTTAATAATTAAAGTCCAAGTCTAAAATAACCCTTTCATTTACACAAGGCTATTAATTTAATTTTCCAATAAAAAGGGTCTAAACTATTAAGGAAGAGGGTTTAATTAAATTTCCCTAGGTCATGGCCTAATTAACTTTGAAGTTACAAAAGAAAAAAATAAAAAAGAATTACTAAAATTTAATTTACTTTCAAACCACACAAGTGGCCCCATTCAAAACAAGACCCATGTGATCAAATGATCATCTCACCAACCCCCACCTAACATTTGTAGGAGACAATTTGGGCCATTGGATGAATCCAATCTTGACCATTGGATGGGAAAATTCAAACCAACCCTAAAATCTCTAAGGAAGGCTTTTATTCATCCCTTTTCTCATTTCATTCATTTTTGGTTTTGCAGGTTAAGGGAAGATGGAAGAGGAGGAAGCCATGGGAGAGGGGGAGAAAACTTGGGAATGGATATACACATCCCAAATCCATATTATTTTATTTTTCTATTTCTATTCTACCCTATTCAAGGGTTTGTAAATTTCATGATTTATTATAAGTTTGTTTCAATAAAAATACCCATTTGGGTATGTGGCTTTTGCCCAATAAAATCTTGAATTTTCTATTTGTTGATAGTTTATTTCAAAGTATTTGTCCAAATAGATCTACATTTTTCTTTACAAAGAATACTCTCTTCTTTTTTTCATTTGAGTATATATAGTTGTGTATATATCTCCAAAACCATGAATAAGTATATATATAATAATACAAATTTGAAATATATTTTATTAAAAAAGTAAGTAATATATATATATATATATATATATATATATATATATATATAACTAAGTGACAAAAAGGGTCACGAATTTCAAGTTACAATGATAGGCGTGCTTAAGAAAAGAGTTCGGCCGTATTTACTTAAGGCCAAAGATGTAGGGTTTTGTGGGGTTCGGCCCCCACCGTATTTTGTTTTGATATAGTTTGGTGGGTTGGGAGGGGCACCACCCCCACCTCAACCCATATGGGTTGGTGGGGCGGTGTCCCTCCCCCAACCCACTACCCAATACTTAAAAGAAATATCGATCGACCATAACCAAAGTCTACGGCTATACGCCTAGCTACTAGTTAATTAATTCAATTTTATTTTTATTTTTTTATACCAATGTTATTATATATTAATTTATACACACAAACATATGTTTATATTTATTTTGGTTAGGTTGTGAATCCTGTTTTCATGTGTGAAAGTGTTGAAGACTGTACACTAAGAGTACTATACACTTTCCACAATTGTCTCGCCAGGGTTCAGGGGTGCAACTCCGGAGAATTTTTTTGGCCTTGAAACGTGCCCGATATACTTGTTATCCAAATGTGCCCCCTGCTCATTTTGTGGCTAACTCCCTTTCAGTCTTTCCTTCTATTGTGCCTCAGTCATAAATTTTTACTTTTTAGGCACTCAAAACCTTTTGGAAATGACACCATTGGATAGAGCTCTTTCTCAGCTTTCTAGAAAGGTAAAGATTTCCTCCTAACTCCACGTATTTTTCAAGTTATGGCTCGGTGGAGTTTTTGTGGGAAATTTTCCCTTGCAAGGTCCGCAGCCAATCAGAACTCGCCATGTGTCCAGGTCAAAAATATCAAAGCGATCCGATTTTGGCCTATTTTTGCCCTAAAACTTCAAATCGCCATAACTTTCTATCCAGAGCTCATATTTTCACGTTCTTTATATCAATGGAAAGTTGGTGAAATTCTCTACAAGATTCCATGGTCAATTTTGAATTTTGGTTTAGTTCAGAGGGAGAAAATCAAAAAATTCTTCTGGCACGTGCCCATGGGCCAGGCGACGTTTCAACAACCAATTTTAATGCAAAATGGGTCGCATTCTTCTCCAACATGGTCAAAAATGTCAGGGCATGGGTTTGTAAGGACCTCCATGCTATTTTTAATGCATTTTGGTCAATGGGGAATGGCTCCCACGTTTTTTCACATTTTCTCTCTCCTGGGCTCGACCCATGCACTGTAAAAGCCGGATTTGGCTCATTTTTCAAAGGGGGAACACTTTTTTGCACAAAGAAGCTTCTATTTTCACTTTCAACAAGTGATTTTGGAAAGTATCAGACCTTCCAGGGATTGTAACAGGTTTTTCTGCCTCTTTGGTGTTGGAATACAAGGATTTTGATGTTGAAAATCACAATGCGAGCTCTCAATGCTTTCACCCTTTGTATGTGTTGTTTGCTTCATTTCAAACCCTTGTTTACAGCTTATCAACCTGTGCATGATGTTTTATGTTGCAATTTCTGATTTGTGTCAATTTGCATGAGCAAGAAGTGCTCACCACTCCTTTGGTGTATCACCCTTATCAGTTTAGTTTTAATTTTTGCATTTCTTATCCCTGTCTCCTTGCAAATTAAGATAAAATTAGGATCTGAACCTCTGCAGTTGTGCAAATAATAGATCTGATCAGAGGAGTTTGAGGAACTAGCCTCTAATCTGGAGATTCCTCTCTCATTTTACAAGTCCCACACTTGGAGAGAGGTTTCAATGTTGTGCAATCACACTGGATGCCTGAAACATCAACTTAGAAACCTGATTTACATCCAGGGGTGCTGCTGATTTGCAACAACAGTTTTGGCACGCCCGGTGGGACCTTAGAGGTCTTCCACTTCATCTTTTGCAGGTTGGTGTGTTCCTATGAAGATTTCAGCCTTTGGAGGCACTTGCAAACACATCTGCGACTCCATCTGATCAACAACCCATTTCTGAAGTTGCAGACCTGTTTTTCATCCATTTCCATCCATTATTCTTTCCATCTCTTTCATTCTTTTCCATTCCATGAAGTTGTGCAATCATGACTTCATTTCCATCATGGAACTCACATTTACAATAGCAGCAATGTTTCCCACCTCCAACATGTTTTTTAAATCCTCCAAATCAGCATTTTGAACAAATTCAAAATCAGCATACATACCCATATGAGCAGCAATGCCAAAATCAGTTTGGCTATGGAGCTTTCCAAGAGCAAGGGTGTGCATACAATGAAGAAAATCAGATGCAAGATGCTGGTCTGTTGGAGAAAATCCAAAAGATGGAGGTAAACATGGTGCAATCCAGGGCTCAAGCACAAATGAAAGCATTTGGAATCGGTTGTGGAGCACCCTGTCCATGGGTGGGACCTTTCCCAAGGCATTACAACCCTCAAGAGAAGCTTGACTTCATGATTGCAATGCTACCATTGCTTGCAAAGTGGATTGAAGGAATAGAGGTGTATGAGAGGAGTATTCAGCAACCTTGTCAACGGGTAAGCACACCATCTCATGCCTTTTCTTTTCCTCTTTCCCAATCTGTTTTATCTCAGCAGTGTCAAGTTTTAAACTCTCCATCTGCTGTCCCAAGTGTTGAATCCATTTCTCCACCCCCTAGTCTTCCACCTCATCTCAATTCTTCTGTCCTTTTCCCTTCCAAACAGTCATCCTGTCCACAAAGCTAAATGAAACACCCTCTCCTCCAAAGAAACAAGAGGTTTTACCTCCTCCACCACCACAAAAAATTGCAAAAATCAGTCATGAAGGACAGCAAAAAGAGAAGCCAAACAAGGATGAAGAAATTCAAATTTTGAAGAGTTGGGCTCTTAAATTTGGGATGAAGAAGATCCCTTTGCTGATGAAACCTTCAGAAGAGGTTGGAGTTATAGAACAAATGGTGGTCAGGACTGATTTTGTTGCAGCAGAAGAAGAGCAAAAAGGAGTTACAGATCAACAATCAATTTGTTCAGAATATAGTGTCCATGTTGGCACCCTATTTGAAGGAAATGCTGATCCAATTCAAATTGCAAAAATCAGTCATGAGGGACAGCAAGAGGAAGGAGAAGCTGCTCCAAATCCAAAAGAAGAGGAGCACATTCCAGCTATGGGGGAGAAAAGTGCAGATCCAAAGGCTTTGAGCACAAAGCAGGTTATAGAAGAACCTTCAGTTCTTCTCTCTACTTCATCTCTCTCAAGTTCTAGTACTGAAGAAGAGTTTGATCCCTCAAACTCAATGCTGGAGGATGAAAGAAACCATGGTGATCAAGTTGCAGATCAAGAGAACGCCATGGGAGAGGTTGAACATTTGCAGCAGGACAACAATGAGGCAGTTTACCTGTCTGATTTGGAGGACTGTTTTGATGAAGAAGAACCGGTTGAGTTTCCACCATTCTCTCTTTCATCATCCATCTTCCAAACACAAGAGCCTGCTGTCATGGAGGAGAGTATTCATTTGCAGCAGCCTACATCTTATAGAAGCTCTTTGGAACCAAGATTGGAAGATTTTAATCTTTCATGTCCTTCATTGGAGGAAGAGAAAGGGCAGAAGGGTTCTACCATTGCTTCCACACCATCCATTCAAGGTCTACAAGAGAACTCCATTCTTGGAGTTGAAAATCATAATTATGGGCATACTCAATGGATCAGACCTTGCCCAATCAGGTATTTGGCTTCATTGGAGCCAAAGGAGAAGCCACAACCAGTCATGCTTGCTTCTAAGCATGAGGATGAGCTGTAAAGTTCCAAGGATCAGCTGTCATACCTCTCCAATCCAAATGCAGAGCAACTAAAAGAGGTATTGGATTTGTTTTTAGTTGACACCTTGCTAATTTGGGTAGAAGACCAGCTTCTTGTTGATTTTCCACTCATCCAATCAGCCATACTCAACTCCAAATCATTTGCATGGCTGCCAATTTTGAAGAAAGGAAGCTATTTTGCACAACCAAACATTCTGGGGTTCATTTAGCTCACATTTGCTTCCGCTTAGAGTAGAGTAGGTAGGTTTGCTTTCGTTGAAAGAATTGCTTGTGCACACTCTATATGTTCCATTTGGAGCATGTATGATTTCCGCTTTGTACATAGTTTTGGTGCTTCTTAGTTTCGCTCTTTGCATTCGTTTTGATGGCATTTTGTGGGAACAACTCCATGTCCAATGGGATTCAAGCGGTTCAGAGGGAAGTTTTCAAAGTTCAGATCAGTTTTCAGGCTACTACTCATGACTCCATGCCCAATGGATTGCTTCAAGCTATTGATCATTCATCCAGCAGGCAGATGACCCCTCTGAGTCACCAAAATTGTTATCCAAATGTGCCCCTTGCTCATTTTGTGGCTAACTCCCTTTCATTCTTTCCTTCTATTGTGCCTCAGTCATAAATTTTTACTTTTTAGGCACTCAAAACCTTCTGGAAATGACACCATTGGATAGAGCTCTTTCTCAGCTTTCTAGAAAGGTAAAGATTTCCTCCTAACTCCACGTATTTTTCAAGTTATGGCTTGGTAGAGTTTTTGTGGGAAATTTTCCCTTGCAAGGTCTACAGCCAATCAGAACTCGCCACGTGTCCAGGTCAAAAATATCAAAGCGATCCGATTTTGGCCTATTTTTGCCCTAAAACTTCAAATCACCATAACTTTCGATCCAGAGCTCATATTTTCACGTTCTTTATATCAATGGAAATCTGGTGAAATTCTCTACAAGATTCCATGGTCAATTTTGAATTTTGGTTTAGTTTGGAGGGAGAAAATAAAAAAATGCTTCTGGTACGTGCCCATGGACAGAACTGACGTTTCAACAACCAATTTTAATGCAAAATGGGTCGCATTCTTCTCCAACATGGTCAAAAATGTCAGGGCATGGGTTTGTAAGGACCTCCATGCTATTTTTAATGCATTTTGGTCAATGGGGAATGGCTCCCACGTTTTTTCACATTTTCTCTCTCCTGGGCTCGACCCATGCACTGTAAAAGCCAGATTTGGCTCATTTTTCAAAGGGGGAACACTTTTTTGCATAGCAAGCTTCTGTTTTCACTTTCAACAAGTGATTTTGGCAAGTATCAGACCTTCCAGGGATTGTAACAGTTTTTACGCCTCTTTGGTGTTGGAATACAAGGATTTTGATGTTGAAAATCACAATACATGCTCTGTGAATGCTTTCAGTCCTTTGTATGTGTTGTTTGCTTCATTTCAAACCCTTGTTTACAGCTTATCAACCTGTGCATGATGTTTTATGTTGCAATTTCTGATTTTTGTCAATTTGCATGAGCAAGAAGTGCTCACCACTCCTTTGGTGTATCACCCTTATCAGTTTAGTTTTAATTTTTGCATTTCTTATCCCTGTCTCCTTGCAAATTAAGATAAAATTAGGATCTGAACCTCTGCAGTTGTGCAAATAATAGATCTGATTAGAGGAGTTTGAGGAACTAGCCTCTAATATGGAGATTCCTCTCTCATTTTACAAGTCCCACACTTGGAGAGAGGTTTCAATGTTGTGCAATCACACTGGATGCCTGAAACATCAACTTAGAAACCTGATTTACATCCGAGGGTGTTTCTTGATTTGCAACAACAATACCGAGAAAAGTGATTTTCTCATATGGGTGGTATTTTTGACCCATAGATTTATGGGATGGTTTTGGCCCATGGTTTTGATACCCACGCTTTTGTAAAAATGCTTAAGAAGTTGTCTACTTATGTGGTTTGTGCATATGGTAGTATGTATGTAACATTGCGGATTTAGATGTGTCTCAATTCGGGTTTGAATTCAGAGAGTCTGTTGAGCATAGCTCCAAATAGATTTGTGTATTGTATTGAGAGAGCGGTGGCTTGTAATAAAATGAGAGCAAGTGATTCTTGGTGGACGTAGCCCAAGTTGGGTGAACCACATTAAATATTATTTCTATATTGTGTTATTTTATTCTGCACTTTTATTTGAGATATGGAATATTTTCGCATATTATTTTCTATTGTTGCAATTAGTGAGGGATTGTTCTACATATTTTATCCCTTATTTCCTAACAATTTTAAATATTAGCATTTATATTATATAATATATCACATTTATTTATTGTTTTTTTATTAAGGGAAAATAGTTTTGAAGGGACTATACCCCAGTATACAAAAGGGCTCAAAAGCCAGATAGTAAAGGTGAGAGAAACAGCCCAGAGAAGGGAAAAATTGCCAACCAAAGAGGGCTCAACAGCCAAATATGACAATATAAGTGAAAAAAGGATCCAAACGTACAATGATCCAAAAAGAAGCAGGAAAGATAAAAAAGAAACCAAAAGAGAAACAACATATAGAGCTCCACCAAAAACAGCGCGCTTAACCGCCGATAACAAAGACTTCGCGACCAAAAAATAGCATCACAACAACCTGTTACTTGATATCCCTATCAATCTTGGTCTTGATAGCTGCGCAACAACATGAAGAAGGCAATGGCAAGCGGCACGAGAGAAGTATTGCATATCTTCCGAGAAATTGCAATATCCCTTTTCTCTTTAGGGCCCCAAATGTCCTCATTAACCCCACTTAAACTGCAGACACTATGAACATGTTGTTCAATGAAATTATAAATGCTTTTGAGGGCAGACAATATGCAGTCATTGCGGCTTTTAGCATTCCCCAATCTGCCATCTAAGGACTGTAACTTCTTGAAGACTTCAGCAATAACCCCCTCTTCCTCATCACTTTGAAGAATCCCTTTTCCCTTAGCTCTTTCCATATTTTTTATAGTCCCTTTGAGCTCTTGTATCTCCTTTTCTAATCTATCCACCCTATCCATCAATTCCTCCTCCTTGGGCTCCTCCACCGGTTTACTAATATGCAGGAGGTTTTCAGCAAGTTCCAAGTCTTTGTGGCTCCTTAGGACCCGTTGGGAAGCAGGGATTTTGGCTTTCTTTGCTCTTGCTTTTCTTGCTTTGGAAGTAAGTAGCCGCTTCACTCTTTATTTTTAGTAGGGGGAGTGGAAGTGGTGTGAGCGGTGGAGGTATGGAGGAGGGAGGTGGGGTAGGATTCACGGGGGCAGCTGGAACAGTGGTGATGGATCAGGAGGATAAGTCCCTGGTGTAAAGGGATAGCCCTAGAGTGGCTCTGAACTTCCCTAATTGATTTCTCCAACTGAGTTTATCAAATAGTGAGGAAAGCTGATTATGTTATTTCTACGAAAGTGATTTAGAAATATCAGATGCTTTTGAGGTATAGTCACAAATCTTCCTTCAAGAGTTACATACCTAACCACCATCCTGGAAGCTCAGCAAAAGGCTCAGGAATCGACGCCACCTTGATGCCAGCAGTCACGAATTCAAGATTCTCCCCCTCATCCAGAAATTTCTTGGTCTCCACCTCCCTGTCCACCTTCTTATTGAAGAATTTGGTGCCTTCCAGGCTGAGGCCCGTGATCTGGGCGATGAGCTCTTCCATGATTTCCATCTCCATGTTACTATATTTGACAATCCTATTCTTCCATCCCTGGGTGAATCTGATAGAAATGTCTTGGTCGAAGCCTTGAATCCTTTCAATTAAATTAGACAGGCCCCCGATTTGCAGGTAATTCCAAAGCTCCGTATTCTCTTTCCACGCAGGATTGTGGGTCGGTTCAGTTTTGCAAGGTGGACCCCCCATGTTTCCTCTGCTCCTTTTCCTATTCTCAACGGTAAAAAAGCTACCACTATGCAGGATAGGTAGAGCTTTGATTTTGATATTTGAATCTTTCCTTTCCATGAAAGCAGGTTTAATTATTATGCTATACTTGTTATTATTGCCCCGCTCCTTGGCTTTCCTCCTATGCCAAGAAATGATGACAGTCCATCCCACACAGATCACATCAATCATCCATATCTTTTGTGATGTCATCATAATGTACTTGAGGATCCACACATTAACGTCCAAATTACAGCCATTAGTGTTGATTTTCACTGCCATGTAGATCAATGATTATGGATTTATTGATTTGAGTGGGTAGAACATCCCCCCTAAGCCAAGTTTGAAAGGAATTATTAACACTGAAGTTAGCCAAACTGTCAGCGACCCTATTTCCTTCCCGATAGGTGTGGGCAATTTGAACATTTTCAAAGCTCTTGCATATATCAATAGCTTCCCCAATAGAATCCCTGATAGACCAACTGGGGTGTTGCTTTTTATTTAAAAGATTGATGATATTCAGAGAATCACCTTCAATTATAATATTTGGAATATTACAATCTCTGGCAAGTCTTATACCCCAAAGAGCCGCTAGGGCTTGAATAATAATTAGTCTGCCTGCCCATTCTCCCAGAAAAAGTAGCAACAAAATAGCCTCTTTGATCTCTGATGACTCCCCCTCCTCCAGAGTCTCCCGGATTTCCTTTTGAGGCCCCATCAAAATTTAACTTGTGCCAATCAGTGGGAGGTTTAATCCATCGGACTGTGTTTCTATCAATACCATTGTTATTCCTATTGACAGTGTCAATATTCCAATCAGTCAGGATGCATTCTTCATTCTCTGGGTAAAGTCTATTTTTAGGGGGTTTAAATCTAGCAATATTATCTTGCACAATAATGATAATTTCCTTGTAGACTTTGTTCTGATCACATGCTATTGTTTCGAAAATGTTATCATTACGAGCCTTCCAAATTCTCCACATAGTGTGGGGTAGAACAAGTTGCCACAATATTTTCACCATACAATGCTTAAACGGAGAGTCCCATTGCTCCCAAGCCTGAAGACAGGTAAGGGGAAAAATCCATCTCAGATTAAATTTTGCAAAAACGAGCTGCCAAATTTTGGAAGCAATCTCACAATGGAGGAATAAATGCTTTATATCTTCTACCTCTTTCTGACACATGCAACATCTATTTGTCATGATGAATCCCTTCTTGATGAGGTTGTCATTAGTTAGGATCTTGCCATTAATAATTATCCACCAAAATAAGTTCACTCTAGGGGTTAGCTCCGGCATCCACAACTTGTGCCACTTAATTTCACTTTCCATGGATACAAAGAAAGAATTATATCCTGATTTAACAGTGTATTCCCCATCAAAAGAATCTTTCTAGATGAGTTCATCCTTAAGATTTTGATTACTTATATGGATTAGAGAAAGTTGATTACGGAAAGATGAAATATCACTTTGTATACTATCATTCTCCACTTTTAGTGCTTTCCATTTTCTTTTGTTTCCATCCTCTTAATGTACCCCCTGGATTTTGTGCCCATATTTTGTAATTAATCTGTCTTTAATGTGATCATAAGCGAAATCCAGTTAGAATCAGTCCACTTATCACCCGTTTATGTTTTGTCCATCTCCAAGCTTCCAGGCTACACCCGAGAGAGAGAATGTGTGCTGTGCGCGAAGAAGGTTGTTCCAAAAATAGAACCACTCGAAGAAGAGACTGATCATATATGAAGGAAATCTTGTTTTGGTTTGAAAGATATTTGATCTTAACTAACTCTGTCCAAGTCTCATGCTCTTTTATAAGCCTCCATCCTAATTTTGCAATAAGGGCGGACTCATATGTTTGATATCTTTGATGTCTAACCCCCCAAGTCTCTTAGGTTTACAAACTTGCTCCCAAGCCACAAGATGATATCTGAATCTGTCCTCAGTACCGTGCCATAAAAAGTGCTTTTGAATCTTCTCAATACTGTTCATCACTGCTGCAGGCATGCTAAACATTGACATGATGTAAATAGGTAAGTTTTGAAGTGTGCTTTTAACCAAAAGGCACTTACCTGCACTTGAAAGGACAACTCCTTTCCAGCTAGCCAACTTTCTTTGAAATCTCTTAATAAGATCATTCCATACCTCCACAGAAATCTTGCCAGTACTTAAAGGTAAACCTAAGTAAGTAGCTGGTAGAGAATTAATAGTGCATCCTAGAATATTAGCAATCTTTCTTTGCCTTTCCCAAGGGGTATTGAAGAAATAAATAGAGATTTTGTCATTATTTATTGTTAATAAATGAATATTTATGATAAATTTAATAGATATATATATTTTTATAAAATAATACGATAGAATAAATACATTTGTAATTATAAATGTGCATATACCTTTATAGTTTGATTTGTTGAGATAGTCAAATTAAATCATTTATAGTATTGTAAACAAAGTAAGACAATAAACACAATTTCTAACTACTCATAGGAATATGATAATAGGGCCACTAATAGGATTGTATTAAACTTTTATTTTCTCCCACACACACATACTTTCAAAGAGGAAAAATAAACTATTATCTTTTTTTAATGACTATTCAAATAACAACCATTTCACAAGTAAGTTTAATCCAACAAGATACTCATTCCTCCCAAAATAAAGCATATTACATTTTAGAATAATGAAACAACTTAAAAATAAAGGGAGAGACACATTCTCATTTTAACTTATTGCACACTTTCTACTTCTTCAAAACAAGGAGATAAATTGGTAGATTCCCTTCACAATGCTAATATATCTTAAAATTCACATTCTCATACAATACTCTTGGAAGAGTTTACAATCTAAGAAGGTTTCCAAATGAAGATACAATACTTCTTTCAAGCTTGTAATTTTACAATCATCCACACAAGTGGGAATAATAAATTGAACCATTACAACAAAGGGCTATCAACAAGGCCAAATGTACAAATTTCCAATAGCATGACTTCTTCCAAAAGTAGCTCCAATTATTGTTATCTTAAACTTCACAATGGGATCACAAAAAGGAAGGGGGAGTAGGCAACACTCTCTACCCAACCTTAAATCCATTAAGAGGAGAAGCCATCCCCTTAATGGCCCCCGAGCCCCAACCAAAGAACCATGAGGGGGTATTGAGAAACAATGACAACTTTCAACAAAGTGGCTTCACAACAAACATACATACAAGACATTCAACTCAACCAAGATAACATATCCAACAAGTTTACAAATTCACAACAATACAAAGGTTTGAGGATCAAACCAAATAGAGAAAGGGCTATGGGAAACCACCTCCTTATGCCTCCCAAGTGAAGTGGGAGTCTTACCCTAAGCCTCCAAGTGCACAAAATGATCAACACAAATTCCTTATCTCTCCCTTGCAAGCATGCAACAAAACCATGAATTCCTTTTCACTCCCCATAGGTAAGACTCCCATTCACACTCCCACAAAATGCATGCCTCACAAAACTCCCTTTTCCCTCCCCAATGGTCCCATAATCCCTTCTCCCACACCCAACTAAGGCCTACTACCCAACCAACACACAAACACCTTCACAAGACAAAAACAATTTTAACAAGCACAACATTACATACAAACAAAAAAATAACATAATAAAAAAGGTGGAGAGCCTACCTCTCCATCAAGTTCCAATAAAATTCCACAATCCTCTTCAATTCCAAGCAAAGCAATTTCCAAAAGCACTCCAACAAGCTCCAATTCCAAAAGTGCACAAGAAGAGAAAAGAACAAGTAACCCCCATTCCAACAAAAATCACCAATAAATAGAAATGGAATGTGAGGATGATGAGGTGGCTCCATGTAGGATGCCACTTCATCATTCCTCCATCCCCACACTCAAGTCAACACACCAAGACCAAGAAAATCAATGCACATGCAAGGACTATGACAACCCACATGGCTCACAAACTTGCACACCATGCTTTCAAAGGACATAATAAATTGAGGTAGAAAGAAGTGCAATAATTTTCCTTCTTTTACACTAAAAATGGACAAAAAGGTAAAAAATAAGCTTCCCAATCCATAGGTAGGGTTGTTGGGTAAATTTAAGAGGCATGGGACAAGCCTCCAAAAATGCCCCCAAGTCAAAATCTAAATTTTGAAGTTGGGTGGAGTAAAACACTTACAAATCAACATAAATTTTACTTACAACAAGGACCACCAAATCTCATCATAACTATTTGTCACATCCTTAATTTGGTTAACTAAAAATAAGAAGGGTTAAGCTTAATTAACACACATTACAACATGCTAATAAAGTGAAAAAAATTTCCAAATTTTAAATACACAAAACATAAATAAAGCACATACAAAAATTAAAGAAAGGGAACACAATTCACCCCATGGCCACATATGTGAAGTCACCCCATGGGAGACCTCCAACTAGACATGCAAAACACCACACTAAACAACATTACACAAGTTGTCAAATTTGGCCTCATTGCTCAACACCCGACATCCTTCCGTGGTTGGTCCCTTGATGTATGTGATAAAAGTCTTGCACACAAAAAATACCTCTCTGGCCTTTTGGCCGTATTAACAACATCAAGAATATATATATATATATATATATATATATATATATATATTCATCATCATTTGACATTAACAATTCTATTATCCATCAATATATCAAAATATAACCCTAACATCCATGAGATTACAATTATACTCCAAACATCCCAAAACATAACATGTCAGTATAAAATCCACATCATGAAAATCAACATATATCGAATTGTCTAACATCACTATCTAGTGCATCATAATAAAACATAAACATCATAATGTCAATAGTCCAAATATCAGTATAATCTATCATCTACTGATCAATGTATCATAATCAAAATGTTTGAATATCAGTCCAATAGTATCAATATCAAGATGAAACAATGTCGAAGAGGAGTGGGCACTACACACATTCACGTATTTGTTTAGTGTGATCACGGATACAAGATTCTACACGTGAAATGGATGCTCGCCTTATACCCTTCTTATACCAGATCACCGAGGGCATGCACATTCATCCTATCCATGTGTTATTGTTTCATTTTGTACTTAGCATCTTTTCCTACTTTCTTATACATGCTTTGACATATTGGTTATCACTCTAACATGCTAATGAGCGATCCTTGTGAAAAACTTGTTTTGCAAGACTACATGTTTTTTTTTTACTTGTCTGCATTATTTTCCATTGTATGTGGCCCTTTCCCTTTACTTGTGTGTAAAATTGACTATTATTTGAGGCCATGATGGCCTTACGTGTCTTGCGACATCGTGAGTGATGTCCCATGTTTGAAACCCGCTTTGTGTGGTATGCTTGTTTTCTTGCGTGTTTACACTAATTTTCTTGGTAGTTTTTACATTATCTATGTATTTTACACTTGTCTTATTTACATGCATGTGTTTTTAGACTAACACTTGTATTGGCTAGCCATCCCCTTTTGTGTGTGCCTTGGTATCTACCAAGCATTTCCCTTTCCCCTATAGGGTAGATTTCTACAAGTCGAGCGCGATTGGTACTATTTTAGGGGCCATATTCTCCTTCTAGGGTCATCACATGAGCCTCCAAAGAGGGGGCATCATGAGGGTTTCTACTAATACAATGTATCTACATTGGTTCACACACAACGAGTGAGTTCGACTAGTCTACAAAAACTCCATAAACAACAGCTTGAACATGACATGTTGTCCTTCGGCGATTATGCAGAGCGATTACATGCTTGGGGTTACAAAGTGGGTGTCTCTCTACACTTCTCCATACATGGCGTCGGATCTTCCAAAAACTATGACAAGACAAATATCTCTTCTAACATTTCAGCAAAAGTGGTTAAAGGTTGGAGGATACAACATGGTTCCTCCTTATACTTCTTCAGCTAGGGTGGTGTGAGATCACCCGAAAAACTTGCAACACTACATGATATCCTTCTACACCATTTTTCTCGACATGTATCAGGTGCACATGTTCCATTTTTTTCATTTACACTTTTTATTCTAGTGTATTTTACATTTGTGTATTTTACACAACATTTTAACATACATACATATTTGACTACTTGATCGTTTTCTCCTTGTAGGTTTGTCGTATGAGAAACAAGCAATCAAATTGGGGGAAACAACAACAGTGAAAATGACAACGACAACAACAAGAGATTGCTATAGGAATTTTCCTTTACTAACCATGCAGGTATACTACACACAACAACAAATACACATGCGTTTTGCCCTAGGTTCACTCTCATCACTTTTTATACACATTTTTCATCTTTATAATCCACGCTCCTCCACATTTTTCTTTTATCTTTCCACGCTTGAGTCTAGTCCATCGGCACGTATTCTTCTACAATCTACATGGTTATCAGGTACACATCTCTATCTACTTTATGTTACCGAGCTTTCCACTCACCAACATAAAGTGGGGGCAAATGTAGACACAAATATTACACATTAGACAATATTGAGCCCGATCTTATACTACTATTTATAAGGTTCTCAAGTTTACAAAGTACTAATTAATCCCACCTTTTGGCCACCTTTTTCTTATGTTTTATTTCATCTTTCCCGCATATTTCCCGACACTTATTAGCCCATTTCATGACCTTTCTGACATGCTAGCCTAAAATTAGGGTACCCCATCCTGTACTGGGGCACCCCGAGGTGCCCTGGTCCCATTCTAGGTGCCCTGGTCTATGTACAACCTCTTCCGCTTCTTTTTGGGTTACTTCTAGCTGTTGGTCATCCTTATCTTCTTCTCGGTCAGCCTTATCATGATTAATTATGAAATTAAGCTTGAGAACCCTATAAATATAAAATTATAAGACCATAATGAGGGTCCTAGGTCATTGCATCTTATCACAATTATCACTCCATCTAGAGTTACACCCATTGCATCAATTACATAAACATAGTGCCATGCATTCAAGCTAGGATATCTACATCGGACACACTTCATAGGGGAGGGATTCCATCCTATTCCATGCACACATCCTACTTACATTTATATAGCTATTATTTCTCGCTACCTCACAAAGTGCGACTGACACGAGAACACCTAGGGCATGACATGCACACACACACCAAAACTACATCCGGGTTTGAAATGTAGTGCAACACTTAGCAATAAGACCAATAGTTTGGTGGCTGAGGTCAGTCCAACCCATTCATATGCATCTTTCATTTTTCTATGGTTTGATACTTCTCCTTGCATTACAGTTACTCTCCACTCATATGACGAATCCAACATGATAGACAAGAAGTGTTTGAAGATACTTGATGACCATACCAGATTCAGATTTTGAGGATTTACAGTGTTCCAAGTACCCATATTATAGACTAGGGCACCCCAAAGACACTCCTGTGCACCTATGTCATCTCAAATAGGCCAAATCTACCCTTCGCAGGGTCTTTGAGGGTTCATTTGCACTTCCAGATTTTATTTCTAGATTTGCGACACTTTGTCTGCAACAATATTCTCATTATGACCTAAGCCATTTCCTTCCTTTCTCTTACATATTAGGTTTTATTTCATTTAGAATAATTTATTTACATTTATTTCATATTGTTTTAGTTCATTTACAATGTTTTAGTCCTCCTAACTAGATTAACATTAATACCCTAGATATCCCTTTAGGCCTCTAAGAACCCTTATTTTTGTTAATCACATATAGCTATAGTTAATAATATATATTTAAAGCTAATATACTAAGGGAATTATTCAATCATGATTATTTACAAAAACTAAATAATTGATAAGAGTAACCATGATCAATATTACAACAATATCCAAAACTTGAATATAAAACTTTTATTTTCCTTTCCAAAAATGATACAAAATCTCAGAGGCCATAATGTCTTTAAACAAATTATTTAGTGAAGCACAAACTTTCCTTTACAACAGTCAAGTAAAGAATACATATTTCAATCATAACAACAAGAATTCAACATAACCATTAATAAATCATCTTCCAGATAAGATCTAAATTTTTCCATATGTAAAAATGTTAGGCACTGTCAGTTCGAAATAATTGACATGAAAAATTCAATCATCTTATCTTTATGATTTATAACATTGAAATATTTCAATGAATCATAATTCAACTAAACAACATAATCTGAAATTCATTTAAGATAACAACTTATCATTTTCCCTTTTTATCCTTTTTCCTTTCTTTCATAATCCATAAAAGAAGCATATGATTTTCAAGTCAAAGACATTAAGGAATATTTCCAAGTACTAGCAGATAACAAATATGAATATCAATTCTAAAAACATATCAAGTATGCCATGTATACCAAAACGAGGTTATTTAAAAACATTAAGCAAGTATTAAATCTATACTTAAACATCCATACTTGTTTCTACCATCATCATAAATTAATATTATGAGTCAAGTGACCACCATCAACCCACACAATCTTCATTCCAACTTCATATAAATGATTATTAAGAAAAGAGTATAATAATACTCAAGTCACGTCTTAATAATAATAATATTAAGAGTCTTAATTTGATAAAGATAATAATTAAAATATCCAAACACAATATTTTAATATCATCAAATCCATAACCTTATCGAATAATATTTACTTATCAGAATACATTATTCCTTATCAAAGAAGTAAGAGTCTAAGAACTGTTTATATAATAATAGTTTATTAAATAGTTGTACTTGATTTTTTATCCAATACCTCAAACTATCTCAAATAACTTAATGTATCCGAACCCAAAAAACAAACCAATTAACATTACATATTTCATAAGGAGTGATACAACCTGACCCTAAGGACAAAGCATATGCCTTACTCTTATGGAATAATTCCACAGCTTTCTCTATGTAAGTATATCCTTACAGTCACGGGTTTGAACGAACCATAAATAAACAAAAGATCATAACCCTTCACCATACGATGAATAATAAGAAATGCACAATCTGCATTGACCACATAGTGGTCTAATAAGAATAACTAAATAAACAGGTGGAATGGTTGAATTGACCATATAACCCACTCGACGTGAGCATACAACTCGGTAACCCTTTCTTAAGAATAACACACTCCCAAAACTAGTAGGTGACTATGCCACATATTCACCATGATGCAACCATTTAAAAATCATATTTGTAAAGATTTGCATATGGGAAAAAATAGTGAAGGTCCTGTTAACCAAAATAAGCTCCCTCTTATTTTGGGTTAACTAGCTTCCTTTTTTTGTGCCTCAGCCAAATTTTTACACATTTCGTACACTTAAAATTTTCTCTGGGTATTGCTTCATTAGATAGATAATTTTTTCCCCTTTCCATAAAGGTAAGGAAGTCCTCCTAACTCCTTGTATGTTGCAAGTTATGGCTTAATAGAGTTTGGAGGGGAAATTTTCCTTGGGTGGGCCCATGGAGGTAAGGAAGAAATTTTGCCAAAGAAAATTGGCGGGTTGACGGAGGCGCAGAGAAAAACTTGACACTTAGCCCTTTTGGCTAAAAGGCACAAAGTCACAAGGTGGCCCATAGACTCGTAGAAGGGAAGGGAGTGCACTGGCGGACTAGTGGGAAATTTTTTGGCACTTAGCCCTTTTGGGCAAAAACTCAAAGGAAAAATTCAGCACTGAGAAAGCCTCGCAAGGAAAATAAATTGTTGAGGCTGAAACCAATCAAGATGCCACGTGTCCATTCATCGGTGGGAATCAAGGCATCGGGAGGATTTTGGAAATTTTTCCAAAGTGGTGAAAAACGTAAAAGTGAAAAATGGAGCGCATCCCGCTAAGCAATCAAATGATGCCACGTGTCTCGGAGCGGCGGGGCGCGGAGGATTTTGGAAAATTTTCCAATTTCACAAAAAAGGGGCAAAATGATTGTTTGAAGCCACGATCATCCAAAAGGTGCCATGTGTCATGCATACTTGAGGGTTGTGGAGATTTTTTGAATTTTGTCCAAAAGGGAAAATTTTCAAGTTTGACCGCTGCCGACCCCCACTTTTGACTCTGTTTTTACCGCTTTTCCCTAAATCTTTAGAGGGCCATTTCTTTTGAACCAGAGCCAAGTTTTCATGATTTTGGGGTCATTGGAAAGCTGTTGAAATCCTCTACATGATGGACCCATAAATTTTGAATTTTTATGGAGTTTGATGGGAGAAATTTTGCAAAACATGTTTTGGCGTGGAAAAGAAAAAAACTAGTTCCAACCACCAGATTTAATGAAGTATGGTTCTTTGGTCTGCGAAGTAGATGCATGGAAATATGAGATTTTCCATTGAGCCCATCAATAGATGAAGAATTAAAATGCATTTTGAAAAGTGGTTGGAGAAAATCCTGTGTTTTTTCCTTCCCTTCTTGCATTTTGCTATATAATGTAACATATGCATCATTTTTAAAAAGTTGTTCATCATTCTTCTCTGCCTCTCCCTTCTTTTCTTCCCTAGGGTCAAAAATGGAGTTTGAACCTCCTCTCCTACTCTCTAATGGAATTTTTTCCTCTTACCCATGAAATGATGCACTTTGTGCAAACTTTTGGAGTAATAAAAATGTGTTTTGTGATGCATTTGTCCATCCTTGCTCCTTTTTGGTTTTCTTCTTACCTCTCTTCATTGTGCATGTTTGGATGTTCATTACAGTTTTGGAGCTGTGTTCATGGAGTTTTGGAACATTTTCTCTGTGAAATACATCTTTGGTTATTGAGGCACTTGTCCATCCTTTCCATTGCTCACCTCTTCTTGTTCCATGGTAGTTTTGATAGATAATCAACATTTTCCTTCTCTAGTGTATCACTGTTTTAGTGTAGGCTCTTTTTTTCTAGTTTTCTTTCTCTCCCTATCTCCTTGGAAGTTAGATTAGGATTAGATTAGCTTTCCTATACTAGAATAGCTTGTGGCAGGTAGTTTAGGAAGAGGAACCAGCCTTCTCTAGAGAGCTTTCCCCATTTGCAAAGGTCCCACACTTTGGGAAAGCTCAATGTTGTGCAATCACACCAAATGACATTGCCTTAGAAAAGTAAATCCATAACTCATTTGGGGGTGCTTTGTGAATTTGCACTAACATTTTTGGCATGCCGGTGGGACCAAGAGGTCTTCCACTTCATTTTTATAGGTTGATGTGTTCCTGTGAAGATTTCAGCCTTTGGAGGCAATTACAAACACATCTGGTGACTCCATATGGTCAACAACCCATCTCTGAAGTTGTAGACCTTCCTTTTCATTCATTTCCATTCCTTTTTCACCCATTTTTATTCCATCTCTTTCATTCTTTTCCATTCCACGAGGTTGTGCAATAATGACTTCATTTCCCCCATGGAATCTATAATCTTAACAACAACAATATTTCCCACCTCCAACATGTTTTTCAAATCCTCCAGATCAACATTTTGATCAAATCCAAAACTAGTATGCATATCCATATGAGCAATGCCAAAGTCAATTTGGATATGAAGCATGTCAAGCACAAGGGTATGCAGATTGTGAGGACAATAAAAAATAAAATGCAAATTTTTTGGAGAATATCCAAAAATGGAGGCAAACATGGTGCATTCAAGAGCAACAACTCAAATGAAGGATTCCAGAATTGGTTGTAGGGCACCTTGTCCATGAGTTGGCCCTTTTCCAAGACACTTCAGCCCTAAGGAGAAGCTGGAATTCATGGTGGAGATGCTGCCCCAACTTGCAAAATGGATTGAAGGGATAGAGGTGTATGAGAGGTGTATTCAACAACCTTGTCAAAGGGTAAGCACACCACCTCATACTCTTTATTTTCCCCCTTTTCAATCTGTATCATTTCAGCAATGTCAAGTTTCAAGCTTCCCATCTGCTGTCCCAAAAGTTGATTTCATTTCTCCATCCCCTAGTCTTCCACCTCATCTCAATTCTTCTATCCTTTTCCCTTCCAAACAACCATTCCCTCCAAAGAAACAAGAGGTTCTACCTCCTCCACCACCAAAAATAATTGCAAAACTAGTTGAGTCACAACCCACCCCTCCTCTTGCATTCCCAAATCCATGTTGGGAAGATGAAAATCAGAAATCCAATTAAGGAGAACAACAAGAAGAGGATCCCAATAGAAAATAAATGATAGACAATCTGAAGAGTTGGGCTCTCAAATTTGGGATTACAAAATCCCTTGATGGTGAAGCCAAAGGAGGAGGTTGGGGTTGAAAGACAAGTGGTGGATAAGGCTGATTTTATAGCAGTAGTGGGGCAAGAAGACCAGCAATCTATTTGTTCTGAGTGTAGTGTCCATGTTGGCACTTTATTTGAAGAAAATGCTGATCTAATCCAAGCTGCAAAACCAGTCAACAAGGAGGAAGAACAATCAACTCCAAGTCCCATTGAAGAGGAGAAACTGGAAGAAATCAAATTAGAATTGGAACTAGATGAAGGAAGCATTATTGAATATTTTTTATTTCATTTGAAGGGCCTAATTTAATTGATGAATCCATCATGGAGGTGAACAAAACAAATTCAGAGGCACTGAATCATGAGCAGGTTGCACAAGAAGTTACATATTTCTCTCCCACTTCATCTCTCCAAAAATCTGATTTTTTGGATGAGTTCAAGCTGACAAGCTTCATGTTTGAAGATGAAGCTCCACATGGTGAAAAAAATGTAGATTTGAAGGTCACCATACAAAAGGGAGAGACCTTACTACAACAAGACATTGAAGAGTTTGATTTGCCATCAAACTTAGAAGAATGTTTTGATGAGAAGGAGCCTATAGAAATTACAACTTTTCCTTCTTCATCATTCATTCTTCAACCAAAAGAACCTACTTCCATGGAAGAGAACATGCAAAAACCACCTGTAGTTTGCAACATGCCTCTTGAATCAAATTTGGAAGAATTTGATGTTCCAAAAGCTATAATGAAGGAACTCCAGAGCTAACAATGTATTACAACAGTTATAATAATGAAAAATTAACTTCATTAGATGTTGCAATCAATAATGATGAGCTGCATATTATAGAAGAGTTCCATACTGCCATGAAGGAAGGAAAAGAGCAAGAAGTTTCACCACCTCTTCCACACCATCCACCCAAGAAGGTCCACAAGAAGACTCCATTTTTGGAGTTAGATTTCAGAGAAATGGGCACATTAGAAGGATTAGATCATGCCTAATCAGGTACTTGGCTTCATTAGAGTCAAAGGAGAAGCCAAAACTAGTCATGCTTGCTTCTGAGCATGAGTATGAGCATCAAAGTGCCAAGGATCAACTGCAATACCTCTTCAATCTAAATGCAGAGAAACTAAAAGAGGTATCTAATTTGTTTTCAGTTGACACCTTGCTAATTTGGGTAGAAGACCAACTTCTTGTTGATTTTCCACTCATCCAACCAGCCATGTTCAATACCAAATCAGTTGCATGGCTGCCATTTTTGAAGAAGGGAAGCTATTTCTCCTGCCGGTTGTAGGGTTTATTCACTCACATTTGCTTCCGATTAGAGTAGTGTAGGTATGTTTTCTTTCAATGAAAGAAGTGATTTTGCACAATCTACATGTTTTATTTGGAGCATGTATGATTTTTCAGTTTGTACATAGTTTTTGGTGCTGTTTTATTGGTCTTGCATAGTCCATTTCAGTAGCTTTTGGTGAAGATCAATTTCAAGTTTCAATGGGTTTCCAAGTGGCTCAGAGGTCAATTTTTCATAGTTCAGATTAGAGTTGGTTATTAGGCTTAGATCCATGCCCAATGGATGCAACAAAGGCCACTGATCGTTCATCTAGCATGTAGATGACCCCTGAGAGTCACCAAATTGTTAACCAAAATAAGATCCCTCTTATTTTGGGTTAACTAGCTTCCTTTTTGTGCCTTAGTCAAATTTTTACACATTTCAAGACACTCAAATTTTTTTGGGTATTACTTCATTAGATAGATAATTTTTCCCTTTTTAGAAAGGTAAGGAAGTCCTCCTAACTCCTTGTATTTTGCAAGTTATGGCTCAATGGAGTTTGGAGGGGAAATTTTCCTTGGGCGGGCCCGTGGAGGTAAGGAAGAAATTTTGCCAAGGAAAATTGGCGGGTTGGCGGAGGCACGAGAGAAAACTTGACACTTAGCCCTTTTGGCTAAAAGGTGCAAAGTCACAAGGTGGCTGCGCAGGCTTGGAGAGGGAAGGGAGTGCACTGGCGGACCCGTGGGAATTTTTTTGGCACTTAGCCCTTTTGGGCAAAAAACTCAAAGGAAAAATTCAGCCCGAAAGCCCGCAGAGGAAAATAAATTGTTGAGGCCGAAAACCAATCAAGATGCCACGTGTCCATTCATCGGTGGGGATTGGGGTGTCGGGAGGATTTTGGAAATTTTTCCAAAGTGGTGAAAAATGTAAAAGTGAAAAATGGAGTGCATCCCCGCCAAGCAATCAAATGATGCCATGAGTCTAGGAGCGGCGGGGCGTGAAGGATTTTTGGAAAATTTTCCAATTTCACGAAAAGGGGAAAAATGATTGTTTTGAAGCTATGGATCATCCAGAAGGTGCCACGTGTCATGCAGACCTGAGGGGCCATGGATATTTTTGGGAAATTTTTCCAAAAGGAAAATTTTCAAGTTTGACCCCACCAACCCAATTTTGACTCTGTTTTTACTAGTTTTGCCTTAAATCTTGAAGGCCATATCTTTCAAACCGAGCTCAATTTTTCATGATTTTAGTCTCATTGGAAAGATGTTGAAATCCTCTACACGATGGACCACTAAATTTTAAATTTTGATGTATTTTTATGGGAAAATTTTTACAAAACGTGTTTTGGCATGGAAAAGACAAAAAAATCAGTTCCCAACCACTAGATTTAATGAAGTATGGGTCATTTTATTTGGTATGTGAAGTAGATTCATGGAATTATGAGTTTTTTCATTGAGAACATCAATAGATGAAGAATTAAAATGCATTTTGAAAAGTGGTTGGAGAAAATCCTACATTTTTTCCCTTTCCTTCTCGTATTTTTCTATATAATGTAATAGAGGCATCATTTTTAAATTTTTTTCATCATTCTTCTTTGCCTCTCCCTTATTTTCTTCCCCAGGGTCGAAAATGGAGTTTGAACCTCCTCCCCTACTCTATAATGGAATTTTTTCCTCTTACCCATGAAATGATGTTTTGTGCAAACTTCTGGAGCAATAAAAATGTGTTTTGTGATGCATTTGTCCATCCTTGCTCATTTTTTGGTTGTTTTCTTCTTGCCTCTCTTCATTACAGGTATTTGTGCATGTTTGGATGTTCATTACAGGTTTTGGAGCTGTGTTCATGGAGTTTTGGAACATTTTCTGTGTGAAATCCATCTTTGGTCTGTGATGCACTTGTCCATCCTTTCCATTGCTCACCTCTTCTTGTTCCATGGCAGTTTTGATAGATAATCAACATTTTCCTTCTCTGGTGTATCACCATTTTAGTGTAGGATCTATTTTTTCTAGTTTTATTTCTCTCCCTATCTCCTTGGAAGTTAGATTAGGATTAGATTAACTTGCCTACACTGGAATAGCTTGTAGCAGGTAGTTTAGGAAGAGGAACCAACCTTCTCGGAGAGATTTCCCCATTTGCAAAGGTCCCACACTTTGGGAAAGTGCAATGTTGTGTAATCACACCAAATGACATTGCCTTAGATAAGAAAATCCATAACTCATTTGGGGTGCTATGAATTTGCAATAATAATTTTAGCATGCCCGATGGGACCAAAAGGTCTTCCAATTCATTTTTACAGGTTGATGTGTTCTTGTGAAGATTTTAGCCTTTGGAAGCAATTGCAAATACAATGGCGACTCCATATGGTAAACAAATCATATCTAAAGTTGCGAGACCTTCCTTTTCATTCATTTCCATTCCATTTTTACCCATTTTTCTTCCATCTCTTTCATTCTTTTCCATTCCATGAGGTTGTGAAATCATGACATCATTTCCCCATGGAATCTACAATCTCAACAAAGAACAATGTTTCCCACCTCTAACATGTTTTTCAAATCCTCCGATCAGCATTTTGATCAAATCCAAAACTAGTATGCATATCCATACGAGTAATGCCAAAGTCGGTTTGGCTATGAAGCATGTCAAACACAAGGGTACACAGATTGTGAGGGCAGTCAAGAAGAAAATACAAATTTGTTGGAGAAGATCCAAAAATGGAGGCAAACATAGTGCGATCAAGAGCAACAGCTGACTCAAATGAAGGCTTTCATAATTGTTTATAGGGCACCTTGTCCATGGGTTGGCCCTTTTCTAAGACATTTCAGCCCTCAGGAGAAATTGGACTTCATGGTGGAGATGCTTCCCCAACTTGTAAAATGGACTGAAGGGATAGAGGTGTATGAGAGGTGTATTCAACAACCTTGTCAATGGGTAAGCACACCACCTCATACTCTTTCTTTTCCCCCTTTTCAATCTGTATCATTTCAGCTAGTGTCAAGTTTCAAGCTTCCCATCTACTTTGTCCCAAAAGTTGATTCCATTTCTCCATCCCCTAGTCTTCCACCTCATCTCAATTCTTCTATCCTTTTCCCTTCCAAACAACCATTCATTCCAAAGAAACAAGAGGTTTTACCTCCTCCACCACCAAAAATAATTGCAAAACTAGTTGAGTCACAACCCACCCCTCCTCTTGCATTCCCAAATCCATGTTGGGAAGATGAAAATCAGAAATCCAGTCAAGGAGAACAACAAGAAGAGGATCCCAAAAGAAAAGAAATGATAGACAATATAAAGAGTTGGGCTCTCAAATTCGAGATTACAAAAATCCCCTTGATGGTGAATCCAAAGGAGGAGGTTGGGTTTGAAAGACAAGTGGTGGATAAGGCTGATTTTATAGCAGCAGTGGGGCAAGAAGACCAGCAGTCTGTTTGTTCTGAGTGTAGTGTCCATGTTGGCACTTTATTTGAAGAAAATGCTGATCTAATCCAAGCTGTAAAACCAGTCAACAAGGAGGAAGAACAATCAGCTCCAAGTCCCATTGAAGAGGAGCAACTGGAAGAAATCAAATCAGAATTGGAACTAGATGAAGGAAGCATTATTGAAGATTTTTGCTTTCATTTGAAGGGCCTGATTTGATTGATGAATCCATCATGGAGGTGACCAAAACAAATTCAGAGGCACTGAATCATGAGCAGGTTGCACAAGAAGTTACAGATTTCTCTCCCACTTCATCTCTCCAAAATCTAATTTTTGGATGAGTTCGAGCTGACAAGATTCATGTTTGAAGATGAAGCTCCACATGGTGAAAAAATGCAGATTTGAAGGTCACCATTCAAAAGGGAGAGACCTTATTATAGCAGGACATTGAAGAGTTTGATCTGCCATCAAACTTAGAAGAATGTTTTGTTGAGAAGGAGCGTGTAGAAATTACAAATTTTCCTTCTTCATCATTCATTCTTCAACCACAAGAACTTGCTTCCATGGAAGAGAACATGCAAGCACCACCTGTAGTTTGCAACATGCCTCTTGAATCAAAGTTGGAAGAATTTGATCTTCCAAAAGCTATAATAGAGGAACTCCAGAGCCAACAATCTATTGCAGCAGGTTACAATAATGCAAAAGCAACTTCATAGGATGTTGCAATCAATAATGATGCGCTGCATATTATAGAAGAGTTCCATACTGCCATGAAGGAAGGAAAAGAGCGAGAAAAGTTTCACCACCTCTTCCACACCATTCACCCAAGAAGGTCCACAAGAAGACTCCATTCTTGGAGTTAGATTTTAGAGAAATGGGCACATCCAAAGGATCAGACCATGCCCAATCAAGTACTTAGCTTCATTAGAGCCAGGAGAAGCCAAAACTAGTCATGCTTGCTTATGAGCACGAGTATGAGTATCAAAGTGCCAAGGATCAACTACAATACCTCTTCAATCCAAATGCAGAATAACTAAAAGAGGTATCTAATTTGTTTTTAGTTGGCACCTTGCTAATTTGGGTAGAAGACCAGCTTCTTGTTGATTTTCCACTCATCCAACCAACCATGTTCAATGCCATATCTTTTGCATGGCTGCCATTTTTGAGGAAGGGAAGTTATTTCTCCTTGCCAAAGTGGCAGGGGTTTATTTAGGTCACATTTGCTTCCGGTTAGAGTAGTGTAGGTAGGTTTTCTTTCAGTAGAAGAAGTGATTTTGCACACTTTGCATGTTCCATTTGAGCATGTATGATTTTTAGTTTGTACATAGTTTTTGGTGCTATTGTATTGCTCTTGCATAGTCCATTTCAAGTGGCTTTTGGTGAAGATCAATTTCAAGTTTCGTGGGTTTCCAAGCTGGCTCAAAGGTCGATTTTCATAGTTTAGATCGAGTTGGTTATCAGGCTTGGCTCCATACCCAATGGATGTAACAAAGGACACCGATAATTCATCTAGTAGGTAGATGACCCCTGAGAGTCACCAAATTGTTAACCAAAATAAGCTCCCTCTTATTTTGGGTTAACTAGCTTCCTTTTTTGCCTCAGTCAAATTTTTACACATTTTAGGCACTCAAAATTTTCTGGGTATTGCTTCATCAGATAGAGAATTTTTTCCCTTTCCAAAAAGGTAAGGAAGTCCTCCTAACTCATTGTATTTTGCAAGTTATGGCTCGGTGAAGTTTGGAGGGGAAATTTTCCCTAGGCGGGCCCATGGAGGTAAGTAAGACATTTTGTGAAGGAAAATTGGCGGGTTGGTGGAGGCGTGGAGAAAAACTTGACACTTAGCCCTTTTGGCTAAAAGGTGTAAAGTCACAAGGTGGCCCAAAAGCTCCTGGAGGGGAAGGGAGTGCACTGGTAGACCCACGGAATTTTTTTGGCACTTAGCCCTTTTGGGCAAAAAACTCAAAGAAAAATTCGGCTCAAAAGCCCGCATAGGAAAATAAATTGTTGAGACCGGAAACCAATCAAGATGCCATGTGTCAATTTTTAGTGAGGATTGGGGCGTTGGGAGGGTTTTAGAATTTTTGCAAAGTGGAGAAAACATATAAGTGAAAAATGGAGCGCATCCCTACCAAGCAATCAAATGATGCCTTGTCTCGGAGCGGTGGGGCCGTGGAGGATTTTTGGAAAATTTTCCAATTTCGCGAAAAGGGGAAAAATGATTGTTTTGAAGCCATGGATCATCTAGAAGGTGCCACGTGTCATGCGGACCTAAGGGGCCATAGATATTTTTGAGAAATTTTTCCAAAAGGGAAAATTTTAAAGTTTGACCCCGCCGACCCCAATTTTGACTCTTTTTTTTACCGTTTTTCCCTAAATCTTCAGAGGGCCATATCTTTCGAACCAGAGCTTAGTTTTTCATGATTTTGGTGTCATTGGAAAGCTGTTGAAATCCTCTACACGATGGACCCCTTAATTTTGAATTTTGATAAATTTTGATAGAGAAATTTTGCAAAACGCATTTTGGCGTGGAAAAGATAAAAACCAGTTCCAAACACCATATTTGATGAAATATGGGTCATTTTATTTGGTATGTGAAGTAGATGCATGGAAATATGAGATTTTACATCAAGCCCATCAACAGATGAAAAATTAAAATGCATTTTGAAAAGTGGTTGGAGAAAATCCCATGTTTTTTTCCTTCCCTTCTCGCATTTTGTTATATAATGTAACAGAGGCATCATTTTTTAAAATTTATTCATCATTCTTCTCTTCCTCTCCCTTCTTTTCTTCCCCAGGGTCAAAAATGGAGTTTAAACCTCCTCCCCTACTCTCTAATGGCATTTTTTCCTCTTACCCATGAAGTGATGCATTTGTGACTTCTGGAGCAATAAAAACGTGTTTTGTGATGCATTTGTCCATCCTTGCTCATTTTTTGGTTGTTTTCTTCTTGCCTCTCTTCATTACAGGTGTTTGTACATGTTTGGATGTTCATTGCAGGTTTTGGAGTTGTGTTCATGGAGTTTTGGAACATTTTCTGTGTGAAATCCATCTTTAGTCTATGATGCACTTGTCCATCCTTTCCATTGCTCACCTCTTCTTGTTCCATGGAAATTTTGATAGATAATCAACATTTTCCTTCTCTGGTGTATCACCATTTTAGTGTAGGCTCTGTTTTTTCCAGTTTTCTTTCTCTCCCTATCTCCTTGGAAGTTAGATTAGGATTAGATTATCTTGCCTGCATTGGAATAGCTTATGGCAGGTAGTTTAGGAAGAGGAACCAACCTTCTCTGGAGAGCTTTCCCCATTTGCAAAGGTCCCACACTTTGGGAAAGCTCAATGTTGTGCAATCACACCAAATGACATTGCCTTAGAAAAGTAGATCCATAACTCATTTGGGGGTGCTGTGAATTTACACTAACAGTCCTCCTTACAGAACACAACCTATAATACATGTCATGCAATAACAACTAGCTACATGTAAGACTAAATCAATGACATCTTAGTCGTGGCTATCCATATTTAATAAACCATAAAAGTTGAACAAAATGAATCGACTAGAGGTCGAGATGGGTAATACAACCCAGTTTTTTTTTTTTTCCTAGAGACAATGAAAAACGTGAATAAATTTAAGCTATAGGTTCACAAGCTTGAGCTCAAAGGTAAGAACCTCACAGGTCATCTTATATAACCTAAACTAGGCACGAAAACAACCCCACCCAACAAAGGTGAAGGAAATACAAATAAACAATACCCAAGCATTTACACATTTCCCACAATAACATGCAAGCATCCATTTATAGATCTGGGTAACACTACTAGTCACACATTCATGAAAATAATGTGGCCTAATCATTCGGTGGCTTGTATATAACTCGACTAGGAAAAAATATAGAAATAGTTACATACAAGTACATATATTATACTAACAAAGCCTTCACAACCAACATATATTCAAACATGGTTTTCAAATACAAATGTAAACCACAACCCATAACCACATCATTGATGAAGAAAATGGAAGCACATAATGGAAAACTGATTTTCTCCATTAACATTAAATTATCTTAATGCTATAAAATATAAAGATGAGCAAGAGAAAATTCCATGCCTGTAAACATTTGCAGAAGACCGAATCCACTTCCTTTTCTTCCCAAAAATCTTCCAAATCTCCTTGAAAACCCGGATAGAATAATACCTTCAAATTGAAACAAGAGCTCAATAAAATCCATAGCTCATCTATATATTCCCTCAGAAACCAACTGGATTTAAATTTTACATGCAAAGTCCCAAAAATTTGCCCTCAAAAATAGCCATGACGGATTTTGCATACAAAGCTCACATGGCAAGCTAAAAAGACTGACAATAAAATTGAAACACCAAATAACCACTTAGCTCAACGTGGTATCTTCCTTGAGAAGCTTCCCACTTCTCCCGAGGCTACATAACTTCATTAAAAATTATTTAATGAAATTATCCCAAATTCGTTCCCAACTTCTCACCAATTCCATGCTAATCATCATCCGCTAACTTTGACATTTCCTCCATCAAGATTTTAATCTTTTTCATCCGTTTGGGTGGTTATTAACCATCCAATGGTCAAGAATCCACCAAAAATCAAAACCCTAACTTAACTTGACAAACATTGACCAATGTGCCTTTACCATGATTCAAACATTGGCTCGGGTGGTAAGTAAGTAGACAACTTGGTATGAGCTCGAGTGTGGCTTAGCCAAGATGTTGACCTACCCCGACAAATACAACATTGCATTACCATAAATACTATGGCTCGATCTTATTAAGGTCTTTGATATATAACAAAACATAAGCCAAAAGCATTTACATTAATATATGTATATATCTATATACATATATATTCGAGTATATATAAATATATAAATATAAATATATATATATATATATATATATATATATATATATATATATATATGTATGTATGTATGTATGTATATATGTATATGTATATACATCTGCGCAATATATATTTTTCTTATTTAAATAAATATATGTGTGTGTGTGCATGTACTCTTATACATACATATATATGTGTATATTTCTCTGTCAATAAGACAATATTTATAAATATTTTACAAACCAAATCAACATTAGTATGAATGACCTATAATGGATTTTAAAATAACATTTTAAATAGAAGCCTGGGTCTATGACCCGATTATCAACTATACCTTGCTTGCTAACAAGGGTCTTTGCAATTTTAGTCAACTATACCAAAATCATAAAATCAATTAACTACACACAGTTGTAGAAATGTAAATAAGTACATAAGTATAAGATTGATCAAGAAGCAATCTTACAAAATAAAATCAAGCCATCATTATAAACCTTCTAAATAATGAAATTAACATGATTAAACAATTAAACATATTGTTTAAACTGTAATTTAATCAAGTCAAGCATGATAAGCAATCATAATTTCACCTACAGTTGGGAAAGGTACCTATTAATCCAAGATAGACTTAACGGGGTATGACATACCTCTCCCCTTAAGTATCATCATCCCGATGATTAATTCATATCATTCTTAGAAATTAGAATAAATAGATAAAATTACACATACAAAAATATCATAAACTCATAATATCATAACTGAAGCTTATAATTAATCCATTTCTAGAACTATAAACAATAATTTTATTGGGCTACATATGACCTTATTTCTTCAAGTTTTTCCAAAACAACAAAATTTCATGAGTTTTTACATTCATTCAATTAATAAAAATATCAAAAGCATAGTATCAGATATCAAATCCTTATATTTATCACTCAAATAAATGTGGAAAAGAAGTTTTCATTTCTTCCAGATTCTCCCAAGTGGCACTTTCTTCAAAAAATTGGTCCCACTAGACCTTACACTAAATTATTTCTCTATTTCGTAAGTGCAGCTTGTGAGTTTCCAACACTCTTATGGGTTCAACTACGATGACACCCAAATCCAGAACTTGTAAAGAGTTCTAATTAAGCACATGTGATAAATCTGATACATACTTTTTAAGCAAAAAGATACGAAAAAACATGCAACGCTAGTTGGTATGGTACAAGGATGATTACTTCAATAATATCAAAGGGTCCAACATAGTGAGGTGACAGTTTGGTTGCCTTGCTAAATGAAATTGAACTTTTCTTAGGCTTAACCCTTAAGAAAACATTATCTCCTTGTTCAATTTTTTTGTCAACTCTCTTTAAATCAACACAATTTTTCTGTCTATCAAAGAATGTCTTTCAATCGTTCCCAAATGAGTTTAATTAAATTTTTGTTCCATTTCAGTCAACATTTCAGGTCCTATAACTTCTTTATCTTCCACATTGTCCCAAATGACAAGTGTTCTACACTTACATCCATACAAGGCCTCAAAAGGAGCCATTTTTAGCAAGGAGTGATAAGTGTTATTGTAGGAAAACTCAACCAATGGAAGGTATTCTTCCCATTTGTACTACTGATCCATGCAGTACATTCTGAGCATGTCTTCCATCACTTGATTTACCCTTTAAGTCTCGCCCATCTGTACCTACCCTCATAAATACAACATTGTATTACCATAAATACTATGGCTCGACCTTATTAAGGTCTTCAATATATAACAAAACATAATCCAAAAGCATTTACATTAATATATACATATATCTATATACATATATATTCATGTATATATATATGTATATGTATATACATCTACCAATATTTTTTTTTATATATGTGTGTGTGTGTGTGTGTGTGTGTGTGTGTGTGTGTGTGTGTGTGTGTGTGTGTGTGTGTGTGTGTGTGTGTGTATGTACTCTTGTACATACATATATATGTGTATATTTCTTTGTTTATAACACAAGATTTATAATTGTTTTACTGAACCAATCGACATTAGTATGAATGCCCTATAATAGATTTTAAAATAGCATTTTAAATAGAAGCCTCGAGTCTATGACCCGATTATCGACTATACCTTGTTTGCCAAGAAGTTATCTATTTCCAAAAATGATAAGTTTTCCAAAAATGAGAAGTTATCATAGGATATCTATCTAAAATTATTAATTCAGTACACTTTGTGTAATATGAAAATATCATGCATGAACCTTTTTACAAGCACAAGTGAATCATCCTTTAGATTCCTTGGTATGAAATGAGCCACTTTTGTTAACTTGTCAACTACAACAAGAATTATGTCATGTTTATTCCTTGACATAGGCAGTCCTTGCACAAAATCCATACTGATTACCTACCATTTATAGTGCGAAATGCTATGAGGGTACAACAATCTTATTGGATGCAAATGTTTAGCCTTAACTCACTAACATTCCAAGAAATGTGATACATAGTTCACTATATCCTTCTTCATCCCTTCCAAAAATATTGTTGTTTTACATCAACAAACATCTTAGTCACTCCAAGATGTCCAGAATAAGGAGAATTGTGAAATTACTTTATCACTTTCATCCTTAGTTCATTTTCTGAAGGTACATAAACTCGATTTTCAAATCTAAGGACTCCTTCATTATCAAATCTAAATCCTTTGTATCTCCTATCATTAGGATTTTTATAAAGCACTACTTTAACCTATTGATAATAAGAATCAACCATCATTGCTTTCTTTACATCATCCTTGAATTGTGTTCTCAAAGTGACAAGGGTGGAAATATGCTTCCTACGACTTAATGCATCTGCCACTCTATTTTCCTTACCTTTTATATAGTTGATATCAAAGTCATATTGTGATAAAAACTCTAACCATATTTGTTTCCTTGCATTTAAGTTTGGCTATGTGAAGATGTATTTCAACTTGAGATGATCTGTTTTTAGTTCAAAGGGATTTCCCAAAAGGTAATGTCTCCATACTTATAATGCATGCACAATGGCAACAAGCTCTAAGTCATGGGAGCATAATTCAGCTCATGCACCTTGAGCTTTCTTCTTTCATAAGTGATTACATGATCATTTCAAAGAAAAATACCACCTAAGCCTTCATCGAGGCATCTATTACTACTATAAAGTTCCCATTAGGATCTAGAACTTTTAATATAAGTGCTGAAGTTAATTTTTCTTTCAAAAATTGAAAGCATTTTCACACTTTTCATACCATAAGAATTTATTATCTTTCTTCTGTAGGTGGTAATTGGAGCTGCAACTCTTGAGAAATATTTTACAAATTTTCTATAATATCCAGCCAATCCCATGAAGCTTCTAACTTCATGTACATTTTTAGGTGTTGGCCATTCTATTATCATAGTAATTTTTGATGGATCTACATAAATTCCATCCTTATTAATGATATGCCCAAGATATTGCACTTTGTTTTGATAAAATGAACACTTAGAAAGTTTATTGTACAATTTTATCTTCCTTAACACATCTAAGACAATTCTAAGATGTTCATTATGCTCTTCAATGCTTTTCAAATAAATGAGAATATCATCCAAGAATACTAGTACAAACTTGTCCAAGTATGCTTGAAATATATTATTCATCAAATTCATAAAAGTTGTCGGAGCATTAGTAAGCCCGAAGGGTAACACAGTGAATTCATAGTGTCCATACCTTGTTCTAAAAGCAATTCTTGTGAATATCTTCCTCTTTTATTCTCAACTAATGGTATCTTGATCGAAGATCAATCTTAGAATAAACTAATGCTCCATGCATCTGATCAAAGAGATCATCAATTCTTGGGAGAGGATACCTATTTTTGATTATGGATTTATTAAGCATCTAATAATCAATGCAAAGCCTAAGTGTTCCATCTTTCTTCTTTACAAAGATGACTGGTGCACCCCAAGGAGAGACACTTGGTTTGATCAAACCTTTTGATAAAAGTTCATGAATTTTTTCTTTCAGCTCAACAAGTTTTATTGTTGTCATTCTATAGGGAGCCTTAGAAATTGGTTTGGTTCCCGGTTTGATGTCTATTGTGAAATCAAACTCCCTTTTAGGGGAAGACCAATTAGTTCTTTAGGAAATAAATCATTGTACTCATGTAATAGTGGGTGATATTCCAAAAATCCTTACCTTCTTCACCCAAATCTGTAATTTTAATAGCATATAGCATGCATCCTTTGTTATTAGCTTTCTTAAGCTGCATTACTAAGATTTGTTGAACTGAAAAACCTCTTTTTAGTTCTTCAATTTTTGTTATTTTTTGCAGATCATCAAGGCACTTTATTTAATTTTATAGGTAATCTACAATTTCCTTATGATGAGATAACTAGTTGTTGTCATGCAAATGTGCAACAAGGAAAATAACGATTTCGAGCATGACAACTATACCCCTGTGTTAAATTTTTCAAGTCTTATCATTCCAAGACACCCCGGTCTGTCCAGTCAGTCCAAGTGACCTCCTGATTAATGTTATCTCATCCCCTAGGTGATTTAGGAAATTCCATTCATTCCCCTAGGTGATTTTAGGAGTTCATTTGCAAGCTACAGGTAATTGTGGGAAGGGCTATCACTGCCTTCCTAGGGCTAGGGAAACCCCATGGAGCAGAGAAGAAGAGCCTAAGTAGATGTGGAGGTGATTCAAAGGTCTTGGGACATCATGGAAATGATTTAGGAAGATTTTGGAAGGGCTCGGAGAATTTGGGGCAGTTTCACTAGAATTAGGGTTCACAAGCCTAGTCAGCACACATAGGCCAAAGCAACTACTAATTTTCGAAGGTGATTCCGAGAGCCCTAGATGGAGTTAGAAGAAAAATAAAGCATGGCCAAAAATATAATTCCAAGCCCTACATGATGGTGAAATAATATTTTTCATAACACTTTGGCGCATTAGGTCTACAAGTAATTTTTCTCAGACACATGTGGAGTACCAAATAAAAACTCTGATTTTTCAAGGATCAAAGAAAAGAATAAAAACATAAGGCCTACACCATTGGATTAAAAAGGCCATTTACAGTTAAGATCATATAAATGTTTTCCAAAACATCCATCAGGAGCTCAAGTTATCATCGTCACAAGTTGTCCTCTCAAAGCAAGTTCAAGACTTAGCCAAATTTTGGGAGGACAAGTGTCAGCTCCGAGCCTGGTGGGATTTTATATCCCTGATGTCTATGAGGGTCAAGTACATCAACCTTGGAATTTTTTCCCATCCCCCATGTGACCTCTGGAACCCCATACGACCATTAACATTGCCAGTTCAACCCTCGGGTGTAGTTTGGAGCTCAAATTCCCTGCCGTCGGATCACCGCTACATGTCAGCTCCAGGATCACTGTGGAATTTGATGTCCCTCATGTCCCTCATAGGTCATGGACATCAGAACTTTAAAATTCACCCAACCCTCTAGGATATATTTTGGTTCTCCCATGTGATCCACTTTTAGCCCCTCGGTGCTTTAAAGCTAATTTTTAGCACTCACTTCTTGATGTCGTATCAACGCCATGTGTCAGCTTCTTGCTTACCATGGAAATTGATGTCCCTCATTTACCTTTCAGGTGAGGGATGTTAGGGATGAGAAAATGTGCCTAGACCTCTCTCAACATGATTTTAAAAATTCAAATATTTACATGTTCCCTCGCTTCTAACTAGCTTTCCCTCCTTGCACACCATATCTCCATTCTTCCTCTGTAACCTCCTTGCCATCAATCCACCATTGCTGAACCTCAAACCAGACCTGTCACAAAATAATCTCCTTCACTCCATGAAATCATATAGGTATCAGAAGGAAGTTTGAGCAAATGAAGAAGGAGAAACAAAGAACAATGAAGAGAACAATAGAAAATCTCCATAGCCAAAAAAAAGAGATTCACAAAATCTTACAAACCAAAGAAAAATAAACGAACCATTTTTCACTTTGTTTATTGCTCTATCCAAGACCATCAAAAACATACTTTCAAATTATCCTCTCATGCAACATAGCATTCACAACGAAGAAATCTCCTTTCCGACTCAATGAAGATAGAAGTGGGATTTCTTGTCAAATTGGTTGTCGGATTAAAGTAAGATTTCATGTGAAGCACCAGAAGAAAAAAACACATCAGAAATATAATTTTTTTTTCCAAATGGAGGAGAAAACCAGACTTGAAATTTTGAGGTCCATTAATGGCTGCCACGTCTAGAAGCACAACCAGGTCCAAAATTTGAAAGTTTAAAATATCCTAGACTATTAAGCGAACATTTCTAAAATTTTAGAGGGGCGATATTGGGTAAAAACCCATATAAAAAAAATTCATTCCATGTCAATCGGACCTCCAAAATCCCACTTTCTAAAAATAGCAGGTTTTTCGCATAGGGGACTGCTATTTTGGGAAAGTTAGCACTAAAAGAACTCACAAAGGAGAAAAAGACATTGGATGTGCACAAAAGCTAAGAACTCATTGGAACAAACATTTTTGGCACTTACTAAAAATAGTAAGTGGTCCCATGAACACCTGCTAAAAATAGAAAGTTGATCTAGAAAGAGTGAGGAACATAGGGAGAAAGGGGAATCAGGGTTACAACATCTAGTTGAGGTTCGAGGAAGTTTCCTTTTCATACTTACTAAAAATAGTAAGTTATTATTCTAAGGAAAAAATGAAACAAAAGTGGATGGGACAGAAAGATGGCTCATCCCTTCGCCTATGAGTACGAGATAGAAGAAAACGATGTCTTATACATGGACCTGGATGACTTAAGAACTCACATGACAACCAAAGATTGAAAGAAGATTGAAGATCAGATATTCACCAGTGGCTTGTTTGCTCTTTTGCATGACACTCAATGTCTGTCCAAAGTCATGAGTTGGTTCTAGCCTACTCTCACCACTATAAGCCCGCAATACAAACCATCTCGAGCCGATAATGGTATAGTAATGGAAATCATCGCCTTGGAACCATCTCTCTTTCTCTGTAGATACCGACATCACCCAACATGGTCATCATCTCAAAAGACAGGCCTTGCATGATTGGGAAATGATGGATGCATACATGTAAGGGGTTCCATTGGGGTTGTGGTTGAAAACAGGGAGAAATCCCTCAAGGATGCCTAAGAATATTCCAAGGTGTGAGTTCCAAGAAGGATATTCGGATGTCATCACTCTCCTTAATAGAGTAATGGGTGAAGCAAGCACAAGATACTTCCAAGACTGGATGGGCCTTTTCATCTTAACATTGATAGAAGGAAATAAGAGAATTGACTGGGGGCAGATCATCAGTGACAATATCCATCTGAAACTGCTCCAAGTACCCATGATGAAGAAGTTCCACATGAATTCTTACTTGGTCTACCTCCTTGCTAGCTCAAGATCATTTAAGGGATTGACACTCACAAAAAAAAATTCCACCAAGGTGCATGCATTCGAGAAACTTTCACAGTGGTGATGGAGGAAATCATAGGCATTTCACTCACGTGAATGATGCATTCATGATGTACGTAGTCCAAAACTTGGAAGGAGATATGGAAGCTAGGATGTTGTCACAAGTGGTGTCCTTGATTAAGAAGTATGGCTCCTATTTCATACAATTCTCGACATTCTCCTACCTGCGAGTTGTTGGCTTCGATCAAGCACCGCTAAGGCTGCCCAAGTACCTTAGTGACCAAATTATATTGTTTGAGCTCTACAGATAGATCATTCAGGTGAATAACAGGCTCAGAAGTAGGAGGAAGAAGTTGATTCCATTTCCTATCTCTCTCAGGGTATTCATGTGTAAGAGCTCAAATGATGCATCTCATCTTGAGGCTGCTTTCGCTCATTTAACTTTGCATTCCCACATCACTAGGAATAATTTTGACATCCGAGAAGATCTTGACTCTTTCTATGTCCCATAATTACAACATGAGCCGCAAGTCAAGGATTACTGGGCCAATTACACGAATGAATTTGAAGTGTGTGAAAAGGATCATATGAGGATGACAATTAGTGAAATGAAGAAATTCAAGTTCTCCTGGTATGAAGATATTTTGCAAGATGATGGGATGAAGATGTATGATCCTGAGTATGTGGTAGTCAAGATGTCCCCTTTACCTCCAATCAACTGGTATGTTCATGAATCAGGGGATATATTGGAGTGGACTGAGAAGGTGGTAAGGAGAATGAGAAATTGGTTTCAGAAGAAGAGAACCATGACCATCCAGTCATGAGGAATTCCTTTGAGTTAGAAGCAAGCCTCACATCAATCATCTTCAAAATTCATAGAGGTGACTTCTAGTTCTAAACACTCTGGAGTGAGTTTGAAAAGGAAGGCCACAAAGTTGGAAGCTTCTCCTCATGAGAAGATGCCAAAGAAACTTATAGTAGAAGAAGGATCATTTGCATCACTATTAGAGGAATATTTGATAGTAGAAATGTAGGAAGAACACCCCATGACAAAGGCACAAGTGGATGAAGAACACATGGTTCAAGATTTAGTCTTCGAGCCACCACAAGAGGTTTCCCCTCTTGATGAAACCCATGCCTCTCTCATTAAGGAGTTGCCTCATCGTTCAGAATAAGGTACCATTGGTGCACCTATCATTGAGCCTGAGTCTGATGAGATGTTTCCTTGGATACAAGAAATAATTGTCCCTGATACCCATATTATGCAGCAAGTGGCAGCTCCTATTCTATTAGTGATTGTCTCGTTGGCCAGAGAAAAAAGATAAATAAAGATCATACATACAACGTCACATTTCTATAGTGGGGATATGATTAATCAATAGATCAAATTATCTCGGTCTAGAGTAATCAAGCCCATGGATGAGATGAAACCAACTGAATATGAAATGAGCACAATTCAACTGGGACCGAAAACTCATGAAGGGGATTTGCACATGTATTAACAATCTTCTTCTCACATGGTGGCAAGGAATAAAGAGTATAAGAAGAAGATTGATAAAATAAAAGAGCAAGTGTGAACTCTTTCATTCTATTTGCATAATCTAGTTGATCCTAATGCCATGACAATTCCCACTAAGGAAGTTGTGCCCATTAGAATCTTCAATCTAGAATCCATCAGGAAGACACACGAGTTCACAATACTGGGGCAAGCGAATAATGAATGAATCAACTCAATTTTTGAAAAAGGGAAGTCAATGCTCCAAGAAGTATTCAAAATCCTCTCACTTACATGTGTGTGAGAATAGATAGGACATGAAAACTCAAAGAGGACTTGGAGAAAGAAAGGTACTATTGGGAACCTTTGGGCCCAGTAGTAGATGAAATGGGCAACACTTATCACTAGGAGTTGATCAACAAAAAGATATTTGAAACTACCTTAGAAGACTTGTCACATGTGTGGAAAAGGGACTTAGAAATAAGGTTTGAGGCAATCAATCGGGCCATCATAGAGCTGGAGGAAAAAGAGGAACATGCATACAAATTACAATTTAGTGTAAATTGGAAAATTCGAAGCTTAGAGTGTCTCGCAATGGGTGAAGATACAATTGTCGATGATTTGATTGGTCCGTTTGAAGAACACGTCAAGAAATAGGTAGGCAACCCATCGTCCTTCACTAATGACACCCTTGAATTCCTCTCAAAGGTTCGGGCCTCCATTGTACTTATTGTAGAGAAATATTCATCATGGTTTGGGAAGTGCAAAGACATCAATAGTGTGGCTGATGGATGGACAAACCTTGAGTGTGTTTGAATTCCTCATGCCGACAAAGTGGAAGTTGCAACAAATTGTTTCAAAAAGATCTTGGAGAAACATAGGCCTTCTCGGAGTGCGAAGTGGAAGCCATCGGGAGCGAGATCAAATTCACCGCAGTGGGGATCATCCTTCTACATAATTCTTCTTCCTCTTCTTTCTCTCTCTTCTCTTCTCACCCAACACTCTCTCTCATCAATGATATATTATTGTGTTAATGTTTGTACTTTTTAATATATTTTTAAGTGACTTTAGAAATATAATGTAAACTTTAAGTCACCTTGTTTTTATAAAAGGGACTTAAATATTTAAATGGAATACGAATACAAATCTAAAGTCACATTAAAGTATTAGAAAAGTTACTAGGAAGATGAAGAGTTTCCTTCTCTTCTATAAATTGTAACAAGCTCCTCATTTGAGCGGATTCTTCTAAAAACTTCCTATTCTCTTAGACAAACTTCAAACTTATTAGATGTTGGAGTTTTTTTGTGTGAATTCACGAGAGAGATATCCTTATAAAGAGAGAATAGAAAATTCCTTCTATTTTCCCTACTCAAGAATGTCTTCTATTCCTATGTTATGTACAATTTTTTTCCTGAGCTTCAATAAAGGAAGAAGGAATTTTAGCATTTTTTACTGAGGATTTTAGTGGTACTTTGTGCTCATTAAATGTTATTTGGTCTTGTTGTTGTTACATAGATTTTTTTTCTTCTAAATTCAAGTGCATGTAATGAAACTTCTAGCTGGTGTATGCAAGTCTCTGATTTTCTACTTGCAACATTAGTTTTGTATTTTCTAAATTTCTCACTCCCTTTCCCAATTTCCTAGCAAATTCCTCTCTTGCAGATATATACAAGCTTTTTCTGCAGGTCAGTGGAGTGCCCCTATTGGATCCCCGACCGAAAGGCCACCAGGATAAAACTCAATTTTACTCGCGCATGCGCACGTACGCATACCCAGACTGGTTAAGTAGAGGGACTTAGACTCCCAGAGCATTAGCAAGATAACCACCAATTTTTCCCTAACAAAATTTCCCGCCAACACCAGCTTTATACCTATGAATATGTCATATGATCCTAGAGGAGCTAAATATAGTCAACTTCAATGGTAAATCTTGGTAATTCGAGAGTTAGTGCCAAATAGGCATTGTTTAATAGTGTGGACAATGTTGTTCCCATACTGAATAGTCCATGATTCTTTCATAAAACCAGATTTTATTTTAATTTTAGATGTAATTTTTTTGAAATAAAACATTCAGTAGCACCAATATCAAATAAAATGGTTACAGGTAATCCATACAACTTACTTGCAACTTTTATTAGTGTAGCTTGTTTTTCAGCTAGCTTTTCCATTCACAGTATGAATATGATGCTACTGGTTGCCATATTTCTTCCTTTGAGGGCGTAATTGTCATAATATCCTAGATCGTAGATATAATAGATCCCCAAATGGTCCTTTATTTTCATATTTATTTTTATGTTGTTGGTTGTATTTTTCAACCCATTCCTTTTATTATTTGTAGCAGTCTTAACTATTGTATTTTTCTTTCCATTGCCATTATTATTTTTGTTTTTACTATTAAAATTCTTCCAAGTAACCTTTTTAGGTGTTAATGGTGATGGTGCACTAATAAATTTCTTTTTCTTTTCCTCTCTGTGTGTAGAAATAGCCTACAATTTCTATTCTTTTTTGATTGCCTTCTCGAAGACAACTTCCATAGTTGATGGCCCATGGACATCAACTTCACCTCCTATTACTAGGTTTAACCCCATGATAAATTTCCTAATACATAATTTTTCATCTGTTTGGTACTAAGGTATGTACTTGAGAAGTTTCATAAACTTCTCCCAATACTCAGTCATTGTCATTTTTCCTTGTGTTAATGTCTAAAATTTAGACATCTTCTTATCATAATAAAGTTGGGGTAACCAACGTTTTCTGAAGTATGACTTAAACTGATCCCAAGTAAAATTTGCTTCATCCATTGCTAATTCAACCTTTTGACTGTCCCACCATGAGGATGCCTCATTGGAGAGCTGATAGGATCCCCAAATTGCCTTAGTTTCTTCTGAGAAGTTCCTTATTGCAAATTACTTCTCCATTTCATTGAGCCAATTCTCAACTCCATCACCCAAGGTGGTACCATCAAACTTTGGTGGGTTGATCCTCTTGATATTGTTTAGATTCAGCTGCCAAATGTGCCCTCTTGTTCTCAAGTGGGTTAACTTCGTTAACATTCAGATTTACGTTAACATTTTCATTAACAATGTTGTTATTTAATGGATTAGGATCTACAACATTGTTGTTTTCAGCATTCAAATTCTCATGTGATGATTCTTCACCATCACTTTCATGATCACTAACATTTTCAAAGATTTTTTGTTCCAAAAAAACCATTCTATTTTTCATGTCCTGAAGGGCAGCGATAATCTTGTCTAAATTTTGCAATGTGGTAACTTCACCATTCTCGTGTTGGTTATTCACAATGTTTCCCTTGTTCTAACCATGTTTTCTGTTAGAAAAGAATTTAATTTTGTGTTAGCATGAGGACTCAATAGGTCTAAGAGCTGCAACCTTTAGCTCTGATACCAAAATGTAATAAACACTTTCTAAACATCATAATTACGGAAAAAATTGCCTTCCCAAATTAAAAATATGCCTTCACTGATTTAAATGTACAAACTAAAATTTAAATCCAACAACTTATAATTACAATTCTTCAGATAAAAAATCAATAAATCATGTGCATATTTATGGGTCAACTAGATCCTGCTCTATCTCACATATCACAAGTCCAAGGATCAAACCTTGCTCTGATACCAAAATGTAATAACCACTTTCCCAATATCATAATTACGGGAAAAAATAAATTCCTTCCCAAATTAAACAAATATCTTCACTGATTTAAATGTACAAACTAACATTCAAATCCAAGAAATGCTTCGTATAAAAAATTAATAAAGCATGTGCATATTTGTGGTTTGACTAGATCCTTCTCAATCTCCAATATAGTACACTTTCGAGTCATACAAAGTATACTAATTAGTTCCCTTTTTGGCATTGATTTTACAAGTGTTTCTCTCAGTGTCTAACTAGAATTCATTCAATCGAATCCCATCTGACATCGCACGCTCTAGTTAGAAATAGGTGAACATGATGTAGACACCTAAATTTGGTTACATTCCCCTTAGCCCCTGATCGGATAACCAACTTAAACATGGGAACCTAACCATGGCCCCCTTTCACCCCACATTAATAATTAATTTAATTATTTTAATTAAATTAAATACCCATCCTCATAATATCCATTATTTTATTACCTTAATTGACCTAATTTCCACCTCACCCTAGACCTATTCTTGGCATGTTTCCATAACTAAAAATAACTAAGTCTTACTTGCCTTAATGAGCTAAGATTTGGTCTAACCCTAAAATCAATGCCTAAGATTTCTCTAACCACATTCTTGCTCATTAGAAGGGAAGCTTCCATTTTGATCCACAACAACAAACCAACTTGGCCCAAGAAATTAGAAAGATCTACCCATTTTAGTAAACCTAGGGAATCCCGCCTTAATCGATGCTGTTAGACCTAAACGCTGGTCAAGATGGAACCATCGTCGGTTACCATTTATTGACCTTAGAACCTTGTTTGAGAGGTTGGTATATTTTGGACCAAAGGAGAGAGATTAGAGCTGCATTTTTACTTATGGCCCTCCCCACCTTCACACTAATCTGACATATGGAGGACTATATATTGCCACATATAAACCCTAAAATCCATCCCAAACCCAACCATTTTCATTCGACCAACAGCCCCTCACTAACCACCACTTCACTCACACTTTCCTCCACCGGTGCGCATGGAAAGGATTTGGCTTCGATTTTATGAATAGGGCCATCATACTATCATTTCTTGTACCTCTTGTAAACACAATGACCGTAGTGGCATTGGTTTTGATGCTCCACCCTCCAAGAAGGTTCGCGTCGACCTCATCCAGATGGGAAATCTTCCCCATCTCATTCACCCACATTACCATCTTCACCCATGGAGTCCATAGATCTTGAATCTATTCCTCCTAACTTTTTTTTTCATAAACACCATTTCCTTGGGACCGCTAACCTATCAACGTGATGGCGAAGCTCCCTCTTCTCTCCCATTCCTGTATCCTAACATGATCGATGATGATACACCTTCTATTAATGTCATTCAATGTTAGGACGATGAGTCCATCCTCACCTACCTTGGTGTGGAAGACTCTTATATTCATCGGTCATTACCCTTTGAGACGTAAACCATGTTGAATGAATCAACCATCAAAATCAACATTAACACTTAGGATAACCCACACATTCTAAAGATCAGCCAATCCTTAGATGCTACTGAACAGAAGCCTTCACCTCTTTCCTTTGAACCATAAGAACACGTTTTCTTGGTCCTATGCCAATATGCCCGATTGACCCAAAATCATGGTCCACAATATCATAGCCATCCTTGATGCCAAACCCATCAAAAAATCTGTAGAAAATGTATCCTCACATTGCTCTTCTAGTCAAAGAAGAGCTTCAACACCTTCTCTCGCTTCTTCATTCTACCCATCGACTATCCCCAATGGATTTCTAACCTCGCTTCCTATCACAAAGGTGAAAGGAGGACTCTGTATTTACACGCAATTCCATGACCTCAACCTCACTTGTCCCAAAGACAATTCCCCTACCATGCATTGACCAATCGGTTGATCTCACCATTAGCCATGAAATGTTATCACTCATGGATGGTTTCTTAGGCTACAATCAAATATTCTTAGATCTAGAGGATCAACACAAGACTACCTTCATCACCCCTTAGGGGACTTTCTCATTATTGAGTCATGCCTTTTGGCCTCAAAATGTTGGTGCCACATATCAGCGAGCCATGACTTACATCTTCCATGACATCATGCATCACATAATGGAAGATTACGTTGATGATATTTTGGCCAAGTCTAAACATCAAACCGAACACCTGCCAGTCCTTAAAGTCATCTTTGACTGCCTCATCAAGTATTGTGTGTGTCTTCAACCAAAGAAGTATGTATTTGTGGTACTTTCTGGAAAACTCCTAGGTTTCATCATTTCTTTGCGCGGCATAGAAGTCAATCATGCTAAAGTAAAGGCTATTCTAGAAATGCCTCCACCCACTGATCTTCATCAACTTCAAGCCTACAAGGAAAATTGCAATCCATTCGCCATTTTATCTCCTAGCTTTTGACTATCAACCATTTCACTATCTTCTCAAGAAAGATGTTTCATTCAAATGGGATGATGAATAGCATAAATCCTTTGAATCCTTAAAGCAATACCTCCTTAAAACCCCAGCTTCTCATTCCTCCTAAGGATGACCAACCCTTTTACCTATATATTTCCTGCACTGACCATTATTTAGGTGCCATGCTCACTCATTGTGATGAGAAACACAAAGAGAAAGTGGTTTATTACATAAGTCATACCCTTATGGACTACAAACTAGATATACCCACACCGAAAAACTCTACTTAGCCTTAGTTTTTGTCACCACCAAACTCGCCATTACCTACTCAATCACAAAACCTTTGTCATTACTAATACTAACCCATTACACTATATGTATGCCAAACCCTATCAACATCAACATGCCACACGTTGGCTTATGCTTCTTGTCGACCTCGACCTCAAATTCATTCATCAAAAGTCCATCAAGGGCTAGGAAATTGCTGACCAACTGGCTGACGCACCTATTTCTAGGGATCAACCATCTAACTTCGACTTCCTGCATAAGTCTATAAACTACCCTTTCCTGGATGAACCCACTTACCAAATGACACTCTTTTCGATGGCTCTAAGTGTTAATGTGGGGGTGGGGATTGTTTTATCCTTATTCCTCTTAAGGGTGAACCGATGCTTTTGTCTTTCAAACTTGATTTTTATTTTATGAACAATCTTGAGGAATACAAAGCACTCGTATTGGGCATTTAGGTTACATATACTTTAGATGTTAAGACAATCAATATCTTTGGTGATTATCATTGGTCATAAACCAAGTCAATGGTCTATACCAAAGGTCGTAACGAGATCCTTAAAAAGTATAAGCAGCTCGTAGACATACTTTTGACCACCTTTGATCAAGTTATACACTTTAAACCACCCCATGTTCTACCAATATATTTGTGGATACCATGGCCCGCTTGGCTTCTCGTATACCTTCTTCGCCTACTAATCAGTAAAATATTTTTCACCATACAAATGCTACAATCACCCTCTTATTTACCTCGTGAAGTTTACTCCATCGGAATCATTTCCCCTGACCCATGTGACCTTTGGTATAAGCAATATGCAGACTATCTTTCCCTTTCCATTTTACCCGCTGATCTCACTCATAATGGAAAACGTGCCTTTCTTAAAAGTGTCTCCCATTATGTCATCATGGGTGGTCTTTTTTACAAGCACGGATTCAAGACATTCTCTTACAATGCCTTACAAGTTCTAAAATTCCCTACACCATTAAGGAAGTCCACGATGGAATTTGTGGAGGTCACTTTAGTGATTTAGCTATAGCAAAGCACATCCTTCACCTAGGCTATTATTGGCCAACCCTAAACCGTGATTGTTGTGATTACGTCAAATGTTTCATGAAATTCCAGTAGCATGCTAATCTCCACCACACACCTAGTCATCGCTTATAGGTCACACGTGACCTTTGGCCTTTCTCTCAATGGGGCTTGGATCTTTCCAGTGAGATCAACCCCCATTCTTCACAATGCCACAAATGGATCATAACCGCTACCAAAAATTACACTAAATGGGTAGAGGCCATTCCCTCATTTCTAAAAAAGCTAAAAATATGTGAATTCATCAACCATCACATCATTTTTTGTTTTGGTGTTCATCACCGCCTTATCATTGAGAATGGAAAATAATTCAAAAATAAAACCCTACGCAAAATATATGATGGTTTTGGTATCCAACTCGCTTCTCATCGCCTTATTACATGTAAACCAATGGTCAAGCCGAATCAACCAATAAATCCTTGAACAAAATTCTTATGAAGGTAGTCAACGATACTAGGAAAGATTGGCATACACACAATCCTTTCACTTTGTGGGCTTATTGTACTAGTATTTGCACTTCGAATGCTACCACACCCTTTTCTCTGGTCTACTGTACCAAGGCTATCTTACCTCTCGAATTCCATATTCCATCTCTCCGCATCTCACTACAAGACATGCTCAACAACGATGACTTTCACCAAGATTGTTTTCCATAACTTGAGTTATTAGATGAACGTCATCTCAATGCTCTTGACCATTTCCAAATCTACCAAAAATTTATCAAACGTGCCTATGAAAAACGTGTCCATGAATGAAATTTTTAGGTCGATGACCTCGTCCTAAAAGGAAAATCAACATGTAACCAAAGAGGAGAAAATTAAACGGGAAATTTTTCTCCTAAGTGGCTCGACTCTATATCATTACCCATGCCTAACACACTATCGTACACTAAGTTACACTAAACCGCCTATTCTCACCTCCTTGTCTTTTAAGCCTAATTCCCTCATTACTAAATGGACTTGCCGCAAAACATGACATTTTGTGATTATGCAACTTTCTTCACCCTTAGAATGGTCTATTATGCAATGCCTTTATAGTCTTACGTTTATAAGCTCCTCTTAGGTATGGTTGACTCCTTAGGGTTCTTATCAATTAAGCAACTCTTTTACCACCTCTTACCATTCACCTTCCTCATTACTTATTGATTATCCTATACAGACCAGATTATCGACACTTATTTTTAAAAACCACTCAATTATGCCTGTGACCTAAAATAAACCATGTATGTGACCTAAACTCAACCATGCCTGTGACCGACACTCAACCATGCCCATGACCTAAAATTAATCATGCATATGACCTACATTTAACCATGCTTAACACCTCTCAACCCATTCTTCTACTTCATCCTAATCTTCCCTAGCTTATGGGAGAACTACATTAGCCTGAGGTCCCTTTTCACCTGGACTATATAGGCAACACTCTGAGGGCATGGGGCCCTAAGAGGTTAGCTCAGCCACTCTTTACCCTAACCAATTCCCCCTTTCCTTTCCTATTCACATTCTACCCTAGTTAGTTTCCTTTCTATATCAATAACTAGAAATTAAACCAAACAAACAACAATTGCTAAACATCTTTACCATCATAATTTACACATTCATTTCATCACATCTACCATTTCTTTACCATCATCATACATTTTCCTACAAATCATCTTAACACGATCCATACCATCACAAATTACACACATTAATGAATTAGAAATTCAATCAACCATAAAACCTTACCCAACCATGCATTCTTGACCTCGACTCAATCATGCCTAAACCGACTGACTCAATCCAAACCTATGACCTAACTCAATCCATGCCTATTACTTAACTCAATCCATACCTATGACTTAACTCCACCATGTCTAAATTGACCTAACTCAATCCATGCCTATGACCTGACTCAATCCATACCTAAACAAACCTGACTCAATCCATGCCTACACCAACTTGACTCTATCATGCCTAACTTACCTAGTTTCCATCACATGTACAAAATCATCATCGGTTACATATACTCATACACATCATACCATAAAACATCATAATCTATATATATATCATCTAAATCTGAGTGTCCATACATATATACTCGAATGAAAAATATATACAAATACCTCTCATCTACCATATAAAAATACAAAGGTTTCAAAATCTTTGGTCGTGGGCAAAGCCGGTACCATGTATACAAAAATTAAAAAAATCTCTCATAAACAACCTCAATATCATCGGCGTGTAGGTCGGTATGTATAAAAACAATCACAATGCTATCCAAAATTATGATATCCCTCATCTATTACTCGGATATTTGAGTCGGTCTCTCATGACTCATCTCGCCACTCCTGTGTGGTGCTCACCAACCACCTCCTCCTACTATGGGCCTTGTTCTAACTACCGATAACCCTCATGTGGAGTTGGTCTCCGTATACCTGGTAGCCTCACTCGATCCTCGTTTATGGGATTTTTGGCCCCCTGTGCTCTCCACACTGTGAGTGTGGGAGTCGGGTCCTCTCACTCAAGGCCTGCTGTGCTTAGTACTCTCCATATGAAGGGACATCATTCCTCGCCACTACTAAATAATCCTTATAATACCTCACCTCACCTGTGGCATCCTCAATCTTGCCATAGTAGTGATCGAGGAGGTTCCATGGGTTTGACCATGACCTATGTTCTCGAACATGCTAATATTAGCCTCTCGTGCCTATACTCGATGTCTCGCACTGGTGCTCTCGTGGCTGCAATCTGAGCCTATAAGGCCACAATTTGTGCCTGAGTAGTGGCCAACTAGTCCTCAGTAACCTTATGACCTGCACTCAAGGGTGGCTACCTATCCCCATCTCTCGGCTCGACCTCGTGTGGTACTTGCCCTCGTAAACTTGTGATCTGGGCCTAAAGGGGCACCACCTACACTTGTAATGTAGCCACCTCTTCTTGTGATCCCATCAATTTTCCCTATAGACCTATAACTTGGGCCTATAATGCAACCACCTATCCATGTAAAGTGTCCCTCTAGGCCGTGAGGGTTGCCACATCTCGGCTTCTATGGCCTCGGTGGTGTTGCTCACAAATACGCTACCTACCACTATATGTACAATCGACATCATCAATCTACCAGTCCACTAGTAGCTCCTCCTACCCGGTGGCGACACGGTAGATCGTGGTGGAGACATAGGTCACTCCACATCATCCCTCCTATATTGTGGGAAAGGAGGTGGTACATCCTGCAATAGCCCAAACTACCATCTGACCTTGTCTACAGGTATCATCTCATGCTCTCCCGCACGACGCCCCTCTATCCATCGAGCATTTGTAGCTCCCATGCCTCCTCTCGCCATCTACCCATATGATGGAAAACCCATATAGGGCCTCCAAATAATGTCCATGCTCGGACAACCCCTCTAGCAAACACTGTAATAGGCTACATCATGTGTAGCCCTAGTATCTCTGCGTGCACTCCAATAACTAGCACCCAGCACCTATAACCCACTCAAACTAAGCTGACGTCAAACGCATCAAAGCCGGCTGGAATACCTAGTGGCCTCACACATATAATGTGCTCATATGCCCAATAGTGGAGAAGAAAGGTGCAACATAGGTTGAACCGCCGTAATCTCCTATATGCCCACAACTCCCTATACAACTGCACCAAGTATGCTTTGGTGCCCAAGAAAAGTGGGTCCTCTCCTCCATCATGTCATGGAGGACCCCCATCAGCACCCATGGGAATCTCCCACCCTCTGCATCTGGCAGTGCAAAACAACACACTACCTCCATAATAAGAAAACTAGCCTCATCTCCTCAGGATGGGCTACATACATCTCCCCATAGCTCAGACTCATGCTATGGAACCTCATCTTTGCCATCCCCTTGCCAAACACGGTCAGCATGAACTCCTGATATGCCTTTGAGGAGATCGAATACACTTACATCCCCACTATTGGTAACCGTAGGATCCTGTACACATCCTTTAGGGTGATTGTGATCTCACCCATCGGTAGATGGAAGGTATTGGTCACTAAGTCCCATCTATTGATGAGGGAAACCATAAAAATCAGTTCCCATACTATGTTCCTGTAACACCTCACTCCTATCAAGCCAACATCCATCATATGCCTCTACTCATCGCGATAACACTCGATTGTACCGAAAACAAAAAGGGTAGTACTTGGTCTCTCATCCATATCTACTCCTAGTCTACATTCAAGAAATTAAACAAATTATTAAAACTTGATTTTACCCAACATTGACCTTCAACCCCTCCCTTCTTCTAGGCCCCTCACCCACTATCTATTTTACCCACTTTACCTAACCTTTCCCCTTACCCTTCCTAGACCTCTATCCCTTTCACCCTAACTAGCACCGGTTACTCCTGACCATCATTGGTCCATTCTAACCAAAGATCGCCTCTCATACCCGATGATGATGCTCTGTGTACAAAGACCGACATTGGCCATACCTTGATCGATTTCGCCATCACATAACACCCAAAATTGAAACCCTAATTTCCTTTACCTAATTTCTTTCCCATTTTCCCTTTGCACCTACCCACACCTCATGTAAGTCCCTCCCCAACCCTCTTCCCCTACCTCCGATCTTTCCCACCCCCTCTTTCCTTCATTTAACCACAAATTTCACTGATTTTAACCTCCCTACCTCTATCCTCTACATTTCCTTCTTCCTATATCAAATGACAACAAAAGGATTAGATATTAACTCGCTCCATGTCACCTCCATGGTGACACATTCTGCCACCTGGCCGGTGGTCCACCCGCACCCTATCCTACCTCTGCTATGTCCAAATCAACCTCCAACCTCTCTAACAATCACCTCCTCTACCTAATCTCGTGGACCCATTTACCTCGCTCTCCTCTCCAATTGAAATCTCTCCACCTCACTTGGTACAACCCCACGTGCTTTCCTCTCGACAAGGAAAAACTTCTCGTGTTTTGTCATTTTCACAAAATCCAAAACATACAAATGAATTTGTATTATACGGATTTTTCCTTTTTATATACCCACATTGACCTGACTAACATCAGTCCATGGAATGCCCCTAATCAATCGACGCGGTCATTATTTAACCGACCTTGGTCACCTTTCATCATCCTTTCAATACCTTTTACCCATTTTGACCCATAATTATCTTTTCCACCACCTCGTGGCCCTTCCCCACACTTTTTTCCACTTACCTGCTCGCCCACATTACCTATACTTGTCCTTAATTACATTTAGGGCCTTGTTATTTTACTCGTACCTCGGTCTTCCCCACATCATACCTTATATGCCTTGACCTAGAACACTGTTAGTGACCTTTGAACCCATCTCGCTCGATGTACCTTGCGACATTATGCCTTGTTGTTTTTCCTAGTGATGTTAATTTGCATATTGTCGTGTCGCTTATCTCGACCTTACCTTTGTGTACCAAAACATACCTAAACATTCCCGCACTGACCTATGTTGTGCTTCCCGATAATATCCTATACCTTGGATATCGGAATCACATCACCTTGTTTGGATAAACCTATCGACCTTGGATGCTATGGATTTTGTAAGCTCTTCAACCTAGAACCATGTCATAGTTTATAACATGTGCGTGCGTTTTTGCCACTACCTTTGACCCTAGCCCATTTACCTGTTTGCCTATTTTTGACCTCTACCCTTTCCCACATTCACCAACATCTATGCTCCTTTTCACCACAACCACCTTTTATCAAACCACTCACTACTTACGTCTTTCCACCTCACCAGTTTCTGGTTTGAGGGGATCACCTTCACCCACACATGGGGCACCCACTTCTTATTTTTTTCAGCATCACTTACCAATACAAGCTACATGACAAAAAGGGGCAAATGTAGACACCTAAATTTAGTTACATTCCCCTTAGCCCCTGATTGATAACTAACTTAAACATGGGCACCTAACCATGGCCCCATTTCACCCCACATTAATAATTAATTTAATTATTTTAATTAAATTAAATACCCATCCTCACAATATCCATTATTTTATTACCTTAATTGACCTAATTTCCACCTCACCTAGACACCTCATCCAACCACCTCACCCTAGACCTATTCTTGGCATGTTTCCATAACTAACAATAACTAAGTCTTACTTGCCTTAATGAGCTAAGATTTGGTCTAACCCTAAAATTAATGCCTAATATTTGTCTAACCACATTCCCGCTTATTAGAAGGGAAGCTTCCATTTTGATCCATGACAACAAACCAACTTGGCCCAAGAAATTAGAAAGATCTGCTCATTTTAGTAAACCTATGGAATCCAACCTTAACCGACACCGGCCGACCTAAACCGATCTTTGGTCAAGACGGAACCATCATTGGCTACCATTTATTCACCATAACTACCTTGTTTAAGAGGTTGGAAAATTCTTGACTCCGAGGAGAGAGATCGAGCTACATGTAAGTAGAACCAACATCCTTTCATGCATCCACACATTCACATCCAGCACCAGGAAAAATCTAGAAGCATTGCACTCATGGGAGCATTTTGGGATTCATTGCTATGGTACCAAATACCATCCTTTTGATCAACTACCATTACCATTCAGATCATCCAAATTACATCATAGTAATTGAATCCCTAACCAGCATTGTTATTTCAATTAGTAGCTTTAATTACTCCTGTTATTAATCTACACTTTGCATGCTCATTTTGCTATCCCTTACCAACATGTAACCTAACCATTTCCTTACCCACACCATAAAATCACTCATCCTTTCCTGATGTTCATCCCTAAATACACCTGAGACTTCTATAAACCTCCTTATCCACCCTACCATCTCTATCAAATCCCGATCAAACCTTGTAATCAGATCTCTTTGAGTTTCATACACCCCAACCTTACCGACACCGGTTACCCATAACCGTCATCGGTTCTGCATAAACCATCACCAGTCATACCAGACCGATGTCGGTCTCTGTGTTTTATACCCTACCCAAGAACATAGCCAAACAACCTCCTACCAATTGACCTAAACAACCTAGAATTAGACCTCACTACCCCCAAGACTGACACCTACCAACCCTTTAGATCTAACTATAGCCTAGCCTCGTTATATTAGATTTGCTTATTGTGATTGAATGAGATACCTAAATTATATCAACTATAGTAGGAATTTACTTATTTCTCACATTAATTTATTTTAAATAGTGGATTAACAACCATCTAGGAAGTATCACACTTCCTAGAACTAGCATACGCTAGGCATTCCACTATCATATATCATTTAACTTCTCTTTTTTGGTCTTGTTTTCTATTATAGGTAGTTCCTCCTAGCCAAAAGGAAGCTCTCACAATTGACATTGGGTCAAGAAGTCGAATGCGCACAACAACCATCAATCGATCAACAATAATGTATTCCTCCTCAGCCCTTACCCTTATCTGTTTTGTCTCAATAAAGTAAATAAAATGGTGAAACATTTTGGCATGCCCGGTGGGACCCATCAGGGGTTCTATTGCATTTTCTTCATTTCTAGGTGAAATTTGTGTGTTTGTTTCCCTTTAAAAGGCTTACACAGTAATTTTCTTCCCTATTAATCCTCTCTTCTTTCTAATTGTTATAAATGAAACATTTCTCTTGTTGCATTTAAAAGGAATCATTCTTCTTTCTTACTTTCTGCATTTAGTGAAAGAGCATACCCTCTCCTATTCATCATTTGTTTCATCGAATGTAATCTTTTCGATTTGGGCTTAAAATTGGTTGCATTACATTCTGATTTGCTGCATTTAGCTCACATTAAAATGAGGGCAACCTATATGCTGGAAGTCATGCCCAGCTGATGGTTGACACAAAGAATCATAGAAAGAACATTATCTCTCTCTCTCTCTCTCTCGTGTGTGTGTCTTACCAAACTTGCACAAATTAAAATATACACATCTTTCTTTAACAACATCTTACCTAGGAACACCTGTTAGCAGCAATCACACGATCCGATAGGGAGCTACTCCCAACTCATTGCTTATGTCGAGTCATTACCTTAAAAGACGGCTGCCCCACCATAACATACCCAAAACCTCTCCTTTTAGATATTCTTCTTCGTATGAAGCCTTCCTCACCAAAAATATATTCTTAAACTCATGAGTCGGGTCTTCTAAATAACATAATCTCAACACATTAAAAATCACTTATTAGGTACATGTTTTTAGTGTTTGATTGATGTGTGTTTTGAGGTGTGAGGATACACTTCTCCATTTTTCCATTCTGTTGCCTTACACACTCCACAATCATAGTTGGAGTATTCTGACTTCTTCTGAGTGTGTTAGGACTTCATTGCATCATCTCTAGACCTCTGGGTTGATTATTTATCTCACTAAAATTCACAACAATCCATTTTTCTACATCTTTCCAATTTTCACAGTAACTCGTCATCGGTTACCCCTGACCGACATCGATTTTTCTTAACCGGCATCGGTTTTACTGTTCTTTTGGGTTAAATTGCCTAAAGAACCCTTATTTCATTTTCTTTGCTGTCAGAGTTCTTGTGAGTCTTTGTACTCTCTCTACTTTGATAAACAATCATCATACAACTTGTTCATCTAACCGTCACTAGTCTTTTCCTCATTTGATAAAATTGTTCCTATCTCATAGTAACCGACCTTGGTTACCCCTAAACTAACATCACTCATCCTTAACCGCATTAGTTAACTTGTATTGAATATCAACTAATATATTACCCAAATCCACCTATAGACACTTATTTTCTTCATTCTCACTACTCCTTGTGTCATCTGCAGGATACAACATCACCTAATATACATTCATTCACATGGTGTTGACTCACAATCAAGCTAATGCTCTTACATTTCACACAAGTCGTCAACCACTCCCACTTAGTCCTTCACCACCCTCTATCCTGTCACCCATGGATCTAACCCTACCTACCACCATTTCGTAGGTGATGAGGAATTTACATGACTCCTTGATTAGAATCCTGCGGCCTTACAGTTCTACCTTTCCCACTCTTCCACCCGGGACTCCTCAGGTCAATTGATATATGGTATGCATATATCCATCTCTCTTGCTCTTATTCCCGCTTCTACATCAGCCCCTACTAATGTGGAGTAACCTTCACCTGATTCACCCCCAGTGGTTTCAGAGCTAGGACCCATACCCGATATGACCGTTGCATCCGTAGTATCGGTCACACCTATAGTATCTATTGTCCCCTCACCGACCAACCAGACCATAACCCCATCTACACATATTATCTTGCAAATACCCATTGCAAAAAAACTACTTGTGGTGTTGGTGACCCCTACTCCATTCCAGAATCTTGTTCTCTCCATCACAAAAACACTGCCCCCAATCACTACTAGAGTCACTACAACCATCCCACATACATACACATACTATGAACAACCCCCTATCTCATCTATCACCCATTCTAGATACATGCCCTCTATGTCGGTCTCCTATTCTCAACCCCCTATTCGGCATCACCATATAATGGAATGTTGCCCACATCGTAGGTTCAATACCAACTCCCTTATTCCAAAAGAGGAACCCTTCCACCACAACCTACCAATGACCTCATCAAATTAATGATGGAAAGGATGCATACGTTGGAAGCATCAATTTCAGCTCAAGTAATTTTCTCACCTATGATGAAATCAGTAATGAGCTCATTCATCCGTCTATCCCTATTTGCCCATACCCTCGTACATTGGGAAATGCCAAAATTTAACCATTTCAATAGTAAAGAATACCCGTAACAACATTTATGGTCTTCCAAACATGGGTGTTACCTGATCACCCATGATGATGCTTTACTTCTACGGACCTTCCCGATGTCCCCGAGAGGACTCGCATTGACCGGTACAAGGGGCTACCAAGACACTCCATCTACTTGTTTAATCAAGTATCCCAAGCCTTCTTAGATCACTTCTCCATCAACATTGTTAAGAAGGTTACCATGACTGATCTTTATTCCACACGATAGTTATAAACACTAAAATTAGGTCACACTCCCTTTTGGTCCTCGACAAACAAACACCCTTCATCACATTCACCTAGCCATGACCCCTTTCACCCCACTAATATTAATTTAATTAATTTAATGCATTATCCTCACTATATTTATTATTTAAATATCTTATTTTAAATAATATCCACACATGCAGTTCACTTAGACACCTCACCAAGCCAACTCAACCTAAGACCTATTCTTAGTAAGTTTCCATAACTAACTAAGACTTACCCAAACCCTAAAAATCAATGCCTACATTCCCTCTAACCACATTCCCACATGCTCACAAGAAGCTCCCAGTCTAATCCAGCGGGTTAATGACACGATATCCAAGGAAATCAAGAGGATCTCCCTAGTTTAGTAAACCTAGGAAATCCTACTTTGACCGACGCCGGTTACTCCCTAACCATCATCAAGTTGTTTGGAACCATTGTTGGTTACCATTTTAACCCCAAAAACCTTATTCTCAAGGTTGGAAGTTGGAAGCAAAGGGGTTGGTGAGCATTATCACATCTCAGAGAGATAACACATCTTTAGAGAATGAATTCCAACGAGACCATGCATGCAAGGAAGGAGATCAAACATCTTTTCCTGCACAACCATGATCTGATCTAACCAAGAAAAGAGCAATGCACATACAACCCATGCAGAAGCTTTCCTTCAACTGGTGATCATTTGCAGCCTTCAAGCCCCTCATTAGCACCTCCATCCTTCACACACAGGCATCCATGACTAGAATCTAAGTAAGTATAACGTCACACTTCTCTGGTTTATTTCATTTCATCATTATTTTATCATCTATTGCTTACCTAGCCACCTATTGACCTTCTCCAACACTTCCACCTCCATATACCCATTAAAGCCTTGTTGAAGCCTCGCCCTACTACCCAATACCTCATCTCGACCAACCAAATTCCTTTGTGTAATCACAAAGGAGACCTAAAGCTTATTGTATGACATTCCTAGATTTCACAATAATCGACACTGTCACACTCGAACACCGCTTGTTACCCCTAACCGACATCGGTCTCTCAGTATTTTCCCACACACCTAGAATAAATACCTACCCACTTATATTCATCTTGCCCTCATCCACTTGTGATCTACTCCGAGACCTCTGTCAAACCTACGTAACCCGGAACCAATCATTTGACCTTTGGATTCTATTCTAGTTTAGCCTGTTAGATTAGATCTATTTTCTTATTGTGTTTTAAGTGAGATACCTAAATCATTTAAAATTATAATAGGATTTACTTTTTTACAACATTAAATTGTTTAAAATAGTGGACTAACAGCCATCTAGGAAGTATCACACTTCCTGGATCTAGCATACGCTAGGCATTTCACTGCCCATATTGTTTAATTCCTTCTTGTGGTCTTGGTTTGCATTATAGGTAGTTCCTCCTAGCCAAAAGGAAGCTCTCATGATCAGCCGTGGATTTGGAAGTCATACGCGTGCAACAACCCATTAACCAGCATTTGAACACGTATTCCTCCTATGCCCGTTACCCTATTTGTTTCGTTAACACTCCAAAGAAGTAATCTAAGAAAAAATGAAATATTTTGGCATGCTCGGTGGGACCCATCCGGGGTTCCTTGCATTTCATTAATTCCTAGGAAAAGTTGTGTGTTTTTTTCCCTTCTAAAAAGTGTATACACTAATTTTCTTCCTTGGTAACCCACCTCTTCTTTCTATTTTCTCTAAAGGTAACTTTTCTTTTGATGTAATTAAAAAGAACCATTTCTTTGTGTTTTCTACATTGTAGTGAAAAAGCATCCCTCTTCCTCTTCATCTAATTGTGTCATCCAATTTCACATCTTGATTTGGGATTAAAGTCATGACCATCTAATGGTTGACAAATGAATCGTAGAAAAGCACTTCTTTCCTTTTCTCTTCTCCGAGTCTTACCAAACCTCACAAAAATTCAAAATACATACATTCTTAAACAACATCCTACCCGGAAGAAGCTTTAGGTGATCACACGATCACGACACAAATGGCACCCAACTCACCGCTCTCGTTAAGTCATACTTCAAAGCAAATTTTTCCCCACCATAACATACCAAAACTCACCTTTAGATCTCCTTCTTTGTAGAAGCCATCCTCACCAAAACCCTATTTCATAATTCACGTGTCGATCAGAATAGCATAAGCTAAACAAACATAATAGAAAAGGCACTCCTAGGATCACATTTTCTTAGTGTTTTTCTTGGCTTGCAATTTGAGGTGAGAGATCATGTTATTCACTTTTTGGTTCATCCTCGTGCTCCTTATCATAGCCGGTGTATTCCAGCTTCACTTGAGTGTGCCCGGGCCATATCATCATCATTCTCAAAATTTTGGGTATGATTCTACATCAAATTTTAATTCACAACCACTTTTATTTCATCATTGTTTCAATTTCACAGTAACCATCGTCGGTTACCTCGACCGCCGCTTGGTTATACCCAATCGACATCGCTTCGTCCTTTTGCTAACCTACTCAAAAGGACATTTTCATTCATTTTTTCCACTTTTCATAGTCCCTATCACTATCATCATTCCCATTGATGTTTTAAACATCATCATATTTGGCATACCTATCAGATTTTACCTTCTAGCCTTGTTCACTCACTGTTCATTTTCTACAAGAATCGCATCGGCATTACCCCGACCGGTGTCGCTTTTCCCTAACCGGCATCGGTTAGCCTGTTTCACATTCCATCCACCATTTGGTACTTAATCTAATTTTTGTCACTAGATTCACTTGTTCTTGTTGTTCTCTGTGTCATTTATAGAGAAACAACCCTACTTGATCAAGATTTCACATGGTGATGACTCAAGACAAGCAAGAACACTCGTATTTCACGCCAGTTTTCAACCACTCCCACCTAGTCCTTCACCACCTTCCATTTTATCACCAGCCATGGATCCCATCCAGCCTATTACTATTGCTATCAAAGATGAGGATTTTGCACTTTACTCCTTGACCAAAACCCTTCCGCGTTACATGCTTTACCTTTCCCACTCATCCACTTGAGATGCCTCAGGTCATTTGATATATGGCATGCTCATATATATCCCCCGACTCTCGCACCCACTCCCACATCAGCCCCATTGGGCTCTATGTTGCGCACATCTATCTTACCCCACTGCTTTTGCACAGCTTAGGTCCTATACCCGTTATGACTATCATGTTCATACCTTACCTCCGTGGCACCTGCTACATCCACTGTACCCTCGAAAAATACCCCAAACACAATCTCATCTACCCATAATGTCTCACACATACCCATAGCTACATTAGCACCTCCAAAGTCGGTGACCCCTACCCCATTTCGAGCGTGGTCCTTTCCATTCCACAATCATTAGCCTCTATTGCCATTAGGGTTACCACAACCCTTCAACCCCCATATACATACTATCAACAACCTCCCATTTCATCCATTATTCACTCAGGGTACGTACCCCCTATTTCACTTCCTTCTTCCCAATCAACCTACATGGAAGCACCATACACTGGAGTGCCACCACCATTATATGCCCAAAACCAACACTCTCATGCTATAAGAGGCATCTAATCATTACAACCCACCAATGACCTACTTAAATTGATGTTGACAAGATGCGGATACATTAGAGGCATCGATTTCTAGCTCCCGTAATACTCTCACGCTACGACGAGATTTGCAACGAGCCCATTCACCCATCCATTCCTATCTAATTATACCACGTGCATTGGGAAATGCCTAAATTCAATCGTTTAAATAGCAAAGAAGACCTGTAGCAGCATTTGCGGTCATTCAAACATGGGTGTTATCTGATCGCTCATGATGATGCCTTGCTCTTGAGAACCTTTCCCATGTCCCTCACTAGACCTGCATTAGATTGGTATATTGGGTTACCTAAACACTCTATATTCTCATTCAATCAGGTAGCCCAAGCCTTATTGGATCATTTCTCTATCAATATCGTCAAGAAGGTTACCATGATTGATCTATATTCCACACGTCAGTATGAGGACAAATCTATCACAAATTTTGTCACTCACTGGCACAACCTGATCAACCAACTTACCTTCCAAATGCCACAAACAAAACTCATCAAGATCTTCACATGGGCTTGTGCCAGGCATATCTCACTAACCTTATAGGTCCAAACCTTCCAAACATTCGATGAAGCATTCACTATGACACGAAAGTTAGAGATTCGGGCCATTGAAGAGAAGAAAATCTAGCTACGCAATAAGAATTCAGAATTCAAGTCAAATGATACCTCTTCTTCTTCCAAACCATAGACCAATTATTCAAAAGCTAAGGGCACCGATAACACGCTTATACTTAAGGCCGGCCAACACATTTGTCAAATCAAAGCTACCCTTCATCTAATCTCTCACCTGCTCAAAGTTTTCAATTCGCATAAGAGCAAAGGGAAATATACCCCAATCAAGGAGCCTTAATCTTCTGCTTTAGAAAATCTTATCAAAGCCGAGCCATCACTCTTCCACCCATAAAAACACACACTAGTTTTGACCTGTGCACCCCATGCCCGCATGCTATAAAGAACATGATTTCTGTAATTATCATCAAGTAAAGGGTCATAGTGATTTTAACTAAATCACTTTCAAAAATATTGTCCAAGAAAGGCTCGAGAAATGTGAGTTAACCATGGATAATCCTAATGCACCTACCAACCAAAACCTACATATCTTCAAGAAACCATTTCCTAACCATGCCCCTTCATCTGATCAAACCAGTGAGACCTCCACTCACGATACCCATACCCGCGAGGTTCACGCTATCTTTAATGATGCACCTATCACCTCCCAATTACCCCATATTCCTTCCATAGAGGAGATCTTACCTTGAAATCCTCCTTCCTTGTCTAACCAACCTCCCCTAGTCCTTCACCAATAGAGGAACACTTTTCATCTCCTCCATCACCTACTGAGGAATATTTAGCTAACATCAAACCATCTCACCCTTGGCTTCACCACTTAGAGAGCTTTTAGCTACAAAAGACTCTCCTCCATGCATAGAGAAGCACCTGCTACCTCCTCCACCCATAAAGGAGCACCCATAATCTCACCGTAGCCTCCATTATCACACCCCATCATTTAGCATCTCTCACCAAATTACCACCTTCATCTTCACCCCACCTTGTTCACCAAGTGGCCTCCCTTAGCTTCTCGTAGGAAGAGATTGTGCCACACCAAAACGATGACCCGTGATCCAGCCTCTTCATCTCTCGTCCACATCGATGACATATGGGTACACCGTGATGATTGATGGGGCACTAGCATTAACATCATTTCATCCCATGCATTCGGCCAAATGCACATACCGATAAATTGCATGCATAAACACCCAATCATGTTGCATTCATTCAATGACGTTATCACCTCTACACTAGGTGTAATCATCATCCACATTTGCGTGGGCCCCGCATTGTTCCGAATGTTTTTACCTTTTGGAGGGGGAATTCCAATATAAAATGTTGCTTGGAAAACCCCGGATTCATGTCATGGGTTTCGCCTTCCACTTTGCATCGTTGTGTAAAGTTTGAACATGAAGGACACACCTATACCATTCCAGCCTGACCCTCACCTTTCAAAACATGCAACATGCTTTACCGACCCAATGATGTGCTCATACCTATCAAGCTATCTACCTTCGTGACCACTACCACTTCACCTACACCTCTACCTACCAAGACAACCGCCGCTTCTACTACACATACCTCCTCCATTCCTACCACCACATAACCTCCATGGCTGACCCATCACTTCCCAATCTATTAACTCCACCTCTCGCATCAACCTCTCGACACATTATCCATACCATCTACCTACATACCAACCACTAATCCTCGGAAGGTGTTTTTCAACACCTCGCTCTGGGGGAATACCGCCTATATAATGTCAACACATTTCTTACTCCACAAGAGTATGGAAGCCTTCACCAACACCCTTATTACGATCACTATATAGATAACATATCCTTTATGGTCATCCCCACCTTTGTACTAGTATCACCTATGGGGACTTGATACTACCACTTACACACTCGAACCACCGCCACAAACTTTCCCATTTTCTCGTTGACTTCCAATCACTTACCAATCATTATTTTGCCCACACCTTCCCGCATGACTTTGTGCATGGAAGGGTTTTGGTTTTTTCTTTTATGAGTAAGGCCGCCATACCATTATGCCATGTACCACCTGTAAACATAATGACCGTAGTGGTATTGCCTTCCCTAAACCACCTACTAAATAGGCCCACATTGAACTCATTAAGGATGCTAGCCCTTCTCCACCTTCTTCATCCGCTCCACCTTCATCACCACCTTTACCGACGGAGTCGATGGATCCTGAATCTATCCCTCCTAACTTTTTTTTTCATAAACACCATTTCTTTAGGGCCTCTGACTTATCAACATGAGGGTGAGGCCCCTTCCACTCTTCCCTTCATGTATCCCGAGATGATCCATGATGAAAAACCTATAATTAATGTTGTTTAATGTCAAGATGATGAATCCATACTCACCTACCTCGTGCGTGCGTAAGAATCATATATCCATCATTCGTTACCCTCTAAGACACAAACCATGTTGAATGAATCAACTATTGAAATCAACATTCATACTCAGGATGACCCGCACATCCTAAAGATTGGACAATCTTTAGATGTTGTTGAATAGACGCTATCACTTCATTTCTCAAAGATCATAACCATGCTTTCACCTAGTCTTACATAGACATGCTTGGTATTGACCCCACCATAGTGGTCCACAATATCATAACCACTCCCGATGCCAAACCCATCAAACAAAAGCTGAGGAAAATGCACCCTCGTATTGCTCTTCTCGTTAAAGAAGAACTTCAGTGCCTTCTTTTTGTTTCCTTCATCTTACCCATTGATTATCCTCATTGATTTCTTACATCATCCCTATTACTAAAGAAATAGGGGACTCCACATTTGCACGGACTTCCGTGCCCTCAACCTAGCTTGCCTGAAAGATGACTTTCCCTTACCTGGTATTGATCAGTTGGTTGACCTCACCGCTAGTTGTGAGATGCTATCACTCATGGATGGCTTCTCGGGTTATAATCAAATTTTTCTTGCCCCAGAAGATCAACACAAAACCTCATTCATCACCCCATGGGGGACCTTCTGCTATCAAGTCATGCCTTTTGGCCTTAAAAATGTTGGTGCCACATCTCAACGGGCTATGACTTACATCTTCCACGACATCATGCATCACATATTAGAAGATTACGTGGATGATCTTTTGGCAAAATCTAAATGTCACTCAAAGTACCTTGCCATCCTCAAAACCATTTTTGACCACCTCATTAAATATCAGATCCACCTTCACTGACTAAGAAGTGCATCTTCATGGTTCTCTTGGGAAAGCACCTGGGATTTATAATTTCCCTCCATGGTATAGAAGTTGACCTTGCTAAATTCAAGGCCATTCTAGAAATGCCTCCACCCACTAACCTTAAACAAATCCATAGCCTCGCAAGGTAAGTCATAGCTATTCACCGTTTCATTTCACAATTATAAGATCGGTGCAACCATTTCATCATCTCGCTCAAGAAGGATGTCTCCTTTCAATGGGATGATGACTATCACAAAGCTTTTGAGTCCTTAAAACAATACCTTCTCCAACAACATGTACTTATCCCACCTAAAGATGATCAACCTTTTTATCTATACATATCTGCTACCAATCACTCCTCGGGAGCCATGCTCACCGATCACCAACACAGGGAGCAATCCGCTTTATTATATCAGCCGATTTTGGACTATGAAACCCGATACAACCATCGTGATTTTTTTTTCTTAGCCTTAGTCTTCATTTCCACCAAACTCCGTCATTACCTACTCAACCACAAAACCTATGATTGTGACTAACACCGACCCCTTACACTTCGTGGTACGTAAAACCTTATCAAAATCAGCGTGTCGCATGATGGCTTATGCTTTTATCTGATCTTGACCTCAAATTAATTCATCAAAATTCCATCAAGGGCCAAGCTATTGCTGAATAATTGGCCAATGCATCTATTTCCGTGGATCAACCTTCTAATTTTGACTTTCCGATGAGTCGATTGTTACCCCCGTCCCTCGGATGAACCTCTTTATCAAATGACACTCTTTTTTAATAGTTCCAAGTGTCAAGATGGGGTTGGGGCTGGTATTATCCTCATTCCTCTTGATGGATAACCCATGCCTTTGTCTTTCAAACTAGATTTTGAATGCACCAACAATATTTCCGAATACGAAGCACTCGTATTTCAGGTCTCCAAGCCACCTATTCCTAGATGTCAAATCAATCAACATCTTTGGAGATTCTTAGTTGGTCATAAACCAAGTTAATGGTATGTACAAATTTCATAATGAGATACTTGAAAAGTATAAACCTCATGTAGACATACTTTTGACCACCTTTGATCGTTACGCCCTTCAAACCATCCCACGTTCCACCAACAAATTTACAGATACCATGGCCTCGCTTAGCTTCCCAAATACCGCTTCACCACCGATTCCAAAATATTTGTCACCGTATAATGCCTCCATTCACCTTATTATTTACCTCACGATGTCTACTCAATCGTAACCAATACCCTTGACATGAATGACCATTGGTATGAACAATACTCCGACTACCTTTCTCTCTCCATCTTACCTTCCGATCTCACCAGAACGGATAATGTGCCTTCTTTAAAAGGTATCTCATTACATTATCCTAAGGCCTCCCGTATAATTGTATCTTTGATGGTATTCTCTTACGATGCCTCAAAATTTTTGAAATTCCTTATACTATTAAGGAGGTTCATGATGGCATATGTGGAGGTCACTTTAGTGGCCTTGCTGTTCTAAGTGTATTCTTCGCCTAGGCTATTATTGGCTGACCCTTAACCATGATTGTTGCGAATATGTCAAACATTTTTAAAATGCCAAATAAATTCCAACCTTCATCATACACCCACCATTCCTTACAAAGTTGCTCATGACCTTTATCCCTTCTCTAAATGGGTTTGGATCTTGTCAAAGAAATCAATCCTCATTCTTCCCAATGCCATTAATGGATCATCACTACTACCGAATACTACACAAAATGGGTAGAAGCCATCCCACTCATTTCCACGAAAGCTAAGAAAATATATGAGTTCATTAAACGCCACATCATTTTTCGCTTTGGTGTTCCCCATCACCTCATCAATGATGATGGAAAACAATTCAAAAACAAAACATTGCAAAAACTTTGTGACTCCTTCTGAATTCAGTTTAGTTTCTCATCACCCTATTACCCAAAAACTAATGGCCAAGCCAAATCCACTAACAAAACCTCAACAAAATTCTCATGAAAGTGGTTGACGATACTGGGAAGGATTGGCATACACACATTCCTTTTTCCCTATGGGCACACCACACTAGTATTTGCACTTCCACTATGGCCACACCCTTGTCTCTCGGTCTATGGTGCAGAGGTCGTTCTCCCTCTCAAAGTCCGATCCCCTCACTCTGTATTTCTCTCCATGACATGCTCACTAATGATGAATTTCGTTAGGATCGCTTAGCACAATTAGAGTTATTAGATGAACGTCATCTTAATGCTCTGGATCACCTTCAATTTTACCAACAACGTATCAAATGTGCCTATAACAAACGTGTTCATGAATGAACCTTCCAAGTCGGTGACCTTTTCCTGAAAGAAAATCAACATGTAACCAAAGTAGAAAAAAGTAAACAGAGAAAATTTGCTCCTAATTGGCTTGACCATACATTGTGACTCATACCTATGGATCGTGTGCTTATCGCTTATCTTCTCTTGAGGGTAAACTCAACTCCGAGCCCCTTAATGCCTTACATCTTCGACCATTCTATTGTTGACTCATTTTCCTACCTCACCCTTTGTTTCTCTCTCGGCTCATCCCTTGAGTGCTACCCACTCCATACACCTCCCTAATGATTAAAAAGGAATCATGTGAGTACCCGTCACTCATTATCTTCTCTTAAATATGTGTACCATGGCACTACACATAGCATGATTCTCATGGATGATTTTTGTCTACATCTAGATGAGATCCCATGGTCATTTCACCTTGCCCTTTTCAACAAGAGTCCTATCTTTCACCTTTGGTCTTGTCCATGACCAGTAAAGACCTCATAATGGGACCAAACTCCTTGAGTCAAACTTCTAATAAAAAGATGAATCCTTAAAAGGAAATCTTCCTCTCGACTAACCGCTGCTATAAATATACTACCGCTCCCACAAAGGGAAGATATGTAAAGCTCTTCAAAAAAAAAGAGAGCAAATGAAGCTTCCTGCATCGATTAGCTTTACGAAGACCTCAAGGAGATTAATTTTTCCCATATAGACTTCTCGCATCGATCAGTCTATCTCAACTATAAGTCAAAACAAAAACTTTTTAGTCATGGACTTGCCCGTTGTGACCTAGGACCTCTTTCCCAAAGGGCCTGCTACCTCATACCAAAAAAATTAAAATTACCTACTCTTCACCCTGTGAACCATGCCCACTGTCATTTCCTATTGCCTTAAGGGAGTTCTTGGAACTTAGACATTTGGTGATCATGTGACTACTTTTCATTGTAGAACATGTCAATTGTGAAATATATATATAGGGTCTTATGTTCATCACCTCCTCCAAGGTATGATCTACTCAATATGATCCTACCCAATCAGGTGGCTTTATTGCCCCCTTTTATCTTTTAACCATCTTTGTTTACATTTTGATTACCTTATACAGGACTTGGTCCTCGACGCTTACCTTTGGGGTAATCCTCCTCTTTCGCCACAATCACTTTCACCTACATCATTTTACCTACAATCTACCCACACCTAACAAACCTAAACCCACAACATGCCCAAACACCTATCAACTCATTTTCACACCTTCTCATTTTCTTCCCTAGCTTATGGGAGAACTACATCGGCCTGAGGTCCCTTTTACTAGGACTATGTAGGTAGTACTTCGAGGGCATGGGGCCCTTGGAGGTTAGCTTGGCATTTCTCTAACCTAAAAATTCCTCAACCATGCCTAACTCACCATTTACATCACATTTCACTTAGTTCCCCTTTTATATACAAAATTAGAAATTAAGCCACATACATAACAATTTGCTACATATTTTATACATTTATTATGCTTACCAATTCTCTATCATCACTATGCATGGATTATACCACATCTCACATATGACCCATAGTATCATTCATTGCAAAACAATAATGAATCACAACTTCACCTACTTTCAATACAACCATGCCTAACCAAACCTGACTCAACCATGCCTAACCAACCTAACTCATCCATGCCTATAACCTGACTCAACCATGCCTAACCAAACCTGACTCAACCATGCCTAACCAACCTAACTCATTCATGCCTATACCTTGACTCGATCCATGCCTAGCTTGACTCGACTCCATCATGCCTATAACTTGACTCGATCCATGCCTAAACCGACTTGACTCCATCATGCCTAACTCACCTAATTTCCGTTGCCATCAAAGTAACAAATCCATATCTCATCTAACACAAGCCATAAACTAATTTCTCATAAATACATCAAAAAATCTTAAAATACCATGTATCTCATCATATAAATCAATCAATATGTATCTCAACATACATTCCCATCTCATCATGTCCATCATCTCAAAATGTCGGTACGCAGGCCAATATACAATACAAAATGTCATCGGCATGCAGCCGGTCTCATATATACAAAAAGAATGAATCAATACAAAATATCTTCGGCACGTAGGCTGGTATATGCTCAAAATATACAAATCACTCATACATCCTCACTATCTTCGCACGCATGCCGGCATATGTATCACAAACATAACTAATATACATCAAAAATCGGTGATCAGCATATGAGGCATCTTGTCAGATGTCCTCCATCTCTGTGTCACCTATACCCTCGGCCTCTTGTATCCATGCTGCACCTCACCTAAGACCGGTCACCACACACCGGTAGCCTCACCCTGATCAGCCTCGTGAGCTCACTCGACCTCCCGTGCTCTCCACACTATGAGTGTAGGATCTCGCCTCTCACTAGACAATTGTTGTGCTCCTATACTCAAATAGGATATAAAATCTATCTCGCTACCATAAGTTGGTCATGATAATATATCACCTCACCTAGGGCATTCCATAACCTTGATACAAGCACGCTCTGTGGTGGTACCATAGGTCTCGACCCCCTGTACTCGCCTTGCACTCGCATGTGAACGGGACCTACTCTCGTGCTGTGGTGGTGCCCCTACACTGTGCCTATATCTGGTCTTGTAAGGCCCCAATTGTGCATGGGATATGGCCAATCGCCCTATAAACCTACCACCTAATCTTGTAAGGCTGCCACCTAACCATCCCCCTAACCATCTCCATCTCCTCCATCTCCTCCATCCGCCATCTCGAGCCTACAAGCTAGCTACTGTATATGTAGCTCTACTACCTCTACCTCTCGAGCCCTCTAGTTGGGTCTGCAGTATACCCAACTGGGTAATCAACATAGTTACCTACCCCTGTAGGGCGTCTTTCTACACTATAATGGTAGCTAAGTCTGACTACCACGGTCTGGGTGGTATGGCTCATAATTGAGCCGCCCACCACTACATGTATCTGTCGTACATCTCAAATCATCTATCCACCAATCCACTGGCTACTCCTCCTCCCCGTGGACATTGTAGGCTATGATAGAGGTAAGGGCCTCTCCATGTCATCTTGTCAATACTATGGGAAGGGCAAAGGAATGTCTTGTAAGAGCCCAAACGCCATCGGAATCTGCCTACTGGGATCATCTCATCCTCCCCAACACGGTGACCTTGTATCCACCTCTCTAGCTGGAGCTCAGCTAGCTCCTCATGCATATTCCTATATGAGGGGAATCCCACATATGGCCTCCAGATAATGTTCACTATGGAAAACCCTCCAAGAACTACCAAAAATGGGCCACATCATATGTCACCTATCCGATCTCCACTCTCCTATCACTGGCACCCATCTCCTGTATCCCACCCACAAAAATCACATTGGGAATGCATCTTCTTGGGAATCCCTATAGGTTGCAGTAAGCACACTATGTTCTCGTACACCCAAGAATGTAGTATAAATGTACAACACATGATAAAACTACATAACCACCCATATGACCACAACTCTCTATATAGTTACACTAAGAATGTTGGTGCCTGTGCAAAGCATGTCTCATGCACCATCATATCATGAAGTACCCGCATCGTTGTTTGGGGAAAGCATCCACCCTCTACATTTGGCGGTGCATAGTAGAACACTACCTCCATCAACAAAACCACTAGCCTCGTCTCATTCAGGATGGGCTAGGTACATCTCTCCATAGCTCAAATCGGTGCTGTGGAATCTCAAATCAGCCCCCCTCACCAAAGACAGCCTTCCTAATAAAATCCTCTCGAGGCCTCAGAGGAGATAGAATACACTGGGCATCTAATATGGGTAGTCAAAATCTGGAACACGTCCTCTAGGGTGATAGTCATCTCACTCATCAGAAGGTGGAACATGTTGGTCATGGGATCCCATCTATCGATGAGTGCGACCATCAAGCTGGGCTGCCAAACAACATGTCGGTAGTGATGAATCCCACTCAAGCCCACTGCCTCCACATGCTGGAGCTCCAAAGGGGTCACTATGCCATGCAATGTCACCAATAGAGGTAGAACCCTATCCCGCATATGTAATCGTGTCCTCCTCGCAACTAATCTGTTGGGTACCCAAACTTAATCTCCTTCACAACTCAAGTAGCATCATGGATTTGTACAAGACACTCATTAGCAGATAAATGATTTATGTGTCATTTGTAGCTGGGGAGCACATCTATCTAACTTGTTAGCACTCAAGATTTGAAGGAGTGGGTAGCACCTCAAAAGGATTTTGATCTAATCCTCACTATTCTAGGTTGTGCCTTTCAACCAAGGTAAGAGAACCTATATTGCAGCCTTTGTTTGATGAAGGAGGTGGAGATATCCCTATACTTTTCACATTGATAGAGGTGGCCTTGGGAAAACATGATCAATTATCCATTATTCAAACTCAAAAGAGTTGTCACTACTAAATGATGGAAATGCTTTCAAGACAAGGCTAAGGCTGCTAGAGACATGATAAAATCCTGATATGCTTTGTGCATTTTTGTGAATGGATTGTATTCTTTTGTTGACACACAATGTAATGCAGGGGTAGTATGGGTAGGATGAGTTAGTTTGAATGAAATTTTGTTGGGAGATGTTTAGACAAGACTAGCTAGGAATTACCAACTTCTTTGAGAACCTTTGTAGGAAATTTGTAACACTTACACAACAAGAATGCTTCAAGAGGTTTAAAATACTCCTTCAACCAGGATATGTGCAAAAATGGAGGCCCAGATCTGCACTCTTCCACACAATCTTTGACAACTTGCTACAAAAGCTTGAAGCAAATATATCAACAAAGTATCCAGAAATCCCTGTTTGATCATGACCTAAGGTACCCCCAAAGGTTTACAAATAATCTCAAGATTCAAGGATAGTAAAATGATTTTAAATATGTTTATCTTCTATCAGATGAAGGCTCTTTTGGATATAAGATTGCAGATGCCATCAAACCATCAACAAGAAATGAGACCATGTATGATCAAAGAGATCCTAAACACAAGATTACAACATGAGCAAGGAACACAAATTGAAATCATTTTGAAACACAAGCATATACAAATTTTGCCAAGAGATAACACCAAATAATCCAAAATTTGATCAAATACATCAGTAGGGGAGTGCTATAAGAAAAATATCATATCCTATTGATGGATTTACAACTAAAACCAACTCAACATGATGAAATTTGATACAAAAATGGAATTGAAAATGGCTCTCAGGTGGTTTTCTTAGAGAAAATGGGATTCTTCCTGTTTCTTCCTTGAAAAATTTCTACGTCCTTTTTCTCTCCTCTCCTAAAAAATTCTCCCAAAATGCTAGATATACCTCATGCCATCATGGAGTCTTCCTTCCCAAGAAAAGAATATACTTAAGGGATCAAATTGTTTACAACAACTCTTCATGATTCCATGAAAATGACATCAAAGTTGAAAAAAGTTCGCAGGTTACTGTGGATGCATAATTTTTTTAAATATTACACAAATTCAGATCCTTATGCATCCTAGGGTCATGTTTTTGTCATTCAGGCATGCCAACATCTTTTACTAATCATTTTTCACCTTTTCACTTCATCATTTTACCTCTGCAACTTTTGATTTTTACTTTTCACATTTTTTACATCGAACCCGAGAAAAAATGTATCAAAAACATCATAGATCACCAAATTAGCTCATGAAAATGGAGTCATTGTACTCGAAGGGCAAGACGATGCAAAATCATATAAGGTTTGATGAAATTTGAGGAAAAACTTGATTTCCAAGCTTCTTGAGCTCATGGTGGCCAAAAGGGGGAATGTACAGAATCGCCGATTTTGATCAACTTTTAATGCCGATCTCCACGTGGCAACTAAGATCCCTGAATATACCCCTTTTGACCATTAGATAAGGTAGTATATGTGTCAAAATACCATTGGATCGGGCCTCTACCTTTAAAATTTACATTTGCGACCCTTTTGAAATTTGGAAAATTTTGCAAATTTTCCCCGCCTACCTCCTGGGCCTCGCCACGTGTCCATATGTGGGCCCCATTGAAAATGTGGACCAATTCTATTAATTTTTCCAAAAGTAAATTTTGCACAAAATTCTCTACGGGTCTTAACACCCACTTCTTTCCCGGCCACGTGGTTCTCTCCAATTTGCTGCGGGTCCAAGCTTCTAATTCTACCTTCTGACCCATTTGAACATTCACAAAATTTAGTGTTGACCCACACCACCCTTTGACATTATAAAATGTGCCACGTGTCTTCATCTGATAGGTCGTGGAGCCAATTTTTCATTTTCACCTTTCAGAGAACAGAGGTCAAAAGTTAAAAAATTCTCCTCGCCCCTCCCTCCACCTTTTGCAAATGTGGACACACGCCTCTCCTTATTTGATGTGGGCCTTCGGGCCAAACCTTGATTTTTTACCATTTGAAGCTAAAACTTCAAAATCATCACAAAACCTCGCCGACCCATCTTCCTTCTTGGACACGTGTTGCTTCATGATTCATTGCAGAGATTTGGTTCGAATTTTAACTTTAAAATTTTGAAGTTAAAAAATTCAAATGCACAAAAATTTCCTCCCTCTCATATTGACTTCTCTGGATACGTGTCCACTTGTGATTGGACACGGGCCTTCGGGTCAAAACTTTCCCTTGACACCTTGAGCCCAAAAACATCAAATTTTTCCAAATGCCTCCGCTACCTGCATGCCCTCCTTGCCACGTGTCCTCTTCCCATTCGTTGTGGGGCCTTTAGGCAAAAAATCGACTTTGAGAATTTTTTAAAATGAAAGCAAAATTCCTAAGGAACCTCCGCAACCCACCAATCCTTCGGCCAATCAGCACGTGCCACGTAGACACCTCATTGCAAAAGGTAAAGCCATGGGTCAAATTTTTTCCCTTAGCCAAAAATTTTAAAAACAACAAGTTAGAAAAAATCCTGACCACCCCTGGCCAATAGGAGCCCGCCACGTTGCAATAATATTATGATGATGAAGTTAACGGGTAGAATACGCCCGTATGATCTCAAAACGTAAAAATTCACCGAATGCCCTAGAAATCAAATTTTTCGACAAGGAAGGTAGATTTTTACAATTTTAAATCAATTGAATCATTTTTGACATTGATTTCGAGCCTGGGATTGGGGAAACACTTGCACAAAAATGGGATTCAAATAATTTCGAGTTTTTTCACGATTTGACAAAGGAAACATGACACAACCCATAAAAATGAAGAAAATAGGGCACAAAAAGGGGGAAACTTGGAAATTTGTTTTAGATGAGGGAAAAACAACAACATTATGAGCATTTTGAAAGCATTCAACTGGAAAAACCGAATTACAGACCACCAGCCCAAAAAATAAAACCATTTCTGAGCAAAATTAGAGATGGAAAATTAGGGCAAAAAGATGCAAGTTCAAAATTTGCAGTAACATTGGCTCCTACTTGGGGATGGGCACTCTTAGTGAGTGCAACAAGGAAAAAATGTAGACCAAGTGCAAGGAACCATTGGGAAAAGGTGTCAAAACACAAAGGCAGCCCAAAAACTAGAAATACCATAAAAATGGACCGAGAAAACCACACACCAACCAACAACACAAAACAAAGCAAGAACAAAGACTATACAAATATACAACTTGTGCATACCTCACTTGGGGATTTAATCCAAGAAATGTTTTAAATGTCTGCCATTAACAAGCAGCTCCAAAAAATCCCCATCTAGATCCTTGAGAAAAAAGGTGTGCTCACCAATTCTGATGTCAATGGCATAAGGACCCATCCATAATGCATCAAACTTGCCATGCTTGCCGTTGTCTTTGTGCCTACTATCCCATAGCAAAACCAGATCTCCCACATTGAAGGCTCTAGGAGTGACCTTCTTATCAAACAACCTCTTCAATTTCTCTCTAAATCTGATATGCCTTTGATGAGAGGCTCTTCTTTCTTCATCCAACTCAATGATCTGATTGATTCTTGATTCATATGGGCCATGTTCTTGATCTTCTAACTGTTGAGCAAACTAAAATGAGGATAATTACAGATGTAAGGGCAACAATGCTTGAGTTCCATACACCAATTCAAATGGGCTCTTACCAGTTGCTCTTTTAGGAGTTATTCTATCAACCCAAACTACAAATTTCAATTTCTCTCCCCACTTCTTCTTGTTGATTTCCAAGGTCCTTCTAATGATCTTGAGCAAGTTCTTGTTACTTGACTCAACTTGTCCATTCCCTTGTGGATTGTAGTTTGAAGAATAAGTTAGATTGATTCCATATTCATTGCACATTACCATCAAAGGTTTGGCTTTAAAACACATGGCATTATCGATACAATTTTGACTGAACCCCAAATCTGCATATGATATGATTCAACAAGAAATCCATTACCACTTGGTGTGTTGCCTTTCTAGATGGAATTGCCTCAACCCACTTTGTAAAATAATCAGTTGCTACAAGGATCCATTTATGACCAGCACTAGAAAGATATGAAATATCACCAATGAAGTCCATTCCCCATTGTTTGAAAGGGGCTTCAATTGATACATGTTGCAAAGGAAGGGAGCCTGAAGCTTTTAGTCTTCTAGAGAAACGTTGGTAACTATCACACTTTCTAACCGGATGGGATGTAAAGAGTAGGCCACCAATAACTAGCTCTCAAAATCTTATGTGCTATCACTCTCCCAACAAAATGTCCTCAACAAACTCCCCCATGGAAATCAACAATTAACTTGGGAGCTTCATCTTAAGTTATTCATTTCAAGAGGACACCTTCAAGGTTCTTCCAAGCCAGCCCAAGGTCTGTTATGATATACTTTTGAGAGGCTATCTTGAGGGCTCTTTTCTTATTTTTATTTAAATGAGTAGGACAACATAGGTGTCTGAGGTAGAAGATCACATCCTTATACCATTCAGAACTCATCAATCTCTCAAGAAGATCTGTCCTTTCTTCCTCTAGCTGATTCATTTCTACATTTTGCAAATTGCTCTCAGCCATGAGCTTGGTAAGACCCAAACCTCTTACTAGCTTTGTTGTTTGGAATCCATATCATATTCTTGTAATTTTTTGACCCATCTACATCTCTTTCTTTATATCTCCATGTCTGATAAGATGTCCTTAATCATGGTGTGAGGAACATAAGCAACAACTTTTCAACTCAATATATAGGGCTTGAAAATCTTTGTTGCTTTTACCAATGCAAACACTTGTTTTTCCATGATTGTATACTTCATCTCAGCTACTTGTAAAGCCTTTCTAAAGAAATCAATATGCCTCTCAGCTCCATTCTCATCCTTTTGTAACAAAATTGAAGCAATTGTATATTCAGAGGCAAAGGAAAATATTTGGAAAGGCCTCTTATAGTTTAGAGCTTCCAAAACAGGTGCATGCTTAAGTGCATCCTTTATTCCTTCAAAAGCTTGAATGGCAGCCTCCTCCCACCTGATAACTTTATCCTTTTTAACATGCTTGTGATTGGGAGAGTCAACTCAACAAAATTGGAAACAAACCTTCTAATAAAATTGATTTGGCCAAAGAAATACTTGGATGCCTTTCTTGGTTCTTGGGATAGGTACTTTGCTGATTGCATCCACTCTCTCAGGGTCTATCATGACACCATCCTTAGACACAATATGTCCTAACAACTTGGCCTTTTTCACGCAAAAATGACACTTCTTTGGATTAAGAGAAATTCCATACTTCCTACATCTGATCAACATCTTTTCCAAGTGCTGCAAATGATCACCTCGCTGCCTTGAAAATACAAATACATCATCTTGGTAAACTGTAATAAATTCATTGATGTAACCAGCAAAAGCAACATCCATTTCTCTTTGAAAAGTGGCTCCAGCATTCATCAATCCAAAGGGCATCCTTACAAAAACATAAGTTCCCCAAGGAGTAGTGAAGGATGTCTTAAGTCTTTCGATTCTTTGACAACTATTTGATTGTATTTGGAGAAACCATCCAAAGTAGACAACAATTCCGACCCCACACAAGTTGTAACATATTTTCCATATTTGGCAAGGGATAGTTGTCCTTTATGGAGGCTTTATTTATATTTCTGAAATCCACACAAAGTTTGATATCTCTGTTTCTTCTTTATCGGCACAAGGTTTGCAACCCAAAATGAATACCTAGTGGGCTGAATGATACCACCATCTCTCAATTTCTTCATCTCTTCTTGCATTTTCATGGAGAGAAGTGAATTAATCGGCCTTTTCCTCTATCTCGAATGGTTTGGAATTTTCTTCAAGAGGGATCTCATGCTGAAATAAATCTTCTCTATACACCTTCAGCTTCGAGTAGGACCAAGCAAGGCAGCCTTGATATTTCTTCAAGAGTTGGGCATAGGACTGCTTTTTCTTCCTTACTTAAATTTCTGCCCAACCAAACCTTCCTTGGTTTTTCCTTTATTCCTAACTCATGCTCTTCCACATCCTCAAGTAGACATCTTTCTATTTATGATAAAATCAGCATTGTTAAAATTTTCCTCAAGTGCCACGAGACGCCTAGGAATGGCGTTTGTTTTCAATTGTATAATATCTCTTCCAAAAAAGTTTCTCTTCCTTCAGTCATACATTCCATTGGTTACCAATCAATATTATGATTTTAAAACTCACCATGGCATTGTAAGAACCTCAACACTTGTGCATCATCATCAAAAATCTACCAATGTTTCACATTATTAGGGACAACTGGCACGTCAACACTTCAATGTTATATTCACAACAAGGTGAAATGGTGTAATTTTCAAATCTAGAACCCAACACTACCAATTTATCAGTAGTAGCATTAAGACTTCTGTCATGGTAAACAATGTTAAAGGAATCAAACATTTCAATCAAGTCCCAAACAACATGCTTATATTGTTTCATACTTGTGGCATATAGCTTCCTTACTTGCTTGAAAACCAGCTCTGAATCCCCCTTGGCAAAAATATCCTTCACTCCATACTTCCATGTAATCCTTAACCCAAACAACAATGCATCATACTCAGCAATATTGTTAGTGTACTCAAAATTAAGTTTGAAGGAAAAAGGAAACTCTTCCAAACTAGGAGAAAGCAAAACTATACCAACACCATTTCAAAATTTGGAGCAAGCTCCATCAAATAGAAAGGTCCAAGGAGAACCTATCATATCAAGGCACTTTGATTTGTCCATCCTGTGTTCTTTTCCATCAGCAAAGCCAATGAAATTGTCAGCATCTACATCAGCAAACAACACTTCATAAGAAGCATTGTTGGGATCTTCAATCAAGTGCAACATCTTCTTTTCACCATAGAGTTTGAAAAGGCTGCCCTTAATGGGAATGGTGGCAAAGGACATGTCCATTTGAACACTACCACCAACACTTGCAGCCCATTTTCTTGATAAAATCATACCCCATTTGGCAGGGCAATCAACAATTACAACATCAAGCTTCAAGTTCTTACCCGGATAGGCTGCAAGTTGCACTACTAAACCCTTCACACAACCAACAACCGACACTTCCCTTGAATCCATGGCTGTACACTTCCCATATGCTGCTATCACTTTGATATCCAACTCATTCATGACTTCTAGAGGCATGACATTACATGATGCACCAGAATCAAACATGCAATTGTGAAGCAACCTATCCTTTATGAGAAAAGTTGTGAAAAATGGATCAACATTCAATTGGGAATCAACCAAGGATGTCCCCAAATATACCTCAAGAGCCTCTCCAAGATCTTCCATTACTGGTGGTGTTTCAAGGCCAACAATGATTTGAAGGGGAGTCTTAACAACATTTACATTTCTGCTTGGGGTGACCTTCTCTTCTTTCAATCCCAAGTACTCAAATGCTCTCTTCTTATGCTCAGGAATTCTAAGCAACTCAATAATTGGAACACTCACTTTAATTTGGCTCAATACCTGGGAAATATCATATGGAACATTCTTTGGTAAGACAACATTGGAAGGGAAACAAGAAGGTTCATCAGATGGAGAAGGATTCTTGGCAGCCTGGGCATGAGAAGGACTGTAATTTTTGTTTGGGACAACAAAATTTTTAGCAAGTGTTTCTTTCCTAGGAGCATCCTTTGGAATGCTTGTGAGCAAGGGTGTTTTAGTTTTGGCTTGAGGCCCAACTCCCTTAACAACTTTGCTTCTAGTGTTATAGTCCTTTTCTTGAGCTACAACAACATTCATCAACAATTGTCTATCTTCCTCCGAAGGGATACCACCATCATACTTCTTAATCATCAAATATCTCAAGTATTCAAAGTCATTATTAGGAATTTCAAAGGCTTAAACAACATCAACTTCAAGAGCATGAGGGAGGGAAAGAAGTGGTACCCACTTTATGCAGTCCCAAAAGGTAGCAGTAGTCCTAGCACTTATTACTTCAGTAGATGTTGCTCCTCCTTGTGAGCTTGAAGAATATCCCATCATGCAAATATCATCATCAATTCCATCCTCATTTTCAGCCTCATCAAATTTTCGGTCCACCTCGCATGGAGGATGGGGAAGAAAACATCTATCACACCAATCCATATTAGCCACTTCATCAACAACAACAACCTTGGCAATTAGAGGATCAGGGACCAATCTATTTTCACGTGTTTGGGGTTGTCTATTTGTAGATCCAACAGCCCTTTACCGCTGTCATCCAACCTCTTCTCATTCCTATGGTGATTTCCAAATCTATCTTGTGGCTACCGCCTAGGCTAATCTTGTGAAGTCTCGCCCAATACCCTTCTTAGCTCTTACCAACTTGTATGAGATTTCTTTGAGAGCCCCTACCAAAGTCTTCACAACCTCTTCTAAATCAGCACCTTTGCTAGCTTAAGGATTTTAGAGTGGTTTATCAATTTTACACCATCTCTCTTAAGAGGTTTCCCAATAACCTTGATATTGTTATCAATTTGAATTGCCATGGTGAAAGTTTGTCTTATGTTGGTTAGGTTCTTGTCTCTTAAGTAGTAGGCTGCCTTTTTGTCAAATGCATCTATATATTTAATTAAACAAGATTCATCACAAGGCCTCAAACCAACAGAAACCTTCTCAAATTTTTGTTAAACCTTGTGTCAAGTCATGGATTGATTCATTAGGGTTTTTCTTGATATTCTCAAACTCGATAAAAGAAATCTAGGATCACCATGTCTCCATATTGCAACCTAAATGCATTTTTCATTTCAGTCAATGAATCAATAGAGTTATCGTGTAGAGCCTTGTACCAATCCCTAGTATCTTCTTCAAGTTTATGCATAAACAAATTACTATACACATCCTCAAACTCTATCTCAAAATATTCCATCATATTATCAAAAAGTTTGAGATGCTTTGATCACCAAAGTGATGGCATTGTTACCTTGGAATTTCGCAACCTATTTCTAACCTCTTTTGGGACAACATTTGGGTAACCATCCATTCCTCTAAAATTTATAGGACCAAAGGTGTTAACAACAAATGGAGGTCTAGGCTGAGCCATATTGTTTGGTGGGGGTGATCTTGGAGGTGAAACAAGCTAGTGAGGAGTACAATACCCTTGGGGCTCAAGAATGTGATTCACAAGACTGGTATCTTCTAAGTGCTGATTTTCTAGGGAAGTTTTACTTGAATTAAAACACAGAGGTGTAGATTGGAGAAGGAACTTACCAGGTTCAATAGATGGACCCTCACTAGCCGAGGCAAACAAGTTTATGAGAGGGTTTCTTGAATCGAATCACTTGAAGAAGAGTGATAGTCCTCTACCAAAGGCTGATTTCTCTCACCAATGGCTATATCTTTGCCTGATGTCTGACCTTTAACCACCTTCCAAACTCTTCTCCTCCCAACTTTGAATTTTTTAAATCTGAGAACAATTTCTTAGCAGAGTCTTTAAGGAAGAGAGATCTTCTTCCCTCCAGTTTTGTAGAGATCAACAACACAAAAATAAATGACAAAAAGCTCAAGACACTGGTATTTCTAAATTCAAATCAGCATGGAGTTGCCACTAAGGAATTTCACCTCAGTTGTGCAAGAATGCACTAAAATAATTTTGTCAAATGCTTGCTAATACTGATAACTTTGCAAGGTTTTATAAACCAGACCTTCTTCTTCTTAAATCAACCAAACAAAATGCAACAAAAGTGTCTAAACTACTGAGAAATGGAAAAGAGTCAGCTGACCTTGAAACCCTTGCTTTAAAACTTGTAGATCTGAAACATAGGATGATAACTTGATAATGCAGCAGCTCAAATACCTGAATACATCTCAAAAACACCAAGAAATTCCAAGAAGTCCCCAAAAACAGTGCCACTCTGGTGTTGGTACCCAAACTTAATCTCCTTCACAACTCAAGCAAAGATCATGGATTTGCACAAGACACTCAAAGGTAGATAAATGATTTGTGTGTCATTTGTAGCTAGGGAGCACATCTATCTGACTTGTTAGCACTCAATATTTGAAGGAGTGGGTAGCACCTCAAAAGGATTTTGATCTAATCCTCACTATTCTAGGTTGTGCCTTTCAACCAAGGTAAGAGAACCTATATTGCAGCCTTTGTTTGATGAAGGAGGTGGAGATATCCTTATGCTTTACACATTATATAGAGATGGCCTTGGGAAAACATGATCAATTATCCATTATTCAAACTCAAAAGAGTTGTCACTACTAAATGATGGAAATGCTTTCAAGACAAGGCTAAGGATGCTAGAGACATGATAAAATCCTGATATGCTTTGTGCATTTTTTTGAATGGATTGTATTCTTTTGTTGGAATGCAATGCAATGTAGGGGGTAGTATGGGTAGGATGAGTTAGTTTGAATGAAATTTTTTTGGGAGATGTTTAGAAAAGACTAGCTAGGAATTACCAACTTCTTTGAGAACCTTTGCAGAAATTTGTAACACTCACACAACAAGAATGCTTCAAGAGGTTTAAAATACTCCTTCAACTAGGATATGTGCACAAATGGAGGCCCAGATCTGCACTCTTCCACACAATATTTGACAACCTGCTACAAAATCTTGAAGCAAATATATTAACAAAGTATCCAGAAATCCTTGTTTGATCATGACCTAAGGTACCCCAAAGGTTTACAAATAATAACAAGATTCAAGGACAAGAAAATGGTTTTAAATCTGTTTATCTTCTATCGATGAAGGCTCTTCTCTCGATATAAGATTGTAGATGCCATCAAACCATCAACAAGAAATGAGACCATGTATGATCAAAGAGATCCTAAACATAAGATTGCAACATGAGCAAGGAACACAAATTGAAATCATTTTGAAACACAAGCATATACAAATTTTGCCAAGAGATAACACCAAATAATCCAAAATTTGATCAAATACATCAGCAGGGGAGTGCTATAAGAAAAATCTCAGAGCCTGTTGATGGCTTTACAACTGAAACCAACTCAACATGATGAAATCTGATACAAAAATGGAATTGAAAATGGCTCTCAGGTGGTTTTCTCAGAAAATGGGCTTCTTCCTGTTTCTTCCTTGAAAAAATTATACGTCCTTTTTCTCTCTCTCTCTTAAAAAATTCTCCCAAAATGCAAGATATACCTCATGCCATCATGGAGTCTTCCTTCCCAAGAAAAGAATATACTTAAGGGATCAATTTTTTACAACTCTTCATGATTCCATGAAAATGACATCAAACTGGAAAACAGTTCACATGTTACCAGGGATGCATAAAATTTTTAAGATATTACACAAATTTGGATCCTTATCCATCCCAGGGTGACATTTTTGTCATTCAGGCATGCCAACATCTTTTACTAATCATTTTTCACCTTTTCACTTCATCATTTTACCTCTGCAACTTTTGATTTTTAGTTTTTAATTTTTTTACATCAAGCCCGAGTAAAAATGCATCAAAAACATCATAGATCACCGAATTAGGTCATGAAAATGGTGACATTGCATTTAGAAGGCCGAGATGATGCAAAATCATATAAGGTTTGATGAAATTTGATGAAAAAACTTGATTTCCAAGCTTCTTGGAGCTCCCATGGTGGCCAAAGGGGTGAATGTACAGTAACCATTGATTTTGATCAAATTTTAATGCTATCCCTCCACGTGGTAGATGAGATCCCTGAATATACCCCTTTTGACCATTAGATAAGGCAATATACGTGTCAAAATACCATTAGATCAGGCCCCTGCCTTTAAAATTTGCATTTGTGACCCTTTTGAAATTTGGAAAATTTTGCAAATTTTCCTCGCTTGCCTTCTGGCCCACCACGTGTCCATATGTGGGCCCCATCGAAAATATGGACCAATTCTATTAATTTTTCTCGAAAGAAAATTTTGCACAAAATTCTCCATGGGCTCGAACACCCACTTCTTCCCTAGCCACGCGGCGCTCTCCAATTTACCGTGGGTCCAAGCTTCCAATTCTTCCTTTTGACCCTTTTAAACATTCACAAAATTCAATGTTGACCCGCGCCACCCTTTGACATTGTAAAATGTGCCACGTGTCTTCATCCGATAGGCCGCGAGCCAATTTTTCATTTTCACCTTTCAGAGAACAGAGGTCAAAAGTTAAAAAATTCTCCTCGGCCCCTCCCTCCACCTTTTGCAAATGTGGACACACACCCTCTCCTTATTCGATGCAGGCCTTCGGGCCAAACCTTGATTTTTTACCATTTGAAGCTAAAACTTCAAAATCATCACAAAACCCACCGACCCATCTTCCTTCTTGACATGTGTTGCTTCATGATTCGTTGCGGAGCTTTGGCTCAAATTTTAACTTTAAAATTTTGAAGTTAAAAACTTCAAATGCACAAAAATCTCTGCCCCCTCATATTGATTTCTCTAGACATGTGTCCACTTGTGACTGGACATGGGCCTTCGGGTCAAAACTTTCCCTTGACACCTTGAGCCCAAAAACATCAATTTTTTCCAAATGCCTCTCGCTACTTACATGCCCTCCTTGCCACGTGTCCTCTTCCCATTCATTGCGGGCCTTCAGAAAAAACTTGACTTTGAGAATTTTGCAAAATGAAAGCAAAATTCCCAAGGAACCTCCACACCCATGAATCCTTCGCCAATCAAAGACGTGCCACGTAGACACCTCATTGCAAAAGGTGAAGCCATGGGTCAAAATTTTTCCTTAGCCAAAATTTTTAAAAACAACAAGTTAGAAAAAATTCCTAACCACCCCCGGCCAATAGGAGCCCGCCACATTGCAATAATATTATGATTATGAATTTGACGGGTAGAATACACTTGTATGACCGTCAAAACGTCAAAAATTCACCAGATGCCCTAGAAATCAAAGTTTTCGACAAGGAAGACATATTTTTACAATTTTAAATCAATTGAATCATTTTTGACATTACTTTCGAGCCCGGGATTGGGTAGATGAGGGAAAAACAACAACATTATGACATTTTTGCATTCAACTAGAAAAACTAAATTGCGGACCACTAGCCCGAAAAATAAAACCATTTCCGAGTAAAATTGGAGATGGAAAATTAGGGCAAAAAGATGCAAGTTCATAATTTACACTAACACAATCCAAGCACAACATTAATCCACATTTACCATGCCCATATTCACCAATTATCATTACCCTCCACCCTATTTTCACTCTACCCATCTCACCTACCTAGCCCACATCACTTTTGGACTCTTGTGCATATAATCCTGACTGGTGCCGGTTCATCTTAACCGACTCAGTCACTACCTTAAACTAGCATCGATCACCTATTTGGTGACTCGATACTACTTCACCTTTACCGATCGTGGTTACCATGTAACCGACATAATCACCTGTTTGGTGACCACTACCGGTTTTACCTAACCGACGCCGCCAACCTTAATCGACACCGGTCCATCATGCGCGAAAAATCCCGTGACTTCCCAAAACCCCCATTTTCTAAAATCACCCCCCTTTCCCTTTTACCCCACCTACAATGACCTAAAACTACCCCTAGACCTCTACCCACCCCACCTATACCATTTACTACCCTTCCCCGTAACACCCTTGACTATTGTTATTTTCCTCCTTTGCATTCAAGTGTTGATAGGTGATTTTCCTTATAAGGATATGATCTTCTGATTTTTGGAAATCATGCTTGGTATGGATAAGTCTTTTCTACTCTTAAGATCCTATGGTCGAACTGGTGTGACTTCTCTGAATCCACTTTTCAGTTCTGGAAGGTAAATTACATTCTAGGTTTAAGAGTTGTAAACTTGTCTTTTGTCCGACTCATCCTTGGATCAATTTCAGTGATCCAAGGAATGTTTTAGTAATGCTCGTGAAGTGAATGGTAAAATCAACATTCCATGAGTTAGGATTCATGTTGGACTAAACTTTGTTGTTGCAAGTTCTTTTACTTTTGTGTGAATGCACTTCCATTCAGCAGGATGTTGGCTTGGGTCCTTGAAGGTCAACCATGACAGGTCATTACTGATAACGATGGGAATGCGTTCTTCATAAAGACAAGAGAAAGATATCTGGAGAACCTATTAAGGATTTACTTCCGGAATCCTAAGCTAGGTGAATGTATTCCTACCTAAGCTATGTTACTTGATATAATTTTGTTGCTAACCTAAACTTGATATAAAGGGTTAGAAGGGTTGCTAAGTATTAAAACTTTAACCTAACACTACAAAGTTATTTGGTGATCTAACCTAGTTCTTTAAACTATAGTATTATTGGTTCACTCATTTGTGGGGTTATCTAACCTATTTGCTAAGAACTATGTTAGAGGTTAGTGGTTAGTGTTACATCCTAAGGTACTAATGTAAATCCTACCTAAGATCTAACCTAAGCAATCTAACCTATCCTAAACTAAAGGATGCGAATTGGAACTAAAAGGGGTTGCATGTACAATGGCGACGGTTTCTAAACATTTATGAAGGTGATAAGGTTTATTTATTTCCTACGGACTGCCAACTTTGGTAGAGGCTAATTTGGATGGTGGAGGCCTAGGTGGCAGTATTACTAGAAATGGAAATTCATGTTTTATTTGATTTGGAAGCTCGCCAGTTTGGCAGGTGGTGGCAAGGAAGATTGGGTGGGAGATTGGGAAATTAATGTAATTAATTTCCTTGTTCGATGAGCTCAACCGCTTTGGTAGGTATGCCAAGCGGATTTTTGGTTGAGCTATTTCACTTGCATGCTTTCCAATTTTCATTCTACTTGCACTCGGTTTTTCAAACTAGTAGTTAAACTATATTACATGGCTATTTTTGTGGTTTCAAATCTATTTCTGTTTCATGGAGAGTATATGAGGCAATGTGGAGGAAGTATTTTGTTGTTTTGGTCTTTCGTGGAGAAGAAGGGAAGAAGCGAGCTCAGCTAAGAAGTCTTCTTCGATTTTTCGGTGACACTATCAGGCATGATAGGCCCTAACTGTTAAAATATCTTGCTTTCTTCTAAGTGTTTTCATTAAAACAACTTTTCTCTATTAAGATCTATGCATTCATGCTTAGCTGATAAAATGATAGATGGGTTTGTGAGAAAACTTGTATTCTATGTTTTTGGCTTCTGTGTGTTCATGATTATGTGGAAAGTTTTCTTCGCACTGTCTTTTCATAAAGGAACCACAAATACTTAAACAAAAATGGTGACACTGGTTACTTCTTCAGTGGTTTGAAATGTTTGTTGGGGTGAACTGGTCGTGTCTTGTGAATTCAAACTGGTGAGAATTCAGTCTTATTAACTTGTATGCAAGTATTAGCTTTAGTTGGAAAACTTGTTAAGTAAAGAGGACTGTAACTGAGATTCTCTAGGGTTGTTAGCATATGTTTTGATCCATAGTTAAATAGGCTATGAATATAACTGTATAGGATCTGGGAATTGCATTCTTCTTGAGAAAAATTGTTGACTGTTAACAGGTTTTGTGTACTTTAGGTAAACCTGTATATGTATTGTTGTTTTGTATTTTACCTTGTGGAAATTTGATGGTAGAAAAGCTCACATGCATGGATAAACCATATATAGTTGGTTTCTATGTTTCTCCTTGTGAAAACATGGTTTGTTATGGAAACTTGCATGCACAGGAAAAGCAATATAGGGTTTAGTTTGTATTTCATGCTCGAACTTGATTGATTTTGGGACTTGTGTTGTTATCATTTTGGATAACTTGACTGTAACTCAAGTCACTTTGGCATGGTGCTTGTGGAATCTTGTTCTTTTGACCACACTAATGGTATTTGGAGATTCTTGTAAACCCGACCTGAGAGTCATCCTTTCTGAGCTTTGTCTAAGCATCTTACATTCTGTTTTGTTTGGAAATAAGGTTGATAGGATGTTAATGGAAAATGGAAGCATTTCTCCTTATTTCGAACTATATGTAAATACTTTTCACTAGCCTTACAGTGCAGGCATATTATATAGTGGTGGTTGCAGTATTGATATCCTTCACTGTACTCACCGTTTTTACTTGTTAGAAACCTGAACATTGTGTTGGTTCAGGTATTATGGTCTTTTGATCTTTTAATACACTTTTAAGGGGACATATAGTTACCCTAATTTGGTTACATACATTTGAATGGTCTTGATTCTTCAATGACGTTTATACTTGGCATTGTGCCGAATTGTAAACCATTCCTGGACTGTACATATTATTCTTTGATGTTTGATATTGTCTTTTGATTGGATACCCGTTGGCATACCGTTAAGATGGTTCTACCTTGCCGAACTATTGGGCAGTCTTAAGTGTTAGCCATTACTCAGATTCCTACTTCTTGTTGGGTCTAATAAGGGTATATCATGTCTTGGAAGATTGATTGCGGTCTTAAACTGGTTTTGAATGTGTCGAACTGCACTATTGAATTTATAGGATTCTATAAGTAGACATTGATAGCATGATTACTTCTTATCTGTGGCTGTTCTGAACCAATGGGAGAATGTTCGTTTTTAAGGAAATATTCTGTGAAGCTCAATGATTCATGAACTTGTATGAGCTTGACTATTTTATTATCTCTAATGGAAAGTAGAAATTTATGCTTTTGAATGAGATGATTTAGAAAGGAAGTTAGTTTTGGTACTCTATCTCTTTCTTTGGAATGGTCATTGTTTTCCTTTCTTGAAACTCCTGAATGAACTTAAACTGTATGAATGTTAGAAGGTAAAACTGTTCTATTACGTTGAAGGAAATTATTTGAGTTTGGGATCATATTTTGGTAAGACTCCTTCTATAATGCAGTTGGGTTAAGTGCATTGATTAGAACCTCCTGTTTCTATTCTTAGTGAAATGAGAAAACAACATTTATTAATCTTGTATACTTTTCATTTGACTGATGTGATGTGGAATGAGATTAAAGTTAGATTGGAAAATGAAATGGTAACTTATAGACGATTGCCAATCCATCACTTCTCCTTGGATTTCTTTCTTTTGGATCTATTGCTAAATATATTATATTGTTCTGTCTTAAAGTAGAATTACTTTAAAGGAACAGTTTAAATCATGGCCTACTCTGGTTTCGGCCTTGCTGATGATTATGTACTATGGCAATGGAACTCTATCTTTTCCTCTTTACTTGAAAGATTATGTTGTAAACATTTATGAATCTTATAGTAAAGATATGTGTTGTACTTTATTGAAAACTTGAAACAATGATATATTATGTTTTGTTGTTTGGTAAAGATATTTGATGAAATCAATTATACTTTAATTTATAGGACAGGTATTATAGTTTATATCCTATTCCTCCTTGTGTTAAAATATGTTTTTTGTTGCTCTTCTTTTATTGATATTACTTATGCTTGGGAGTATGAATGACTGGTTGTTCATTAAAGCAGGGTTGTTTTATTGAAACAATTAGTGGAATGCACTTCGTTTTAAGGCTTAGTGCTTATCATGCTCAGTTCGTTGAACTAACCCATGCTAGCAATTTTTACAGATGGACTTCGTAAGTGATAAGAGAAGGAAAAACTTGTACAATGCATTGGTTGAACTATGTTGATTTTCGAGAAGAATTCTGATTTGTTCTTAAGTTGTATTGAAAAGAAAGTTACCTTCTTTTGAATAAAGGCTGTTGTCCTATAGTATGTTTGTAATGCATAAGTCGTAAATGTATAAGTTTGAAAATGAATTGAAAGATGGAAATTTACTTGTATAGATTGTGTAAATTATCCTGTTTTGAGGATAATCTTCTTGTTATCTATATGATTGGATGTGTATTCTTGATGGTATTATAAAAAGGAATTTAGATGAATTTCCTAAGTAAGCTACAGATAAATAAGTGGCTGAATACAACATTCCTATTTAAGTATTTCATTATATCATGTGATGTGAAGCAAAACTATAATAAAAATTATTGTAATTATAAATGACATTATAGGGTATGTTAAGCCCTAGAATGTAACTATGAAGAGGAAGGTATGATGGTTAATCATTAAGACTTAAGAATAATAAGTCTGATATGTTTCAGCCTAGTAGGCTGTTGCACTTCCTTAATTAGTTAAGTTAATTAGAATAAAGGAACATAAGTTGTTGCTGTTTTATTTTTGGATAACGGGTTGTTAGGTCAAATCATTAATCTGGAAGCAATCTTAAGTTAATTAAAGTTCTTAAGATTATATGAACCTGCAATGTAAAAAGAACTTAAAGAGTGTTGAACTCGGAGTTGGTTAGGCTACCATATTTTGTCATCTTTTAACCCAAATTTAACTTAACGTGAGTAAATTCTTGGAGGTATGTACATCTTCACGAGGTTGTTCCATAAGATATTGACCCTTGCCAACCGCAAGTTATACCTCCGAGAAGATTAGGATCTTCTCGAGGATACAAAAATGTAGTTAACATGTGGCAACACCCTTCTGCATTGATCGTCAAGATCTACACACCTTTGAACTTGACCAAGATTTTCCTCCAGGGCTGGTTAGTATCATAGCCAGGATATGAAGTAGCCCTTTAGGACTCAGGGTACCTTGGCACACGGGGTTAACCTAGGTTGACCCAGTATGCCAATTTACCCTAAGTCTTTATGAGCCTTTTTATATCATGACCTATGTTGTTAACCTGAACTAGAGTTAAACCTTGAGCGAGGGGACTGACTGAAGTCAGTATAAGACATTCTAGATAACAATGGAGTGGGGTGAAGGATGTATTCTAGTTTGACGAGTATGCCGTCAAGGAATAAGTAATACGAACAGTATGTTAGAAATCTTTGGCCAAAGTATCGCAAGTTGCTGATTGTGTTGTCCTATGTCACCTAGTCTAAGGATTGTGATGCCGATGAATATTGGTAACAAATATTCAGTTAGGTTCCTTAGGTAGATCACTCAGAACCTAGAATAGGGTAAGAGAACCAAGTACATGAAGTATTTAGAAGAATACTCAAAACTCAATGTTACCCATGAATAGATCGGTAGTTACCGAGTCATGGAATGAATAGATCGGTTTCTCACCAAGTCATTGCAGCTGCATATGGTTATCTGTTATATGAATGGTTGTTATGAAATGTGTGTTATAAATTATATATTTAGAACAGAGAACATTAATCATGCAAAAAAATTTTCCCTTGTTTCTAAAGTCTTAAAATTGGGAATGTTACATCCCCTCCCTCTTTTAACTCGTTATTTCCCCATACCCAAATTTTATTTTTACCTACCCACAAAAAACAAAAACCCCCAAAAACTTTAAATAAAAATACTCTACACTTCTAATCTATTTAATCAACAATGTAGTGTTGGGTGCTTACCTCGTCGTGCTACCACCGTATCGGTGGCACGTTTGGCCGCTGTGGCTTGGCCCGCCCGATCCTTCTCTCGGCCTCTGCCATCACTAAATAATTCCTCGTAACCACCACCCAATCAAATCTCTCGCCTTGATCCCGTGGACCCGCTGCTCACCAACCCAACCCTCGTCCAATCACACTGCCAACTCACTGTCCCATTTCCTTCAGACACTTTTCTCTCTTTTCTTTCCTTTTTGTCATTATATCACTTCACAAATAACAAATGAATAATAAAAACATGGATTTTTTGTTTTTATAACCAACCCGACCTAACCGACGCCGCTACGATGACCGGCATCGGTCCACGTGCCCTACCTCACAGGTTGTCGGTTTTTCTATACTTGACGTAAGTTTTCCATGACCATCATTGGTCATCCTCACCTATACATTGCCTTCCCTTAAGCCCCTTTTTACCCTACCCTTTACCTTGATCCTTTACTCCACCCTTCACCTTGATCCTTTACCCAACCCATTTACCTTACCATTCCTGACTTCCTCATATACTACCTTCATTTTTCCTCCTTTGGGGACTCATTATTTTACCCCTACCTTGGCCTTACCCACACCGTGACATCAATATTTATACCTGGACCATCGCTAGTGACCTTTGACATCATGTGTTCGCTATACCTTGTGGCACTATTACCCGTGTTTGTCGACCTAGTTACCTTACCTAGCCTATTACCATGACTATTTATCCTGACCCTACCTTTGGTGTACTAGAACATACCTAAACGTTCCTGCACCTAACCTATGTTGTGTTTCCTAACCATATCCTATACCTTGGATACCGGATTCACTTCAACCTTGTTTGGATAAACCTATCGACCTTAGACGATGTAGGGTTTGCCTACTCTTCAACCCGGTAGCGTGCTACAGTTTATTCATGTGTGTGTTGGACTGTTGCTACCTTTGACCCTGACCCATTACCTAGAATGGCCTCGAGTAGACCTTTTACCCTTTTTCCTTGAGCCCAACTACCTTTTCCTCACATTTACCTTTTATCAAACCACTCACCGATTCTTCCTATTGCCTCATTAGTTCCTAGTTTGAGGGGGATCACCTTCACCCACACATGGGGAAACCATATCTTTTTTTTTTAGTGTCACTTACCAATACAAGCACACAACAAAAAATGACAAAATGTAGACACTAAAATTAGGTCACACTCCCTTTGGTCCTCGACAAATAAACACCCTTCATCACATTCACCTAGCCATGAACCCTTTCACCCCACTAATATTAATTTAATGCATTATCCTCACTATATTTATTATTTAAATATCTTATTTTAAATAGTATCCACACATTCATTTCACTTAGACACCTCACCAAGCCAACTCAACCTAATACCTATTCTTAGTAATTTTCCATAACTAACTAAGACTTACCCAAACCCTAAAAATCAATGCCTACATTCCCTCTAACCACATTCTCACATGCTTATAAAAAGATCACATTCTAATCTATGGGTTAGCGACACAATATTTGAGGAAATCAAGAGGACCTCCCTAGTTTAGTAAACCTAGGAAATCTTGCTTTGACCGATGCCGCTTACTCCCTAATCGCCATTTGGTTAAATTGGAACCACCATCGGTTATCCTTTTAACCCCAAAACAACCTTATTCTTAAGGTTGGAAGTTGGAAGCAAAGTGGTTGGTGAGAATTATCACATCTCAAAGAGATAACACATCTTTAGAGAGTGAATTCCAATGAGACCATGCATGCAAGGAAGGAGATCAAACATCTTTTCTTACACAACCATGATCTGATCTAACCAAGCAAAGAGAAATGCACATGCAGCCCATGTAGAAGCTTTCCTTCAGCTGGTGATCATTTGCATCCTTCAAGCCCCTCATCAACACCTCCATCCTTCACACATAGGCATCCAGGACCAAAATCCAAGTAATTATAGCATCATACTTCTCTGGTTTATTTCATTTCATCATTATTTTATCATCTATTGCTTACCTAGCCACCTATTGAACTTCTCCAACACTTCCACTTCCATATACCTATTAAAGCCTCGCCAAGCCTACCCTAGTCACCCAATACCTTATCCCGACCAACCAAAGTCCTTTGTGTAATCACAAAGGAGACCTAAAGCTTGTTCTGTGACATTTCTAGATTTCATAGTAACCAAAGACTGGTCTCACCTGACCACCGTCGGTTACCCTTGACCGACATCGGTCTCTGTATTTTCCCACATAGCCCAGAACAGACCTACCCACTTAATTTCATCTCACCCTCATCCACCTGTGATCTACTCGAGACCTCTGTCAAACCTACAGAACCCAGAACCAATCATTTGACCTTTGGATTCTATTCTAGCTTAGCCTGTTAGATTAGATCTATTTTCTTATTGTGTTTTAAGTGAGATACCTAAATCATTTCAAATTACAATAGGATTTAATTTTTTTACAACATTAAATTGTTTAAAATAGTGGACTGATAACCATATAGGAAGTATCACACTTCTCAAATCTAGCATACGCTAGGCAGTTCATTACCCATATTGTTTAATTCCTTCTTGTGGTCTTGGTTTGCATTATAGGTAGTTCCTCCTAGCCAAAAGGAAGCTCTCACGATCAGATATGGATTCAGAAGTCATACACATGCAACAACCCATCAACCAAAATTTGAACATGTATTCCTCCTACGCCCGTTACCCTATTTGTTTCATCAACACTCCAAAGAAGCAATCTAAGAAAAAGGAGAAACAACAATACGATGATGAGTCTATGGCTGACTTTTTCACTTGCTGGAACAACCTAATTAACCAGCTCACATTTCAATTACCTCAAATTAAACTCATAGAGTTGTTTACTCGAGCTTACGTTAGACACATCTCACCAACGTTGTAGGTGTAAATCTTTCACACTTTTGACGAGGCATTCATTATGGCATGGAAATTGGAAATTCATGCTATCAAGAAAAGAAAATTCAAATTCATAAAAATAACATCGCGTTTAAATTAAATGATGCTTCTTCATCATCAAAACCCCAAAACAAATATTTAAAACCCAAAGGAGCTGCCAATGTCTTTGTAATTCTCAAGGCTGTCCCCTCATCAATCAATATCAACCAAACCTCCTTCTAATCTCTCTCTCATCCAAGGTTTCAGGTTCAAACAAGAACAATGAAAGTACACTTCAATAAAGCAGAATCGTATTCTTATATTTTGGAAAATCTAGTTAAGGCTGGTGTCATTACCCTTTCACCTAGAAAACCACATACCGGTTTTGAACCTAAGCACCCCATGCTCGTGTGGTATAAGGAACATGAATTTTGCAACTATCATCGTGTCAAAGGTTAGAATGACAAGAACTACATCACCTTCAAGAACATCATCCAAGAAATGTTAGACAATGGAGATCTAGTCTTGGATAGCCTAAATTCACCCGCTAACCAAAACCTACACATCTTCAAGAATCCATTCCTAATAATGCCCAATCTTCCAACCAATCTGTGACACTTCAAACAATGATAATAATGTCCGTGAGGTCCATGCTATTTTTAATAATATATAAGTTTCTTCCCAATTGCCTCATGTTCCTTCCATATAAAAATATTATCCCAATAACCCCTACCCACACAAGAACCTATTTCATCTACTCCACCCAAAAAAGAACCCCCTTCATTTTCTCCTTCACATGTGGATGAGCCTATAATTAGCATGCCACTTTTGACCCCTCAATTTTTTGAGTAGTTGTCACTAGTACCTCTTCTACTCATAGGAGATGCATGTCCATCACCTACAACATAACAAGGAGAGTCCACCTCATCTAGCCCATCCTCTCCTCTACCCATGGAGGATCCTATAGAAATACTATTTTCTATAGATGACCATTCACCATCATACCTTCAAGAGCCACTGATATGCTTTCGGCTCTCTTACCCATAAAGTCCTAGGCTAGCCATTTCCTTGTGCCTCAAACACATTTTACAGGAATTGCTACTCGATCCATGTCAGCCCCACTTACAATAATACCATTTTCACACTTGACCGATCTCCTGGACTATGTTGATAGAGCCTTACTTTAGGGACGCCTTCTACTTCCCATATCAACACAAATGCAGTTGTCACTCACCGACACCTCTACTATCTACCCAAAAGTGTTTCGAGTAACCAAAACAAACACAACCATGACTATTACAACACCTTTCATGTCACCACCCATGGCCCAACTCACACCTATACCCATAACCCAACATACATCTACACCCAAACACCTACCTACACCTATATCATCTCCCTTACCTAAACATATTACTACCTTAGGGGTCATACCGACAACTAGCCTTACTCACCCACCCATCAAATTATATTTAGCCACATCTTCCAAAACTCGACACTAAAATTACCCCGCCCCCCTAAAAAGAAGATCCAACCTCCTAGGCGTCATACACCAACCTTGCCTACCATGCCATTATCACCTTCACCCCTTCCATCCATCCTAGGACCTCACCCCTCGACCTTGGCCAAACAACCCCGTCCACCGGTAAACCAAGAATCTAGCAACCCATTTCCTCATCATAGACCTCTAATATACCCAAGTGACCCACACAACTTCCACCCTCACCCGTAACCTTCTTACCACCCATACCTCCACTACCATCCATAACTTCTTCACTACCCATGACACTTTCTTCTCTTTCACTCATGCCTCCTACCCAACCTACACCACCCACCTCCCCACAGACCTCGGTTACCCCAGGGTAACCCGTCATCTTCCACCATATGATTTTCCGTCCACATCTCATACACCTATGTCTTATTTACCCAAAAAGGTGCAACCTAAAGCTAAAAATCCACTTGTCCTCCAATAAGGTAGTTAAAGCAAACAAACCTTCCACCATTAGCTCTTCTACCACTCCTTTACCCAAGCAGATGCAACCAAGACCTAATACCACTCCACACACCAAACTAGTAAATTAACCCACCCCCTCCTATAAATCCTATTCATCCACAATTAGTTGTACTACACCTAAACCCACATTCACCTCCCGTTATGATCCACTAACAGGATCCTATGCCAAAATCTTAACCAATCTCCTCAAAAATTCTATCATCACATTACCACCTCTTAGACCTTATGACCCACTCAAACCCAAACCAAAAGGGTTTTACAAAACCAAAATTTACACCTACCATCATGTGCCAAGACACGATGTAGAGAACTGTAAGGCTTTAAAGACTGCCCTTGTCCAATTATGTCCTCCCGAAGAAAATTTTGACGATGATGATCTTCTTGATGAGGACCCCATTTCACCTTCACCAATTTCCATAGATCTTCTCCCATTACCTACTCAGCAACCAAAATCTCCACCCCACAACTCTTTGATCCACCCCCAGATTTGAAATTAACATGGTCCATATAAGAGAGTTGGCCAAACCACCACCCAAATGCCAATGCGCCTACTCATTTCACAAGGATCGTATCCCCCACTAGGTTTTTGTCCCTCATGCCGCTATACCTTCCATGACACACCCTCTTCATCCACCTCCCCTCATATTAACATGCTCAATGTTACCACTCATGCTCGAAAGATAACAGAAAAGGAAAAAGCAATCGGCCCATCAACCAACCCCCGTGCCCAACTTATCATCCACACCATACCTAAAGTCACCATTCGAGGTCCTACATATCCTATCTCTGATGGGGTCACACATCACACAATGCTAAAAAAACTACACCAATCCCCCTCAAAATGTCTTTATATGACCTCATCCAAACCTTGGAGTCACATTATCAAGCCCTCATGGAGGTCCTTCAATCTATTGAAGTTTTACCAAATGACCCCACACCCATAGCCTCCATCATTACCCCTCACCACGTAGCCTCTCTCACTAGGTCATCACCTTCCTCTACACCTCCACCTACTCGCCAAGTGGTACCCTCAACTTTTCAGATGAAGAGATCACTCCCTTCCGGCATGAACCTAACCTTGCTCTTTTCATCTCTATCTTTATCGATAATATATGCATACGATGTGTTATGATCGATGGTGGTGCTAACATTAACATCATCTCCTCCCATGCATATGACCAAATGTGAATACCTGCCAATTGCATGCATGGTAACCCAATTATGTTGTGGTCCTTTAATGATGTCATGACCTCTACCTTGGGCAATCTGTCATCCTCCATGTCCACGTAGGTCCCTGCGTTGTCCCAAAACTATTCTATATCCTAGAAGGAGAGTTCCAATATAACTTATTGCTCAGCTGACCTTGGATCCATGCCATGGGTTGTGTCCCTTTGACTTTACACCATTGCCTCAAATTTGAACATGAAGGACATAATTACACCATCCCTGCCGACCCATCGCCTTTCAAGACCTATAACATGCTATATCAGCCCAATGATGTGCTTGTACCAGTCAAGGCATCTGCCACTATCCCTACTTCACCTTCACCTACTAGCCCATCCACCTAGAATGCCACCACCTCTTCTACATCTAACCTTGCTATCCCCACCGCAGCTACACCTTTTTACCACCGACTCACCTATTTCCCCATCATCTAGCAATCCATCCATCCTCATACCCACATACTTACTATTGATCCCTTAGAAGGTGTTCTTCAATGCCTCACTCTGGGGGAATATCAACTATACAATATCAACACCTTCCTCACCCTGCAAGAGTATGGGAACTCGCGCTAACACCCTAGTTATGACATCCGCATAGGAAAAAAATTTCCTTATCCCTCCCCACCTTTTCACTAATATGACATATGGAGGACTAGGTATTACCACCTATAAACCTGAAACTCCATCCCAAACTCGAACCATTTTCATCCGACCTACACTCCCTCACTAACCACCACTTTGATCAAACTTTCCTCCACCGGTGTGTGTAGAAAGGATTTAGCTTCAGCTTTTACAAATAGGGCCACCATACTGTCATTTCCTATACCTCTTGTAAACACAATGACTGTAGTGGCATTGGTTTTGATGCTCCACCCTCCAAGAAGGTTCATGTTGACCTCATCCAGGATGGGAAATCTTCCCCATCTCATTCACCCACATTACCATCTTCACCCACGAAGTCCATAGATCCCGAATATATTCCTCCTAATTTTTTTGTAAACACCATTTCCTTGGGACCGCTGACCTATCAGTGCAATGGCGAAGCTCCCTCTTCTCTCCCATTCCTATATCTTGACATGATCGATGACAATACACCTTCTATTAACATCATTCAATGTCAGGACGATGAGTCTATCCTCACCTACCTTGGTGTAGAAGACTCTTATATTCATCGGTCGTTACCCTCTGAGATGTAAACCATGTTGAAAAAATCAACCATTAAAATCAACATTAACACTTAGGATGACCCACACATTCTAAATATCAACCAATCCTTAGACACTACTGAACAGGAAGCCTTCACCTCTTTCCTTTGGGACCATAACAATGCGTTTGCCTGGTCATATGCCAAAATGCCTAATATTGACCCAAAATCGTGGTCCACAATATCATAACCATCCTTGATGCCAAACCCATCAAACAAAAGCTGCAGAAAATGCATCCTCGCATTGCTCTTCTGGTCAAAGAATAGCTTCAGTGCCTTCTCTCGGTTTCCTTCATTCTACCCATTGACTATCCCCAATGGATTTCTAACATCATTTTTGTCACAAAGGTGACAGGGGGACTCCGCATTTACACGGACTTCTGTGACCTCAACCTCGCTTGTCCCAAAGACAATTTCCCCTACCAGGCATTGACCAACTAGTTGATCTCACCATTGGCCATGAAATGTTATCACTCATGGACGGTTTCTCGGGCTATAATAAAATATTATTAGCTCTAGAGGATCAACACAAGATTGCCTTCATCACCCCTTTGGGGGATTTCTGCTATCAAGTCATGCCTTTTGGCCTCAAAAACGCTGGTGCTACATATCAGTGAGCCATGACTTACATCTTCCATGACATCATGCATCACATACTAGAAGATTACGTAGATGATCTTCTAGCCAAATATAAACATCAAACCGAACACCTACCTGTCCTTAAATTCATCTTTTATTGTCTCATCAAGTATTATGTGCATCTTTAACCAAAGAAGTGTGTCTTTGCGGTACTTTTGGAAAATTCCTAGGTTTCATCATTTCTTTGTGTGGCATAGAAGTTGATCCTACTAAAGTAAAGGCTATTCTAGAAATTCCTCCACCCACTAATCTCCGTCAACTTTGAAGCCTACAAGGAAAGTTGCAATCCATTCTTCATTTTATCTCGCAGCTTTAAAAGTGCTATCAACCATTTCACCATCTTCTCAAGAAAGATGTTTTATTCAAATGGGATGATGAATTCCATAAAGCCTTTGAATCCTTAAAGCAATACCTCCTTCAAATCCCAAAGTGCTCATTCTTCCCGAGGATGACCAGCCCTTTTACCTATATATTTCTACCACTGACCATTCTTTAGGTGTCATGCTCGCTCATCACAATGAGTAGCATAGAGAGCAAGTGGTTTATTACATAAGTCATACCCTTCTTGGACTATGAAACTAGATATACCCACACCGAAAAACTCTACTTAGCCTTAGTTTTTTCACCACCAAACTCCACCATTACCTACTCAATCACAAAACCTTTGTCATTACTAATACTGACTCATTACATTATATGTATGCCAAACCCTATCAACATCAATGTGCTGCACATTGGCTTATGCTTCTTACTAACCTTGACCTCAAATTCATTCATCAAAATTCCATCAAGGGCCAAGAAATTGCTGACCAACCGTTGACGCACCTATTTCCGAGGATCAATATTCTAACTTTGACTTCCCAGAGGAGTCTATAGCTACCCTTTCCCTAGACGAACCTACTTACCAAATGACACTCTTCTTCGATGGCTCCAAGTGTCAACATGGGGGTGGGGCTAGTGTTATCCTCATTCCTCTTAAGGGTGAACCTATGCCTTTATCTTTCAAACTTGATTTTGATTGTACAAATAATACTTGTGGAATATGAAGCACTCATATTGGGTTTCTAGGTTACATATGCCTTAGATGTTAAGATAATAAATATCTTTGGTGATTCTCAGTTGGTCATAAACCAAGTCAATGGTCTATACCAGTGTCATAATGAGATCCTTCAAAAGTATAAGCAACATGTAGACATACTTTTGACTACCTTTGACTATTATAAACTTCAAACCACCCCACATTCTACCAATAAATTTGTGGATACCATGGCTTGCTTGGCTTCTCAGTTACCTTCTTCACCCTCTAACTCTAAAATATTTGTCACAATACAAAGGATACCATCACCCTCTTATTTACCTCGTGAAGTTTACTCCATTAGAATTGTTGCCCTTGACCCACATGACCTTTGGTATAAGCAATATGTAGACTATCTTTCACTTTCCATTTTACCCGTTGATCTCACTCGTAATGGAAATCATTCCTTTCTTAAAAATGTCTCCCTGTTATGTCATCATGGGTGGTCTTCTTTACAAGTGTGGCTTCAATGGAATTCTCTTACAATGCCTTACAAGTTCTGAAATTCCTTACACCATTAAGGAAGTCCACGATGGAATTTGTGGAGGTCACTTTAGTGGTTTAGCTGTCACAAAACACATCCTTCGCCTAGGCTATTATTGGCCAACCCTAAACCATGACTATTGTGATTATGTCAAACATTGCTCGAAATACTAACAACATGCTAATCTCCACCACACACCTAGTCATGCCTTAAAGGTTGCATGTGATCTTTGGCCTTTCTCTTAATGGGGCTTAGATCTTGTTGGTGAGATCAACCTTCCATTCTTCACAATGCTACCAATGGATCATAACTGCTACTAAATATTACACTAAATGGCTAGAGGCCATTCCCTTATTTCTACAAAAGTTGAGAAAATATGTGAATTCATCAACCATCACATCATTTTTCATTTTGGTGTTCCTCACCGCCTCATCATTGATAATGGAAAACAATTCAAAAACAAAACCCTACGCAAAATATGTGACACTTTTTACATCCAACTTAGTTTCTTTTCACCTTACTACCTGGAAACCAATGGTCAAGATGAATCAAAAATAAAACCTTGAACAAAATTCTTATGAAGGTAGTCAATGATACTGGGAAAGATTGGCGTACACACATTCCTTTCACCTTGTGGAATTATCGTACTAGTATTCACACTTTGACTGCTGCCACACCCTTTTCTCTGGTCTACAATACTGAGGTGGCTTACCTCTCAAAGTCCAAATTTCATCTCTCCACATCTCAATACAAGACATGCTCAACAATGATGACTTTCACCAAGATCATTTGGCACAACTTGAGTTATTAGATGAATGTCATCTCAATGTTCTCGATCATCTCCAAATCTACCAAAAATGTATCAAACGTGCCTATGACAAACATGTTCATAAATGAAATTTTCAGGTCGGTGACCTCATCCTAAAGGAAAATCAACATGTAACTAAAGAGGAGAAAAGTAAATGGGGAAAAAAATGCTCCTAATCAGCTTGGACCCTATATCGTTACCCATGCCTATGGATCAGGTGCTTATCGTTTGTCTTCACTCAAAGGTAAACTCGAACTCGAGCCCCTTAATTCCTTACATATTTGACCATTTTATTGTTGATATTGAGTCCTATGTCACTTTCATTAGTTGATCACTCATCCCTTGAGTGTTTTTCACCTTCCATATTACCCATTTTGAAGATCCACGACCAAAAAAGAATCATGTGATCACTCGTCACCATTTTAGCCTTGTCTTCAATATGAGTACCACGGCTCCACTCATAGCATGATTATCATGGATAGTTTTTATCTTCTCCAGGATGGAATCTCATGGTCGCTCATCACTCAAAACCACCCCCTTTCATAGTTAACTCCTGTGTACTATAGTTTTTTCATTCGAACAAGAGCCCACCCTTCCTCTATAGTATTTTCCATGACTTAAACATAAAACAAAAGGGATGCAACTCCTTGAGTCAAACTTCCAACAAAATATGACTCCCTCAAAAGGGACATCTCTTCATTATAATTCCACTACCATAAATAGACTTCTCCCTTGAAGGACATCTATATCATAGTTATTTCAAAAATTCAATAAAAATATCTAGAAGCTTCTCGCATCGATCAGCTTCACGAAGACCTCAAGGAGATAATATACTCATCCCGTATAGAATTTCCACATCAATCGATCTATTACACCAAAAGCAAATGAAGAAAAATATGAAATTTTTGTCATGGACTTGCATATTCTTGATCTTGGGTTTCTTGTTCCCAAAGACACGCTGTCGTACACTAAGTTATGCTAAACTACCTATTCTCACCTCCTTGCCTTTTTAGCCTAATTCCTCATTACTCAAGGGACTTGCCACAAATGTGACATTTGGTGATTATGCAAATTTCTTCACCCTTAGAATGGTCCATTATGCAACGCCTTTAGGGTATTACGTTCATAATCCCTCTTAGGTATGGTTGACTCCTTATGTTTCTTATCAATTAAGTGGCTCTTTTACCACCTCTTACCATTCACCTTCCTCATTACTTATTGATTATCCTATACAGGACCAGATTATCGACACTTATATTTAAAAACCACTCAACCATGCCTGTGACCTAAACTCAACCATGCATGTGACCTAAAATCAATCATGCCTGTGACCTACACTCAACCATGCATGTGACCTATACTCAACCATGCCCATGACCTGAAATCAATCATGCCTATGACCTACATTTAACCGTGCCTAACACCTCTCAACCCATTCTTCTACTTCATCCAAATATTCCCTAGCTTATGGGAGAACTACATCGGCTTGAGGTCCCTTTTCATCGAGACTATGTAGGCAACACTCTGAGGGCATGGGGTCCTTAGAGGTTAGCTCAGCCACTCTTTACCCTAACCAATTCCCCTTTCCCTTTCCTATTCACATTCTACCCTGGTTAGTTTCCTTTCTATATCAATAACTGGAACTTAAACCAAACAAACAACAATTGCTAAACATCTTTACCATCATATTTTACACATTCATTTCATCACATCTACCATTTCTTTACCATCATCATACATTTTCTTAGAAATCATCTTTACACAATCCATACCATCACAAATTGCACACATTAATGAATTAGAAATTCAATCAACCATAAAACCCGACCCACCATACCTACTTGACCTTGACTCAATCATGCCTAAACCGACTTGACTCAATCCAAACCTATGACTTGACTCAATCCATGCCTATGACCTAACTCAATCAATGCCTAAACCAACCTAACTCAATCCATGCCTACACCGACCTAACTCTATCATGCCTAACTTACCTAGTTTCCATCACATGTACAAAATCATCATCGAAGTTACATATACTCATACACATCATACCATAAAACATCATCATCTCTATATATATCATCCAAATCTGAGTGTCCATACATATATACTCGACTACAAAATCTATACAAATATCTCTCATCTACCATATAACAAATACAAAGGTCTCAAAATCTTCGGCACGCATGCCGGTATCATGTATATAAAAAATCATCTATCATCGTATACAAAGCGCACAGGCCGGTATGTATAAAAATAATCACAATACTATCCAAAATGACAATATCCCTCATCTATCCCTTAGATATCTGAGTCGGTCTCCTTGACTTGTCTTCCACTCCTATGTGGTTCCCATGAACCACCTCCCCTCCTGCTGTGAGCCTTGGTCTAACCACCGATGGCCCCTTACCTGGAGCTAGTCCTCAGTATACTGGTAGCCTCACCCTACTCCTATATATGGACTTGTCACCCTGTGCTCTCCACACTATGAGTGTGGGATCGGTCCTCTCACTCGAGGCCTATTGTGCTCGGTACTCTGCATATGAAGGGACATCTATCCTTGCTACTACCAAATAATCCTGATAATACCTCACCTCACCTAGGGTGTCCCTGAATCTTCCCATAGGCACTATGTTAGAGGAGGTGTCATGGGTCTCACTATGACCTGTGTGCTCAGCCCTACTAATAGCGACCTATGTGCTATACCTGTACTTCATGGGATCCTATACTGAGCCTATAATAGTGCCTACATTGGTGTACTGTGCTATAATCTGAGCCTATAACGCCACATCTATGCTTGAGCAAGGGCTAACTAGCCCTATAACCTCGTGACTCGCACTAGTAGGGTGGCTACTCGCCCCCATCTCCGAATCCACCTCGTGTGGGTGCCTACCCTCGTAAACTCGTGATCTAGGCTCAAGGGCCACCACTTATGTCTCTGTAACATGGACACCTCTCGCTGTGACCCCATTAGCTGTCCTTGTAGAATTGTAACTTAGGCCTATAATGTGGCCACCTGTCCCTATAAATTGTCCCTCTGGACTGTGAGGGTCACCACATCTCGGCTGCTTTGGCCAAGGTGGTGTTGCTCACGGCTTGCGCTACCCACCACTATATATATCTCTGTTTGATAACTAACATCTTCAATATTCTTCGTCCACTGGTGGATCCTCCTACTGAGTCGGCACAAGGTCAGGTCGCGGTGGAGACACATGTCATCCCTCCTATACTGTGGGAAAGGAGGTGGTACATCCTAAGGCAGCCCAAACTTCCATATGACCCTATCTATAGGTATCATCTCGTGCTCTCCTGCACATCTCCACTCTATCCATAAAAGCAATCTGTAGCTCCTCCGTAGCTCCTCTGTCATCTGCCCATATGATGGAAAACCCACATAGGGCCTCTAAATAATGTCTGCACTAGACAACCCCTCTAACAAACACCTATAATAGGCTACATTTTGTGTAGCCTTGCGAGATCTGTGTGCTCTAGTAATCTGAACCTAACACCTCAGTAACCCACTCAAACCAAGCCAACATCAAATGCATCAGTCGGGACTCTACTAGTGGCACCACACATATAATGTGCTCATATGCCCAGTAGTGGAGAAGAAAGGTGTAACATAGGCTGAACCACCGTAATCTCCTGATATGCCCACAAATCCTTGTACAACTACACCAAGTATGTTGGTGCCCAAGAAAAGTGGGTCCTCTCCTCCATCATGTCATGAAGGACCCCATCAGCCTATGGGAATCTCCCACCCTCTACATCTAGTAGTGTAAAATAGCACACTGCCTCCATAATAAGAACAACTAGCCTCATCTCCTCAGGATGGGTTACATACATCTCCCCATAGCTCAGACTCACACTATAGAACCTCATCTTTGCCATCCCCTCACCAAACATGGTCAGCATCAACTCCTCAAATGCCTCTGAGGAGATCGAATACACCTACATCCATACTATTGGTAACCGCAGATCCTATACACATTTTCAAGGGTTACTTGATCTCACCGTCGGTAGATGGAAGGTATTGGTCATTGAGTCCCATCTGTCGATGAGGTCGACCATCAAACTTTGTTCCTGACTATTTTACATTAACACCTCACTCCTATCAAGCCAACATCTGTCACATGCCTCCACTCATCAAGGTAACGCTTGATCGTGCACTGACAAAGAACAAGGGCGGTACTTGGTCTCTCATCCATAATTGCTCCACTGCCCGCATTCAACCAATCACACACATTATTAAAACTTGATTTTACCCAACATTAATCTTCAACCCCTCCCTTCTTCCAACCCCTCACCCGCTATCTATTTTACCCACTTTACCTAACCTTTCCCCTTACCCTTCCTAGACCTCTATCCCTTTCACCCTAACCGCACTCAAGTTACTCCACGACCATCACTGGTCCATTCTAATCAACATCGGTTCCCTCATACTTGACCAATGTTGGTGTACAAAGACTGATGTCGGCCATAACTTGACCAGTGGTCACCATTGTTACCGCACCCAAACTTGAAACCCTAATTTCCTTTATCCAATTTCTTTCCCATTTTCCCTCTCGCACCCATCCACACCTCACCTAAGTCCCTCCCCAACCCTCTTCCCCCTACCTCTAACCTTTCCCACCCCCTCTTTCCTTCATTTAACCACAAATTTCACTTATTTTAACCTCCCTACCTCTACCCCTCTACATTTCCTTCTTCCTATATCAAATAACAATGAAAAGATTAGATCTTACCTCATCTCAACGTCACCTCCATGGTGGCACATCTAGCCATTGTATTGGTGGTCCACCCACACCCTCTCCTACCTCCACCATGTCCAAATCAACCTCCAACCTCTCTACCAATCACCTCCCTCCACCTGATCTCATGGACCCATCTACCTAGCTCTCCTCTCCAACTAGATCTCTCCACCTCACTCGTCTGACCCCACGTACTTTCCTCTCGACAAGGCACAAAATTCTCGTGCTCTCGTCATTTTCAAAAAATCCAAAACATACAAATGAATCCGTATTATACGGATTTTTCCTTTTTATATACCCACATTGACTTGACTAACGTCGGTCACGGCGTGTCCTAGTTAGTTGATTTCGGTCATTAATTAACCGACCTCGGTCACCTGCCATCCTCCTTTCAATACCTTTTACCCATTTTGACCCATAATTATCTTTCCCACCACCTCATGGCCCTTCCCCACACTTTTTTCCACTTACCTACCTGCCCACATTACCTATACTTGTCCTTAATTGTGTTTAGGGCCTTGTTATTTTAGCCATACCTCGGTCTTCCCATGCCGTACATTATATGCCTTGACCTGAACACATTGTAGTGACCTTTGAACCCATGCGCTCAATGTACCTTGTGACGCTGTGCCTTTTGTTTTTCCTAATGACCTTAATTTTCCTATTGCCATTTCATTTATCCCGACCTTACCTTTGGTGTACCGGAACATACCTAAATGTTCCTGCACCTGACCTATGTTGTGCTTCCCGACCATATCTTATACCTTGGATACCGGAATCACATCACCTTGTTTGGATAAACCTATCGACCTTGGACGTTGTGGAGTTTACAAGCTCTTCAACCTGGAACCATGTTACAATTTATAACATGTGCATGCATTTGACTTCCACTACCTTTTACCCTAGCCCATTTACTTGTTTTCCTATTTTTGACCTCTACCCTTTCCCATATTCACCCACATCTACGCTCCTTTTCACCACATCCACCTTTTATCAAACCACTCACCACTTCGTCTTCCACCTCACCAATTCCTTTGGTTTGAGGGGATCACCTTCACCCACACATGGGGCACCCACTTCTTATTTTTGTCAACATCGCTTACCAATACAAGCTACGTGACAAAAAGGGAAAAATGTAGACACCTAAATTTGGTTACATTCCCCTTAGCCCTGATTAGATAACCAACTTAAACATGGGCACCTAACCATGGCCCCCTTTCACCCCACATTAATAATTAATTTAATTATTTTAATTAAATTAAATACCCATCCTCACAATATCCATTATTTTATTACCTTAATTGACCTAATTTCCACCTCACCTAGACACCTCATCCAGCCACCTCACCCTAGACCTATTCTTGGCATGTTTCCATAACTAACAATAACTAAGTCTTACTTGCCTTAATGAGCTAAGATTTGGTCTAACCCTAAAATCAATGCCTAAGATTTCTCTAACCACATTCCCACTCATTAGAAGGGAAGCTTCTATTCTGATCCGTGACAACAAACCAACTTGGCCCAAGAAATTAGAAAGATTTGCCCATTTTAGTAAACCTAGGGAATCCTACCTTAACCGATGCCGGTCATACCTAAACCGACGCTGGTCAAGACGGAACCATCGTCGGTTACCATTTATTCACCTTAACAACCTTGTTTGAGAGGTTGGAACATTCTTGGACTAGAGGAGAGAGATTAGAGTTGCATGTAAGCAGAACCAACATCCTTTCACACATCTAGACATTCACAGCCAACACCAGGACAAATCCAGAAGCATTACACTCACGGAAGCATTCTAGGATTCATTGCTATGGTACCAAATACCATCCTTCTAATCAACTACCATTACCATCCATCCGGATCACAATAAGTGTATCCCTAACTAGTATTGTTATTTTAATTAGTAGCTTTTGTTACTCCTGTTATTAATCTACACTTTTAATGCTCATTCTCCTATCCCTTACCAACCTGTAACCCAACCATTTCCTTACCCACACCGCAAAATCACCCATCCTCACCGATGTTCATCCCTGAATACACCTGAGACTTCTATAAACCTCCTTATCCACCCTACCATCTCTATCAAATCCCATATCAAACCTTGCAATCAGATCTCTTTGAGTTTCGTATACCTCCTTACCAATGCCGCTTACCCATAACCATCATTGGTTCTACATAAACCATCACTACCATACCAGATGATGTCGGTCTCTGTTTTATACCTTTCCAAGAACAAATCTAAATAACCTCCTACCAATTGACCTAAACAACCTGTGATCAGGCCCTAACCAGTCCCAAAGACTTCGACACCTACTAACCCTTCATATCTAACTATAGCCTAGCCTTTGTTATATTAGATTTTCTTATTGTGATTGAATGAGATACCTAAATCATATCAACTACAGTAGGAATTTACTTATTTATCACATTAATTTGTTTTAAATAGTGGATTGACAGCCATCTAGGAAGTATCACACTTCCCAAAACTAGCATACACTAGGCAGTCCATTGTCATATATCATTTAACCTCTCTTTTTGGTCTTGTTTTCTATTACAGGTAGTTCCTCCTAGCCAAAAGGAATCTCTCACAATCGACATTGGATCAAGAAGTCGAATGCGTGCAACAACCATCAACCGATCAACAATAATGTATTCGTCCTCGCACTCTTACCCTTATCTCTGTTTAGTCTTAATAAAGTAAAGAAAATAGTGAAACACTCGACAATGTAATGACATACACTACTTTAGCCAAAGTTTATGAGTCATGTATTGCATGCTTTGTTTCTAGACTACACATTATCTCCAAAACATGTCCCATCACCATGTCACTTGGTTCCGTTATCATAATTGAATCAATTGTTTAAGTTAATAAAGTTTAAATTATGCACATGATATAAAACATTTTCATCCAAGAATACATGAAGCACGATTATGCCAATCGTTGTATGGCAATATTCATTGAATGACCTATGTCATTTGATGAACATCGCACTACAACAACCATCTGAAGTTGGCCTGCCGAGTACCATGTATTAGGTTTTTCATAACTTATTCACCACATTGAATTAGTTTTATGATAAGTTTATATTTCATAATGTAGTGATATTCCATCGCATTAATTATTTGATCCTAAGGTCCATAACTTAGTTTCGATAATTATTTGTAATCAAATTCCATAAGTTTGTTTATGTACATTCATTAAGCATTTTAAGATAATTAGGATAATAGGTTGCATTATTAATGCAGTCCTAATTTATTTAAATAACAACATTGTCGTTTAAATTGCTTAAGTACAAAATTAATTGAACTCAACATCTGCATGTAATAAAATCATTCATAACCATAAAGTTTACATACTTATGACTAAATAATAAATGGTCATTAATCATTTATCATCATACAAGAGTCCAATCATACAACTATAAAATAATAAACCACATTCATTTAATTAATAACTTATATCTCATATCCTTCATATAGCTTTAATTCATGATATATATTTAAAGCTAATACACTAAGGAATTTTTCAATCACAATTATTTACAAAGAACTGAATAATTGATAAGAGCAGCCATGATCATTATTACAACAATATCCAAAACTTGAATATAAAACTTTTATTTTCCTTTCCAAAAATGATACAAAAGCTTAGAGGCCATAATGCCTTTAAACAATTTATTCAGCAAAGCACAAGCTTGCTTTTACAATAGTCAAGTAAAGAATACATCTTTCAATCATAATAACAAGAATTCAACATATCCATTTATAAATCATCTGCCAAATAAGATATAAATTTCGTCATCTGTAAAATGTTAGGCACCACAATTTGAAAGAACTGGACATGAAAAATTCAACCATCTTATCTTTATGATTTATAGCATTAAATATTTCAATGAATCATAATTCAACTAAACAACATAATCTGAAATTCATTTAAGATAACAACTTATCATTTTCCTTTTTATCCTTTTTCCTTTCTTTCATAATCCATAAAAGAAGCATATGATTTTCAACTCAAAATCATTAAAGGAATATTTTAGATTACTAGCAGATAAAAATATGAATATCAATTCCAAAAACATATCAACTATGTCATTTATACCCAAACAAGGTTATTTAAAAACATTAAGCAAGTAGTAACTTTATACTTAAACATCCATACTTGTTTCTACCATCATCGTAAATTAACATTATGAGTCAAGTGACAGCCATACAAACCACACAATCTTCATTCTAAGTTCATATAACTAATTATTATTAAAAGAAAAGAGTATAATAATACTCAAGTCACGTCTTAATAATAATAACATTAAGAGTCTTAATTCAATAAAGATAATAATTAAAATATCCAAACACAATATTTTAATATCATCAAATCCATAACCTTATCGAATAATATTTACTTATAAGAATACATTATTCCTTCTCAAGGAACTAAGAATTTAAAATTGTTTATGTAATAATAGTTTATAAAACAATTGTACTTGATTTTCATCGAATACCTTAAACTATCCTAAATACCTTAATGTATCTAAACCCAACAAGCAAACTAATTAACATTATAGCTTGCATAAGGAGTGATATGGTCCAGCCTAAGGATAGGCTATATGCCTTAATCTAATGGAATAAGTCCATGCGCAGTTTCTCTATGTAAGTATATCCTTACAGTCACTTGTTTGAATGAACCATAAATAAACAAAAGATCAAAACCCTTCACCATACGGTGAATAATAAGAAATGCACACCACATCAACCACAAATTGGTCTAAGAAAAATAAATAAATAAGTGGAATGGTCGAATCGACCATATAACCCATCGACACCGAGCATACACACTTCGGTCCCATTGATTAAGAATAACACAGCCTAAAACCAAGAGGCAACTATGTTGTATATTCACCATGATGTAACCATTTAAAAATCATATTTTTAAATCTTTGCATATGATCGAAGATACTAAAGGTTGTTTAAGGAAAACACCCTATAATATGTGTCATGTAATAGTAGAACTAGCTACATGTAAGACCAAATCAATGACATCTTAGTTGGGCTATCCATATTTAATAAACCATAAACCGTCAAATGAATGAATCGACCGGAAATGCTAGGCTGAGATGGGTACTACAACCCACTCATATTTTTTCCTAGAAACAACAAACATGTGTGAATAATGTTAAGCTATAGGTTCACAAGCTTGATCTCAAAGGTAAGAACCTCACAAATATCTTATATAGCCTAAACTAAGCACTTAAAACAACCCCACCCAACATAGGTAAATGAAATACAAATAAAAATACCCAAGCATTTACACATTGCCCACAATAACATGCAAGCATCCATTTACATACAAATGGGTAACACTACCAGTCATGCATTCATGAAAATAATGTGGCCTAATTATTTAGTGGCTTATATATAACTCAACCATGAACAAAATAAATAAATAGTCAGATACAAGTATATATATTATACTAACAAATCCTTTACAACCGGTATACATTCAAACGTGGTTTTCAAATATAAATCTAAACCAAAACCCATAACCAAATCATTGATGAAGAAAATGAAAGGACAAAAAGGGAAAATCAATTTTCTCCATTAACATTAAAATATCTTAATGTTATAAATGATAAAGATGAGAAAGAGACAATCCCATGCCTTGTAAATGCTTCAGAAAGACCAAATCCACTTCCTTTTCTTCCCAAAAATCTTCCAAAGCTCCTCAAAAACCTAGACAAGAATAACTTCAAATCAAAATAGGAGCTCAATAAAATCCATAGCTCATATATATATTCCCTTAGAAACCAACTGGAGTTAAAGTTTACATGCAAATTCCCAACAGATTTGCCCCAAAAATAGCCATGATGAATTTTCCATATAGAGATCACATGGCGAGCCAAAAATACCGACAATAAAAATAAAACACCAAATAACCACGTTAGCTCGGTGATAGCTTCCTCGAGAAGCTTCTCGCTTCTCCCGAGGGTATGAAACTTCATTGAAATTCATTTAATGAAATTGTCCCAAATTCCTTCCAACTTCTCACCAATTCCCTACTAATCCCTCATCTACCAACTTTGGTGTTTCCTCCATCAATATTTTAATCTCTTCCATCCATTTGGATGGTTATCCACATCCAACATCAAGGATCCACCAAAAATCAAAACCCTAACTTAACTTGCTGTAAAGACATCACCAATGTGCCTTTACCATAATTCGTAACATTGGCTCGAGTGGCAAAGTAAGAAAGCTCGGTATGAGGTCAAGTGAGGTTCGGTCCATGGGATGCCAATCCACCCTCACAAATACAACATTGCATTACCATAAATACTATGGTTCGAACTTATTAAGGTCTTCGATATATAAAAACATAAGCCAAAAGAGTTTACATTAATATATGCATATATGTATATACATATATATGTGTACACACACACACACACACACACACACACACACACACACACACACACACACACACACACACACACACACACACACACACACACATATATATATACATACATATATATTTACATATATGTATATACATACATATATATATACACATTTGCCAATATATATTTTTCTTATATAAATATGTACAATATTTATAATCATTTTACAAACCAGATGAAATTAGTATGAATTCCTTATAATGGCTTTTAAAATAACATTTTAAATAGAAGCCTAGGTCTATGACCCGATTATCACTATACCTTGTTTTCCAACAAGGGTCTTCACAATTTTAGTCAAGTATACCAAGATCATAAAATCAATTAACTGCACATAGTTGCAGATTCGTAAATAAGTACATAAGTATAAGATCAATCAAGAAGAAATATTACAAGATAAAATCAAGCCATCATTATAAACCTTCTAAATAATGAAATTAACATGATTAAACAATTAAACATATTATTTAAATTGTAATTTAATCAATTCAAACATGATAAGTAATCACATTTTCACCTACAACCAAGAAATGTTCCCATTAATCTAAGATAGACTTAATGGGGTATTACAAAATCATGAGATGTAGCTATAGTAGTGGTCTCGATTAAGAGAAGAATTGGTAAGCACATGTGAGCTATTGTTGAGACCAAACATCTAATCGATAAAAGAATCATCTAGAATTTCTTTAGAAATATCGGAAGGAGGATCATGAGTAGTTGTATAGCATGGTGTACAATGATTTAAGGCCATTGGATCTAAAAAAATATTAATGCCAATGGAATAATTTTCAAAACTATTAGGTACATATCACTCATCGACTAAGAGATGTTGTTGGATATCATCTAACCTAATAAAATTACTATAGAGAGTCGTGAGCTTTGCGATAGCAGCAAATTTCATCATATATTGATTGAAACTAAAATAATACATGATGGGACAATAAGGATAAGATATATCCTTAGCGAGTAGGTTTTATAGTGGATAATAGGGAATATGTTCTAATCTACGGGTTCACCAAAATGATTTATCTAAAATCTGAATTTTATTTATAATCTAAGAGTAAAACAATGTAATAACTGAAATATACTGAAATGTAAATTCTATCTAATTGATTTGATATTTTAAAGGAAATGAAATAGGAGGGAAAAGGTACTAACCTAGAATGGACTTACCTTGCAGTGACTGGGGACTGAACAAGAAGATGAACAGGTGGAACAGAGAGTTATAGCACACCTTAGAAAGTTGCGCTAGAAGTAGATCTAGCCAGAATGGGGAGCCTCGGGAAGGATTAGGGTGCTTGGGGTGCCCAAGTCTGAAATATGGGCACCCTAGTCTGTAGGATAGCTCAAAACCTAATTTTGGAATGGTCACTAGGTCTTCACAATGATTCATCTTTTGTTACATTAATGTCGTACTAACCTCGCTGATGACGCTGATAATCATGTACTGAAGAATCACATACAAAACCCCACACAAAGCATCAAACCCTAAAAAAATAAAGATGCATATGAAGGGGTCGATTGTCCTTAACAACCACAATAGTGGTATTACAACTAAGTGCTACACTAAATATCAAACCCAATGTAGTTATGTGTGATTCTGTGTGTAATAATGTTCCTAGGATACCCTTATGCCGATGATGCGTAGATAATAGGAAATCACTAGATAGAATATAAAATGGTGGATGAAATAGAATAAACTTCCCTTTCCTATGTAATGCGTGATGCAGAATAGTTCCCAAATGCAATCCCTTGCTCTATGTAGAGAGTTAGCACTTAGTAGAAAATAGTCTTCCCATAAGGTAATATGTATGTTGTGTTTATATAGGGATCTCTTGCTCAAATTTTGACACTAATGACCCGACATGTTGACTATTACCTAAGGGGATGGGAGGAAAAATCATAAATACTGACATTGAATGTCTAAATTAGAACCAAGTGTGATGGGGAGCAAGCCACCTAGAAATGAGGACAAGGGTGCCCTGTGCCCGATAATCCCTTCCTAGGCACCCTAGTCAAAGATTAGAGATGACTAGAATCGTGCTAATGACTCCGCTTATCGGCCCAAGATAAACAACGACAAAGACCAACTAAAATGATGACTAGAATAGGGGATGGTTCATTTGTGAATACTTTTATTACGTAAGATCCATGTATAAAACACCATACTTGGTGGCATAATTATAGTAGTAAGCGTGTGATTTTGTGACTACAAATACTCATGATCAATTGTGTTGATTGTAGTCAATTTTTATACCCCTTAACAAATAAGGACAATCCCATGTGTGCCGGCCTATCACCCAAAGGGGGTGTCGAGCCCTCTTTTATGTGAGTTATGCAAGAATGTAGCATAGATGTGAAAATGAAAGACAAGAAACTCCTTATTCAAATTTGAGAACTTCGAGTAAATTCTACACTAATGTATCCATTTAGATAAGAAGCACATTGACAAAAGATAGATCTGAACCATGAGGGAAAGAGGATGCATAATGATTATACTCATTCATATGAAACACACTAAACATAACAAAAAGAGATATGTATGAACCACGAACCACATATATTCATATTTGAACATGTCCAGTAATCACATTACATCTATCAGGGTCATTACAGACCAAAATGATAGTGCAAATTAGAACCATGTAGCAATACTGGACTTACATCCCTTACAATGTAAAATAAAAACATATACCCATCCCTTACAATGCAAAATAAAAACATATACCCATCCCTTGATACATCATTCTCCCTACAGATCTCCTAGCCCAACTTATAAAGTTCTCCATGCATTTCTACATAACTTTACCTCTCATCTACTCTCTCTAACCTCCTTTATGTGTATCCCTATGTCTCCTTTAGATCTCTTTTTCTTCTACTAGGAATTTGTATTTATAGCCTTTCTCAACACCTTCAAGCCTTCATGGGAGTTGAAAATCCATTGCCAAGTGTCCAAGGTGGTCCTCCATGGGTGCATGCGTCTTCAGGATTGAGCTCTCCACTCTTTACAATGATGGCCTTCTAAAATCTTCCATCACAAGGTATATTCCTTCTTAGGCCACCTTGTTGTCAGGATGACACCTTATCCACTCTGCATGCACAGTTGGGTCATGCTTTTCTCATTTTTTGTTTCATACGTCAAATATGGCTAAGTCCCAAATCCTTTGCTTTTGCCTTACACATGTGCCACGTGTTCTACTAAAACCCTCCTAGAACCACCCCGTCTACGTGCTTTCCCCTTGCGCATCCTTCTTTAAGTGGGTCTTGCGTGCCCATGTGCTTCTATACTTAGCCAATAAATTAGGGGCCCAACATCACCCCACACTATGCCTGTTCTCCGCCCTCGGAAACACATTTTTAAATAATAAAGAATGATTTTCCTTAAATATTTTGGAGAAAGAATACAATAATGAAGAATTTTTGGGGGCGAATGAAAGAATGGGGAAACTATGATTATTTCTGCAAGAGGAGAGGGAAATATTTTGTCAAGTCTACCTCTAACTTATTCTAAGTATTGACCTCACTCTATGCCTATTGACAAAGGTCATCGAGTAAGGTGCTCACCTCTTCAAAGCTTATCCCTTCTCTTTGGGTATCCATTGTTTCCACAATCCCCTCTTACTACTTGCCCAAATACTCAAGCATGTCCATTCTTTGAGTGATATGGGGATATAACTCTTTCACCGGTTTTTGATTGATCCTCACAAGGTCTCAATAGCCTCTGATTTCTTCTCAACCTCGGCTAGAATTTTGTCTCTTTCATCCCTATTCCCCTTGTTCTTTTCTTGAAACTCCTTGAGCTCCACCTCATGGGTGGTAACTAGGATACTCACCAATTTATTTCTATCGGTGCAGTTGTCATAGGCGGCCTCAATGAATTGAGCGGCGCCTTTCACATCTATGAGGAATTTCTTGTATTGGGCCACAATGGCCACAACCTTCATCTTGTCCTCCTTTTCTCTGTGCGTTGATGCCTCCTCTACAGAATCCAAGGCCAGTGGTCATCTTTCCATTGTGAGAACATGAGTTAAGTCTTCTAGGCATTGCAGGCTTGATTCATATTTCGAATGGGTGGTGTTGAGTTCGGATGCTTCAAGATAATGGCACTCGTGATCATCTCCACCTTCTTGGAGACTTTGCATACCCTTTCCTTCTCTTCCTTTAATTCACACCTTAGTTGAGCACTGACTAGTTCCTCATGTTTTAACTCCTTAGTTATTTTCTCCATCTCCTCTTCCTTCTTCTCTAGCTCTATCTCTAGAAACTTCACTTTGTCATTCCTCCTAAAGATTCTGGCCTCTACTTCCACTAAAACTTTATTCAACCGTGTTACGATCTGTATCTCGTTCGCTCGATATCCATTGAGCGTTTACCAAGGGGTTGTCACCTTTTGCCTCTGGTACCTTCATTATTGCCCCTTGGCTCACTTTGAATTCTAGTTTGTCAATGTGGGACTCAAATTCACAAGAAATCATTTTCCTTGTCTGAGAGTATGCACCTTCCTCATCAAATGATGACATAGAAAATATTTGCTCTATTGGAATGGTGCTTTGAAAGTGCGTGCACAACACCTTGTTTGGGTCATCGATATAGCCCATCCTTTGAACTTGTGATGCTTTTTCACCTTTTCTCCTCAGTACGCGTGGCCTTAGGAAATCTCACAGCCAAACTAGGATCCCCTCCCATGTTGTCTTATTCCTTTTCTACATTTTCCTCCTCTCGCTTTCTTCATCACTAGGTTCTGCTTGCATTCCATCTCTTGCTCCACCGAGTCTTTAATGATCATGGATACTTCCTTCTTCATGGCCTCATTTATTTTTTTCCTTAGTGAGGCTTGGGTTCTTTTGCTCTTTTTTTACTTCCTCACTTACCCCCTGTCCTGAGTATCTTCTTCTTCCATGTTATTCTCCCTCTTGGAAAAGATGTATTCATTTTCTTCTTCCTATCCTTCCTCATCCAAGTCATGAACCTCATAGATAGGATGGCCCTCACCTCCCGGTTCATATTATTCATCATCATCTCTTTCACCTCTATAGGCATCCAATCTCTCTCTCAGTATCCTCTCGAATCATTTTCTTCTATCACCTTCTACTTCTTCTTGGCAGAATATTCTGCTTCCTTCTCCTCCTCCTCTGGTGACCTCTCCTGGGTGATGGGTTCCTCGTGCTCTGAAACTTCTTCCTCTAGAGTCTTTTTTTTCACCGGAGACTTCTTTCTCTACGTATAAGTACCGGGCTTAGTGCTTTTCCCCAAACACTTACCGATTGTGTATCCCGAACACTTGGTGTTTTCTCGCTCTACTTCCCTTTCCCTCTTCTTTGGCGCGGGCTTATTTCTACATGTGGGGTCCTCAGGGATGGATACATCATTTTCCAAGTATGTTCCCTTTTCAAAATTTAGTTTGATGTGAAGGTATATTCATGCTACAACCCTTCCAGCGATTGGAAAAGTCACTAGTTTTATCATTGATATCTCGTGGGAGACATATCTCTCCACGTATGCATGCTTCTGGGGGTAAAAAAACTTCTTACATAGTTCTCATGGTCTTGATCTACATTGCTAAGGTCGAAACTTAGTCTCTTGGCCTCTTTAAACATGTTCACCCCTCGCTTGAAGTATAGTATGGTGAAGGAGACAAGAAGCTTGCACCATGGGCTCATTATTTCATCTCACAACCTAAATCGCCAATGCATAAGTGTTGATATACCACGAATTTTGCTTCTCCTTGCACGAGTGTGGGTAATTACTCCGGAATTCTCCATTCCACCCCAAATGAATCCCTCGTGCACTTGTACCATTTCTATAAATCCACCTTGTTCATGGTTTTCATGGTCTCGCAAGTATATTTTGCAAACCGCTCTTCGTAGGTGAAGGATCCTCTTCTAGGTACTCCCAAACAAACCTCTTTCGCCCATCAGGCACTCCGATTTCTGAGAAGACAATAGTGAGGAGGATGTTTCCAAATAATATTTTGTCACCCTCTTGTGCACTACTTATGATTTCATCTACGATGAAAGTGGATAAATTGTAGATGGTCCCCTCAGCTATTTTTTGGCATACATTAAGCCATGCCTTGTTCACCTACGTCCATCTCTCCTGATCATTAAGCTTTATAACCAGTGCATGCTCATCCTCATCATGGGTCTTGGGATCTCAACAATGTCAAAGTATTGTGACCCTTTCTTATAGGTGTATACAACTATTGTCTCCTTGATGGCCTCTTTGTCGCTCAAGTCATCATCTAGACTCTCTCCCTCATAGGTAAGGCCTGTGAATTTTGAAATTAACTGGGAGTTATGCGCATTCAAGGCCCCGCAAAATAGAAATAATCCATTTGCACGTGTGATATTATCCACTTGTAGATGCGCTTGGGCTTTCTAAAGTATGGTAGTTCATAAAGTTACAATAACCCTGCCTTCTCCATCTTAACCTTTACCTCGTCATTGTAAATGGGCATGCTTTTGGCATTCTCTTGTTGGTTGGGCGCACCAACTCCAAGGCCATCTCCTTCTCTATTGTAGTTGTGTGATGGTTATAATCACTCACCGTCATCTTCCTTAGGTGTGATTCCCATTATTTTCCTAACAACACCCCATCTGGGTACTACATCTCTACATACCATTCTTCATTTGTGCTCTCAACGGCTGTTGTTTGTTTTCCCTTGCCCTTTTGTTTTTGCTTCTTTGGTGAGATGGTTGGTTTTCTTGGTGCCATCTTTCTAACTAGTTTTAGTACTTATAATTTATCCTTCTTATTCTCGCTTTACCACTCTATGCAGCCCCAATTTTGGTCTTCACAGAAAAAATCCTTCTAACTCCATGCCCTAGTCGCCAAACCCTAACTAGAAAAAACCCTTCCACAAGATAGTGCTTGCTTACTGTTATCCAAAATGAGCCCCTACTTATTTTGGCTAACTTTCCTTCATTATTTCCTTCCTTGTGCTTCAAATTCAATTTTCACACATTGTAAGCACTCAAAATATTATAGAAATGGCTTCATCATATAGGATTTTTCTTCCCTTTTCCAGAAAGGTAAAGAAGTCCTCCTAACTCATAGTTTTTGAGTTATGGCTCGGTGGAGTTTGGAGGGGAAATTTTCCTTGGGTGAGCCCGCGGAGGTAAGGAGGAAAATTTACCAGGGAGTCTTAGGCTGGTGGAGTAGAGTTGGAAAATTTTCCAATTAAATTGGTAGGTCGGTGAAGACAGGGGAGAAAATTTGGCACTTAGCCCTTTTTGGGGAAAAAAGGCACAAAGGAAAATTTTGGCCTACGGGCCCGATGAAGGAAGGAAACAGACTCGCAGGCCAGGGAGGAATTTGTGACACTTAGCCTTTTTGGCTAAAAACTCAAAGTCAAAATTTGGCCCACAGGCCCATGAAGGAGAAAGGTAAAAACTTGAGCCGCACCTCCGCGCCGAATCAGAAGGTGCCACGTGTCCACATCAATAGCGTAAGTTAGGTCAAGGGGGGATTTTGGAAAATTTTCCAAGCCGGAAAATGGGGTAGAATGTTATTCAAGCCCATGGATGAATTAGAAGCTAACCCCAATTTGACCCCACCGACCCCAATTTTGACTCTGTTTTTTACCAGTTTTTCCCTAAATCTTCAGAGGGCCATATCTTTCAAACTAGAGCTCAGGTTTTCATGATTTTGGTATCATTGGAAATCTAGTGAATTTATCTACATGATGGACCCTTAATTTTGAATTTTGACAGATTTTGATGGGAAAATTTGAAGAAATGTATCTCAGCACAGAAAAAATGTAGAACCAACCCCAACCACCAAAATTGATGAAGTATGGTGTCTGCTTCTTCTCCATCATGGCCGAATACATCAAAAAGTGGATTTGTAGAGGTTCCCTTTCCATTTTAATGAATCTTGTCGGTGGTTGGAGATGTCAAATCAATTTGCTCACATTTTTTCACCTTTCTTCATCCTGCTTCATCGTTAAAAGTCAGTTTTGGCTAATTTTGTAAGGGTTGAACATTTCTTGCTCTTGCAAGCTCCTGTTTTCTCCTTAGCAGTGGATTTGAAAAATTTTCAGACCTCCCATATAGGTTGTAGCATGTTTTTTACCTCCTTTCCCATGTAATGCATTATATCAAACTTGGGAATGATAATGCATGTTCTGTGAATGATTTTCCAATCCTCTCATGCGTTTATTATTGTCTTCTGATCTTTCATTATATTTTAGCAATCTGTGCATGTTTTAATGTTACATCTCCATGATCTGTGTCTATTTGCAAAACAAGAAGTTCAACACTCCTTTGGTATATCACTGTTTTATTTTTCTTAGTTTTGTTTCCCATTTCCATGCTTCTCCTTAACCCTATCTCCTTGGTAGTTTTAGAGTAGGATTTTGAATCAAAACCTCTGCAAAAATTACATGCATACACCTAAACAGAGGAGTAGGAACCAACCTCAATCTGGAGAGTTTTCCCCAATTGCAAAGGTCCCACACTTTGGGAAAACTCAATGTTGTGCATTCACACCAAATTGACCATTTGTCTACAGCAGATTTGAGGGTCGATTTGGGGGTGCTGTGAATTTGTAATAACAGTTTTGGCATGCCCGGTGGGATATCAAGTTAGATATTTCATCTTGTTTTAGTGTCTCATAAAAAAAAATAAAACTTACACCACCATCCACCACTAATAGTTTTGGCACTCCGGTGGGACCTTAGAGGTCTTCCACTTCATCTTTTGCAGGTTGGTGTGTTCCTATGAATATTTCAGCCTTTGGAGGCATTCTCAAGCACATCTGGTGACTCCATCTGATCAACAACCCATCTCTGAAGTTGTAGACCTTATTTCCATTCATTTTCATTCATTTTCCATTTCATTTTTCCTTCCATCTCTTCATTCTTCTTTCATTCCATGAAGTTGTGTAACCATGACTTAATTTCCATCATGGAATTCACATTTATAAAGAGCAGTACATTCCACCTCCAATGTGCTTTACAAATCCTTCAAATCAACATTTTGAGAAAATCTAAAATCAATTAACCCTATGATCAGCAAAGCTAAAATCAGTTTGGTTATGGAGCTTTCCAAGAGAAGGGGTATGCCAACAATGAAGACAATCAAATGCAAGATGTTGGTCTATTGGAGAAGATCCAAAAAATGGAGATTGGCATGGTCTAATCAAGAGCAACAGATCAAATGAAGGCTTTCAAAATTGGTTACAGGGGCCTTATCCACGGGTTGGCCCTTTTCCAAGACACTTCAGCCCTCATGAGAAGCTAGACTTCATGGTGGAGATGCTGCCCCAACTTACACAATGGACTGAAGAGATAGGGGCCTATGAATTTGGTGCTTTGAGAAACCTTGTCAATGGGTAAGTTCTACACCATCATCTAGTTTTTCTCTTTCCATTCCCGAAGAACCACCATCTCAATTTGGGCTTCAATTTCTAAGCTTCTCATTAAATGTTGCCCCAAGTGTGAAATCCATTTCTCCATCCCCTAGTCTTCCACCTCATCTCAATTCTTCTTTCCTTTTCCCTTCCAAGCAATCATCCCCTCCAAACAAAAAATAAGTTCCACCTCCCTTCCCACCACAAACAATTACAAAGATGGTTAAACCCCAACCTGCCACTCCTCTTGCTTTCCCAAACCCGTGATGGGAATATAAACAAGAATCCAAATCAAGGACAGCAAGAAGTGGAGCCCAACAAAGAAGAAATAATAGACAACTTGAAGATTTGGGCTCTCAAATTTGGGATAACAAAGATCCCCTTGTTGGTTAAGCCTACAGAGGAGGTAAATGTTGAAGAACAAGTGGTGGCCAAGGCTGATTTTATAGCAGCAGAGAAACAAGAAGATCAATCATCAAGTTGCTCAAAGTGTAGTGTCCATGTTGGCACTCTATTGGAAGAAGATGTTGATCCAATAGAAGTTGCACAATCAGCCATGGAGGAGGAACAATCAGCTCCAAGTCCCATATCAAGAGGAGCAAATGAGAGAGATCAAATCAGAATTGAATCCACTCAATGAAGAAAGCATCATTGAAGATTCCTTGATTTCATTCGAAGGGCCCTTTTTGGTTAGTGAACCCATGATGGAGGAACATACGGTTTGCAGGCTCCAAGTGAGGATCGTGCTATAAAAGAACCTTCAGTTCTTCCTTCTACTTCATCTCCTCGAGTTCCAAAGTCTTTGAAGAAGAGTTTTATATTTCAAACTTCATGTTGGAGGATCAAAGAAACCATGGTGATCAAGTTGTTGATCAAGAGAACACCATGGAGGAAGTTGAACATTTATCATAGGACAAGAAATGAGATAGTTTATCTGTCTGATTTGGAGGACTATTTTGATGGAGAGGAACTAGTTGAAATCACATTGTTTTCTCCTTCATCATCCATCTTCCAAACACAAGAACCTACTACCATGAAGGAGAGCATTCATTTGCAGTAGCCTACATCTTATAACATCTCTTTGGAATCAAGTTTGGGAGATTTTAATCTTCCATGTTCTTCACTGGAAGAGGAAGGAAAAGAGTAGAAGAGTTCCACCATTCCTTCCACACCATCCATTCAAGAAGGTCTACAAGAGGAATCCATTTTTGGAGTTGAAAATCAGAGCAATGGGCACATCCAAAGGATTAGACCATGCCCAATCAAGTACTTGGATTCATTGAAGCCAAAGGAGGAGTGTCCAATAGTCATGCTTGCTTCTGAGCATGAGTATGAGCATCAAAGTGCCAAGGATCAACTGCAATGCCTCTTCAATCCAAATGCAGAGCAACTAAAAGAGGTATTCAATTTGTTTTCAGTTGACACCTTGCTAATTTGGGTAGAATAATAGCTTCTTGTTGATTTTCCACTCATCCAACCAGCCATGATCAGCTCCAAATCATTTGCATGGCTGCCCATTTTGAAGAAAGGAAGCTATTTTGCACAACTAGTTGCAGGTTTTATTTAGTTCACCTTTGCTTCCTTAGAGTAGTGTAGGTAGGTTTTCTTTTAGTAGAATAAGTGCTTGTGCACACTTTGCATATCCCACTTGGGGTATGTATGATTTCCAATTTTGTACATAGTTGTTTGGTGTTGTTTTGGTTGCTCTTGCATAGTGCATTCAATGGCTTTTGGTGAAGATCAACTCCAAGTTTCAATGGGTTTCCAAGTGGCTCAGAGGTCAGATTTTCATAGTTCAAATTAGAATTAATTTATTAGGCTTGACTCCATGCCCAATGGATGCTTCAAAGGCCATTGATCATTCATCTAGTAGGTAGATGACCCCTCTGAGTCACCAAAATTGTTATCCAAAATGAGCCCCTGCTTATTTTGGCTAACTTGCCTTCATTCTTTCCTTCATTGTGCTTAAAATTAGATTTTCACACATTGCAAGCACTCAAAATATTCTAGAAATGGCTTCGTCAGATAGTATTTTTCTTCCCATTTCCAGAAGGTGAATAAGTCCTCCTAACTCCTTGTATTTTTTGAGTTATGGCTCGGCGGAGTTTGGAGGGGAAATTTTCCCTAGGCGGGCCCGCGGAGGTAAGGAGGAAAATTTGCCAGGGAGTCTTGGGCTGGTGGAGTGGAGTTGGAAAATTTTCCAAGGAAATTGGCGGGTCGGTGGAGACAGGGAGAAAATTTTGCACTTAGCCCTTTTTGGGGAAAAAGGCACAAAGGAAAATTTTGGCCCGCGGCCCGATGAAGGAAGGAAACGGACTCGCGGGGCCAGGGAGGAATTTGCGACACTTAGCCTTTTGGCTAAAAACTCAAAGTAAAAATTTGGCCCGTAGGCCCATGAAGGAGAAAGGTAAAAACTTGAGCTGCACCTCCGCGCCGAATCAAAAGGCGCCATGTGTCCACATCAAACGAACGGTCGGGCCGGGGGATTTGCGAAAATTTTCCCACTGGGAAAATGGGGTAGAATGTTATTCTGAAGCCCACAGATGAATTAGAAGCTGACACATGTCATGCAAACCTGAGGGGCCATGGATTTTTTTGGGAAATTTTTCCAAAAGGGAAAAATTTAAAGTTTGACCCCATCGACCCCAATTTTGACTCTGTTTTTTATCAGGTCCGCCTAAATCTTCAGAGGGCCATATCTTTCGAACCAGAGCTTGGTTTTCATGATTTTGGTATCATTGGAAAGATGTTGAAATTATCTACATGATGGACCCATCAATTTTTAATTTTGATGGAGTTTGATGGGAAAAATTTGAATAAATGTCTCTAGCATGGGAAAAAATGCAGAACCGACCCCCAACCACCAAAATTGATGAAGTATGGCATCTATTTCTTCTCTAGCATGGCTGAATGCATCAAAAAGTGGATTTGTAGAGGTTCCCTTGCTATTTTAATGAATCTTTTTAGTGGTTGGAGATGTCAAATCAATTTTCCCGCATTTTTTCACCTTTCTTTGTTCTGCTTCATCATTAAAAGCTAGTTTTGGCTCATTTTGTAAGGGTTGAACATTTCTTGCTCTTGTAAGCTCCCCTTTTCTCCTTAGCAGGTGGATTTGAAGGAGTTTCAGACCTCCCATATAGGTCAGTAACACATTTTTACCTCTCTACCCGTGTAATGCATTGTATCAAACTTGGGAATGATAATGCATGTTCTGTGAATGATTTTCCAATCCTCTCATGTGTTTATTATTGTCTTCTGATATTTCATTATATTTTAGCAATCTATGCATGTTTTGATGTTACATCTCCATGATCTATGTCTATTTGCAAAACAAGAAGTTCAACACTCCTTTGGTGTATCACCGTTCTATTTTTGCTTAGTTTTGTTTCCCATTTCCATGCTTCTCCTTAACCCTGTCTCCTTAGTAGTTTTAGAGTAGGATTTTGAATCAGAAACTCTACAAAAATTACATGCATACACCTAAACAGAGGAGTAGGAACCAACCTCAATCTAGAGAGCTTTCCTCAATTGCAAAGGTCTCATACTTTGGGAAAACTCCATGTTGTGCATTCACACCAAATTGACCATTTGTCTATAGCAAACCTGAGGGTCGATTCAGGGGTGTTGTGAATTTGCACTAACACACACTTAACTTCTCCACGCTCATGTACTCCTTTCCTACTGGTATGTGAATTTACCCTAGTTATGTACTTCAGATCTCTCAAACACTTCCTTTGTCGCAAAGATTTTTTTTTGGATGCCCTAGTTTGTAAGAGCTTTCTTCCCTTCGTAATCGCAATGCAAATAATGAAGTGCTCAACCTTTTATTTATAGTTTTTCTATTTTCCTAAAGATCAAATGCTCTCACACCTACCACTGTAATTTGACCTTAAATGCATCCTTTTCCACTAATCTGGTCATAAACGCCTTTACTTACATGCCCAACCTTGCACGAAAAACTTCTACGACCTTTTAGTGTGTAAACAATCCATCCTGACAGAAGACTCTTACACGCTCGTTCATAAGCATCGAAGGCAACTTCTTCCATCCTTTTCCCTATATTTTCTCTCACCTACCTCATTTTTTTCCTATGCTTCTCTCTATACGTGGTTTATCTAAGGATTTATTGATACTAACCATTCACATTGATCTCTTCTCTACGTGCCTATTAACTTTATGCACTTTTAGTTCTTTTAACCCGCCATTCACCGCAACTTCTACGCTAACACACACTTTTATTAAAAGATCATACTTCACATCACTCCACCCCACACTAAAATAGATGCACAATCCTCTCGTAAGCACAACCTTCAAAAATTAATGTGGTCACCAGTGCACATGGCACAAAATAAAACAACAGAAAGGAATGAACAACGAGAAAGGGAAACACAAGAAAAGAAAATGCATTAAAGGAAATTCTATTCTAACTGGAAAGATTTCCTTATTTACAAACACCAAGAAGACTTATTTATAGTAGGAATTCATCCTACTTCCATTGAATTGTCTCGGTAATATCGTCCCATCCAAAGACTTCAGAATGGCACTTTCCTAAATCAAGGATGTATAAGATGATGTAAGGGCCCAACCAATGGAATTTTAGCTTCCCAAGATGGCACAAAACTTGGAATCATATAGCAAAACCATCTTCCCAACCTCAAAATTCTTTTTCTTGATGTGATGATCATGCCATGCCTTTTGTTTTGCTTTTTCAATCTTCTGGCTCCACCTGGTGAGTGACTGTCTTTTGTCCAACTGCATTAATTTGTCAATCCTTTCTTCCAGTGCTTTCTCATCGGCTAATCCTCCTACGCGCATCATATGTAGCAAAGGTAACATGAATTCAACTGGTAGGACAGCCTCCATGCTAAACACCAATTGAAATGGTGTGGCCTTATTTAACCTCTTATAGGTTGTCATGTATGCCCAAAGAATGGCTGATAATTTTTCATCCCAATCTTGTCTCCCAACATCACAGATCTTAGTTAACGTGTGACTAAGTATTTTATTAAATGCATCGATGTTCCATTTACTTGAGGGTGATAAGGGGTAGTCTTGTGATGGGCCACCATAAATTTTGACAATAGAATCTTGACCATCTCATTGAGAAAGTGCGTACCTCTATCACTTTTCAAACTCAATGGTTATCCATACCTACTGATTATATTTTCCCATAAAAATCTAGCAGCTATACCCGATGTACAATCCTTGCAGTTTTTACCTCCGCCCACCGTGTCAAATAATAAGTGAAAGTAATGATATATTGTGAATCGCCCTTCACGCCATTGGCAATATTGGTCCTACAAATTCAATAGCCCATTTCTCAAATGGTTCCGCTTAGCTATTAGTCGTAAGGGCATTTCATCCCTCTTTTAGGTTTGCCAAGGTGCTGGCAATGGTCACAGGCCTTGTAAAACTCAATACAATCTTGGTAAATGGTTTCCCACCAAAGCCCTATGAGAAGAATCTTCTGGTGGTTGCATTTCTGCATAGTATCCTCCTGCGATCCCACCATGCACTTCTTCCATAATTACAATGCGCTCATGTTCTAGCATACATCAACACAGAACCTCATCACAACCTAATTTGTATAGATCTCCACTAATTAGCATGTAAGGTGCGGTGTGTATGGCTAATTATTTCCCCTCCAAGGCCTTCATTCCTTCTAGCACCACACCTGTCTTAAGGAATACTATAATGTCCTCCAAATCCGAGGGTGCACGCCGTAACCTAAATAGTTGTGCATCTAGCATAGTCTCCTCAATGTTTTGCATGTCCTCTCCTGAGTCAATCCTAGACAAATGATCGGGTCTAGAATTACTCTTTCCTGGCTTCACAACCACGGTGAACTCAAATTCTTGAAATAGCAGGACCCACTAACATATGCGCCCTTGAAGAACATGCTTATTGACTAAGTATTTTAATTCCATGTGGTCCGTGTAGAATATAAAGGGTGTTTCCACAGATACTACCTAAAATTATGTAGCATGTAGATCATGGATAATGCTTTACACTCAGTAGTTGTGTAATTTTTCTCTGCTGGTGTTAACTTTCTATTGGCAAAACACAAGGGATGATCAACAATCCCTTCACCAGGTTGTGCCAATACTGCTCTAATGGTTATGCCTGAGGCATCAACATGAACATGGAAAGGCTTATCCCAAGAAGGGAATCATAGTATGGGCGCAGTGACAAGCTTATCCTTTAAAGTATTAAATGCCTTTTTCTACACCTCTCCCCAAAGGAAGGCACTCTTTTGTTTAAGCAACTCTTCTAAAGGTGCAGCTATCCTGCATATCCCTTGATGAAATTTTTGTAATACCTTGTATGCCCAAGGAATCCACACACTATGCTTTGGCTAGTAGGCTCCCCCAACCCCACAATGATAACAAATTTGGGGGATCTACTAGTAATCCCTCCCTACATATGATGTGCCCTAATAATGTTCCAAATGGGGTAGCAAAGACACATTTCTTAATGTTGAGGGATATTCTCAACTGCCGACATCTCTCAAACATTAATCTTAAGTTATCACAGTGGTCCTTCACTAGCCCATACATTATCCAATCATCTAGATAGACTTGAAGAAATTTGTGGATAAAGTCCTGAAATGCTTGTACCACAATGCACGAGAACACAACAGGTGCATTCTTCAACCCAAAGGGCATGACCGTATAGGAAAAAATTCCCCACTCAGTGGTGAAAGTTGTCTTCTCCTAGTCCTCCTTTGCAATCCAAACCTAGTGGTACCCTGAAAATCCATCCGTAAAGGAATAGACTTCACGTCCGGCCACTCCTTCCAAAATTTCTTTAGTGAAGGGGGTTGGAAAAGGATCGATGACACAAACTACATTCAACTCCCTATAGTCTACACAGATCCTTATCCTTCCATCCTTTTTTATACTAATGACCATTGGACTTACCCACTCTGATTCTTCAACAACTTCAATGATATCTCGATGCTATCATCTTATCTATTTCTTCCTTGACCTTCACACACAAGTTAGGATTCATTCGGTATGGCCTCTTCCAAACCGGGTGTGCACCCTCCTTCAACTTGATCCTCATTTCCCCCAAGGAATGGTGAACGCCTTTGAGTTCATGATACCCATGAGGGAATAAATCCTAGAACTCACGTAACAGATCAATGATCTTAGAGACCTCCTTCTCCAACCAATAATCCTTGATGATGGCCTCCTTAGGTTCCTCTTCTGTACCAATGTTAACCTTTTTTGTCTTTAACAAATTACTCACGGTAGATGCGCACACGTTCATCAACATTATCTGTCACTTCACGCGTCCCTACGAATGGTTAGCATCTAAGCTTTCTGCTTCTTCCCCATCAATTACATACACCATCTTCCCTTTTTCTTTTTCCATGCACACGCGCTCAAGTTGTATCTCTTCTGATTCTTCTTCCTGAAAGTGCACCTCTAAGCTAGGTTCTCCTATCATTTCTTGTATTGTATCCTCTACCATAACACTATCCCCTATTATAAGGCACTTGACAGCCTATAACACCTTATCCAATGATGGCTTTGTACTCTGATATTCAAATTCTTAAATGAGATCACACATCAATTATTTCCAATTAATAGTCCGCGGTGTGTTTCGAATGGAATACAACTTATGTACCCATAATGATGGCGGCAAGGCTTTTGCACCTCCTACCGAGGCCCTCTCACATGTTTAGATATGAAATGAGGCGGCTTCTTTACCATGATAGTATTGAATGACCGTAGGCGTGTTGCTCCTAGAAAATATTACAGAGAAAGTGATTCTTGCCTCACGCCACTCTAGAAGGATCTCCCGATGTGTAGCCCACCAGTGCACTGCAGTCCCAAGTAGGCTATAATTGAGCATCCCTCTTCTCTCTCCCTCATTTTTCCACTAAGCTTTTGTGTCCCGTAAGAAAACTTCAGTGTATGACCCTCCAAAGTAACTTGGTAACTTCTTTCCTCCTAGGCACTTGAGTGAGTGCACCTTGGTCACTTTTGTTACAGACCCCCTCGGCACCCAATCAATTCATAGGTCCCGTGCACCCAATTGTCACATGCCATGCTTGTGGTATCACTCACAAACTAGGCATCCTCAAATTGGATAACTCCTTCTGTAGGGTGAATTATCTTCGGTATCTGATGGAGCACACATAAATTCTATCAAGGACCTCTTCTCCCAAAGGTTCAGTGTAAGGTGTCGACTTCCCATCCATCAGAGGGATGATGACCCGTTCTTCCTTGTTTTTGAAACTGATATATCCTTTTTTGAACCTCATGTCAATGTTGTTCTTATAGCACCATAGGCACCCAAGCAATGCTATAAAATTATTTTCCTCGCAAGTGCCAAGACTTTGAAGTCTCTAGTAAACTTGGCCCCCTGAATGGTAATCATTGCATCCTTTAATACTCCAATGGGCATTACCTTAGTTTTTTTGCCATATACAACACATTTGAAGATGGCTGCAATGTGGGCCTTCCCATTTGATGTCAGGCATCCAATGTAAGAACATTGACTTCTGCTCCCGTGTCAATCAATATGTTTCTTAGAAGCCAACCATCCACAACTGCATTCAATGTGATCTCTTTTTCATAATCAAGGCTATGGGGAGGGAGGTTTACATGCAACACCTTCCTTTCACACTCCACTTTGGCGCATGGCATATTTTCTCATAGCCATTCTCCTAGCAAGGGAATAATATTCTCTTTCCTTAACATTTTACATACTTCCTTGACCTCATCCAGTCCTTCTGTGGAGACTCAACATTCCTTATTTGCTCCTACTATCTAGACCACTCCTTCAGATAATGGATTTCTCCCTGCAAACTCTAAATGACATCCATTATTTCTTGGTACACTTCCTTCTAGTGGGAAGGGTCTAGATACTTCCCATGCACCACTTCCTCTCTTGAGACTAGAGTCTTTTGCCTTGGTACTTCTTTGAAGTGCATAGCTTCTACTCATGTTGTCACTAGAATAGGTTCTAACCCTGACTCACGCACCACTCTAGGCATCCATTGAGTGTCAACCTTATTTATACTTACCATCGCAACACCCTTCTATTTCCAATGTTACTGGCTCATGTGCTCAAAAAAATCAGGGCACTCCTCATACTTTTCTTCTTTCCACACCACGAGCGTTGTAATAACTCTGGGCACTCGCACTTGTAGTGTTCTGTAGATCCGTAATTATAGAAGGTTCCTTGTGGGAACTCACTTCTTCCTCCTCTGTGGTTACCATGACCATGAAATCCTCTGTAAGAACCTCTTCCATGCGCCCCTCCATCTCGCATGTCCTTCATAACGGTGGTCATATTCCTTAGAACCACCGGTAAGGCTAGTTTGGCTCACACCATGGTCAATGGCCTCATGGATCTAGTCAATAAGTGTACAATCCTTAATATCATGGGTTGTAGAGGTGCATATCTTACAGTAGCAAGACACATTCTTCTAAATTATGCATTGCAATAGGGGACATCTACTCACATCATGGTCCCCATGAAAACTCTCACAATTCTCATGCTATGGTGCGTCTTGATTTTCGGGGAAACTATCCTTGGCATGCCCTTCTACTTCACAACCTATACACCTCATTCCACCGTGAGTCTCATCAAATGAGTTTGCGAGATAAATTTTCTAGCTTGCTTAGCCATAGCAGTGATATGAGCTTCCGTTAAATGGACTAACACCGATTGATGCTCCGAACAGCTTTAGCACATAGAGAAGTTTCCAACACCTTGCACGAGTCTATGAAATTCTTATGTGATAATGTCCTTCTAAATGGTGGTATAAACCCTCCAAAAACCATTGAGCATGTTTTGAAGAGTGAATGCCATATGAAAACTTTGACAGAAATTTTTAAATTGTGTGTCATACTCCCACACACTCTCTCGTCATTCCCTGTTAAATCTCCTTTAGAACATAGATTTTTTTTTCTCAAACTCGGGGATGTGGAATTCTGCTAGGAAGGCATTTTTTAATGTATTGTAATCTACCACCATCTGATGGGGGTCATACTTACTATACCGATTATGTGCGTTCCTTGCAATGTCATTACAAATTGATTGGCCTTCCATTTTGAGGTTGTGATTTTGCACGCCATAACAACTCACACTTGTGAACATGCTCCGCAACATCCTCTATGCCCTGGTAGTCTAGCAAGTGTAAAGACATTTCAAAGATTACCTAAGGAGGTGGCTGAGGCCCCTATCCTCCTGATCTAGATCCTTGGTTTCCTCCGGTGTTTCCTCCACTAGATTCCCTCCACTAGATCCACTAGGTCCTATGCCTCCCAATCCACCAGTTCCACCTCCAGACCCTCCTACGACTAGTAATGGGCCTGAAGTGGTCATGCCTAGTATCCCCAATGTCCCACTGAACTATGCACCAATGGTTTGCAAGATCATTCCACTACCAAATGTGTGTCCTGCGCCACTCCCCGACGCATTGCCCAAACCTTGCATATTTTCCCCTTGCCCAAAAATTCCTCTGAACACTGGAATGGTATGTGTAGCCATAGAATTCCCAAACAAGAAATTATATCTCCTGGGTGCCGATCAGTCACTCCCACCGATACCAACTAGTTTATCAATACTCCTTTGATTTGGAAAACCAAGTGCCAAGGTCCAATCACTAGGTGGGTTTAGATGTGTGCCAATGACTTTTCTTTCTCCACATGAAGAACTCTCATTAGAAACTGAAGGGGTCTCTCTCACATACTTTCCAAGATGGGGTAGCACATATTGCTCAGGTTACACATCCTCTGTGTGAACCTCAACTCCTTCCCACAACGTCTACCTCCATAGATCCATCACACTTACAACCTTGCATTGTCTAGAAATCTCCCTTTCATGTGCTTCACTATACTTGTGTCATCTCTCTTCCCTTTCCTTTTTATCCACAATGATTTTCATCTTCCTCCACCCTAGTTTCCTCTCCCAAAGACTTAGAAGGGTTTAGTCACCATTAGAAATGCCTCTAAACTTAAATTAATGATCAATATCTTCATCACCAAATGAATAGCACGTAGAAACGATCCTCCGGGATCCCTAAAAATTCAAACTCAGCAACATCCAGACAAGAGTACGTAGAAATAGTGTATTCTAGAGTGTAGCTAGCCATCACTCCCTTTCACCAACAATCCACAACATGATTCCACATCAGATCTACATCTTCCAACCTCATGTAATCATCTTGGGTCCATACGTGTGCTCTATAGTACCGCAGTTAATTTGGATGCATATGCTTTGAGAGCCATTTTGTACTTCTATTGGGAAGCAACAGAAGAAATTTTCATATAACTCATGGTAGAGGTTATCTTCTACCCATATACGTGCATCAAACTTAGGTCTAGTGTTGAATCTCTAAGAAAATTCATCCTTTGTGCTCTTGAACCATGTTTCAACACTTTCTAAGGTTAAACACTCTGTCATCACATAATACAGATACAAAGATGCATACCATTTCTTACAACAACTTCAAAAAGAGGTCCCGGAAATGGAACCAAGATGTAGTCAATTTTTATACCCCTTAACAAATAAGGAAAATCCCATGCGCATTGGCCTATCACCCAGTGGGCATTGGTCACTCACCCGAGGCACGTGCAAAGCACGATCCCTCTTTTATGTGAGTTATGCAAGAATGTAGCATAGATGTGTAATAGAAAGATAGAAGAAACTCCTTATTCAACTGAGAACTTTGAGTAAATGCTACACTAATGTATCCATTCAGACAAGAAGCACATTGACAAAAGATAGATCTAAACCATGAGGGAAAGAGGATGCATAATGATTATACTCATTCATATGAAACACACTAAACATAACAAAAGAGATATGTATGAACCGCAAACCACATATATTCATATTTGAACATGTCCAATAATCACATTACATCTATCAGGGTCATTACAGACCAAAATGATAGTGCAGATTAGAACCATGTAGCAAGACTGGACTTACATCCCTTACAATGTAAAAGAAAAACATATACCCATCCCTTGATACATCATTCTTCCTACAGATCTCCTAGCCCAACCCATAAAGCTCTCCATGTATTTCTGCAAAGCTTCACCTCTCATCTTCTCTCTCTAATCTCCTCTACGTGTATCCCTTTGTCTCATTTAGATCTCCTTTTCTTCTATTAGGTGTTTGTATTTATAGCCTTTCTCAACACCTTCAATCCTTCACGGGAGTTGCAAATCTGTTTCCAAGTGTCCAAGGTGGTCCTCCATGGGATCATGATTCTTTAGGCTTGATCTCTCCACTCTTTGCAATGATGGCCTTCTAGAATCTTCCATCACAAGGTATATTCCTTCTTAGGCCACCTGTTACCAAGTTGGTACCTTATCCACTCTGCGTACACAATTGGGTCATGCTTTTCTCATTTTATGTCTGATACACCAAATATGGCTAAGTCCCAAATCCTTTTCTTCTACCTTGTGTTCATGCCACTTGTTCTACTAAAACCCTCTTATAACCCTATCATTCTCACTTTCCCCTTGTGCGCCTTTCTTTAAGTGGGTCCCGCATGCCCACGCACTTCTCTCATCTTGAGATGATAAATTAGGGGCCCAAAATTTATGGATTCATCAAGAAATTTCTCATGGGGATTTTATTTTCAAGAAGATGGGCTTCATTGAGTTGGTCAGCGATAGCATGTCCCTTGATTGATTTTTGAGGGATGAAATCAAGGGTAAACTCATCATGAGCATGATCCATCAAGTTCTGCGATCATTGTGATAAGGTTTGGATTTCATGGTTTTAAGGGTGTTGAATCTAGTGATGACATATTTTTATGATTGAGAAGGTAGTGGTGAAGTAAAGAGTGTAACAAAGCTTTTCAACTTCGGTATGGTGGGTTTCATAGTCATGAAGATTTTGTCTTATATAATAGATGCCCCTGATCCATAGTTTTTTCATCACGGTGTGCCAACATGACACCTAGAGCATGGTCGGTGGTAGAGATGTAAATATAGAATGGCTCCCCCTCACATCAAGGTATGAACACAAGTAGTGATAGAAGATAATGCTTAAGCTCATCGAAGGAATTTTGACAATTGACATCCCATTTGAAGTGTGTTTCTTTTTGGAGAAGATGATGGAAGGGTTGGCAATGATAGGAAAGTTATGAAATGAAATGGTGGACTGATTAGAGTTGGCCTTGGAGACTACAAATTTTCTTAAGATTTATAGGAGGAGGCATCTCAAGGATGGATTTGATCTTGGTGGGGTCAACTTTAATACCCCTAATGGAAATGATGAAGCCAAGGAGTTTACAAGTTAGAACTCCAAAACACACTTGGAAAGATTAGATGAAGGAAGTATCGAGATAAGGTGCACGAAGAGGATTTCAAAGCTAGTAATATGGTCTTACCGAAACTTGGATTTACCCAAGAGGTCATCGACATAATCCTCTATGATTTTATGGATGAGATCATGGAAGATATAAGTCATGGTGTGTTGATAGGTTGCCCCTGCATTTTTAAACAAAAGGGCATGGCACAATAATGAAGGTTCCCAAGGGGTGATGAAGGATTTCTTATGATGGTATTTTGGTACGATAAGTATTTAATTGTAACTTAAAAACCATCTATAAGAGAGATCATTTTCGTGAGCAACGGTTAGGTAGACAAGTTGATCGATGTTAGGAAGGGGGGAGTCATCCTTGGGACAAACAAGGTTTAAGTCTCAAAAATATATACAAATGTGGAGCTTACCGAAGCTTTAGCAACTAGCACAATGTTAGAAACCCATTAAGGATATTCTTCTTTAACGAAGAGGGCTATACGAGGATGCATATGACATAGCTTCTACTTAACCGGGTTGGAGTTAAGAATGGTGACAATTTTATGGATGATAATACTAGGATCAAGGCCTGGTATATATCTTTGTGAGCATGTGAAGGACTTGTTATTCTTATAAAGGAAAGTAGTGAAGGCTCTAGCTCTTGTGGATCAAGAGATTGGTCAAATCTGAGGACATGAGGTTTTTTCTAAGTCCCTATGTTGACGTCGATGGTAAATTCATTGAGAAGGGTGAATGTGTCATGAGGTAAGGTCTTATAAAGATGAGAATATTCTACCCCCGTATATGAAAGAATAGAGTCATCATCACTACATTGAAATATTTTGAAGGTAATGGAATCCTCCTCTACCATGTTGGGGAATTTGAGAGGAAGGGACCTAGTTTCAACTCCATCCTAATAGGTAACCGGTCCCAAAGTGATCATGGACATTTTTTTTTAAATTTAGGAGGAAGGGACATGGTTTCATCCATGTTCATGAGGTTTTTTGATGAAGGAGGAGGTGATGGATCTATTTCTATGGGAGATTTAGAATAAGTATGCGTGAAAGTGTTAGTGGGGTGTTCTTTGAATCCCAATCCATAGTTCTCATGGGGTTTTCTGATTGATCAAGGCGAGATCATGAATGCCTTGTTCATATCATCAAAGACCAAATATCTTCCACGCACAATAGTGGAGATAGGTATAGGCAAAATATTTGTTGTAGAGGAAGTCAAATCCATTGGTGTATAGCTTGGTATGGGGTTGATTATTGGTGTGGGAAGAAGGGCGATCAATGCCACCATAAATAAGATTGGTTTTTAAGTGAGGTGGACCAAAGGAAATGATATCCTCAATGTTAGGTTGATACATGGGAGATTTTTTAGGTCTATTGAATTGATTGGGTGTGGGAAGAGAATTAAGGGCAAGGATTTGATACTCCCCTAGTGAGAGACATTGCATCATGATGTTAAGAGATTCGTTATTGGGTAACTTGGATGTAGGTACGTAGGAACTAGTGGAAGCTTTGGAAGATGAGTCTTTCTTGGGAATGAGCATGTAGTTTGGCTTGTAGGTCATATGACATGTTTTAAAGGGAAGAAGATCAATGGTGAGTGTGTGTATTTTTCCCTAGTGCTCGTACTTGAGGCAACAATGAAGAGTGGATGGGACATAGTGCATAGCACAGATCTATGGGCATCTAAGTGAGATATTATATTGGAACTCCCCCTCAACAATGTAGAAGATTTCATGGAGGATTTTTCACTAATGAAAATAGGGAGGATGATCATTCACAATGTAGGGGAAATGGTGTCATTGAATGCTTAAAGGAATGTGGGTGATTGAGTGACAATGGTGTTGGGAAGCTTGAGTTGATTAAAGGTGTGAGATGAGATGATATTGATTTGACACCCATATCGACCATATATCGTCAAATGAAGGTTTTGTTGATACAAACAGTGATGAAAATGGGAAGGTCACAATCTTCAACTAGAATGTCATAAATTTCATAATCATCAATTGATATGATGGAAAAGGCTATATGAGCTCCAACAAGGGCCGTAAAAGGTTGAGGTTCATCAGTTGTAATTAGGATACACTTTGTAAAGTAGTGATGATATATTATCGATGGTTAGGGGATCTTTGGATGAGCTCATATAGTAACATTTTGACAATAGCTTAATGTATTTGCTTTACTATGCTTTGTTCTATAGTAGTAGGATTTTAGGCTCGTGTAGTGGCTAAGATGGATACCTTATCCTTGGATGAAGAGGGAGGTGGGGTAGATTCATTGGGAGGAGCATTGATGACAACTCTTGGTTTCTATTGGGTAGATGGTTGAGGGTCATGGGTATGAGAAAGAGTGGTAGTATGAACAACATGTTGTCACCAAATCACTACACCCTCTGAATGGCCAGGATGTGAATAGGATGTTTGGTGTGATTGGGACACATGGGATCACCTCTCAAGCTATGGGACTTGGGCTCGAAGTGAACCTCTGGAGAAGGCTGGCTTCCTCTTCCTAAACTAAGTGTTGTACTACTTCTAGTGTAACAAAAATGATTATCTAGTCCTATGCTAATATCTTCATGGGGTTTTATGGAAAGAGATTTATAGAAATGAAACTATATTAGGGATGGTGATGCACCAAATAAAGGGTGTTTCTAGACTCATGAAGGGTTAATTTGAAGAGGGTGTGTGCACCACAGGTCAACCTCACCTACTGCAACTTAGAGAGGGTACAAGATACCACAAACTAAGAGACATGCATTCCCTTTGTTAAACTTTATCAGAATGAGAAATATACCAGTTTCTAGTGAAGAAGGATGAACTCAAGAAGGGTGAACAGACACCACAACTCAACTGCATGCAATACTCCACCACTCGATAAGCACAAAACTCCAAGAACCTGCAATAGAAACTTAAACTTGCACAATGTACCTGCAAGTACGAGAAAGGCACAAAGAAGCACAAAAGGATGAAAGGACCAAGATTAGTCACAAAACACACACTTTTATTGCTTCAATAACATGCACAATGCATCATACATTCAGAAGAGGTAATAGTTGCCATTACAGTCTTGAAGAGGAAGCTTGAAAGTTCTCTCAACACACAAGGACAACTTGCAGAAGAGAGAGGACTCTTGAAAAGCATACACTCGCCTAAGATATCTAACTATCCAACTTGTCTGAACTGTTGGAACCCTTTGAAATGAGCTTCCAACTTACATTTATAGAAGAATATGTGAGAAAGAAGAGGAAATGTCATAATTACATTCCTAAATTGAAGGCCCATGATGTATTTATTACAGTTAGTTGAACTACCTAAGAAGGTTCCATCATGGGTCATTAATTTCCTGATGACCTAGTCTTCTCAATTAATTAAAAGAATATTTAAATAATAATAATAAATATTATTATTAAAATATTTTAGTTAAAATATTAAATTAATTAACATAATGTCGGGACCCCCTATTGACCCGTTTGACTTGAAGAGGAGGGGGGTCCATGTGAATAGAGTCTGCACATAGCCCAACTCGGTGAGTTTTGAATCCTCTAACTCGATTTTGATTTTGAACCCCACACCAACTCTTTCCTTGCCTTGGAAATCGAGCTCTTTTGCATTGAGTCCTTCAATGGTGAGCTATCAAACTTGATTCTTATCATTTTCCTTGGTTAACTCGAGGCCATTTATGCATTCCACATTGCCTTTCATGAAACATATGTGAGCTTCCCCACGAAGTCACCGAGCTCCATTGGTTAGTTTTATCCTTTCCGAGTTCCATTTTTCCACGAGCTTGGTTCATTCTCTACATGCTCATCCTCTATAAGCTCGACCAGAGCCAATTTACCCCACCATCATGGCTTTTTGAACACCTTGTGAGCTAATCAAAATGAACTCAATTCTCCACAACTCGTCTTCCACCAGCTCTTCTCGATGCTCATGCATAGGGTTCCTTGACTGAGTTGTATATCTTCCTCATTAAGCCAAAATGCATGTAGATCCTGTGAACCTAGCTTGACGTAAGTTAAGACTCGCCTCACGAATGCCACTGACTACGGTCTTGCTTCAAACTCCAAATCGAGCCATTCTAAATTACCAAGCCACCTACATGCATCGTGAACATGAAGCTTTAAGCTCGAAATTGAAAGCCTCTACAAATACATTAAACTTCGACACCCGCGAGCTTAGTCTTTATCTCGACTTGGTACCAACATTTCCACAATATGAAAATTTTGACTCTAAATCATACTTCATGGATTTGTTCTATAATACATTGGTGACCCACAGAGGTTAAACAATTCAATGAATTTAAATTATTTCACTCCTACATGTTGCGCTATTTAGAAATGATTTTCGAGCTATGAAAATTGTTAGGGATCACGTCACGTGGCCCTATCAACACTCAATCGATTGATTTCTCTGTGATAGCTCTAGCTTGACAGATAGAGTTATTTCTTCTTGTTTTGGACCACATATTCACATGCATTCCACATTCAAACTCCATGAAACAACACCATGAGCTCCTTGAATTGTCATTCACGCTTTCCTGAGCCAATTCTTTCCAACTCGGCGAGCTCTACACGAAATCTACTGAGTTTTCCTAGCATCAATATCACCACCAAGTGTGTCCCCACGAGCTCTTCAACTGACTCGGCCTGGCTTTGTTTTGCATGTCGACCCGAGCACCCGGTTGGCTCAACTCGACTCTCACATGTCTATGTACCGAGCTCATATTTACCATCTTGCACATCTAAGTTCCTTACTCCCTCGGCAACAATGGGTCTATGCTCATTGGTTATAAACTCAAGCACTAGCTCATGCGTTGAGCTCTTCTTTGATTCGGTCGATCTCTCGAGCTATTCTATGCTTTGTATCTGTGGGAAATATTAAGACTTGTTCGATCATGTTCACATTTTCACGCCTCTTCCTCGATGTTGATTCCTACGATCACCCTGAGAAATTCATGTGGTATTTCAAGGGCTTCTCTTCGAATACATGCTTAATCCCTTTATATCATGTTTTGATGTATGTCCATACCCTGTTCCAAAGCTCTTATTGTGGCACAGGCTAGAAGTATGCCGGAAAAGGTGAACTGATCAGGTTGGACATCTGTTTGTTGCATTTGGTGAAACAATATCAATGCCCCATGAGGAAACCCATGTCTTCTATAAGCTGTAATTATGGTATTCCATGAGAAGACGTCTCTTTCTGTCATGTCATCAAACATGTTACGAGCATCCACCAAACTCCCGCACTTGACATACATGTTGATGAGCTTATTTTGAATAGTTGTGCATGTGGGAAATGTAAATTCTCTGTGATTTACAACATGTATATTGGTTTACCTTATGAAAGTGTATTCCTGGAAATGCAGGTCTGCAATAGTTGAAGATATGTAGATGGGTTTACAGGGGTGTTGTGTGTGGTAAGTAGAATGTGTAGAGCCTCCTTCAAACAACCTTCTATACATAACATTGTGAGATTGAGATTGAAAGTGGATGGCATTGCACTTGGCATTACATTGAAGTGTGGGAAATGTCAATTTAGTTGTACCACTATGACAATGAACCACTATAAGTGTCCTCAGAAGTGGTAATATGACTGAGTTATGAACCTTTCGATTTCTCGTTATTCACCTCCACATTGAATGGGTCTTCGTTACATTTATCTTCCCCAACCGATTTTTTCAATTTACTTGGTCCTTCCTCACTTTACTTTTTGAGTCCTTAAGCATGCACCGGATGGCTTAACCGATAATCCGGCTATCTTCACGAGCACGTTCTTGTTTACCACTCCAATGTGTTTCGACTCACTTGATGACTCGCCTGGTATTCCAGAAATAAACTTGAATTCTTCTCTACGTGGAAACCTCACGATGGCTTGTCATTGCAAAGTTTCCACCATGGAAATTGGGATGAATTTATCCCATATGCGGAAAAGACCAACTTGGCCTGCCATCATCAAATTTCCAACCTTGGAAATATAGTGAAATGTTTCCCATGCGGAGATTACTACAATGGCTTGCCAACATCCAAGTCTCGAACTCGGCATACTAGCTCTAAATCCCCACATAACGGCTCGGCCACATTAATCCACGGGCCCGACCTCAGCTTCACCATGCAAACTTGGCAAGTAAGTTCCTTATCTCCATAATTCCCACCAACGGTCGCAGGATCACCATGATTTTTTTCCTCCTACCGAGTCAAGCTAGATGGGCTCTTCTTTCATCCCACGATGCATTCAAACCTCCTCTGCATGGAGTTCATGCTTTGGCTTTCCATTCATGAAAACCCACTTGGAAATCATCATGGAATTTTCCCATGTGTGGAAATATCATATCGGCTTGCCATGACACTATCTCCATTATCGAGCCGAGTTCTCAATGCCCATGTATGAGTTACCTTAAAACAATGCTCTGTAATGACTTGAATCACCTATACAGCTCCCTGGCCCTGAAAGGCATCTACCGTATTGATATATAAACCTTTTCCTTCATCAGATTTGAGGACAACATCAAACTCTTGGTGCAAACATTTCAGCTTGTAGCTTGTAAGGTGTGATAATTCCAACAGAAACCTTTATGCCTGCCAACTTAGTGACTCATTGAAGATGCTCATATAATTGCAAAGAAAATTGTGCTTCATGAATATTCTGATATGAAACAGATCCACCTCTATGAGATTCACTTCCATGAGTTACATCATAAAACAAGTAAGGTCTCAATAGAGAATCTTTGTAATAAATTTCATCAGGTCTCCTGGTAACACTCTCACTGTCACTTAATCGATTTTGATAAAAATATCTTGAAGGAAAATCCTGAATTTGAGGATGCATTCGATACTGAATAGATAACAACATAGTTAGACAACCTACTTGTTGGAAGTGCTAAAAAAGGCTTCTACTATACTGCAACATGCCTGCTGCCTGGTGCGTGGGAGCTTGTCACCTATCCCTTCCATCTGGGCCAATTCCAAATCCTTTGGGATCTACAAACACATTCTCCAGAAGCTGACCACGCTCTGGAAGAGGACTTGCATCTGCAAATTCAATAGCCTCTTCAACCAGCTTATCAATTTTCTTTTCAATCGACTTTAGATCTGATTCTTTGACAAGATTTTTCTCGATTAGGTAGCTTTTTAAAGCCACAATTGGTCTCTTTCTGCATAGTGAGCCTTCTCCGTAGGATCTCAAAGCTCATCCGGATCAGCAAGAGAATGTCCTCTAAACCGGTATGTCTCACACTCAATGAGGGTAGGTCCATCGCCTCTCCTTACTCTGCTATTGCCTCCTTAGCAACCTCTCTAACTTTCAACACATCCATGCCATCCACATGAACTCCTGGCATCCCAATTTCGTAGCAAGTTTTATTTGTATGAAATACTAACACGAGTTCCCACCTTGAGTTGGTCGAAATGGCTCATCTTCTAAGTGTCGGGCTCACTTATTTCACATCTTTCTCAATGAACTACTCGAGTTTTCAAAACATGAATCAGATTATTATCAACTCGATGAGGGAGTTTAACCTGATTTGTCTTCCAGTGCAACTCACTAGGACTCGAGCTATTTCTGTCTCTCTACATGATTGTAATTCGGTATTCACAGCTCATCTGAGTATGCTTGAGCTTGACTCATTTAGCTACTTGTTTACTTGATTACTTATCACTCACCCTAGATATATCTGGAACTTGGTACCCCTCCACATGAATTGACAACCTTGCATTTGAAGAAGACAACCGAAAAACTTATTTTTGGCCTCTATGAACTCACCGAGCTACTCCAAATAACTTGTCACACATTCATATACCTAAGGTTAGTGAAATTGAATCGAGCATTCCAATCTCACTTGTCAGAATAATTCATGAACCCATATAATACGTTTTATTGATTTTGGGTCCCAAAGCCAATTTCCTTGTTCTGAACCTACTTCGACTATTTGAAATGTCATGAAACTCCTCGTGGAGGCCCTTTTCCAGTTTCGGGGAATGATAGGCTCCCACTTGTCCAATTTTTTCCAAAAGGGATCTTCTTCGATAAGAATATCATCTTCCTCTATGAGGTTGTTGATGAGGGTTTGGAGAGTCTTTCAATGCTCTGTTTCATGCTCATGGACATGATAATAGGTGGAGATAACATTATAATTAAACCTCATGGGTTTCACCCACGTGAATCAAAGGACTTGATGGGGGGAAGAGTGATCATGGATACTTGGATGAGGTGATGGATAACTTTGGTATAAGACTCAATGGGGGTTTAGAAGATGAGGTCTCATGGGTTTTGGTTGTATTTAGGATTGGAGGATGAAGGAAAAAGGGGTTCCCTACTCTTATGGGGTTTTGGACCTTAAATGAAGATTTGGACTTGGAAGGGCAAGAATATGGTTTTGGTTTGGATGTGGTAGTGATGGGAGATTTGGATGAAGGACATGGTCCCAAAATAGATGGCCATAGTTCTAAGATGGATGATTTGATAATGGGTTTCTCATATTGATGGGGCTTCAAAGGGGGAAGCTCCAATTTCTTATGTGGATGAGTAAGATATTTTTAGATGGGGTGCCAAGGTTCTTATATTTTTGTCGCAAGGTTTTTTCCTTGCAAGGATAAAAATGATTTCAATGGTGGAGTCTTCTTTGGAGGTAGGATCAAATGGTTTGGATGTGGGTTGGGTCATAGTTATGGTGGGGAAGATGGGGATGGTTTTTAGTAGGATTTTTGCTAGAATTAGAAGGGCTTGTAGATTGGACAAAATTTTGGGGTGTTGACGTAGAGGCTGTTTGTATTTGTTAGATATGATGAAGGGATTGAGATATTATTTGTGGCATATGATTTAGGTATAGATGTAGATATAGGTGTGGATGAGGGCATATATGTGGATATGGGTACAGGTATAGATGTGATTATAGATGTAGGTGCAATAGTAGATGCAAGTATGGATGTAGGTATAGATGTAGATATAGATATGGGTGTGGATGTGGGCGTAGATGTGATTGTAGATGTAGGTTCAATAGTAAATGCAAGTATGGATGTAGGTATAGATGTAGGTATGGTTATAGACAAAGGTGTAGGTGTGGACATAGATATAGGTGTGGTACAGTAGATATTAAAGTAGATGTTGGTACGAGATGTTGGAGCTTGGCTTAAAGTGTTGATTGCATAAGCATCGGACACTTGGGATTTGAGGGGGTTGGCTTGGTTGTTTGGAGACATTTAATGTTTGATTAGGGGAGCATTTAGGTTGTCTTATTAGAGGTCCCCGCGACCGATAAGTCATTGTACTAGGTCCTTAAAGGTATGAAATTTTTCAAAGTCATGGCCACAAACTTGATGATGTTTGCAATAATAGTCCTATGATGACATTCAAGTTTGGGATGCAAGTCATCAACAGGGTAGACGGGAGGAAATTGAATAAGATGTGTAACCATGAGCTTGTCAAAGATAGAGTTGTACGATTTTGAAAGAGGAGTATAGTTGGGGGTTGGTTGAGGAGCTCTTTGTGGATGCGGAAGAATATTTGATGATAATGAAAGTTTCCGTATTCTTGGATTTTTCATTATGGGTGAATGATTTGGTAAATTCAGTCTTGGGTTTGTTAGAGCGAAGCTTAACATGGCCTTGCTTAATGATGCGTAGTTCTAATTTACGGGCCATGGTAAAACTTCCTCAAAAGTTTAGAAGGACTAAATTTGGAGGGTTGATGAGATATGTTTGTCACATGATCTGAGAAGATCTAAATGATTTTGTTTGAGGCATAGAGAAGGATAATTAGTTAATAATGACATGCCACCTAGTGATGAAATCAATGATTAATTTTTCATCAAATTGTTTTATAGCGTAGAGATCTCGTGATGCTTATCTTGCGCACAATATTGATGGAGAAGTGTAATAAGAAAAGTTGTACAAGTTGCATGAAGGAGAAGAGGGAATGTTGGGGGATACCATTGTACTAGTATAGAGCGGGATTAGCAAATGACATGGGAAAGGTGCAAAGCATGAGATCTTAATCGTGGGAAACAAGATAACATGAGTTCTTAAAAGCATGAAGGTGATGTTGCGGATTTTATTAGCTATTGAACTTAGAAAATTTAGGAAGCTCCCAATGGGAAGGATATGGCTTAACAGGTACGGATGGATTGATAGGATCATTACAGATTTGTTCATAGGTGAATGTCCTTTTAGGACCCAAGGTAGCGGCCTCTAGGTTATCCATCCTACTCAACAAGGCTTACATGGGGTCATTGGATGTGTGGGGATGAGGATCTAATGAATGAGGTTTTGGATTGGGTTATGGGTGAGATTGATATTGTTAAGTGTAATTAGGAATTTGTGGGAGTGGTTAAGAAGGAGGAAGATAATTGAAAGTTTTCGATTAGATAGGTTGGGAAATAGGATGTTGTGAAGAGATGTAATTAGATTGGTAAGATTGTGAATATTGTTGTTGAGAGATGGGGTTAGATTGGACTTGTGTTAGGTAATTTGGGATATGCATATGAGGTGGTTGGGATGTTTGGATGGGTTGATTGGGAAACATATGTCAAAAGATACTTCAGAGTGGAGGTTTAGTAGTCTGAATCAACTATGAAGGGTGGGGTTATGAGGTAACAACATTTATATGGACTTGAGATGTGAAGGAGGCATTGATATTTGAATGTGTTACTCGGGTGGTGGAGGAAGTATGTTGGATTCTTGAAGAGTTTGGGTGGGAGCATTGATGAGGATGGTAGATGTGGAAGTAGTAGGAATATAAAATGTATTAGCGATATTAATGCAAGGCAGATTAGGTGGAATAGGGACCACCAATTATGTAGATTGATGGGTTTGAGGGACCATGGTAGAAGAATCATGAGGGACATGTTCATTTTGGGATAATTCCAACTCATTCATGGCCCTATAAAAGAAGATGACAAGTCGAAAAGTAATACCTTTAGTGGATTCAGATTTTGGGGATAGGCATATAGTTTTTGAAGAGGGTGCATCAATGGGGATATGGGTGGATTTATAAGCTAATTAGTTATGAAGAGTGACAAGGTTAACATCAAGGAGTTCCTGAAACTCCAAGCATCTATGAGGGATAGTGGGAGGTCCAAATGCTCCTAAGGAAGTGGTAGAAGGAGGTGTATCTGGTCTAGAGGGGATGAAATGATGATATACGAATGGATTGGTTTCAATATGGGGATTAGTTTTGATGACATGGGTTCCATGAGAAGGTATTGTAGAAATAGTGGGTTGGGAGACCAAGGATGAGGTGATCAAGGGTATAGAGGAAATAAGACAAAGTGTGGATGTTTGTTGTGAGGGATTGTTTGAGGTGGGGATATTGTTAAAAGAGGTTGATTGTTCCATTTTTTTGGCTTGGGAACGAGTAACAATGGGAATGAAATAAAAAAAAATAACCTATGAATATTATTAATGCAATAAACAAATCAAGTAACAAATTTTTATCATCTTGTTTATTTATAGAAATGTGAAAAGGAGAAGAGACTCAAAGGGAACCTAAAGAAATGGTTGATTGATCCGAAGGAAATTTATGGAACTTTTGAATTTCCATAAATATTCCAAAACCATAACCGTATGGTAGAGCATTCAAAGAAATTTTTGATGATATAAATAATGCTGAAAAAGAGATCATATACTCAAGTTACCGTTGGTCAAAGTTGGGAGGAGACAAAGTCAACTGGACAATCTAGATGTGACACGTGGAAAAAGTGAAATTAGGAAATAATGTAAAAATTTGGTTTTGTGACTTCGGTCTTCGATGCTCGTTTACTAAAATATCCCCAATAGATCTTTTTTCCAAATATGAATTTTTTCCCACTTGCAAATAAATAAATATGATTTTTAAAAGCTATGGTAAGCAACCTAGGGAAATTCTCAACTAATTATAGGAAATGTGACTCGTGTTTGGGAGTGAATCCAATGCAAATGGATCTCAAAAATATTCTTGTTGATCATATAGAATGTTTCTCTAAGTAGAAGACACACAAAGTATGTGCAAATGGGAACACGGTGCATTTGAAGGTGTGAGAAGATATGGAAGGAAACGTGTGCGTAACAATTTGGCTCGGACTTAGCCGCTTTTATGGATAAGAGATATTTTGGAGATAGCGTTTTGAGCACACATAAAGATGAATACTTGTGCTACACGCAATGGTATTTTGGGAACAAGTGGTTGTTAAGTGCCATGCATAGTTTAGGCTAATAATAGGATTTCTTCTTTGAGTTAACTATAGGACATCTATTATTAGAACACTTGCATGTTGTGCATGCCATTGTAAAGACGCATGGCTATTATCAGTATGTGACCTATTTTGAGAAGTGCATGGGTGGTGAAGGGAAAGTCCCCACCTCTATAAATATGTATTGAATTGTGTAGTTTAGAGTGAGTGAATTATTGTAGAGTTATGTTGTTGATCTTTATACATGCATGACTCACGAAGATATCTTATAGTGTAGGAATCTTCTGTGTTTTACAATGTTTAATGCAATGGAGTATATTGGTTGGATAATGGTGTTAGAAATAACTGAATCTAGTTTTTGTATGATTAGCCTTATTATTGTCAATGTTCACCTCATGATTCCCGAGATCTAAATCTGGTTTATGCACCGTGAGATGTTTATGTTTGGTTATGGATCTGAATATGTATTATCATCATCAAAAAAATCCTACACAAGCAACTCTAAAGAGGGTCCTAGTACCTTTGCAGGCTTTGGGTGAGCTCTTAGTTCAAGCTGAGTGATGTGTCAGTGTGCTTGGGTTTTTCATAGTAGATTCTAGGCTGCATCATTAGTTCCAATGTTGGGACCTCTTTTTCAAATTTTTTAAGGATGTTTCATGATGAATATGTACCAGTTGACCCTAGAAAGTGTTAAGGAGTGGATAATAGATCTATAAGAAGAGTACGCTTAGAGGTTCAACACTGGATCTTATTTTAACACATGCGCGTAGGTGGAGCAAAACTTGTACGTTTGTTTCTATGAGAGTTTCTTTGTTATCTTTCTGATAGAGTTGTACGAGTGGTTGGTTTCTTATGTTTCTAAAAGGAATTGGAGGTATCACACACTTTTCTAGATGTAGGAATAATTTCAAGCCCTTTATGATGCTGATATGATTTAGACGTGCGTTGTGGACACTTGGTTCCATGGTGTTCTGAATAGCTATATTTTGGGATACTCAATTTCTACTTACTCTTGCCTAGATTTAGTTGAGTTCTATTTTTACGTTATCCCGCAGAGGAACCTATCTCGCAAGGCATTCCATTGGTAATCAAAATCTTGATGGTTACCTTGAACTTCAAAGAAAATTTGACGGCTAGCTAAACCCCACCATGCATGGGGGTAGGAGTAGGATTGGTGAAGGATGGAAGACCTAGTGGTAGAGAGGTAAAGAGAAGAAAGGAAGCTTAAGTACAATGAGGTGCGCGAGAGGGAGATAGAGAAGTAATGTGATATTGTAGAATGGATGGTGTTGAGGAGAGAGATCACTCATGAAATATTTGGAGCTCACGTAGAATGCATGGAGCTAGAGTATCTAAACTCCCCCATTTTGGCAAGCATGATAGGGAACCCTCCTTGGCATCATATGGAAGTGCACCAACAGAGAGGACATGGGTCGTGGGTGCGCATCTAAATCTATCTAGCAACCTATCCCTTGCGCTTGGTTTTCCAAAGATTATCTACAACCACAGAGTCAACAAGCTAGTTTGGGGAGTAGAATAACATGAGTAAATCAAATAGAAATTACATCTATGGTTAGGAAAACGTCTTTTTTTTTTGGAGGTACCTTTTCAGTTCATCGTTGGCATAGAACTCAAGCGCACAAAATTTTGGACTCACTGGGGTAGTACCACCTCGCAGACTGTAGGAGTTCAGTTTAGTATCATTGTTGGGACACATGGCAAGTACATCCACTAGTCCACTTTTGGCTATAGGTGGAGGATCAAGGGGCATAGGTGGCTCTAGTTCTAGTGGATCTGGTGGGTTTGGAGGTAGAGGTAACACAGGGGGTTCTAGATCGTGAACATGGTCCTCACCAACCCCAAAATATTTACATGGAGATGTCACTTCATCTTCCAGAGTATAGGGGAATAGAATATCTTACTGAGAATGTACACATGTGTGAGATATTGTGGTGCACAAAAGGGATTATGGATTCTGAGTGCAAGGTAAGTCAGTTTGCAACTACGTTGTAGAGACACGCTCACATTTGGTACAATAAGTTTGAATCTAATCAAACTTGAATGGATTATGCATTAGTACATGATGCTTTCCTTAAGGAGTTTTATATCCCTGAGTTTGAGTAGAAGAGTATAAGCACACTCAAGGATATTAAGCAGGGAACTACTGAGAGCATTTGGGAATATGATGCCCATTTCAAAACACTTTTATCTAAGCTTTCGGATGATATCCATGCAAGCCAAAGATGCGCAAAGTGGTTTGTTGGGGGATTGATCATGCCATTTAGGAGGGTGTTGTCACATAAGACATATACAGATCTACACGAAGCACTTGAAGCAAAGTTTACGCATTGAGGCATTGGAATTATAGACACTAGAGTGAGCCCATTCCTGGAAGCACAAATTATAGATATGGTACAACAGTTGGAGAAACTATCAACCAATTCATCACATGAGACATGAATTGGGATTTGGTGTATAGATTGTGAAGTGGAAGGGCACACTAAGGATAATTATGCCCACATGTCAGTATATTCATTACTACTAGACTACGAGATATGTCATTTAGACCATGATGTAAGCCGCTTCCCATTATTACAACGCATAATCAGAAAGAACGTATATTGCTATTGTAATATTTTCTAGTCCACGACTCATAATACATAAGACTATAGGTTGATTGGTCGATCCGAATTCCATCGATATTAATGTGCGATGCATGACAGAGTATCGATAACTCTAAAAGTAAAAGTGAGCACCATGGTCATGATCACACCCAAGGCACTACGATCAGAATGAGGGACACTTTGAAGGAATTCATGGTAGAGGTCGAGGATACCATGGTGGATTTGAGGGTCGAGGTCATGGTGGTGGATGAGGTGATTTTCCTCATGGAATGTGTTATACATGTGGATCTCTTAACCACTACAGGCATGAATGCCCTTAGAATATTACTTGTTCTTTTTGTGGGAAGAATCATAACTATGAGGAATGCCCATATCATCTTAGCAAGCAACATAAATAGGAGAACAAGGGCACATGGATGGTTAGAATACAATGCACCATGGAAAATTAGTGGATGCCAAAGTTGGCACCGGAACCTGAGGTAGTACTTGTGAATATTACTACACACGCTGAAGTTGCGCACACCAGAGAAATGTTACAACATAAGCCTATCATTACTAAGGAGGTTTTACATGCAAGGTACCTAGATCCTACACATCAGAAGGAGGTTTATCAGAAACCATGGAGGTACTCAGAAATATTTAGGGTGAAATATAATGTTTAAAGGAACAATCGCAGAAGTTGGAACAAAAGAAGGAAACAAAGACAATCCAGCTAGATATTGATGATTTGAAAGAGGTATGCAAGATTTTGTGTCAGGAGAATATTATTCCATTACTAGGGAATGGGTTAAAGGGAAACACTCTACGCTCAAGTATCTAAAATTGATGACAGATCCTACATGCTAATCTTCCCCATCATATATTGGATTATGACAAGGAAATCACTCTGAATGTTGTTGTGGATGGGTGGCTTTTGAGAAATATATTTATTGACACATGCACGAAAGTGAATGTGCTTACTTTAGATGCATGGGTGTAGATGGGTAGACCTCCATTACAGTCATCCTCTAATGTATTGTTTATGGCTAATCGAATAAGGCCACTCCAATCGGGGTTTTAAAGGATGCATCCATTACTATACAAGGGGCAAAGTTCACTTGGTACTTTGAGTTTTTGGTGCTTGCGTAGTGGACAGCTTCTCATCTCTACTTGGGCACCCTTGGTGTTATGTAAATAATGTTGATCTACCATTCAACATGGGGTATATAAGTTTTGAGAACAAGGAAGAATGAGTTATTATCCCTTTAAGATGGAAATTCTACACCTTATGTTGAACCTTTGAGTGAGGAAGACCTAAACAAAATTTATGTGTACGCCATTCGAGATCTAGAAGTACTTGAGCCATCTAAGGAGGGAATCCTCTAGTGGGAGGATACACAGTCTATTAGTGATACTACAAGTATTTCTTGTGAAAATTGGGTGCATGACACCTATGAGATGGTTGGGCATGAAGTAAGAAGTGCATTTGTGTGGAGGAGAAAACCTCATTGTATTAGGTGGATAGGTAACAAATTTGTACCCGGTACACTGGAGAAGGAGATCCTACAGTATTCCTGCATGCCATGGAGGAGAAGTGGATAGATCAAGTGGAGAGAAGAAATATGTTAGTGTATACCCTACACAGGATGGTAGCGCACTGGTGGATGGTTCACATGGATAATCTCATAGAATGGAATGAAGTAATAATTGCTCTAAAAACTCGGTTTCTCAAGAGCAATGCACCTACTTAGATCTACATATATCATGGTAATCAACCTATTCAGCACCACATTCAGCAGTGTGAAATACTTTGACATAGGGACAAGAAGCTTTACCACCTTCACTTTGGGTACGCAATCTTTATTCCGCTTTGTAAGGTTACGCACTCACTTGGTATGTTCATGCGGAACTTTATAGGAGACTGAAATTGGAAATACTTGATTGTAGGAATGGTCAAAACTTTTGACTACTTCTTTACTAAACCTCCAAAGAAGATAGGATTTATAGGTTATGGAACACTTGACAATGGGAGATAGTATAAAGGTGAAGAAATCATTCAGGATTTATTTTGTGAGGAAGAACTAGAACGCATTTTGATGAAATAGATGAGACATATGCCAAACTATTTAAGTGCGCTTTCTTTGAGAAGGAGAAAGGAAAGATGGTCTACATAGTGGATGATGAAGAAGTAGAAAATTTAGACATTGATCATTCTCGAAGGTACACACGAGGTTTTAGATAGTGTGGATAAAAAAATGCAAACCTATCATGAACTTATGAATACCAAGAAAGTGAACATTGGCACAGATGTTAAACCTAAGGAGGCCATAATTGGGGATTATTCATCTAATTCTAAAGTGGCAAAGATAATTGAGTTACTACGTGATTTCTAGGACTTATTTCCTAGGGGATACCATGAGTTAAAGGGGGTGCATGAGTCATTAGGTGAGATGAAGATTAAGCTAAAGGAAGGTGTGTGCTTGGTCAGGAAGAGACCTTATAAGATGAACCCTAACCTGCACATAAAATTTAAAGAAGAAATAGACAAAATTTTGAAAATTTTCATCATTAAGCCCCTAGAAGAATTAGAGCGGGTTAAACCCATGGTAATCAGTATAAAGAAAGATGGTCGATTAGGATTTGTGTGGATTACAAGGAGATGAATGTTGCATGTGTCATTGATCATTTTCCTATGCCTTTCATTGAGGAAATATTAGAATGCATTACAAGGCACAAAATTTACTCTTTTATAGATGGATTCTTTGGGTATCATTAGGTAAGAATTACATAGGAGGATCAAGAGAAGATAAATTTCACCACTGAATGGGGAAGTTTTGCATATACGGTGATTCCCTTTGATTTGAAGAATGCGTCTATTGTATTTTTTATGGATAGTTTTTCAAGCATTCCAAGATTTTATTCACAAATTCTTATAGTTTTACTTGGATGATTGGACTATATATGGGCGTGTTAATGATCATTATGACAACTTGCACTTAATGTTTGAAAGATGCAGACATTTAAGCATCTCTTTAAACATCAAGAAGTGTTTATTTGCTAGACCTTTTGGAACTCTACTAGGACATATCATCTATAAGTAAGGTTTGTTATTTTATCCAACTAAGGTTGTAGTTATTGTAGGTCGGAGGAGCCTACTATTCGAGTGAGGTGTGCAGATTCTTGGGCCATGCACGGATTACGAAAATTTATCAAAGGATATGTGAAGATTTCTATACCCATGGAGGAGTTACTAAAGGGAAAAGGGACATTTTATTAGGAGAACCGCATCGTGATGCATTTGATGCATTACATGAGAGACTTACTACAACGTTTATTCTACATTTTCCTTGTGGAACCAACCATTTCACATACATGTGGACTCCTCTAGCACAAACATTGGAGCAGTGTTAGCTCAACCTGGAGAAGGTATTATAGATCATCATATATGTTTTGTTAGTAGAAATTTGACTCCTTTAGAACATAATTATACAACTACAGAGCGCGAGGCCTTGTCGGTGATCTACACGTTGTATAAATTGCATAATAATTGCTAGCAAAACTCTTTGTATTTTATACTGATCACATGACATTAAAATACTTGGTAAATAATCATGTTTTACAGGGGCACATATGTCGATGGGTTATCTTATTCCAAGAATTTGACTTTACAATCATGGTAAAACCAGGTAAAAGTAATTCTAGCCTAGACCATTTATCAAGAATTCAATCAGGAGAGGACACGCAGACAATTGAAGATACAATGTCAGATGCACATTTGTATAGGTTACATCATGCACCTTTATAATTGGGGTATATTATTGTCTTTTTATGAACAAGGATGTCACCAGAAGGAATGAAAGCCTTAGAGAAGAAACAACTTGTAATTCACGTTACACCCTTCATGTTGATCAGTGGTGACTTGTACAAACTAGGTCAAGATGAAGTATTGTGTTGATGTGTATTAAAACATGAGTGCACAGATATCATGGAAGATACTCATGGCAGTATTGCAGGTGGGCATTATGTAGGTGACACCACCATGCGTAAGATTCTACTCACTGGATTATGGTGGGAGACCCTATACAAGGATTGTAAAGAGTATTGTAAGGCATGTGATCACTGTCAGTGCCTTGGAAAACCTGGACAAAGAGATGAAATGCCTTTAAGGCCTATTACTAGTGCAGAGCCATTTGAAAAATGGGTAATAGAATTTATGGGTCCTATTTCCCTAGCCGCACGTAGAACTAGATCATGTTACATCATCACTGTACAGAGTATCTTACATGATGGGCGAAGCAACACCTACAAAGGATTATACAACTATAGTAGTAAGGTTCTTATGTGAAAATATTCTTGCTATATGTGGATGTTCATTGAGTTTGACAAGTGATAGGGGTGCACACTTCTTGAATGAGACAATCAGGATATTGCTGGATGAATTTATGGTTACACACCATAAGACTATAGCTTATCACCCTAAAGGAAATGGGACTGCTTGAGGCCTTCAACAATATATTGAACCAAACCTTTACAAAAAAAATTGTTGGAAAGAAATATTGGGATGATAAATTTTCTATTGTACTTGGAGTTAGAAGTAGGAAAAGGTTAGGTAGAAGGCATGACATGACAGACACCTTAGGGATAAGAAGTTTTAAATTGGATAGATGGTACTTCTTTATGATTCCAATTTTATGTGCCATCCAGAAAACTTAAGGTGCATTGGTTGGGACCATATGTTATCACTCACATCCTTGAATCAGGTGCTTGTCAGTTAGAGGTGCTTGATGGAACATGGTTACCCAATTACTTCAATGGGAGTAGGCTAAAGCCCTACTATAAATAAGTCTTCTTAGTGTTTGTAATAAGGTAGTATTTCCATTTAGTATAGATTTTCCTTTCTATATTTATTTTAATGTATTTCCTTCTTCGTCGCTATGCTTTGTCAATTTAGTTCAATGTTTTGTGTAATAAGCGCATTTGCGCGCTAGAAGCTAATTACAATCTGAAGTATTTTTATGCATAGAGGACTACACATACCATTGGTGTGGGGTGGTTATTATTCAAAAATGGGTACACATGAGAACATACTATTACAGGTGCTATTCAAAATGGAAGGGAGCTACTAGAAAGAATATTGCTCCTAAGGAAGGCTAAAAGAAATGATAACCTTATTGTACTAAGCCAAGAACATAGATCTTAATCAAACACCAAGATCAATAAGATGAAATTAATTTACCAAAATAACTTTTACATAAATATTTGCAAACAAATGAGAAACAATATCATATATTATTATGGAACTCAAATTAAATATAATGAGAATGGGCCTTACTTATATAAGCAAGAAATAACAATCTAAGAACTAGTCAAGGTCCTAGATCAATCCATAAATCAAGGAAAGAACTAGTCATGACCATAGATTTAGGAGAGAACTAGACAATACCATAGATCAAGGAAAGAACTATACCTAACAATTAGATAATATCCCCTAATATCTAAATAAATAAAAGAAATATCCAAACACTTAAGTGGGTGAGGATAAATATAATAAAGGTAAATAAATTACGTAGGTGAACATGAGCTAAGGTAAATACCTACTCTAACACCCCCTCAAGTGAATCTAGGGGCTAAAATAGAAGTGGAATGTCCACAATATGAGTCTCGACAACTAGGCTTGATGAGGTACTCATGTACAATATATCCATGAAGAAATCTCAAGCCAAAATAAGGAAATAATCCCGTTATAAGGAAAGAGAAAGAAGAAGGAATATTTTCTCACGAACACCCCCAAGAATAACTTCAAAAACCCCAAGCATTCCATACAAATCAAGGTAGCAAGGTGATGCAAAAGGCTTCATAAATATTTCCGCAACCTACTGCTAAGTTGGAACGTACTCCAAGAAAATAACTCCATCCTGAATGTGTTGACGATTGAAGTGGATGTGTATCACAATATGCTTAGTCCATTGGTGCTCAAATAGGTTGCAAAAAATGTGAATTGCACTTTAGCTGTCACTCCAAAGTACAATCGGTGAATCCTGTGGGAATCCAAACTCTATCAACAACTATCGAATCCAAAGAATTTGACTCGTTGTAAATGTTGCATTGTGATCTACTTCTAAAGATGAAAGTGCAATAGCTTGTTTCTTTTTGCATGCCTAAGCAACTAGAGAAGAACCAAGAAAAAAATATAGCTATAAGTGGAATGCATGTCATCAATAGAACCTAACCAATCTAAATCAGATACCCAACCAACTGAGTAGAAGCCCTAGTGTAGTACAGAGCCAAAGTGGGAAGTGTCATGCAAATAATGCAAAATCCTTTTAGCATCCTTAGTGACTACTATGAGGAGAATGTGCAAACCGAGATACAAGCCCTACTATAAATGAAATATTAGGGCAAGTATGGGTCAAGTACATGAGACTTCTAACCAACTTCCTATAAAAAGTAGGATCACAAAGTGGAGTGGTACATGTGGAAGTAAGAGTAACCCCAGACTAAAAGGAGATGGACTTGGCTTGCAATCAGCCATATCAAAGTGCTAAAGAAGATCATGGGTGTACTTTTGCTGACTCAAATGAATCCCTAAATTTATCTAAGAAATATGCAAACCAAGGAAATAATGCAATAACCCAAGATATGTCATGTCAAATTATGTAGAAAGAGCCCTCTAAATAGTCTGAATGTGGGAAGAAGAGCTTTCAGTAAATAATAGATCATCAACATAAAATACAAGTATCACAATATCCTCACCAACATACTGGAGATACACTGTATGATCGGAGTGGCAATGAACAAAACTAGTAGATAGAAGAAAATGATCCATATTCTCATACCAAGCTTGAGGGGCTTGTTTGAGACCATAGAGATACATTTAGAGCCTACAAACAAGAGAAAAATCCTAAACAAATCTAGCAGTTTGTTCCATGTATATTTCCTCTTGTAAATATCCATGTAAGAAAGCACTCTTCACATCCATCTAGTATACGGGCCACCCCTGTGATGCAACAATATCAAGTAAAAGGTGTATTGAATCTATCTTGGCAACAAGTGTAAAAGTTTCGAGTAATCAATACCTTCAACTTGTGAAAAACCCTTTGCAACAAGACGATCCCTATACTTGTCAATGGACCCATTAGCTGCATATTTGGTTCAATATACCCACTTATACCTAACCATATTTTTCCTTTAGGAAGAGATTCCAAATCCCAAGTATGATTCTTCATCACGAAGAATACTCACCGACATCACATCATCCCACTCTTATATCCCATGAGCCTTTGAAAAATATTATGGATCCACGAAACCGCCTAACATAAAAGTCCGTAACACCTTAGAATGTGTGTGATGATGCCTAGTGGGTGGAAGAACCTGTATGAAAGGTGTTTCCTCGAAAACGTAGTATGATCCCACTTAGGCATAGTGACAACATCGGTGGGATTAGGATCCTCAATGATATCTATAACCTCCTCATTAGCCTCCTTAAAGAAAGAATCCTAAAGATGAGATGAAGAAGGAGGCATAGAAGAAGATGATTAATCATGAAGAGTGAAGTGCTCATCAAACTGAACAAGTGTTCAAAAATAATGTCATGAGTATCGGGATCTAAAATTTGATAAGCTCTCATGTCCTCATATTACCCTACAAAGATCAACGCTTTCTCTTCCTATCCAAGGATTTCCTTTTCTTCTTTGGCACAAAGGCCCAAACATGGCTCCCAAAGAATTGAAAAAATGAGACATTTGGGTTAGCGTTGGACCAAGCTTTCTCGGAGTCAAATGTTCAAGTGGTCTCGTGTGGTGTGTGATTCTGAATGTAGTTAGCACAATTAATTGATTTTGCCCAGTAGATAAGTGGTAAATCTCTAGAATGGATCATACATTAGCCATTTCCTTCAAAGTTCTATTCTTCCATTCCATGTTATGGAGTATGAGGAAAAAAATGTTGGTGAATAATGCCTTGAATTCTCAAAAATTCAGAAAACTCATTGTTGAAGTACTCCCCCCATTATCAGTATGAAGGTTCTTTATGCAACTAGAAGATTATTTCTTGACCAAATCCTTGAAGACTTTGAAGTGTGAAAAAACACCACTTTTGTACTTGAGAAAATAAACCCAAGTATGCCTCAAGAAATTATCAATAAAGGTAAGTGCATACTTAACTCCATTGAAAGAGGGGGTAGGAAAAACCATCAAGTCACTATGTACAAGCTTAGGTGGTGAAAAAGCTCTCTTAGAAAAATTCTTAGGAAAAGGATCTTGGTGTTGTTTCCCTAATGCACAGCCATGACAAACCCCCTCAAGACAAAAACTCTAGGAAGACCATTTACCATACCACGAGTGCTTAACTCCTTCAAATATCCGTAATTGAGATGTCCAAATCTTTCATGCCAAATCTTACACTTTGAATCTACATGAGAAACCAATCCTCTCCCTATAGAGGAAGTGTCATCAAAACCCTCGAGTTATATAGTCTAGAACTATGATCAACAATACCTTGAGCAATAATTGAATGAGGCTCCAACAAAGTTTGTACTTCTACCCCATGTCATGTAAAAGTCACGGTTTTCCCTTGACTAGACTAACAAATTTGATATATAGAAAGCAAATTTGTAGTGATATTAGGAACATATAGTGCATCTTGGAGTACGACACCATCAAGTTGTATATCACATTTTCCTTTAACAAAGAAAGGAATAATCTCCAACCTCAATTATGGAAGTATAACTTAAACCTAGAGAAACAAGAATCCTTGGAAGAAGTCATGTGATGAGAAGCACCATAATCTATAACCCAACTGTCTGCAAGTGGTGACTAAGATCTCCCAACATCATTAAGTGTTTTTCCAAGCTGATTAAAAGGAAGTGGAGTGGAGATAGAAATTTTGTGTTTCTTGACTGCATCCTCTAAGGCTTTCATTCACTTATAACACATATGTTCTTCATGATCACTAGCCCCAAAAAAAGAGCATGAAAGGCCAAACTTATTCTTGGATTTAGAAGACTCCTTGGGTTTAGAGTTGTTTTCTTTGGGTTTAGGAGCATTTTGATATGGAGAAGGGGTGGATTTGGTTTTAATTTTTTTATTTTCCCTTGCCCTTAGGATTAGATGAAACTAATGCATTCTGAGAGGTGGAAGACTCGAGGTGAGACAATTTGATTCTTCCTAGTAAGTCTTTCACAAAATGTTTCTAAGTCATGCATTTTGAATGTGTCGCCTAAGGCATCCATGCTAGAGAAAAAGGTAGAAGAAGAAAATATTTGAAATGGTCCTCTCAAATTAGATAGAATCAAGTAAACACACTCTTCATCTTTCTTCTCTCTTCCACTCCCCTTCAACTATGTCAACAAATGCTTGAACTTGGTAAGATAGTCTATAATTGTTAGAAAATCTTCATGATTAAGAGAGGTGATCTAAATTTCAAGTTACATGGCTCTCATATGATCCACCTTACCAAATAAATCCTCCAATTTCTCCCATATTTTGAAAGGAGAGTCACATTTTTCCAAATGAAACAAAATGACTGTCACTTACATAAGTTCCTATCAAACCCATACATTGATCAAATTTACAATGGTACTAAAATTTCTCATATTCTCTGATGAACACTAGTTGTTTTGAAGAAGTTAAAGTCCATGATCCTTTCCTCATAGTTATTGTTTCCATTCTCAATTTCCATGTGTGGTAGTTATGTGTTGTAAATGGTTCAACATGATCTAATGCGTAAGTAGACACTATTCTCAAAAATCACCAAGAAATGCAAGAACCAAAAATGCAACAAAATCCCCCAAATTTTGGCACTTTATGAGTGTGTGTTACAATATGAAACTTTATAATTATAGTGTGATTCTCAAAATAAATATTTTCAATGGAAATATCACAAAAACAAGCACTTTTTGTAAAAAACGGCACTCAAAACCGAGTTACCGATCAAAAGATACAAGCTTTTCAATATTATGCTCTACTATTTATTTTAGTTACCACTAAAATAGAATAAAATGATCTTGCCTTCACCGCACAAAGAAAATGAAAGGGGGCTGGAATTAAGCACACAAACTTTACGCCTCATATGACCATACCATATGACCAGGGGCTAAGAATTTCAATGGGTAACATGAATCTCTAGGTAAGAACCAATCAAGGTCATAGATTAATCCATAAATCAAGGAAAGAACTAGTCATCGAAGAACTAGTCAAGACCATAGATTTAGGAGAGAACTAGACATTAAGGATCTAGTAAATACCATAGATCAAGGAAATAACTATACCTAACAACTAGATAATATCCCCTTAAAGTAAATAAAATAAATATCCACACACATAAGTGGGTGAGGATAAATACAATAAAGGTAAATAAATTACCTAGGTGAACATGAGCTAAGGTAAATACCTACTCTAACAAACCATAGTTGGAAATAAATGAATGAATAGTATAATGCAAGGCAATCGGTGGTTGTAGAAACTACTAGAGGAAGGCATATTGGCGAGGTACGTCAACGTATGGACACGCATAGAAGGAGGTCTATAGCCGAAAGGATGGAAGGCATGCTTTGGAAGGTTATAGCTATGGCACATAGGTGTATCATGCGGAAATTGGGAAAATGGTCAATTAATGAGAGGATTGCTGGTAGGTAAAGGAGCAATAAATGTAATAACTTTTAGAAACTCTATATAAATACGTGATGCGGGTTTATTTTTACCTTTTTGATCACAAGTATTCAAGCAAGCTAGTAGCGATCAAACCAAGTGAAACATTTTGAGGTGCAGAGAGTTGCGAAACTAGGCATGGAGAGTAGATTTGTGCACAGAAGTGGCTTGCATCCCCATTGGAGAAGGGTTTGAGCAAAGTAAAAACATTGAGAAGGAGCTAGGGCACACAATTTAGAGCTAGGGCACGTGGTTTTGAGCTAGGGAACGCGGCTTTTCAAGCTAGGGCACGAGAACTTACTCAATAGAGAAAAAAGGTGAGATTTTTACCGCACCAAGGAAAGCACCTAGAGTAAGAATGAAGGGGAAGAACAAGGTCGAAATCGAGGTCGAAGATGCTCCTAAGAGTAATTTTTCAGAAATGCAGTATCCAGAAGGAGTGATCATTAGACGAGATTGGGATTCCCATATCCGTAGATGCAAAGTAAGTGACTACAACTACCGCACCACCAATAACAAAGGAGAGTTGGACGCATTGTTAAATAAGAAGACCAACAAGCACATAGTGGATGACATGCCAATATATGATGATGTTGTGGATAAGTTGCTCAAGAAGGTAGGGGTGTATCAGCTATACGAACTCCCATATTTTAGAAAACTAGAAATTTTATACAAATGACTTATGAGCAGAGTCCATGAGGACTTTTTCTATTTTGTTGGACGAGGGTAAGGATCACCACACCTTTGATTACTACATTAATAAGACTAAAGGGCACAAGGATAGAGGTTAGTAGTGATCTAACTAATAAGGCAGTTGTTATAGCTACAAAAAGGAGTTGGGATACACCAAGGGTCCACATGGAATGGACATCTACAAATTAAGGAAGTACCCTATGGTGCAGGTAGCCACGCATCTTCTTACTAAGTTGAATGATCAGGAGAGATGGTCACAAGTAAATACCATGTGGCTACATATTGTGAAGAAGATGTCACAAGGAGAAATGTACAACCTAGCTGGCTACATAGCAGAAACAATTATTGAGGAAGCACACACATGTGAGAAGATAATTTTTGGCATTATCCTATTATCTCTTGTGTTTGTAGAAATTGGAGTGCCCGATGGGCCAAATAACAAAATTTGGGAATACCCCGCGGAAAAGAAGTCCCTCGCAGAGAGGTTTGAGAAGTATTTGTGTGAAGGAATAATGAGTGGCCCATTCAAACAAAGGGAAGAACTATGGTATGATCGAATTTGTGTGGCCTTTGAGGAGGAATGGTGCATTCCAAAGGAGTTACCCTCAGTAGTGGGTAAGGCAGTGCAGTTTGCGGTGTATCAACATTTTTGCATCATGTAGTTTGTAATGAAGGATGGGACATGGAGTCCCTGGTGCAAACTTCCATACACCTTCATAGTGCATTACTATCAATAATCAATACACATATTTATTGATTATGAATTGGTTGAGCTACAACATGGACAAGGTAGATTGACTACCATACTCTAAGGAAAACATATGTTTATCCAGGATAGTCTGCCTATATCGAGAGGCTTATTTCTGATGTTATAAGCATGAATCGATAATTTTGGCTATTGGGGACAATGGATTTGTGCTTATCTATCTTTAGCTCAAGCCTAGGATGGAAAAGGGTAAGTATGTGGAGAATGAGTTTATGCTCCCAGGGCCACCTAAGGGAAAACACACAATTGAAAATGTGGTAGCTCTAAAGCTTGCCTCGATCGTAGAAGGAGATGAGGAAGAGGAACTTGATGAGGATAGTGGAGGCTTGGACCATAGAGGCCAAAGGCAACCCAGAGTAAAAGTGTAGAGTGAGCGCACAGATAATCCCCCATAGACGTAAGGAGGAGAGGAAGACTTGGACGTTAGTACAGTCCATGAGGAATGGTAGTTTAAAAGGTGTTTAGAAGAACCGAACCCAAGGCACAGGAACATCTCAACCTTTATGAAGGTAACCTAACTCTCCCTCAAAAATAAGCACCCGAGGAAAGAGAAGAAGAAATTTAAATCTTAATGAGGAGGAGTCTGAAGAGAGTGCGACATAAACCCCGGTCTAGCTTGAAGAGGTGGAGGAACCTCGGGATGAAGAAATGAGAGATGAAGAGGAAGGGGTGAAAAAGTAGAAGAAACTATGAAAGAACAACCCAAGGTGCTCGTTACAACTTAGGTAGGAGAAAGACCAACTCTAGACCTTGGTTTCTAGGTTCCTAAGGGGCCAAGAACAAAAAGGGAAAGAACAAGTGAAGAGTATGTTGTCCCTAGTATGGGCTATACTGAGGACACAAGAAAAATCATTTGCGCTCGCCGAGAGAATTATTAGCCTTAAGGAGTTATATGGGTGGGAGCTGATGGATCCAGATATGGCCACTATGTGCACAAGGAAGCAATTATCCTGGTCCATGCAGACTTATATGGATGAACCAAATTTTAACGTGTGCGAGGATTCATGTCTCTTGCGAAGAGAAAAGAAGGCACCCCAGGGGCAAGCACATGATAGTAATGCAGGTCGATGTAATGTAATGATCAAGGTATCTACCGAGATGGTGTGAAGAAACATTGATAAGGCCACCACCATTCGAGTGTTGCTTGAAGATAAGAAGGCTAAAATTGTAGAGATAGTGAATTTAAAGGAAGAGAAGGAACAAGAATGTAAAAGAATGAGAACTTCATTGGTATGGTAGAGGAAATTGGTGATCACATCTTTAAAATAAGGCCTCATCTTGAATCTCAGGTACCAAAAAAGTTTCCTTCTTTATGCATTATGTGTGCACTTTGGTCGATTTGGTGTTAGATGACGGACCAATTCGGATGCTCGTACCAAAAGATTCGAAAAAGAGGTAGAGAGAGCAAGGGCCTCTATGGTTAGGAAAATTTCAAATTACAAGGCATTGCTCCAAAATTTGAAGGATGAGTTGAAGAAAGCCAACCAAGATCTCAATTTATGTGTGGCACCAGAAGTAGTAATAAGGACTAGAACTCTAGTTGAAGATAATGAAGTTCGAAATGCTTTGAAAGATGAGACACTGGGACGTGCGAAAGATTAGCATTAGTAAAACAAAAGTGTGAGGCCCTCGTAACAACCTAGAATCTACACAAAGAGAGGATTGATGAGATTGGGAAACTCATAACACAAAATATAGACCTCCCGAAGGAATGATAATGAGATATGGCCAATGTTGTCTGGGTACTACATAATGAGAAAGAGAAGATTACTTAGGATGAACTAGATGCCATAGCCACAAATATTCCAAAGAAGACAAGGACCATGCTAAGTGACTAGTAGACATTGGAGGTTAAAATCAAAAATGAATATCTAGAGCTAATCCTCCCAGTTGAAGAAGAGGGTGCTGCAAAGTGAAAATTCATTCTTTTGTACAGTGTTTTATTAATTCTTTCATTCCTTATTCTTTATTATTGGGAACATCAGAAAGAATTCATGTTATCACCAAATCACAACACCCTTATGTTTACACAAGTACATATACTTGAGCTCATGGTGTGATTGGATAACATGGGTACTATCTCCAAGTTGTGGGACTTGCTACTTGAGATAGACCTCCAAAGAAAGTTGGTTCTTGCTCCTAAACTACCTACCACAATCTACTCTAATGCAAGAAAAACTAATTATCCTAATCTAACTTTCCAAGGGACCAAGGAGAGAGAATGCATAAAAAATTAAATCCTACACTACAACGGTGATACACCAGAGAAGGAGGGAGTGAGGGTAGTCTTCCAATGTGTGAGATACAGAAGCAAAGTGCACACTAGAAGGGGTGATAACAGTTCTCCACAATCTAGCAAAAATGCATTCACAACAACATCTCAAACATACACAATGATAATGGATCCCTACAAGAGAATGAATAGACACAATATATATGCAATGAGATTGGAGGGGCAAAGAGAAGGCAAACAAACACAACAAGGGAAGATACATCCATGAACTCATATTTATTGCTTCATTAATATGCACAGTTCAATCTCTTACAAAATAAGGGCCTGGATCACCATGTAAGGAGTCCACTACAAGGGCCTATAACACATTGGCTTCACAAATAAATTTTGACAGAGCTTTTCTATAACAAAACTACCTCTCCCTTTCAATGAGCCCAACACTCTAATTTATAGAAAAATAAGAAGAGAGAGAGAGGGAAAATGAAAATCCCAAAATTTGTCCTTCAACCACTTGTAAGAGGTATTAAATGGAGTGAAATAATGTTATGTTGCTTACAAAAGGCTCCCCATACTGTCCCATGACTTGCAACAGTGAAATATGGCAGTCCATGCTTCATTGAATGCGTCCAACTACCAAATAAAACACTATTCTGAACTTGGTCGTGTTTTCAGGAAAATATCCATTGATCCCTCATTTAATCAATAATTTCTTGATTTTTGTGCATTAGGATCAGAAACATGATTCTAACGGTATAAATTTCATGTGATTTCGTTGAGAAATACAAAATTTATGGCCTTCTGAGTGCGAAAGTACTATTTTGGGTCTGCCAAGCATTTTCTATCATTTGACAGGAATGAGCATTAATTGACTAGAGATGAATATTTTTCTTTTATTTTAATATATCTACCCTCATAAAAATTAATAAATCTAATTTTTTTATGTATAGGACATCGTGCTCATTCTAGAAAGTCCAATTTTATGAAAATCAGAGCTCGAGTCAAAAGTTATGGCCGTTTGAAGTTCGGGAGGTCAAACATTGACTTTTTCTCTTCATTATGGCTATTTCAAAAAATCAGGTCCACGTGCCCCAGATGTCCCAAACACATTCTTCCACATCACCTGATTCAAGCTTCCTTGTCCTTATACATCCGCCATTGACCGGGCTACGAGGGCCATTGACCTCCGCATTCACCGCAACGTCTAGTTCCTTTTGTGGCCTTTTCGCTTTTACTTGTCCCGTGTGTACTTTTGTCCCAACTATCCCACAGACCATGTGGGCCAAAAATTTTGACTTCACTAATTTCCCTTTGACTTTAGCATTTTTGGCAATGCGCACTCGTGCATCCCTATTGAACTTGTGTGGTCTGGGACATAGAAAGCCAATTTAGCCGATTCCTTTGTATTTCGGCTCCGAACCTGGTATGACAAACCTTGTACGATCCATAGCCTCCGGACACCGCATTGCATTAAAACAAGCCCACGACTTCATTTTTGTATTTTTTCCTTGGATGGTGAAGTTAGAGAGAAACCAAAGGGACCCTCAAAACATGATTTTGGGCCTTGAATCAATTCTACTTGCTCGGGACTCAAGAATCGATGCGGGATGTGCACATGGGAACAAGGCGCATTTGAAGGCATGGGAAGATAGGGAAGGAAATGCGTGCTAGAAGATTTTGGCTGGGGATTTAGCCATTTTTATGGATAAGGGATATTTTTGGAGATAACATGTGGAGCACACATAGAGATGAAGACTTGCACTACACACAATGGTATTTTGGGAACAAGTGACTATTAAGTTTCATGCATAGTTTAGGCTAATAATAGGATTTCTTCTTAGAGTTAACTATAAGACATCTATTATTAGAAAACTTGCATGTTTTGCATGCCATTGTAAAGGTGCATGGTTATTATTAGCATGCGACCTATTTTAAGAAGTGCATGGGTGGTGAAGGGCAAGTCCCCACCTCTATAAATATGTATTAAACTATGTAGTTTAGAGTGAGTGAATTATTATAGAGTTATGTTGTTGATCTTAATATGCGCATGACTCATGGAGATACTTTATAGTGTAAGAATATTCTATGTTTTACAATGTTTAATGTAATGGAATATATTGGTTGGATAATGGTGTTAGACATAATTAATCTAGTTCTTATATGGTTAGCCTTATTATCGTCAATGTTTAGTTCATGATTCCCTAAGATCTAGATCAGATTTATGTAATGTGAGATGTTTATGTTTGGTTATGGATCTAAATATGTATTATCATCATCACACTAGCATCTTGGCTATGGGTGAGCACTCATCTCAGCCGAGTGATGTGCCAACTCACCTAGGTTTTCAATAGTAGATTATAGGTTGCATCAATTATTTTGATCACAAATTATTGCCAATATTTTTGTAAACCCAAATACATAAAAATCAAAATTTATAGATGCCAGAATCACACAGAAATCAGATCTGAAATCTGAATATAAAACTGCCTGAAAACCACTGTGAAAACCCTCTAAAAATTATGAAATTGCTTTGCTTCACTTCACAAAAATCAGATGATTTGACAATATAAATCATATTTAAATACCACATAAAACATGCAAAATTTGTCCCAAATTGGGTCGATCCAATAGAATAAATACTACTACAATTTATTCACCAAAATGCCTTCAAAAACACTACTGGAAATGACTGAAAATCTAATTACAATAAATGGGAATTTCTGAGTGAAAAACCCTCTCAAAATCTTGGGGTTTTTCATCCACAAGAGGTAGAATTCACAAGGGGTTTCATCATTGGAATTTTTACAAAATTTGAGATCTCTATATAAGAGAAAATATCATATAAAAATGTGGATGTCCTCTACACAAGTTGAATTCCCCTTATAAAGGAGAAATGGCCCCAAATCGACCTCTAAAACATCCAATAAAATTCTTTTCTTTTCCTTAGGCCAATCACTTTTTTTTTTAAGATGCCTTTTTATTTTATTTTCTATTTTTATGCCTTATGTGCAAGTCGCCCTTTTCCCTTAGAAAATACAAATTTAATAAGTGCTTTATTTTTAAAGCACTTTTCTATGTTCTAATTTTATTTTAATATTAAGCTTTATTAATTTATTATATGTGCATTTTATAATGTTATATTTTAATATTTGCACAATATAATAAAATTAATAAAACTTAGTCACCCTTGACTCACCCTTTGGCCATCGGGTAGACAAAAATGGGCCAAAGGTCTTCGATACGAACTATCCAAAAAGAGGGACATTATAGTCCTCCCTTCCCGGGATTGCTTGCCCCCAAGCAATCACAAGTAGAAAATTTGCATCCTCATCAGTTCCTAGATCCCAAATCAGCCTAACTTTTGAATGGCTTCACATGCACTATACAAAACTACTCAAAGGCTACAAAAAAAACTTATGCAACTTACTTGTCAAAAGTGCCACAATCCTCCTCATGTATGCCCCAAATTTGTTGTACTCTTCATCATGTACTTGTTGTCCCATGCTGAAATGTAGTGAAAAATCCTCATATATGTCTTCATTAGGTGATTCCTTATCCACAACTATCATAGACATGGTTGTCATTTGATGGGGCAGCATGTATTTGAGTGCTTTCATGGTAACTTGTTTCCCTTCATGTTGGAAACTCAACTCCATAGCTTGCAAATCTTGGGTGACTCTTCCCAATGAATGAAGCCATTGCATACCAAGCACAACATTGTTATCTTTCAAATCAATAACATAGAAGTCATCACAAAGTGTGTACTCACCAAATAGAATGTTGACTTTGTTCACTTTCTTCTTGCAAGGAATAGTGAGACCACCTGTTGTAGTTACATCAAAGCCATCAAAATGATCATAATGCAAACCTCTTCTGTTCACCAATCCTTCATCCATGAAGTTATGTGTAGATCCACTATCAAGAAGTGTCATGATTTTACACTCGAACATTGTACCTTCAAATATGAATGGATTATACCTTGGTGCTCCTGAAAGATAAGTGATTTTACCTTCATTTTCAATGTTTGGTGTTGGTTGCTCCTTTTCATTCTCTAAATCAAGATCCACATCTGAAATAACCTCTATGAGATGTATCTTGCCTTTACCAAGGAAATTATGTCTAGGCTCCCAATGATCCTTATAATGAAAGAAAAGCTTCTTCCTCCTCAACTCATTATGAGTCTCTTGATCCATCTTCGGTGTAGACTCAACCTTTGAAGAAATGGGATGCTCACTTCCATATTGTTCTCGATTTCTTGATGCACCTAGAATTTACCAGTAAAATCCCGCATGTTGGCACATGACTCACTCTAGGCTCGAGCACTCACCAAGTGCACAAAGGTACTAGGCCCCTCTTTAGGGTTGTTGTTGTAGGATGTTAGCATGATGAAGACTTAATGCATTCAGATCCATAATTAACATACCATTTTACAATGCATGTTCAAATCTATAACTAGAGAATAACAGACTTTAAATGATAACCATGATGGAATCAAACATGCAAGAGCCAATTATACTCAGGATTAATACTCTGATTTAGCCAATACACTCCATTACATTAAACATGATAAATACACTGAATCTCATTACAATAGATAATACCATAGTTTATGCACACATCTGATTTGGCAGTATAACCTCACAATAATTCAGTTCTCACATACCACTACTATACTACGTAGTTCATTACATATTTATAATGGTGGGGAATTTCCCTTCACCACTTATCTACTCCTAAAATAGGTCGCATGCTGAAAATAGCCATGTGCCTTTACAATTACAGCCACACATGTAAGTGCACTAACAATAGATCTCTCCTAGTTAACTGGCGAGTAACTTTATTCTTAGATTGATCCCATGCAAAGCATTCCATATCTGCTCTTCCAAAAATATCTGATGCATGTTGTGAAAGTATTTTCCCATTTTTGTGCTCTGCACACCATCTTCCAAAAATAGATCATAATCGTGAAAATGGCTAAATCTTGAATTTTTCTCTGTCCTCCGCGTGCAATTCCTTCCCGATCCTCCCGTGCCTCTGAACGCACTCTTCTCTTCCACATGAATCTTTTGTATGCCTTATGCTAAGTTTTATACATTGTCTGCTCAACATTACCCCACACTAACTACATTATCACCCCGGAAATGGTTACCTCTTGAATGTTCAAAGAATGAGAAAGAATATAAATGGAAGATAGTAAAGAATTTTCTATACAAAAGAATGATTTACTCAAAGAAGATATCTTCTTCTTCAACTGGAAGATTGAATTCTAGATATTCTTCCTTTATTTTGGCCTCTAATTTTTTCCATTCACTTAGCGCACCTCTCGCTTTATCTCAAATATCTACCGTAATAGACTCTAGCTCATCTTGGGCAATTTCTCCCTTTTCATTCTACAAAACTAGAATAATGTTAGACATTGCAGACATTCTTCCTTCTAGCAGATCCATCTTCTACACTATAATCTTCCCCAACTCGTCTAACATTTCCTTATGGAGTTCTTGCCGCTGCAAGGGCCTTGTGCTTTTTTTTTTTTTACCAATGTCAACCTCTCTGTGTGACCCAGTGTCTCATCCTTCATCACTTTTAGGACTTCATTGTCCTCTACCATGGTCCTTATCCTAATGACTACCTCTCGGAGCTATGTAAATATTCAATTCCTAGTCTTCTTTCCTCAGCTCCTCCTGCAAGGTTTGGAGCAATTCCTAATAAGATGTAATCTTCCTCATCACCGAAGCCTTTGTTCACTTTGCTTCCTGATTAGGATATTTTGGTGCCGGAATGCACATAGGTCCATCCTCAAGCACTAAATCCACTAAGGTACATACATAATGCATCGCCGAAGGAAATTTTTGGGTACCTTGGACTCCAAATGTGGTCTTTCTTTCAGGACATGGTCTCCAATTTCCTCTGCCATGCTGATGAAAGCATTGTTCTTCTTCTACTCTAAGTCCTTCTCTTGTCATAGGCATGCTATCTCTGCATCTTTGGCCTTGATCTCTTCTTTTAGACCCTAATAGTTATATCTTTATCCACATTCCTCCTTGATACCTTTGTAGATACCTTCACCAAGGCATTACTTACTTTTTCATCCGACATAATAGTAGGCTTTACCATTATGTGTCTGGCCTGAGGTGTCTTCTTCAATATTCTTGATACATAGGACTCTTCACATACGTTGAAGTCTGGTTCATCCATATGTGTTTGCATTGACCAAGATAGATGTTTCCTTGTGCACATGGTTGCCATGTCCTCATCCATAACTCCCATCCATACAATTCCTTAAGGCCCACCGTGCTTTGGAAACGGGCGCGGAAAATTTTACTTATGTCCTCAAGCATAGCCCATGACCGGTGTAGTATACTCCCCACTTTTCCTCTTTGACCTTGGCCCCTTAGGAACTTGAGCACCAAGATTTGGAGCTTGTTCTACTATGCCCTGAGAAGTCTCTTACACTATCCCATCTACCTCCTTTACTCCTTCTTCATCCTTCATTTCTTCATCCTTTAGCTCTTCCACATCCTCTCGGCATTTGTGTCGAGATTTAGGTGTGCTCTCCTCAGAATCTTCTTCCTCCTCATTTAGTTTCATATTTCTCCTCCTTTTCTCAGTTGTCTCCTTCTATGGAGAGATTCGTGGTAATCTATGCACTGAATTTGGTGTATCACCTTGGGTTTTGATTCTTCTGAATACCCTTTTTAAGTGGAACTCTCCTTAACTGCATCTAGGTCCTCATCACCTCCTTCTTGCACCTGAGGTGGTGTAGTTGCGTGCTCAATTCCTACCTTGTCTATAGGCTTCCTTTGTCCTCTATGCTCCAGGCCACCACTATCTTCTCATTCATCTTCCTCTTCATCCACCACTATAGTCTTTGTAGGATGTGGAGTTGGCACATTCTCTATTGTATGCTTACCCTTAGGTGGCCCTGAAGCGCGAACTCATTTTCCACATATTTTTTGTTCTCCATCTTGGGCTTGAGTTGAAGATACACAAGCACTACTCTAACGTCTCGACTACCAAGCTTACCAAACTTCATGTTTATTACATCTGAGATAAGCCTCTCAATGTAGGTAGTTCATCCTAGATATACATATGTTTTTCTCGAGTGTGATAATCACAATCTACCTTATTTGCAATGAGTTTTAGGAAGCATGCATCTCGTGAACCGATGAACTGATGCCTGTAAGTAGCATGTTGTGAAGGCATATGGTAGTTTGCACTAAGCTCCATCCTTCATCACAAATTGTGTGATGCAAAAATGTTGGTAGATCTGTGAACTGTATTGTTTTACCGACCACCGAAGGTAACTCCTTAGGTATTTTCCACTCCTCTTTGAATGCCACATGGAGCCTATCATACCACATCTCCGCCCTTTGTTTAAATGGCCCACCCATGGTCCCTTTGCATAAGTATTTATCAGATATTTCCACTAGATATTTAAGTCCTGTGGATACTCCAAAATCTTTTCATTTGGCTCATTAGGCACTCCAATCTCCATAAACACCAAAGATAATAAAATAGCACCAAAACTAATTCTATCACCTGTATGCGCTTCTTCAACAATTTTCTCTGCTATGTAACCCGTGATATTGTAGATCACTCCTTGAGACATTTTCCTTGCAACTTGCAGCCACATTATATTCACATGTGACCACCTTTCTTGGTCATTCAACTTTGTTATCAAATGTGCAGCTTACCTATACTATTGGGTACTTCTTCAATTTATCAATCTCCATGCATGCTATCACTAGCTACTTCCTTGTTTATAGGATTGCTACTTTATCTGTTAAGTCACTCTCCATATCTACTCCTAAGGCCCTTAATCCTGTCATTGTTGAAATTAAGGAAGATGGAATTCTAACCCTTTGTCTAGTGAAGTAGAAGAAGTCCTCATGGACTCTTCTCATTAACCAATGATACAATGGTTCATACTTTCCAAAGTATGGCAACTCGTACAACTGGTAGACTCCAATTTACTTTAAGCAACTTCTCTCCAAATCATCGTACACTGGCATGTCTTCTGTTGTGTGTTTGTTTGTTTTCATGCTCAACAATGCATCTAGTTCCTTCTTATTATCCGATGTACGATGGTTGTAATCATTGATCTTACATTTATGGATGTGGGAATCCCATTCTTGTCCCACAATCACGCCCTCTGGATACTGCATTTATGAGAAATTACTCTCGGGAGCAATTTCTTCTTCCACTTCGACCTTCTTCTTCCCTTTCACTCCTACTGCAGGTGCTTTCTTTGGTGCCATTTGAAAATATCTCCTTTCTATCCTTTGTAATGAGCAAGTTAAAACCCTAGTTTGAATCTCTCATGCCCTAGCTCTTTTGTAATGTGTCTTCTTCACTCAAACCCTTCACCTATGGGGACACAAGCTTCTCCTGTGCACAAATCTTCTCTCCACATCTGGTTTCACACTCTTTGCACCTTAACACGATTTTCTCGCTCATTTGCACTTAGCTCTTTTCAAATTATCACAATTTCAACATTAAGAATGAACTTGCATACCATCCTTATATAGATTTTGAAAAAGTTAGTGAATTTATTGTTCCTTTACCTAACAAAAATCCTCTCATTAATGGACCACTTTTCATTCTTTCCACGTGGTACATCTTCACACCCAAGCTATAACCTTCTAGTGTGCCTTCCTACCTTCTAGTTGCAAAACTTCTCTTCAGATTGCACCTCCATGCGCCCGAGTACCTCGCCACCATGCATTCCTCGGTAGTTCCCATGGCCTTTGCTTACCTCACGTTATACTTGTTTCTTCATTCATTTCCACCTATGGTCCTCATTTCCAGAAGCAATCTTTTTTTTTTAAATTCTCCAACTTGAATAGCACCCGTAATGCTTTGTTCCTTTCATGTACTTATTTTCAATAGTCATCTGCACCTAGATATCAATAACTGTGTACTTATTTTTAACATTCTTGTACCTAGATATCAATAACCACCCCACACTAATGGTATGTGTAGTCCTTTGTGCATAAAAATTATTCAAATAATAATTAGCTTCAAGCATGCAAATGCACTTATTACACAAAAACACCAACTAAATTGACAAAGCATGATGACGAAGAAGGAAATACATTAAGGAAATACAAAATTAAAAACCTAATATAAACGGTAACACTTCTTTATTACAAATACCAAGAAGACTTATTTAAAGTAGGGCTTCAGCCTACTCCCATTGAAGTACCCGAGTAGTAGTGTTCCATCAAGCGTTTCTAACTGACAAGCTCATGTTTCAAGTATGTGAGTGATAACATATGGTCCTAACCAATGTACTTTGAGTTTTCCTAGATGGCACAAAAAATTAGAATCATAGAGAAGCACCATCTATCCTATCTCAAGATTTTTGTCCCTAATGTTCCTATCATGCCATGCTTTCTGCCTTGCTTTTTCTTGCTTCGACTCCAACGTGTAATTTCTCATCACTCATCCAGTTTGATTAACTTTTTAATCCATTCTTCTAATGCTTGTTCATCAACTAGACCTCTAATGCATACAATACGCAAAGAAGGTAGCATGAATTCTATAGGAAGAACCGCTTCAGTGCTCGTTATCTCTATTTTGAGTTCACGACAAAACGATCAGATAACCCATACAAAATTTTTGAAGTTGATTTTGCAATATTGCCTCTTTAAGAGAAATTCAGGTTTTCAGGACCTCACTACGCATCGAACATGCCTTATTCAAAACATGTTTTGTGTCACCTGTTCCCCGATACCCGAAGTCTGATTTAGTCCTTTGTATCGGGTTTTCGGAGCTGTGAAGCATCTAAACATCTCATGCTCTATGTCTTGTGTTTCCCGAAACCCGAATTGCTCTAAGCTCCCTTGTGTCGGGTTTTCGGACCTCTCGAACATGCTGACATGGCATTAATGCCGAGTTGTCGGTGAGTTGGCACGTGCCGAGCTGAAGTGTATTAATTACAAATTTTCTTATAAATACGTGGATTTCCACGTCATTTTTACCGGACGTATTTTTAACTCGTGGATTTTCGTACATGCTCTTCCAATCTCGAAACCCGAAAGCTCGCTTGTGCCCGATTGAATCGCCTGTTTTCAATTTTTCCTTTCTCTGGTTAAAGGTATTTCTCTCTCCATTCTTTGTTCCTAGTTTTTATGGATTGATTGCGCATGAATTCTTCTCATTTTCTAACTGGGTTTTGAGGGATTTTTATTCTTCTTCTTTCTGGAGTCGTATTCTAAAAGGGGTTTAGGTTTTAGGGTCTATCTCTTCGAAATTTCCACTTGGTGTTATTTCCTCAAATTTTATTATATGCTTGGTACATGAATGGTTAAAAAGGAGATTGCATGTTTGAAATTCAACAAAAACCCTGTTTTTCCCTTCTCGGGTTTTGAAGGCTGTTGTGCAGTGTCGAAGACCCGAGGTATATTGAAGGTTTGAAGTGTCGGGCTTTCTTCATTTTCGACATCAACACAAGTGTCGACTTTCTTCAGTTTCCGACATCATCAGTAGTGCCGGACTTTCCAGAGTTTCCGACACTCTCAGCAGATCGGGTTTCCTGGATTTCCCGCCAGTGTCGGACTCTTCCGTTCTTCCGACATATCCAGTAGATCGGGTTTTTCACAGTGCTCGACATCCCCTGATCTCTCGGAACTTCCTCCCTTCGACATCCTTCATGTCAGACCCTGGTCCATCTCAAGAAAGGACAGAGAAGACGGGAAGAATGAAATACAAGTTTAAAAAGGTGGAGTCTACATCATATATTGATTGCAACTACGACATCCGGGACACAGAGCTCGGGAATATAGATATTGAAGATTTCTGGAGTAGGGTAAGGAGTTCCTCCCCAACTCCATGGATGAAATCTATAGCTGATAGTGGTTTGCCTCTCGCAGCTGGGTTTTCCCATGTCCGCTCAGTGTCCAGAATTCATCTTGGCCTGTGCCTCCAGTTATGACTCGGCTTCTCGTTCTGTCAGAAGTCAGGCAGGTGAAGTAGTGATCAAATTGGATGGAGGATACTTTGACGACCTCCTTAAACTACCCAATTTTGAAGAGTATGGAGAGTTGGACATCAAGACAGCTCAGAAAGCCTGGGACAATGATCAGGAAGACTGCATCAAGCATGTAAACAAGAAGTTCCTGATCAAGGCCAAGCCGGCTGTCTCCAGATTTCCAAGACTTATCCCCAGGAGTGATTTCATCCAAGAAATCAATGACATCATTACTCTGCTGAGTCGGGTTTTTGGTTTGCCCGAATCGAATGTGTTCCAAGGATGGATGTATCAATTCATGATCACCATCAAGAAGAATCAGCAAGGGATTGACTGGGGCACTCTCATTAGCAATGAGATTGATTCCCAAATGACAACGGTCTTGTCAACGGGGAAATTTTATATGTCTTCATATGTCACATACGCAGCAGCCGGGATGAGGAATTATCCCGGGCTGGATACCAAGGGAAGCAGAATGGTGAACCAGGTGTATCAATACTTCCCTCAATTGACAAAGAAGGGATCCAAAGACCAATTCAGAAGGGTGAATGATGCCTTCTTCTATGAAAACATCTGCAGGCTAAACCCTGAATTGAGGAAGACAAGAGTCTCAGATGAGGCTTGGGCCGAAGTTTCCAAATGGGGATGTATCTTCTTACAATTCAAGAAGTTTACATATCTTCGGGTGGTCATGTACTCGGGAGATCCTTTTCGCCTGCCCCGATATCCAGGGGATAAACTGATATTGATGGAATTGGTTAGGCAGCTTGTTGGATTTCCATAAATTCCAACAAAGTAAACATAAGGCTATTGTATCCTTCCCAATTTCTATTGGGAGATACACTTGCTCAATAGTAGTGAAGGCCAAAAATGTTGTCCATGAACTTCAGGACAAGTTGAAGAAGCATATGAAGCCTCGAGATGGTTTTGACATCCGAGGAGTGCTCAGGGCATATGGAACCCAGCATCTACACAGGCCAAACATAGAGGATATTTGGATTGATCTGCGTAATGAGGTTGTTGTTCGCAGAAAGGATAATAGCAGATTGACAATTGCTGAGATTCAAACACTGGAGCTTGCTGATTTACCAGAAGGTACAAGCGACAATGAAAGTGTTTTGGATCTTTCCTATGATGGGATAAATGAAGATCAATATGTTTTCCCACCTATTGATTGGTCAGTCAGTGAAAAAGCCTCCATTTCAGATAGGTCGGCTCTAATCCTTGCTCGCACCAAAGCATGGCTCTCCTCTTGGGGAATGAATTTTAAAGATGATAAGTTTTTAAAGTTGGTTGTTTCAGAGGCGGGGCCCTCCAAAAAGGAAAAGGACAGAAAGTCTTCTAGGGGGCCTATAAAGGTCAAGATTGTCAAAAAGAGGAAAGAAAGAGAAATCTCTTCAATTGTTTCTCCAGTAGAAACGGTGAATGTGCCAGAATCACCAACACCACCAGAAATAGGAGAAATTACTTTGGAAGGAGAAGGAAGTCAGCCTCTGGTTTCACCATTTGCTGATTGCTCAACTGAAGAGACCTTATCTCTTGCATCCAAGGCTTTGGAGTCTGGATCTGTGCCTCTTTCCTCACAACCACTCCTACCTCCTTATTCTCCATCAACTTCTTCAGTAATGGCCAGTATTTTCTCTAGACTTTCACCCCTCTCTGCTGGTACCCAAGTGATCACCAACACGCCCCCTCCTGTGCCTCTTTTTATTGGATCTACTACCACGTTGGTAACTATTCCTCCTCCACTAGTAGAATCTTCTCCCCTTGAGAGTATGATACCAGCTTCTACAACCATGGAAACTCCCTCTGATACACCGCAATGGCTACTCGAGAAAACTCCGAGGAAGAGGAAGGTGATTGTGCCCCTACCAGCCTTTGATTTCAGCTCACTCAAGGCTCCTACTGCTAAATCAGGCAAGAAGCCCAAAACAGTTTCAAGGGTTTTGGTGGATGCTTCAGGAGATAAGTTCGCAGAGATTGCCACTCCCTCGACTGACAAAACTAGAGAGGATATAACAGCCTCTGATTATCAGATAACCAGGGTGGCTCTAGGGAAAGTGACAGCAGAAGGGGCGCAACAAGATGCACGGGATGCCACAAACGTGCTGTGTCAAAAGTTAAAAGAAACAAAAGACAACAGAGATGAACTTAAGAGAAAAGTGGAGCAGTTGACAGAGGTTTTGCTTAAACTCTCAAAACCCCTTGAATCCATACCACCTTCTTCTGTCTCTGTCGGATTCGATTTCTCATCGGTGCCTACAATTGAAAAGATTGCTAAAAAGGAAGGGTGGTTGATGAATGGATCCAAAGGTTGCTCCAACAGGGGAAGGAAGTAATTCAAGACGTTGTGAAAGTTCATCAGTCTTTAGGGGACATTCAGAAGGAGGGAGAGAAGATGGATGATGAATTCTCTCAAGAAATTGGACATCTTGATTTGACTTTTGAAGCTCTCCATGTGTTAAAGCAAATACCAGCACATCTCTTAGTAGAAGAAGGTGTTCTCCCGCATACGGATAAGCATTTTCAGCTGACCAAGGCCATCAGGTTCAGAGTAAAGATTCTCAATGAAGCCTGCAGCAAGTTGAGAGAATCGAGGGATAAATTGATTGATGGAAAAAGTGATCTAGAAGAAGAATTGCTGAAGATTTGTCCAAAGGTGTCAGTTGGGAACTCAGGTATCTTATCAGCGGATGATCTCTTCAAACAAGTCCAAGAGTCTGTTCAATATGAACCAGTGCACGGATTTGGTCTTGAGATCATTGATCGGTTGGTAAGGATTGAACATTCTTTGGAGGCCTTAAGAAAGCTCAGCAAAGGATTGAAAAAGCTTCCCTGCAATGCCAGCGATACTCATGAAACTTGCAAAATTTGGAATGATCATTCCACTGCGCCTGATGAGAACGAGATGCAAGGCATAATTCGGAAGTTCCAAGAATTTCAGAACAAACAGTCTCAGCTGGAGGAAGAAAAAGATGAAGGAGCAAAGGATGACGATTCAGACTAAGTCCTAATGTTTCATGTCATTTCAATCTTGAAATTGACATGTCTTTTTCATTTCTGTTTCGTCACATAGGAAGCAAATTTTGACTTGGTCTCCTGCGTGAGAGTCGAGCAAAATAGAACTCTATTTTAAAGAACACTATTTTCTAGGATTTATCCTAGTTTCTCTCGTTTCCTTTTATTATAAATAAGGGATGCTTATGCATTCCAAAGGGTCGAGATTTTTGTAATATTCGGAGCTATTGGAAAGAAGAAAAACTTTGTGTTTTCGTTCGATCATTTCAAAGAATAGGATTTGATATTATTTTACAAACTTTGTGTTGTGGGATATATCTTACTTAAGACATTGTTCTTATGTTCATGATCTTAAGCTATTCTTTGCATAGCATCTTAGTGTGGCTAATCATCTCAGACATTATATTTATGATCTAAAGCTCGTATGATTATTTCGTGCTCTGCGTTTACTCGAAAGAAAATATGTTTCTCTCATTTCCTTTCCATTGTGCTTCTTTCATTGTAATAGTTTCTAACCCCGTTCATTTACGAAAGCAATATCTTTGAATCGTGTGAATGCGGATTTCGGGATTCTATCCCAACCCCCAATGGTTAGATTAGTGTGAATACTGTATATATTGTTTTCGTTGTGTTTTAGATTAGTAGCAAGCAGGCAGCCTCACCTGTCTTTGAGGAGGGATTTAATCCCATATACTGTGGTTGAACCTCATATTTTGGTTTGACAAAATATCCAACCAACAGTTTTTGGCGACTCCGCTGGGGAATACAGATTTATAGTGTAAAGCTTATCCTCTTGGTGTCTGGCGAATCCGTATTTTCCTTATTTTCAACAAGGTCTCTTTCCCGCCTGCTGGCCAGGAAGATCTTCACTCGGTCCCGCCGAGCCCAAGGTGAAATTGACCCACTCTTTGAGTTGCTACAACAGCACAATTTCAGCCTGTCCCCCAATAGCATTGTTTCTAACCGAACCAGAAGTTCTTCACCTGTTCGGAGAAACCGGATCCCCGTGGAATGGGAAGCGTCTGCAACTTGTCATGCATTACTCTTGTCTGATACTCAGATCCCTATACGCACCCTTTTCAGAAGGATGGCAGTGCAACCTGTACCTTGGGGCGCAGTTATTGGTCCTCTTTCATTAACTCCACCATTGCATGAGTTACCACATGGATCACGTAAAAACATTCCCAAATTCAATGGGGATGGGAAGCAGCATCCGGATGAACATGTTGCATCTTTCTTTGTAGCGTGTGGCGTCCTCGGAGTAGCTCACGAAGATGTTTCTGTTCGACTTTTTGTTGAAACATTACATGGTGCAGCAGCTGAATGGTTTTATCATCTTCCAAATGCATGCATCACAAACTGGGCTACCATGCGGACCAAGTTCGAAGCACGATTCAAACCAGCTGAAGATTCTCATGCCTTGTTAGCTCAACTTACTCATATGAAGAAGGAATCTCATGAACCCATGCGGGACTTCGTGGCAAAGTTCAATAAACTGATTCGAAGATTCCTGGAGATAATGTTCCCAATCGGAGAATCAGAAATGCTTCTTCATTAATGCTCAGCCTCCTGATGTGAGCTTTTTATTAAGATGGTCGGTTATTCTAGATCCGCATTTGTTGCTCAACAAATTATTGAAATAGAAGATGATCTTATTTTGGCTGGAAGAATCAAGAAGGACATACCTAAACTCAAAAATCAAGGTTCTTCTCAAGGTAATACTGATCCTATGTTTCAGAAAATGGCTAATGATTTAATTTCTTTAAAAAAGCAAATGTCTCAACAGGTGAACAATGTTCCGTATCGGGATATTCCTAGACGGAATTTCAATAACAACAATGGTGCGCCTACCAGAGATAGGCCACGGTTAACTCCTGCTCAGCCGAGGCTAGCAATTGAAGCTCCTCCCATCAATGCAGCAGTAGAAATAGTTGAAGAAGGGGAAGAACCAGAAGAACCAGATTCTCTAGAGGCTTTTGAAGCTTCAGGATATGCCGATGAATCTTATGAGGAGTCGGCTGGCGACTCCAGCATTGGGTATTTGGAATACGATGAAGATGAATGTGCGCCTGATGGTCAGTCATTTGCGGTCTTCACTCGGTCCCAATCTCAGAATCCCAGAAAACCTCTTGAAAACACTAAGGAGAAGAATAAGGAACCTCCGATAGCCATAGTTAAGAGGGGTACCCCTATTTTAGCACAAACTGAAAGAGAGGTTACCAAAAAGGCAGCTGCTCCTTACTCTCCTTCTCCTAAGATCAGTGCCTCAGCTCAAGCTCATGTAATTAGAACTGAGCCTACCATTACTCCTTCTTATACTGCTTTTGATATTGTTGATCATGCAAAGAGAACCAAAATTCAAATGTCGGAAGCAGAATACCTTCAGTCAAATCCTGAACAGTTTGAAAAGCTGGCCAAGTTCATCAGAAGTAAAGCAGCTGTTCCATCACCTTCAAAAGGTCTCCTTCCAAATCCTACTCAACTCCCACCGCAGAACAATCTGACATCTGCTTCTTCTTTAGGAAAGATTGAACCATTTTATTTTTCTTTACTTATAAATGGGTTTAAACTCAGCAATTGCATCATTGACTCAGGGGCCTCTGATAATGTTATGCCCGCAAAAGTGGCCCATGCCCTTGGGCTTACTTTGACTAAGTCATATGGATGATGCTATTCCATGGAAACTAAACAAGTTCCTTTGATTGGTCAAATCAAAGATGCACAGTTTGCATTTGTTGCCTTTCCTGAGAAGAGAGTGAAAATGACCATTTTGGTTGCTGACATTCCTGCAGCTTATGGTATCCTCTTGGGTAGAGGTTTTTGTAAGGACGTCGAGGAGAGATTAATATGGACTGGACCAAAGCTAAGATCCCAGTCAATGGGGTTCATCAGGTTCTTCATCCTGAACCGCAGCGAAGTATTTGGTGACTAAATCAGATGATCCTAAAGCTCAAATTCTTTTCGAAGATGCTAGCTTCGGGAATTATTTCATGACTTCAGAGATACCCACTTTGTAGATGTCGAAGAAGAAGATCCTAATGCTATTTGGATGCTTGAATTCGATGGTAGCTGCTCAACCACTGGATCAGTCGCTGGTGTTGTCCTTATATCTCCTAGTTCCGAGATTTTCCCATCAGCTTACAAGTTGCAATTTGATAATACTAACAACACGGCTGAATATGAAGCCCTGTTATTAGGATTAGAAATGGCCAGACAGAAGGGAATCTGAAATCTCAAGGTTCAAGGAGATGCAGAGCTGATTGTCAATCAGGTCAGGGGTATATATCAGGTGAAAAATGATCGCTTGAGACATTACAGGAACAAAGTTTGGGATAGTATAGAATGCTTTGATGCATTTTCTATTAAGGTAGTTTTGAGAGATTATAATGACAAGGCTGATTCTTTGGCTATATCTGCATCCCTTCTTCTTCCTCACCCTCAGTTCAAGCAAGATACATACTCTATCGAGATTGTCTACCGTCCCAGTATTCCAGATAATGCAACTCATTGGCAAGTGTTCAATGATGATCAACAGGTGTTGGCTTTTCTAGAAAAGGCTGACAATTTCAGTGAATTATATTTTGAAGGTTCGGAATCAACCTTCCGTGAAACTATCTCAGATCCATATCAAGAGGTTGATGGTGAATTTATCCAGCTTAAAGGCAACAAGATACCAAAAGGTTTGGTTTCTTTGGAGGGCTTGTTTGATAAGCATGATCGTTTTATTCAAAACAAAAGGCAAGTTGAAGGAGCTTCTTCCTCTGAAGTAGAGAAAATTAATCTAGGTTCGTCTGATCAACCTCGGATGGTGAATATTGGGAAATGTTGTTCCCCTAAAGAAAAAGCAAGATTCACTTCACTTCTGAAGAGATACATGGATGTGTTGGCCTGGTCTTATGTAGATTTAAAATCCTTCAAGCCCAAAGACGTACAACGCATAGTATTCCTTTGAAACCTGATGTGAAGCCGTATAGGCAAAAGCAAAGACATTATAATCCCAAGATCTCAGGGACTATCCTTTCGAAATTCAGAAGATGTTGGATGCCAGGATTATTTTTCCAATCCATCACTCCACTTGGGTTGCTAACATCGTCCCTGTTAGGAAGAAGAACGGCGAAATCCGAATCTGTGTTGACTTCCGGAACCTGAATCAGTCCTCGCTAAAGGATAACTATCCCTTGCCTATCATGGATCAGGTATTACAAACTGTTACCGGATCTGAAATGTTATCCATGCTTGACGGATTTTCAGGATATAATCAAGTTGAGGTAACTATGGAAGATCAGCATAAGACGGCCTTCACGACCCCATGGGGTACCTTTGCTTACAGGAGGATGCCTTTCGGCTTGATCAACGCCGGAGCCACTTTTCAGAGAGCTATGGACTTGGCATTCAGAGACCTGATGGGCAAGGTCATAGTTGTGTATTTGGATGACTTGACCGTTTTCTCTAAAAAATGAAGTGATCATTATGATCATTTGGAGCAGGTTCTTTTGAGATGCAGGCGTCACGGGATTTCATTGAATCCCAAGAAGTCTATGTTCGGGGTGACCGAAGGAAAATTGCTAGGTCATATCGTGACTAGAGAAGGAACAAAAATTGACCCAGAAAGGGTAAAAGCCATTCAGAGTCTTACCCTACCCACAAGTAAAACTGGAGTTCATTCTTTCTTCGGAAAGGTTAATTTCCTGAGAAGGTTTGTACCTGATTTCGCTGACAAAACCAAGGATATCCTTGGAATGATGAAAGGAAAAGTTCCATTTCGATGGAGTACAGAAGGGAAGCTTGCATTCGAAGAAATCAAAAGGGCAGTTGCTTGCGCTCCTATCTTAGTATGTCCAGATTTCAAGAAAGATTTCATCATGTACAGTTACGCCTCTGCTCACACAGTGTCCGCCATCCTGATGCAGGAAAACAGGGAAAGCATTGAAGCTCCCATCGCATTTATGAGCTGCCCATTGAAGGAGCATGAATTGAAGATGTCACAGATTGAAAAGCATGCTTACGCAGTGGTACGAGCAGTAAAACATTTCAGGTACTATGTGCTGAATTCTCATACTCTCGTTCTCGTTCCTGATACTGCTGTTAAATCCATTCTGACTCAACAAGAGCTGGGAAGTCAACGAGGTACTTGGATAGCTAAGGTTCAGGAGTACGATTTGGACATCAGGCCTACCAAGTTGGTACAAGGAAGGGGCCTGTGCCAATTAATTGCAGAAAATCATGCCGAAGCAGAGTGTGAAAAGACTCAAGACACTTCTTCAGAGCTGCCCATGGTGCTTTTTGTAAGTACGACCGATGAATGGTACACGGACATTGCTTTCTTTCTAACTTATGGTGAATGCCCTCCGCATTTAAACCAAAAGGAGAAGAGGACAGTCAAGTTGAGATCTGCAAAATACCTTTTATGGAATAATGGAATATACAAGAAAGGTATTGATGGTGTTTTCCTGCGTTGTGTTGATAAATCACAACAGGAAAAGTTATTAGAGTCCTTCCATAGTCTAGCATGCGGAGGACATTTTTCATCCTCTGTAACAGCGTATAAGATCCTACGGGCTAGGTACTATTGGCCTACTCTCTTCCGGGATTCAGCAGAATGGGTGTCCAAGTGTGAAGCTTGTCAACATTTCGTTGGTCGCCCCAAGCTAGCAGCTCTTCCTCTGAAGCCTGTAGTGATTGAAGAACCTTTTCGCCAATGGGGGATTGATTTCATCGGAACATTGAATCCTGCCTCCAGTGCTGGACATAATTACGTCTTGACTGCTACAGACTATTTTACCAAGTGGGTAGAAGCCGCACCAATCAAGCAAGCAACTTCTGAAGCTGTTTGCAAGTTCCTTAAGGAAAATATAATTGTCAGATTCGGTGTACCTCATAAGATTGTAGCTGATAATGCCTCTAATTTCTCATCACATGAGTTAACAGAGTTTTTCTATGGATTCGGCATCACTCTGGCTCACTCATCTGATTATTATCCTCAAGGCAATGGGCAAGCTGAATCCAGCAACAAGAACCTGGTTACCATAATTAGAAAACTAGTGGATGAAAACCAGAGGACATGGCACAAAGCATTGTATGATGCATTGTGGGCTGATCGAATCACTCCAAAGCGAGCCATAGGGATGTCTCCTTTCCAGGTGCTATACGGGATTGATGCTGAGATACCTATCTCAGTGGAGTTGCCAGCCTTACAGTTAGCAAAAGCAGTTGAAGATACGGCCTTTCAAAATTCCATTGAGAAGAGGGTCATGTACTTAGCCAGGCTAGAAGAGGAATGAAGCAAGGTGGTTGATCGCATCGCAGATCATCAGAGCAGAGTGAAGAAAATTTTCGACAAAAAATCAAAGCAGCGTAACTTCCAGATTGGAGACTTGGTGTTGCTTTGGGATAAGAGGAGAGAACAAAAAGGAATGCACGGGAAGTTTGATTCTTTGTGGAAAGGACCTTTCAAAATCCATGAGCTGAATGGTGAAAATAGTTTCCTGCTATCATATCTGGATGGAGGACTACTCCCGTTGCCTTTCAGTGGACAACATCTAAAGTTGTTCCACCATTAATGCAAGATGCTCTCTTGCATTGTACATATTTTACTTTTTTGTGTGTTTGCTTTTGGTTTTCTTTCTTTCTTTCTTTTTTTTTTGTTTTGGTTTTTCTTCTTTTCTCCGTAGCCCAATGAATAAAGACCAGAGATTCTGAGTTCTCTTCCTTTGGTATTACAAAGAAAGTCCCCAGCTGGAGCCAGCTGTTATCTCCATTTTGAGTTCACGACAAAACGATCAGATAACCCCTACGAAATTTTTGAAGTTGATTTTGCAATATTGCCTCTTTAAGAGAAATTCGGGTTTTCGGACCTCCGGCGCATCGGAACATGCCTTATTCAAAACATGTTTTGTGTCACCTATTCCCCGATACCCGAAGTCTGATTTAGTCCTTTGTATCGGGTTTTCGGAGCTGTGAAGCATCTAAACATCTCATGTTCTATGTCTTGTGTTTCCCGAAACCCGAATCACTCTAAGCTCCCTTGTGTCGGGTTTTCAGACCTCTCGAACACGCTAACATGGCATTAATGCCGAGTTTTCGGTGAGTTGGCACGTGCCGAGCTGAAGTGTATTAATTACAAATTTTATAATAAATACGTGGATTTCCACGTCATTTTTACCGGACGTATTTTTAACTCATGGATTTTCATACATGCTCTTCCAATCTCGAAACCCGAAAGCTCGCTTATGCCCGATTGAATCACCTGTTTTCAATTTTTCCTTTCTCTGGTTAAAGGTATTTCTCTCTCCATTCTTTTTCCTAGTTTTTATGGATTGATTGCGAATGAATTCTTCTCATTTTCTAACTGGTTTTTGAGGGATTTTTATTCTTCTTCTTTCTGGAGTCATATTCTAAAAGGGGTTTAGGTTTTAGGGTCTATCTCTTCAAATTTCCACTTGGTGTTATTTCCTCAAATTTTATTATATGCTTGGTACATGAATGGTTAAAAAGGAGATTGCATGTTTGAAATTCAACAAAAAACCTTGTTTTTCCCTTCTCAGGTTTTGAAGGCTGTTGTGCAGTGTCGAAGACCCGAGGTATATTGAAGGTTTGAAGTGTCGGGCTTTCTTCAGTTTCCGACATCAACACAAGTGTCGAATTTCTTCAGTTTCTGACATCATCGCAAGATGCCGAACTTTCCAGAGTTTCGAGACACTCTCGGCGATCATGTTTCTGGATTTCCGCCGATGTCGGACTCTTCCGTTCTTCCGACATATCCAGTAGATTGGGTTTTTCACAGTGCTCAACATCCCCTGATCTCCGAACTTCCTTCCTTCGACATCCTTCATGTCAGACCCTGGTCCATCTCAAGAAAGGACAGAGAAGACGGGAAGAATGAAATACAAGTTTAAAAAGGTGGAGTCTACATCATATATTGATTGCAACTACGACATTCGCGACACAGAGCTCGGGAATATAGATATTGAAGATTTATGGAGTAGGGTAAGGAGTTCCTCCCCAACTCCATGGATGAAATCTATAGCTGATAGTGGTTTGCCTCTCACAGTGGGTTTTCCCATGTCTTCTTAGTGTCCTGGAATTCATCTTGGCTTGTGCCTCCAATTATGACTCGGCTTCTCGTTCTGTCAGAAGTTAGGCAGGTGAAGTAGTGATCAAATTGGACGAGAGATACTTTGACGACCTCCTTAAACTGCCCAATTTTGAAGAGTATGGAGAGTTGGACATCAAGTCAGCTCAGAAAGCCTGGGACAACGATCAGGAAGACTGCATCAAGCATGTAAACAAGAAGTTCCTGATCAAGGCCAAGCCGGCTGTCTCCAGATTTCCAAGACTTATCCCCAGGAGTGATTTCATCCAAGAAATCAATGACATCATTACTCTGCTGAGTCGGGTTTTTGGTTTGCCCGAATCGAATGTGTTCCAAGGATGGATGTATCAATTCATGATCACCATCAAGAAGAATCAGCAAGGGATTGACTGGGGCACTCTCATCAGCAATGAGATTGATTCCCAAATGACAACGGTCTTGTCAACGGGAAATTTTATATGTCTTCATATGTCACATACGCAGCAGCCAGGATGAGGAATTATCCTGGGCTGGATACCAAGGGAAGCAGAACGGTGAACCAGGTGTATCAATACTTCCCTCAATTGACAAAGAAGGGATCCAAAGACCAATTCAGAAGGGTGAATGATGCCTTCTTCTATGAAAACATCTGCAGGCTAAACCCTGAATTGAGGAAGACAAGAGTCTCAGATGAGGCTTGGGCCGAAGTTTCCAAATGGGGATGTATCTTCTTACAATTCAAGAAGTTTACATATCTTCGGGTGGTCATGTACTCGGAGATCCTTTTCACCTGCCCCGATATCCAGGGGATAAACTGATATTGATGGAATTGGTTAGGCAGCTTGTTGGATTTCCATAAATTCCAACAAAGTAAACATAAGGCTGCGGTATCCTTCCCAATTTCTATTGGGAGATACACTTGCTCAACAGTAGTGAAGGCCAAAAATGTTGTCCACGAACTTCAGGACAAGTTGAAGAAGCATATGAAGCCTCGAGACGGTTTTGACATCCGAGGAGTGCTCAGGGCATATGGAACCCAGCATCTGCACAGGCCAAACATAGAGGATATTTGGATTGATCTGCGTAATGAGGTTGCTGTTCGCAGAAAGGATAATAGCAGATTGACAATTGCTGAGATTCAAACACTGGAGCTTGCTGATTTACCAGAAGGTACGAGTGACAATGAAAGTGTTTTGGATCTTTCCTATGATGGGATAAATGAAGATCAATATGTTTTCCCACCTATTGATTGGTCAGTCAGTGAAAAAGCCTCCATTTCAGATAGGTCGGCTCTAATCCTTGCTCGCACCAAAGCATGGCTCTCCTCTTGGGGAATGAATTTTAAAGATGATAAGTTTTCAAAGTTGGCTGCTTCAGAGGCGGGGCCCTCCAAAAAGGAAAAGGACAGAAAGTCTTCTAGGGGGCCTATAAAGGTCAAGATTGTCAAAAAGAGGAAAGAAAGAGAAATCTCTTCAATTGTTTCTCCAAGAAAAGGTGAATGTGCCAGAATCACCAACACCACCAGAAATAGGAGAAATTACTTTGGAAGGAGAAGGAAGTCAGCCTCTGGTTTCACCATTTGCTGATTGCTCAACTGAAGAGACCTTATCTCTTGCATCCAAGGCTTTGGAGTCTGGATCTGTGCCTCTTTCCTCACAACCACTCCTACCTCCTTATTCTCCATCAACTTCTTGATGTGGCCGGTATTTTCTCTGGACTTTCACCCTCTCTGCTGGTACCCAAGTGATCACCAACACGCCCCCTCCTGTGCCTCTTTTTATTGGATCTACTACCACATTGGTAACTATTCCTCCTCCACTAGTAGAATCTTCTCCCCTTGAGAGTATGATACCAACTTCTACAACCATGGAAACTCCCTCTGATACGCTGCAATGGCTACTCGAGCAAACTCCGAGGAAGAGGAAGGTGATTGTGCCCCTACCAGCCTTTGATTTCAGCTCACTCAAGGCTCCTACTTCTAAATCAGAAAGAAGCCCAAAACAGTTTCAAGGGTTTTGGTGGACGCTTCAGGAGATAAGTTCGCAGAGATTGCCACTCCCTCGACTGACAAAACTAGAGAGGATATAACAGCCTCTGATTATCAGATAACCAGGGTGGCTCTAGGGAAAGTGACAGTAGAAGGGGCGCAACAAGATGCACGGGATGCCACAAACGTGTTGTGTCAAAAGTTAAAAGAAACAAAAGACAATGAGAGATGAACTTAAGAGAAAAGTGGAGTAGTTGACAGAGGTTTTGCTTAAACTCTCAAAACCCCTTGAATCCATACCACCTTCTTCTGTCTCTGTCGGATTCGATTTCTCATCGGTGCCTACAATTGAAAAGATTGCTAAAAAAGGAAGGGTGGTTGATGAATGGATCCAAAGGTTGCTCCAACAGGGGAAGGAAGTAATTCAAGACGTTGTGAAAGTTCATCAGTCTTTAGGGGACATTCAGAAGGAGGGAGAGAAGATGGATGATGAATTCTCTCAAGAAATTGGACATCTTGATTTGACTTTTGAAGCTCTCCGGTGTTAAAGAAAATACCAGCACATCTCTTAGTAGAAGAAGGTGTTCTCCCGCATACGGATAAGCATTTTCAGCTGACCAAGGCCATCAGGTTCAGAGTAAAGATTCTCAATGAAGCCTGCAGCAAGTTGAGAGAATCGAGGGATAAATTGATTGATGGAAAAAGTGATCTAGAAGAAGAATTGCTGAAGATTTGTCCAAAGGTGTCGGGAACTTGGGAACTCGGGTATCTTATCGATGATCTCTTCAAACAATTCCAAGAGTCATTGAAAAAGCTATGAACCAAAACTGCACGGATTTGGTCTTGAGATCATTGATCGTTGGTAAGGATTTAACATTATTTGGAGGCCTTAAGAAAGCTCAGAAAGGATTGAAAAAGCTTCCCAAGGCAATGCCAAAGGATGATACTCATGAAACTTGCAAAATTTGGAATGATCATTCCACATAGAAGCAAATTTTGTGCTTTCGATGAGAGTCGAGACGAGATGCAAGGCATAATTCTAGGAAGTTCTCAAGGAATTTCGAAAAAATATCATCCGAGAGGAAGAAAAAGATGAAGGAGCAAAGGATGACGATTCGTTCATGACTAAGTCCTAATGTTTCATGTCATTTCAATCTTAAAATTGACATGTCTTTTTCATTTTTGTTTCTTTGTGTTTCTAACCCCATTCATTTACGATTAGTAATGCGGATTTCGGGATTCTATCCCAACCCCAATGATATATTGTTTTCGTTGTGTTTTAGATTAGTAGCAAGCAGCAGCCTCACTTGTCTTTGAGGAGGGATTTAATCCCATATACGTGGTTGAACCTCATATTTTGGTTTGACAAAATATCCAACCAACAGATTCAAACACTAATTGAAATGGTGTGGCTTTGTTCAACCTTTTTATATGTTGTTCGATATGCCCAATGTACATCAAAAACTTTGTCATCCCAATCTTTCCTTCCAAAATCAAATTTTTTTGTCAATGTCCTGCTCAAAATTTTGTTGAAGGCCTCGTAGTTCTATTAGCATGAGGATGATAGGGTGTAGTCTTATGGTGCATAATCATGAATTCATCTAATAGAGTTCGATTGTCTCATTCGTAAAATGTGTGCCCCTATCACTTTGTCAAAATCAAAGGACATTCATACCATGTAATAATATTTTGCCATAAAAACTTGGTTGTTGTAGCTATTGTACAATCCTTTATATGTGTTGCTTCTACCCACCTTGTTAGATAGTCTATGCAAGTAGTGATATAAGCGCAATCTAAGACTTTACAAGATTGGTGCAATAGATCGAAAATCTATATCCCATTTCTCAAATGGTTCTCCACTAGTATTAGGTCTTAGAGGAATGTCATCTCGTTAACCCAGCTTCCCAAGACATTTACAAGTGATCACAATCCTTGAAATATGCTTTACAATCTTTATATAGGGTGTCCCACCATAATTCAAATGAGTAGAATCTTGGGCGCAATGGCATAACCTACATAGTGGCCACCTACAATACCACCATGTGTTTCCTCTATGATATATGTGTGCTCATAATACACAATGGCGTAGTACTCCATCCTGGCCTAACTTGTACAGGTCACTTCTAATCAACATATAGGGTGTTGTGTGTATAGCAAGTTGTTTCTTCTCTAAGGATTTCATTCCTTCTAGTGGCATACCTATTCGTAGAAAGACAAAAATTTCCTATAATTCTAATGGCACTCGTTGTAACCTATATAAATGTGCATCTAGCATGATATCTTTAATTGCATGTGCTTCTTCTCATGACTTTATTCTGGATAAATGGTTTGGTCAAGAATTACTTTTCCCTAGTTTTACCATAACTTTGAAATTAGATTCTTGAAATAAGAGTACCCATTTACATATGTGCCCCTGAAAAATGGGCTTGTTCACTAAATATTTCAATGTCATGTGATTTGTATAAAATAATAATGGTGTAGCTATCAAGTATTGTCTGAATTTATGTAGCACATAGATCATTGACAAAGCTTTGTGCTTTGTAGTTGTGTAATTCTGCTCTGTAGGAGTCAACTTTCTACTAGAAAAATAGATAGGATGATCTATAATACCTTCTCCAGGCTGAGCCAACACCACACCAATGGTCATGCTAAAGGTGTCCACATGTACATGAAATGGTTGGTCCCATGAAGGAAAACGTAGAATAGGCGTGGTAGTAATTTTCTCCTTCAATGTCTCGAATGCACATTGTTGCGGTTCTCCCTAGTAGAATGTACCTTTTCCTTTCAATAACTCCTCCAAAGGTGCGGCAACTTTGGCATACCCCTTTATGAATTTCCTATAATACCTTGTGTGACCCAAGAATCTGCATGCCTCACTTTGACTAGTAGGCTCTTTTAGGCCGATAATGACTGCAACCTTAGCTGGATCAACCAACAAACCTTCCTTATAGATTATGTGTCCTAACAATATTCCAAATGGTGTAGAAAATATGCACTTCTTGATGTTCAAATAGATACTTAATTGTTTACATCTTTCAAACATTAAGCATAGATTATCACAATGATCCTTAACAAGTCCATACATCATCCAATCATCTAAATAAACCTGCAATAAGTTGTGAATAAAATATTTGAATGCTTGAACAACTATGTGCGAAAATACATAGGCACATTTTTAGACCAAAAGGCATCACAGTATAGGAAAAGCTACCCCATTCAGTAGTAAAAGTACACTTTTCCTAGTCCTCCTGAGCAATCCTAACCTGATGATACCCAAAGAATCCATCTATAAATGAATAGATTTTACACCCTACAATGCCTTCTAGTATTTCCTTAGTGAATGGCATAGGAAAGGGATCAGTCACACATGTAGCATTCATCTCCATGTAGTCCACATAGATCATAATCCGACCATACTTCTTGATACTGATCACCATTGGAATAACCCATATTGACTCATCCAGGGGTTTGATGATTCCAGACTTCAACATTTTTTCAATCTCTTCTTTGACCTTTTCACGCAAGTTGGGGTTCATCTTATAGGGTCTCTTTCTGACTGGGTGCACACCCTCTTTAAGATTTATCTTCATCTCTCCTAATGATTTATGCACACCTTTAAGTTCATGGTACCCCAAGGGAATAAGTCCTGATAATCTCATAGTAACTCAATGATTTTTTCCACTTCAGAGTTTGACCAATAGTCTCCAATTATGGCCTCCTTAGGCTCAGCATCTGATCCAATATTCACTTTCTTTGTCTTCATAGGTTCATGATAGGCTCGTGTGGTCTTATCTCGCACTATCTAAAATCTCACGCCTACTTGTTGAATGTTCTACATCTAGATTTTCTACTTATTCATCATCCACTAAGTAGACCATTTTTTCATTTTATTTCTCAAGGCAAGTGCATCAAGTAATGTGGCATCGGCCTCTGTTTCTTCAAGAAACATGTTACCAAGTCTCCTTCATCAAATATCTCCTAAATGAGTTCTTTTTCCTTGGCACTATCCCCCATAGTTAAGCACTTTATAAACTTTAATGCTTCTTCCACCATAGGTTTAGTAGAGAAGAATTCAAATGTATGGGTCATTCCTACAATTAAATCCTACCAATTTCCATTATTTCTATGGATTTCGGCATATACATACCAAGCACGCACACAACCTTGTAAAGTGGAATAAAACTTGTGCACCTAGAGTGAAGGTGGTAAATATTCCTACCCCTCTATCTAGAGTCTCTCGCACTTGTTGAACATGGTGTTGAACAAGTTGATTACCATGATAAGTACATATTTGATTAGGTGCATTGCCCTAAAGAACCTAGTAGCAAGATCAATCCTAATTTCATTCCATCCTACAAGATTATCCTCAGAACCACCCACCAAAGGCGTTGTTGTCCCACGTAGGGTATATGCTAGCATATTTTGTCTCTCCAACTGGTCTATCCATTATTCCTCCATGGCACTTCGGAACACCATAGGGTCTCCTTCTCTGGTGTAATGTGGTACCGAGTTGTTACCTATTCTCCTGATACAATGCGGTTTGTTGTCCCTAGTAAATATGCTCTTTACTTCTCGTCCTACCAACTCATAAGTGTTATGAGCCAAATTATCACAAACAAAACTTGTAGTATCATTAATAAATTTTGTATCCTCCCACAGAAGGATTCCTTCTTTACATGGCCCATGCACCTCTAGGTCCCGGACGGCATGTACATAAATCCTATTCAGTTCTTCCTCACTCAAGGGCTCAACATAGGGCACAGATTTTTCATCTTTTAAAGGGATAATAACTATTTCCTCCTTATTTGCAAAGCTGATATAACCATTATTGAACCAAAGATCAGCATTATTTGCATAGCACCAAGGATGCCCCAGAGAGATGGGAAACTATCTACCTCTTCCAAAGTGCTAAAACCTCAAAATTTCCAAAGAACTTGGCTCCTTGTATTATAATGAAGGAATCTTTTAAAACTCTTATGGGAGTGGCCTTAGTCTGGTTAGCCATGAACAATACATTCAAAGATGATTGCAATGGAGGTCTCCCCATTTGTACCCATGCATCTAAGGTAAGAACATTGACTTATGCACCTGTATCAATCAATATATTACTCAAAAGCCACCCATCCACAACAACATTCAGAGTGATTTCCTTGTCATAATCTAGGCTATGAGGGGGAAGATTTGCATGCAGGATCTTTCGTCTAGTCTCAATACTTGCACGTGGAGTGTTTCCTTTTAACCAATTCCCTAATAGTGGAATGATATTCTCCTAGCGCAACATCTTGCACACTTCTTTCAAGTCATCCATATCAGATTGGACCATCTCTGATGCTTTCTTTTGCTCCATCTTCCATGATTTCTCCTTTAAATATTGTATTTCACCCTAAAGATTTCTTATTACCTCCATAGTTTCCTAATAAACCTCCTTCTGATGGGCAAGATATAGGTACTGTACATGTAGAACCTCCTCCTTAGTGATGGTAGGATTCTTCTGCAATGCTTCTTTGCGTGCGCCGCTTCAAAGCGTGTAGTGATCCTTAATTGTAATGCCTTGGATTCTAGTTCCAAATTGGGCATCCATTGATTTTTCACAACACGTTGTGTCCTAACCATCCATGCATCTTTGTTTTCTTGTTTATGTTACTTACTAATATGCTCATATAAGTCTAGGAATTCCTCAAAACTATTATTCTTTCCACATAAAGAACATGTAATATTCTATGGACATTCACGCTTGTAGTGGTCAAGAGATCCACATGTATAACATGTTCCACGAGGGAACTCACCTTGTCCACCACCATGGCCTCATCCTTCGAATCCACCATGGTATCCCCGACCTCTGGCATGAACACCTTCAAAATTCCCTTCATTTCGATCATAGTGCACCTGATTATGATCTCAATCCTGATGCTCATTATTGCCTTTAGAGTTATCTGAAAATCATGTATGTTGTACACCAATATCTATAGCATCATGGATCTGACTAATCAGTTGGTAGTCTTTCATGTCATGAGTTATGGACCTAAAAATTTTACAGTAACAAGAGACGTTCTTCCTTATTATGTGTTGTAATAATGGGCAGTAGCTAGCATCATGGTTTAAATGACATATCTCACAGTCCAACAACAATGAGTGTACTGATTTGTGGGGAAAACTATCCTTTGTGTGACCTTCCACTTCATAATTTGTGCACCAAATCCCATGCGCATCTCATGTGTTAAATTTATCGATAGCTTCTCTAACTAATTTTCCATAACTACGATATGTGCCTCTAAAATTGGCTCACCCCAATGTCTATACTTCCAACTACCTTAGCGCATAAGGCTACTTCAAGTGCTTCATGTAGATCAGTGTATGTCTTATGTGATAGCGCCTTCTAAAAGGTGTAATCAGACCTCTAATAAACCATTATGCATACTGGCTTGCATGAATATCATAATAAATATTAGATAAAAGTTTTTTGAAATGAGCATCATACTCCCCAACACTCTCGGATTTCCTTGCTTATTGTCCTTGAGCAAACTTATACTCTTCTGCTCAAACTTAGGGATATGAAATTCTTTAAGGAAAGCATCTTTTAAAGTTGCATAGTCTACGCAAGTCTAATTAGGGTCAAACTTTCTGTACCAACTATGTGCACACCCTTAGTAGCGTAGTGGAAAATTGACTTTCCCTATGCTTAGAAGTCATGATTCCTTTTACACGCCACATTATTTCACACATGTGCACATGTTCAAGATAGCATCTTCTATGCCCCTATACTTTGGAAGATGAAGATACATCTCCATGTAAATATTTTGGGGTTGGTGTGAACCTTTCCCACCTGATCCAAAACCTCTAGTGTTTCCTCTACCTCTAGAACCACCAGATCCACTAGAACTAGAACCACCTATACCTCCTGATCCTGAACTTGTAGCTAGAGTCAGACCAAAAGATGTACTCCCCTGTGTCCCAACAGTAGTACTTGAACTACACCCCACGGACTACGAAGTGTTACTAATCCCATAAGAGAGTCCAAAATTTTGTGTGCCTAAATTTTGTGTAGAGGATACACTTGAAAAGGTACCCCCAAACAATAACGAATATGTTTGCACTACCATTGATGTGATTTTTATATGACTTACTCATGCTCTCCTACTACCTAAATTATCTTGTTGAATTTTTTTTGTACTAGACACTGGGAGACCAAGTGCAAGGGAAAGGTTGCAAGGTATACTCAGATGCACACCCGCGGCCTAGGTCATCTCTCACGACACTCTTCTACATGAGATCGAGGATTTCCTGTCATGCTTTCCCAAATGGGGGAGTTCTTGATGCTTTGGCTCCATGCCTATTACGTGAGCTCCAAATCCTTCACAAGCCATCTCTCTCCTCAATGTCATTCACTCTGCAACATCCCGTTGCTTCTTTATCTCCCTCTCACGTGCCTCATTGTACTTAAGCTACCTTTCTTCTCTTTGCCTCTCTACCACTAGGTCTACCATATTTCACCAAACCTGCTCCCACCCCACGCGTGGTGGGGTTTAGTTAGCCATCGTTTTCTCTCCAAGTTTAGGGTTACCATAAAAAATTTGATCGCTAGTGGAATGCCTTGCAGGTAAGTTCCCCTTGGGATATCATAAAATTGGAATTCAACTACCTTTGGGCACGAATAAGTGGAAATTGAGTACTCCAAGATATAGTTGTTCAAAACACCACAAAACCACGTATCCACAGCGTGAGTCCAAATTAGATCAGCATCATAAAGGGTTTGAAATTATTCCTGCATCTAAACAAGTGTGCGATACCTCCAATTCTGTTTAGACACATAAGCAACCAGCCACTCATACAGTTCTACCGGAAAGATAGTGAAGAAGCTCTCATACAAACAGTCATACAGATTCTGCTCCACCCATGTGTGTGCGTCAAACTTAGATCTAGTGTTAAACCTCTATGTATATTCTTCTTCTAGGTCATGTATCCACTCCTCAACACTTGCTAGGGTCAACCGGTATGTCTTCATCGCAAACCATCATGAAAAAAACTTAAAAATAGGTCTCGGTAATGGAACCAATGATATAGCCTAGAATTTACCAGTAAAATCCTAGGCATGCTTTGGCACATCACTCAGCCTATATTGAGCACTCACCCAAAGTTTGCAAAGGTATCAGGCCCCTCTTTAGGGTTGTTGTTGTAGGATGTTAGCATGATGAAGACTTAATGCATTCACATTCATAATTAACATACCATTCTACAGTGCATGTTCAGATCTATAACTAGAGAATAACAAACTTTAAATGATAGCCATGATGGAATCAAACATGCAAGAGCCAATTATACTTAGGATTAATACTTTGATTTAGCCAATACACTCCATTATATTAAACATGATAAATACATAGAATCTCATTACAATAGATAATACCATAGTTTATGTGTGCATTAGATTTGGCAACATAACCTCACAATAATTCAGTTCTCACATACCACTACTATACTACATAGTTCATTACATATTTATAAGGGTGGGGACTTTCCCTTCACCACTTATCTACTCCCAAAATAGGTCGTATGCTAAGAATAGCCATGTGCCTTTACAATTACAGCCACACATGCAAGTGTGCTAACAATAGATCTCTCCTAGTTAACTGGTAGTAGCAACTCTATTCTTAGATTGATCCCATGCAAAGCGCTCCATAGCCACTCTTCCAAAAATAGCTGATGTGTGTCGCATAATTCTTTTCCCATTTGTGTGCTCCACATGCCATCTTCCAAAAATAAATCATAATCATGAAAATGGCTAAGTCTCAAATATGTCTCTGTCCTCCGCACGCGATTCCTTCCCGATCCTCCCGCACCTTTGAACGCACTCTTCTCTTCTATGTGAATCTTTTGTATGCCTTCTACTAAGTGTTATACATTATCTACTCAACATTTCTCAATCTTGACATTCTTCTTTTTGGGGCTGAAATGGAGGGGTAGTATCCAAGTCCATAGCTGTCTGAATAGCTTCATGCAAAGTCCTAGGCTTAAGAGCCTTGATAAAACCTCTCAATCTATCATAAAGTCCCTCTATGAAAATCATCACTACCCTCTTCTCAGGCATTTCCTACACCATCACTATTATACATTGAAATTCATTAATGTAGGTGTCAACGTGTTCACTCGGTGGAGTTGTGCCAAGTCCCTCTAGTAAAGCTCTACATCCTTGCAATAAAATCTCACAATCAACCTCTCACTAAACTCCCTATAAGATCATAGAAGATCATGATTCTACATGACTAGCCCATGATGCCACCAATCCTATGCCACTCCCTCAAGGTGCAACATGGAAAACTGGATAGCCTCCTACTCCTGCATAGGCTTAAGGTTGAAGTATGTGTCAAGCTTGTGAATCCATGCTCTGGCACTAATATTTCCACTACCATCAAAGGTGGAAAGGGTCACCTTGTTGGTGGCTTGTTGTAGCTCCCTATTTTGATGTGTTCTATATCTATGATCTTATCCGGCCCTCAAACCGACTCTTATCTAAGCACAATATTGTGGAAGGGGAAAGGCATCCTGCACCTCTGCGGTAAATCCTCCACTCATCCATGGTTTCCATCACATTGTCCTAGAAAGTTGTGCCCTCAAGTGGATCCTCTACCTCTGGTGGCTCATCTCTAGGCAGAAAGCTAGGTTGCATAGGTCTATCTGCAGTCCTAGTAGATCTCCTCTCCTTTGCATGTGTGTCTCCTCTCATGATGAGGGGAATCCCTCATAATACCAACCTCTGTAGGTGGTCTATTTTGTCTCTTGTAACTGTTGGAAAATGATATAGACCTATACCTCGTATCATGTCTATCTCTTTTCTTATCCAAGGCTAACATCTCTAGTGTAGCTCCCATCCTCTCCATGGACTGAATCAATTGTTGCTAAGTGGTAACCATAGTCCTGAAAAGTTCACAATCCGGATCTACTTGCTCATCCCATGGAGGGCTACGTGATCCTTCTCTTCTATCACCCATGGTTTCAGCTCTATTACCTGTATCCAAATCAGCTACAAGACGTGCTTGTCTCCTTGTGTAATACCTGTGTGGCCCAACTTCTCTTGTCTGCATCAAATCAAAACCCTCTAGGTGGGTTAAACATTGCTATGATACCACTGAAAAATCCCCAATAGATATTTTTCCCAAATATGAATTTTTCCCACTTGCAAATAATTATATATAATTTTTAAAAGCTATGGCAAGCAACCTAGGGCAATTCTGAATTAATTCTAGGAAATGCGACTAGGGTTTGGGAGTGAATCCAATGCAAATGGCTCTCAAAAAATATTCTTTTGATCACAAATGATTGCCAATATTTTTATAAACCCAAATACATAAAAATCAAAATTTATAGATGTCAGAATCACACAGAAATCAGATCTAAAATCTAAATATAAAACTACCTAAAACCATTGTGAAAACCCTCTAAAAATTATGAAATTGTTTTGCTTCACTTCACAAAAATCTGTAGATGATTTGACAATAGAAATCAGATTTAAATACCTCATAAAACATGTCAAATCTGTCCCAAACTGGGTTGATCCAATAGAAGAAATACTACTGCAATTTATTCACCAAAATGCCTTCAAAAACACTGCTGGAAATGACTGAAAATCAGATTACAATCAATGGGAATTTCTGAGTGAAAACCGCTCACAAACTCTTGCATTTTTCATCCACAAGAGGTATAATTCACAAGGGGTTTCATCCTCAGAATTTTTTGCAAAATTTGATAGCTCTATACAAGAGAAAATATCATATAAAAATCTAGATGTCCTCTACACAAGTCAACTTCTCCTTATAAAGAAGAAATGGCCCCAAATCGACCTCTAAAGGAGCCAATATCATTCTTTTCTTTTCCCAAGGCCAACCACTTTTCTTTTCTTTAAGAGCCTTTTTTATTTTCTTTTCTATTTTTATGCCTCATGTGCAAGTCACACTTTTCCTTAGAAAATACAAATTTAATAAGTGCATTATTTTTCAAGCGCTTTTCTAGGTTCTAATCTTATTTTAATATTAAGCTTTATTAATTTATTACATGTGCATTTTATAATGTTATATTTTAATATTTACACAATTTAATAAAATTAATAAAACTTAGTCACCCTTGACTCACCCTTTGGCCATCGGGTAGACAAAAATGGGCCAAAGGTCTTTGATATGAACTATCTGAAAAGAGGGACATTACATTTACTAATGAGTGGGCCTCACTATTTTCTTGTTGAGGGCCCTCAGCCAAGGTCGACACACTTTTTTTAAGGAGGGGTGTATTTTCCACCTTTTCTTTGAATATTTATATGGTCACAATTTTTATTATATATGCCACATATTGTTTTGCGGGATGAATGTGGATTTTTATTACAGGAAATGATATTTTGCTTTACTGAGGGGTCGATTTAACTCGCCAACTCGGTGAGTTGGTCACCTAACTCACCGCATGACTTTCCCACATATCCGGTCTTATTTTATATCTAACCCAACACATTGCACCAACCATTCAATGATTAAACATAGCTTTGCTCCAAAAATGGCAATTTAAACTTAGCATGCCATAAAGCAGGACACCTACGTGGCATATCAATTTATGTTACCCACCACATACGTGGCAAAACAAACCGCCTTACTACATGGCATTGCCATAGCCATTTAGTGTGGTAATTAGACCATTGGCACATACACGTGGGCATGAAAATGGTGGATAGTGTGGCGCAGCCACGTGGGAGAATAAAGGCCCATCTAAATTTAAACCCCCAACTTATCAAAATCTCGAACAATGTGGGATATATTCCCAGTTGGGAAAACAAAGAGGTGGAGGGTGGTTGGGTTCTGTTCGAACCCCCAACCATCATTTCACAAAAATAATGCCCTTACCACTAAACCATGTGGGTTAGAAATGTATAAAAGGGGAAAATTATATTTAAACAATCTTTTTGGAGGTCCGTGTATGCGAGACGAGAATAGAGCAATTTACAAAAATCCTTGTTTTTGAAGCACTTTAAGGAAAACTCGAGCTTGAAATGAACTAGTGAAATGTTAAGAATTTCAATTTTCTCCTAATGATATATTTCTTTTCCCATTTTGAATTTGTTTTGATGATTTTTTATGTTGCGGAAGTCACTAGAAGACAAAAATCTTAAAGGAAGAACCTCTACAAGTGATTCAGGAAGGTGAAAGACAAAAACTGAGCTCCACCAGGGTCTTTCAAGGTCTGAAAACACAATATTGTAGGTTTTGACTTGTTTTGTTAATTTTAAGGGTGAATTGTACTTACAGTTTGAGAAAAATTAATGGATTGGTTCTAAACAAACCCGGGGACATAGGAGTTCCGAACATCGTAAAAATTCATGTGTTATTTCATTTGAATTTTCATTTTAGTATCTGATTATTTGTAGTGATTAAATTCATAATTTGAATTTGAAATCAATAATTAATCAAGATTTGACAATTTTTGAGAAAATTACGTAAAAATTGAACTTTGAATTTTGAAATATTTAGATCAAATAGTGAAATAAGGGAATTTAAAAATCAGATTTTGATCAATTTTGGATTAATTAACATCTCAGTAAAATTAATGAATTTATAGGGTCTTATTAAACTATTGAAAAAATAATATATTTTTTTTGGTAAAAGGTTTTTTTATTGGGATCCTACCCAGATTACAATAGGCCCAAGCCCAGATACAACATTAAAGAACAAAAAAGTCAAAAACCACTACAAAGGAGGTTCACTATGAAGAAAAAAATAGGTACTATAGAAAAACCATAGCCAAACTTTAGCCAAACATCGAAAAAACAACGAAGTACCATGGAAAAACTACAACAAGATCCTAATAAGAGCCAACCAAAAAAAGTAGTGAGTGGACACCACCATGAAACTATTTCATGATTTTGGAAAAAGTCTTCTTGAAGTTGTCTAGGTTGCCTTTGATATCTTTGAAGATAGAGTCACTCTTGTATTTATCTTTACCTTTGTTTTCCTCTAGAAGAAGAGTGATGTTGGAGAGAATATCCATGTTTCCCTTGAGAATGGTGATAATGTCACATTGTTTTCCTCTGATTTTTCCATGTTCTTTCTCAATGGTGGAAATCCTCTTTTCTAGGTCTTCCAACAAATTATCATCCTTATTTCCACTCTCAATGGAAATATTACAACCTCTAACTTTTTCTTTCATAACTCTTCATTCCTTCTTGATCCATGTGATCATATCACTATGGAGATCCACTTCATTCCTCAGGTTCCCAGCCATGGATTTTTGTTAGATGTGTTATTCAATCCCATATCCGAGAAAAAGGGAAGTTTCACCTCACCCAAAGGAGAGAGAGGATGAGTGGGAACTCTGATAGGACTAAGCATGACCTTTTTTGTGAAGGGTTATGTCAAAGGTAGGGGCTACAACATGTTTATCGGGGCGTAAGGTGGATGAGGTTGAGAGGAAGAGGAAGGTGGAACAACATGAGTGGAGTTAACAATAATCAGGTCCAGGTGTTTATAGATCAATAGGATTACAACATGATGAAAGGGCTGAGCTCTCTTGCCCTGAGAGACCAAATTAATTGAATGATCCAAGGAGTGCAAAATGTAGAAGGGAAAGCTATTAAAGGCATTATTATGAAAGTGATTAAGGAGCACTAGATGAAAGAAAGGAGTTACCTTGAAACACCCTTCTAGGGTTAGGTATTTCATCAACACCAAATTGATCTTATCATATGGATTTGGCAAGGAATCCCTAATAAATCCACTCTTGACATGGGAAAGATTCTTATCGTGCTCAATAAATTTTGATTCTTCTGCTGCTCTATCATATTTTTTTCATAAAAACTTGATACCCTTCAGGTGAAGACTTGTGATATTGGATATGAACTCTTCAGTAATGGAAAATTCTTTGTTCTTGTAGCTAAGCTTTCTTCCCTTCCAATTTTTTAAAAATCATGAGAAAGATGGAAGTCGTGACCACGAACTCTATCCATAAAGTGGTTGAAACCCCCCATCTTCGGGATGTCCCATAGCTTGGTGCCTTCCTTTCACCGGGCATTGTTAACCGGTTCCACATGGCAAATATCACCTCCCATTCTACCCTTTTTATCAAGGAGAACACTGTGGAAAAAATTACAAAATGGGAAGGGAAAGAGATATGGGGGCTTGGAGTTCAAAATGTGACAATAAAGGAGCCTGGATCCCACACAATCTCATCTTTAATCGATAACTTAGGCATGTGATATATAATGATATCCTTACTCCGATGTAATACCGTAATTAAAATTAAGGGAAGAATATCACCTTATTTTCAAGTAGTTTAATTACTTGTCAAAACCCCTATATTAGCTAAGGATTCGCTAATTTGTTCCCTTCCTATAAGTATGAATAAAGGAGCAGTTAGAAAAGTTTTGGCAAGTTACATAGCCTCCTCAATGATATGTTTGATAGACTAACTAGCCTTGGAGGAACCCTTAAGACAATTAATAATATTCATTGAATCACCCTCAATGATTATGTTTTGTATATTAAGAGATATAGTAATTCTTATCCCCCAAAGTGTTCCTGTGGCTTCAAAAAGGCTGGTATTGATCCCCATAGGACCAACAAAAGTAGCTATGAAAATTCCATTCTCCCCTCTGATACACCCACCACCCCCTGATCTCCTTGGATTACCCTTAGAGGCACCATCAAAATTTAACTTGAATCAATCAGGATTAGGAGGAGACCAAGCAATGAGAGCTCTATAAAAGCTTTAGGCAAGAATATTGTTAATGAAGAAGGGAACATTCCATTTAACTAATAATTTTGCTTCATCCTCATTTTGAAAAAGTTTCTTTTTGGGCCTGAAATTTGAAATATTCTACTTGATGCCTTTAAAAATTTGATTGAAAATTCTACCCAAAGAAGTTTTTTTATCTTCAAATATTCTTGCATTACAATCCTTCCAAATGTTCCACAAAATATGGGTGAAGGAAAAGGTCCAAATTCTCTTGATAACTATCATCCAAAATGAGCCCCCTACTTATTTTGGCTAACTTGCCTTCATTCCTTCCTTCCTTGTGCTTCAACTTCAATTTTCAAACATTTCAAGCACTCAAAGGTTTCTGGAAATGGCTTCATCAGATAGGATTTTTCTTCCCCTTTCCAGAAAGGTAAAATTTTCTCCTAACTCCTTGTACTTTTCAAGTTATGGCTCGGCGGAGTTTTTTGGGGAAAATTTCCCTTCATAGGCATGTAGCCGGTGGAATGATGCCACGTGGCGGCGGAGGTTGGGGTAGTGGGTGAAGTTGGGAAATTTTCCAAAGTGGACAAAGGGTGAAAAGAAAAAAATAGCCCATAGGCCCGCCGAGGAGAAGGAAAAGAAATGGCTTGAGGCCCACCGAGCAAGGAGGATGCGACATGTGTCCATCGGAGGTGGAAGTCAAAGGGGTGGGGAATTTTTGTTTTTTTTTACCAAAATTTTAAAGGCGCGGGGAAATATGAAGCTCATGGACATGGAAAATGAGGAAGTGACACGTGGCAGCGACGGAGCAGGGTGCGGGGGTGTTTGGGGATTTTTCCCAAAATGAAATAGAAGGAGAAAAAGGTAGGTTTGGGTCCGCGATCTCATCGCGAATGGGAGAGTGACACGTGTCCTAGGGTGGCAGAGGTGTGGAGGTTTTTGGGAAAATTTTCCAAAAGGGAAAATTTTAAAGTTTGACCCCGCTGACCTAATTTTGACCTTGTTTTTGCCATTTTTTGCCCTAAATCTTCAAAGGGCCATATCTTTTGATCCAGAGCTCGGTTTTTACATTCTTGGTGTCATTGGAAAGCTATTGAAATTATCTACACAATGGACTATTCAATTTTGATTTTTGGTAGATTTTTGTAGGAGAAAATAAATAAATGTCTCTGGCACGGGAAAAAATGTAGAACCGACCCCCAACCCGCTGTTCCTTCTCCAAAGATGGCCAAATACATAGAAAAATGGATTTTTGAGGGTTCCCTTGTTTTTTTAATGAATCTTTTCAGTGGTTGGAGATCAAAAGATCATTTTCCTACATTTTTTGCTTTCCTTCGTTCTACTTCGCCATTAAAAGCTAGATTTGGCTCATTTTGTAATGTTGGATGTTCTTGCTTCTGCAAGCTCTTCTTTCTTCCTTAGTAGGAAAATTTGAAGGAGTTTTAGACCTCCCATGGGCATCATAAAAAAATTCCTCTTTGCTATTACAATGTATTGTATCAAATTTGGGCATGATAATGTATGTTTTGTGATCAATTTTCAATCCTCTCATGCAGTTATTATTGTCTTCTGATCCTTCATTGCATTCTAGTAATTTGTGCATGTTTTTTTGCTGCAATCTTCATGATTTGTGTCTATTTTTTCAAAGCAAGGAGTTCAGCACTCCTTTGGTGTATCACCTCTCTTTTTGCTTAGTTTTGTTTCCATTTCTATGTTTCTCTCAACCCTGTCTCCTTGGTAGTTTTAGAGTAGGAATTTTGAATCAAAACCTCTACAAGAATTGCATGCATACACCTAAACAGAGGAGTAAGAACCAACTTCAATCTGGAGAGTTTTCTCAATTTGCAAGGTCCCACACTTAGAGAAAACTCAATGTTGTGCATTCACACCAAATGAGTTTTCCTTAGAAAAGCAGATCTATAACTCATTTGGGGGTGTTGTGAATTTTCACTAACAGTTTTGGCACACCCGGTGGGACCTTAGAGGTCTTCCACTTCATATTTTTAGGTTGATGTGTTCTTGTGAAGATTTCAACCTTTGGAGGCAATTGCAAACACATCTGGCAACTCCATCTGGTCAATAACTCATTCTCTAAGTTGCAGACCTGATTTCCATTCATTCTTCTTTCCATCTCTTCCATCTTCTTTCATTCCATGAAGTTGTGCAATCATGACTTCATTTCCATCATGGAATTCACATTTACAATAGCAAAGTGCCATTCAAATCCACCTCCAACATGTTTCTCAAATCCTCCAGATCAACATTTTGATCATATTCAAAACCAGTATGCATACCCATATGAGCAATGCCAAAATCAGTTTGGCTATGAAGCATATCAAGCACAAGAGTATGCATATGATGAGGGCAGTCAAGAAGGAAATGTAGATCTGTTAGAGAAAATCCAAAAGATGGAGGTAAGCATGGTGCAATCCAAGGCTCAAGCACAAATGAAAGCATTTGGAATCGGTTGTGGAGCACCTTTTCCATGGGTGGGACATTTTCCAAAGCATTACACCCTCAAGAGAAACTTGACTTCATGATTGCAATGCTATCATTACTTGCAATGCTATCATTACTTGCAAGGAATAAGGAATATAGGTGTATGAGAGTAGTATTCAGCAACCTTTTCAATGGGTAAGCACACCATCTCATGCCTTTTCTTTCCCTCTTTCCCAATCTGTTTTATCTCAGCAGTGTCAAGTTTTAAACTCTCCATCTTGTTGTCCCAAAATTTAATTCCATTTCTCTATCCCCTAGTATTCCACCCCATGTCAATTATTTTTTTCTTTTCCCTTCCAAACATCCATTCCCTCCAAAGAAACAAGAGTTTCTACCTCCTCCAACACCACAAAAAATTACAAAATCAATTGAGTCACAACCCACCCCTCCTCTTGCATTCCCAAATCCATGTTGGGAAGATAATCAAGATACCAGTCAAGGATAGCAAGAAGTAGAGCCCAACAGAGAAGAAATAATAGAAAATTTGAAGAGTTGGGCTGCCAAATTTGGGATTACAAAAATCCCCTTGATGGTGAAGCCAAAAGAGGAAGTTGGAGTTGAAGAAACAGTGGTGGTTGAGGCTGAGTTTGCAGCAGAAGAAGAACAAGAACAAGAGGAAAAGAATCAGTAGTTTGTTGGTGATGAGTTGGGTTTCACGTTGGCACTTTGCCCAAAGAAAATTTTGATCCAATCTACACTGCAAAATCATTCATTGTGGAGGAAGAAAAACCAGCTCAAAATCCCATTTTTGAGGAGCAAATGGATGAGATCAAGTCAGTTTTTGTAACAGTAGAAGAAGGAAGCATTATTGATACATTTTTGCTTTCATTTGAAGGGGCTGATTTGATTGATGAAGCCATTATGGAGGTGAGAAAAACAGGTCCAAATTGTGAGCAAGAGGCACAAGAAATTTCATGTTTCTCTCCCACTTCATCTCTCCAAAAATCTGATTTCTTGGATGAGTTCGAATTGGCAAGTTGCATGCTTGGAAATGAAGTTGCACATGGTGAAGAAGATGTAGATTTGGAGGTCACCATACAAGAGGGAAAATCTTTGTTGTAGCGGGATAGCGAAGATTTTGATTGTTTATCAGACTTAGAGGAATGTCTTGAGGAGGAGCTAGCTGAAATTACAACATTCTCTTCTCCACCATTCATTCTCCAACATCAAGAGTCTGCATCACAAAGGAGAACATTGAAAAACAGCAGCCTATGTTTTGTGACAGCTCATTGGAACCAAGATTGGAAGATTTAAATCTTCCATGTTCTTCATGGGAAGAGGAAGGAAGGAGCAAAATATTTTCACCACTTCTTCCACACCATCCACCCAAGAAGGTCCACAAGAAGACTCCATTTTTGGAGTTGAATTTCAGAGCTATGGGCACATCCAAAGGATCAGATCGTGCCCAATCAGGTATTTGGATTCATTGGAGCCAAAGGAGAAGCCACAACCACTCATGCTTGCTTCTAAGCATGAGGATACACTTGTTCCCTATAGGGATTCCTTTGTTTATATTTTGAGGATACACTTGGGAACTCCCAGGACATTTAGGGTTCACATTTTGAGGTATGATAGGTTTGGTATGACTAGGCAACGAAGTTTTTTTCAGATTTTCTAGGAACATGTCTATAAAGAGCTGCCTTTGGTTTTTGAGAAGTCTTTGCAGAAACTTGTTGCAATCACAAAATTCCTATCATCATGACCTCGAACCTTATGGAAACCACAATATAGGTTAGGGTCATAATCTCTTGGCCTTTGATAAGCATCTTGTTGTTGTTGATTATAACCTTGGTTGTAGTTTTGAAATTGATTTTTATAACCATGATTCGTTGCCCCTTGGCTAGAGTTTTGATACTGGTTTGGGCCTTGGGTTTGATTTTACTTTTGTGGCGGATGATTTACATCAACTCTATTGAAAAATGACATAGTGTTAGGGTCTCTTTGATTTCCCGAGTTGTTGTTATTGTTACTATTTCCTTTATTTGGAAAACCAATGTACTTGACTTGATCAGTAGCACTATTCGTGGTAGCACCATGATTGTGCTTCGCACCCTCAGTCCTTGGTTTTGTACGATGGAAAAGTGACAAGCGAGCATGGGAATCTACAAGTAACTCTTCCTCATACCCGACCTCCCGAGGTTGTTCCGAGACAGCCGGTGGGGATGGTATATGCGCGGGAATAGGAAAACTAGTCAAGCAATCTTATGTCTTCGACGCGCACTGGAATCTACAAATCTAAGGAAAAGATGGCCCTCCTAACCTGAACTGGCGTGATAGCTCGGTTGGCAAGGATGACTGCTCAAAGGCTCCAATCAATATTGAGCTCTAGCGTGATCCGATCTATAGGTTGTGGGATACGTGGAAAATGACCTAGGATGGTTTCGTGTATGTCTCCAGATATGGTCATATGATGGATGATGGATATATAGCGGAATCTATGGTCGATTCTCTCGGTCTAGTCCGTAAATCTTTAGCTTTGTTAGTCAAGTTATGTCTAACAAGGATAATTGTGTGATGATGATACGTAGAAGTGGAGTAGATCTCGAATACTAATGTGCATAAGCCAAAGATCTATGTCTGATTAACTGTGGACTCGCTTGGGTTGTGGGATTTTTGGGTCACAACCGTAGATTCATGTTTGTTGTGGATCTGCTATGGTCATATGTGGGATCAATCCTTAATCCCTAGTATCCAATATTTGTATGCCTTTTCGGCCTCTATGTTCAGAATTAATAGTTGTACAATCTTCTTAAAGTATCTCATAGGCGTTCCTACAACTTGAATTCTTAAGATAGTATCTATGTCTCTGTGAGAGTCTCTCCTACGCCTAGTCATGGGGACCAAAGGGTCACACCCAAATGTTTACTCTCTTTCAAGCCCTTCTACAGTCATGTAGATATTTATCTAGGGTAATCTGTAGTTTGGCTAATTTGACCAAAATGTGTGCGCTTGGTCTTCTTCTATATTTAACCCGCTTAACTATGAGCTGATCTGTTGTAAGTCTGTTGTTGTTCGGAAGTCTTGGATTCTAAGGCTCGATCTATATGCAGTTATTGCCATAATAATATTGGATTGAGGCATGATTGGCTCGAATACGTATTCTCTAGGCTCTCTAGGTCCCGTGATTGTCATATAAAAGAAGACGATATAAAGCTAACTAATGACAGAATAAACTAAATATGCAAGATATATCTACATATATTTCTAAGTCTGATACTTATTGATAAACTACTGAATAGATTTTAAAGAGCAATTATCTAATATATCTAAAATTGACAACTAAACTAATAACATAATTAAAACAAACAAAGCAACCGAGTATAGCTACTTGTCTATGCAATTTGTAGATATATTCTAAATAACCTGATAACTGATCTACTCTATTTGAAAGACTCTCGATCCTACCTCAGAAGTGAGGAGTGAATCATAGTTTCTTAGAAACTATCAATCCCCACAACTTCCCTAGCAATATCGAAAGTAAAATTAATTGAAATGAAATGATTGGCTACTCTATTTGATATGCTTTTAACTAGAACTTTGAAAGCTAGAACCTGGATTCTGCAGAACAGTGGTGAATCCAATGGTGTGTGACCTTGTCCCCTCAGTGTGATCTCCTCGTTCCTTCGTGCTCACGTGGACCCAGAAAAGCGTGTAATGCTAGCATCAACAGAAGTAGATATTGGAGCAATGGCAGCTTAGGATATAGACTGAATATAATGCAAGTAGGAGAGGGATAGCGCAAGAGTACAGAGCTTGGCTTATGTAATTCCTAGCGGGATTTATTGTGAGTCATGCAACATAAAACATCCAGAACCTGAAACTATCCTGTTTGAGGAACAAAACCTATAACTTTTAATGGCTTCCTTTTGAAAAGCAAACTATCCTACTCCAATTGATTGGATGAAATAATAACAGCATTTGCACAAGGAGGATACGTGGCTTTCTGACAGCTAAACAATACTAACCATGCATATAACAAATGAAACTATGAATCCTAAGCAAAAATTGAAAGGCTAAACTATTGAAATGAGAAATTCAGAGGCAAATTTGAGGGGCCATTTGCTTGAGCACAAGCCAGCTATTTATAGAAATTCCATTTACCCAAAGGTCAAAACCAAATTGATCTCTTAAACCATAAACAATGCCAAGACACTATTCCAGGGAGCCAGATCATAAATACAAGCAAAGGTGGTGAAAAAAGTTGGTAAACATTGAAATTTACGTGAGTTACATTAAAAAGAACATTCTGGAAAATGTGTGAAGGACTGCTACCACTGAGTAGGGCGGCGGTTATAGACCGCCACCCTACCCGAGCAAAGTGGTCACAAGACGCCACCCGTGTAAGGCGACGGTTTCATAACTGAAGAACAAAATGCAAAGAAAAAGAGGGGAAAAGAGAACAACAAAGCATGTAACCCAGCTAAATAGGACATGCGGGATGTTAACGCATACTTGGAGAGCTTTTCGGATAATGAACACATTGCGAGGAGACCTGTATCATCATTGGGGCACATGTTATGTTTTTATGGCGGTGCAGTACCCTACAATTTTGGGTACGTACATATTGCCCCCTCGGAGAATCTCTTTAGCCATGAAGAGGTGTAAAATGGTGGATCCGAGTATGGTGGTCCCAAAATGGGAAGTTAGAAGTTATACCGACACGTCTGTGTGTGAAATGATGCCATCCGGAATTCCCACCACCATTTGTGCGGGGATGCAAACTTACCTCCGTCGGCGCTCCAAACTTGTGAAAAGGGGATTTAAAACAAGTCAGAGTGCTATATATGTAAAAGTGGGCCCATTTTCCTATTCATTTATGCGTGTTGATTTGGTTGATTTTGAGCTCTAGGACCCACGGTGACGGTTTCTCATGAGAGTATAGTTAAAATGTTTGGGATGAGATCATGATCATGCCTCCACGAGCGGAACACCAACCCGCGAGATCACAGGTTAGTTTTTCTCGATTTACCGTTTTTATCCCCAAAATATTAAAATGTTGAAATCTTTGTCATGGGGGGATTATTTTTGAAAATGTTAGTTTTAATAGGTTTATCTAGGGGACCCGCCACTGGGTAAGCTCTGTTTGAATCAAAAATGGGCTTTATTTGTGTTTTTAGGCATCATTTAGGGCATGTGACCCGTACGGAAATTTGGGACATGACCGCCGCCCTGGGCAGGGCGGCGGTTACATGACCGCCTCCCTGATCAGGGTAGCGGTTACAAGACCACCACCTTTAAGGCGCGATTTACGGAACCACCGCCCTGCTCAGGGTGGCGGTCCTTCACAGAATGCCTAAATAACACTTATTTGAATTCGTTTTTACATTTTTAGCATCTTTACCTACTTTCATGATTTTTCTAATGTCATTTGGATACTAACTTACTCTGTTTTGTGTGTTTTTGGGTGTATGTAGGTGAGGGAGGAGTATATTCGATGGAGCCGAGAGAGAGTGTGTGATTGGCTCTGACAGTATTAGATGCCCTTTCTCAGGATGAGTAGGACACTCTTCAGAGGGCCGGTATACTACGTATATCACGGGTTCCGCATGTTGCACCATCTAGTCACATACTCTGTGACTTATTTTCATATTGGGATGCAGATCGAACACTTTCCGATTACCAGGGGTCCGAGGTGAGTGGACCATTACTTTAGAGGATGTTTACCATATACTGGGGGTCCCGATCATTGGGAGATGGCTCACTCTTGAGACAGCAGGGTCACGGGCTCAGATAATACAGTGGGCCTCGTATATGGGAGATGTAGTTATCTCCACTGGTTCGAAGAAGGGGGTGAGGGTCCGATCTATTCCTAGCCTGCCTATCCCCTTGATTTGTCAGGCCATCATGGGGATCCTTGCCTCGAGATTGATCGGGGACAAGGGAGGAGACACCTTATTATATTGTTGGTCCCCCATCATTGCATAGATTGAGGGACATGGCCGGATCTATGCCTGGGAATTGGCATACTTGGGACTACTTACCATGATTTGTATAGGGTGGTCCGTTTACAAGGGCAGTCATTGAGCCATCTGACCTCACAGTTATGAGTTGGGTCTATGAACATTTCATCCCCTATGGGAGAGGTGTGGGGGTGGTAGATCTCGGAGCCGTGAGGGCAGCCGGATGGACCGGACATGTCGGTGCTCGAGTGCCTCATCATCCGCCGCCTCCTTGACCACTGATGACATGCAGGCCACACCTTATCAGGCCATGGTAGGTTTATGGGGTGAGGAGGTTCTTACTTTGATTTCTTGCTTCACCACAGGGCAGCTTGTTGACAGGGTGGGGAGGGTGAAGATACATCCCTTTGGTTGAGTGCCTCAGCAGTTTGGCCTGCCTTACGTGAATATGCTTCCCCCAGTGGTGCCAGTATATAGATCAGTTTGAGAGGCCATAGGAGGTCCTAGAGGTCGTGGTTGGACAGTTATTACTCCTGGTGTCCCCATTGCAGCTAGGCGGGTAGTACGAGCTCAAGGGAGAGTCGGTGCCCCTCAGGCACCCTTACTTCAGATTTCTTCCGGTCCCGCCCACAGCAGCGATGACCCCATTGACATAGACTCTAAGTCTGAGGAGTTCACAGGGGGGAGACAGAGGAGGAGACCAAGGCTAAGGTCAGCAAGTTGAGTGGAGATGAGGATAGCGATCCCGAGTGGCATGACACTCGGGGATATCTTCAGCAGCGAGAGGGCGAGCAAAGTGTGGAGAGGGTGACTCGGTTTCGGAGGAGCCACTCTCTCGTGGCCTTAATGGAGAGGATGAGTCCGTAGTGGGATGCTATGTTGCTCCGCCATGGAGGATTACCTCGGTCGGTGGTGGCATTTGTGGTAGGTGTTGACCCTAAGGATCCCTCTTGAGGCCTCGGGGATCCAAGTGAGTTATCGTCTCTCTTTTAATACTTGTCTTTAGCTAGGTTTTGTCTTAGTTATTGTCTCTACTCTTGTTTGTTTTCATTTTTATCTCTTGATTATTTCTAATTGGCTTTTCTCCTTTGCTTGTAGAGACTGCTTATGAGTGGTGAGATTTGATTTGTCGGGTATGTACTGATACCCTGATGATTCCTATGGAGAAGACTTGTGCGTAGCTATCCGTGGATGCAGGGATCCTTCGAGCCGGTAGGCATACCAACGTCTTTGCCCCTATCTAACATGTGGCTAGGATGGTGTCTACCCTTCGTACTGATTTGGTAGGGTACAGGCACAGACGAGCGCCTGATGAGGAGTCACTCTCATGGTGAGACTGCAGCCTACTCCTGGGATTGTGAGCCCTTTGGGAACTCGGAGCGCCGGGCGAGCCGGAGCCCTAGATGTGGATGTGCACCCTTAGAGGGATCTCATAGGGGTTGAGAAGCCACTTGGCTCTCTTAGACTGTTTTTATGATGTATTTTGTATTTCCCAGGCTCTTTGAGCATTTTGACCATGCTTAGCACATGATGGCATTGTACAGGAAACTTGATCATTTATATATATACATTCTTTTTGGATCAGACTCTTGGCATTTATGACCTTGTTTTCCATATGTAAACTATAATGTTATGTTTATATGTTTTTAGAATGTATGCAATGGAGAACAAATGATACAAATGTTTACTTTCCTTTTGTATTTTGTGATGTTGATATATGATAATGTAGACACAATGTGATTTTAAACTCTAGTTTCTTATAAGCAATTTTTCGGTACTTCATATTTGTTTTGAAAAATGTGATGATAAACTGGTACGATGAGTAGATAAACTTGCCCCACTCCTGACTCCACACAACTAGTAAGATGCGAGGGCTCATCACCAAGAGCTAGAAAGGGCACAAGTCATGAAATGTGTTGAAATGGTAGTGATGAGAGATGACAAAGCTTCATGGAACCAAATTAGGATGCTATAAGCTTACTCTACTCAAGTGACTCCATAGTTTGGGATGCAACTTGCTTTGTAGTTTATCTAGACTTAGATCCATAGATGGCCACATGGTAGACAAAATCGGGTTTCGTGGTTTTAAAATCTCTTGGAATTTTGGACATCCGATTCATTTGTTTTTACTCAAGATTTCAAAAGTTCATTGGAATTGTTTGCTTATGACCTTCAACGTTTATTTGTCAAGAGGACCCACTACACCTTACCCCACACTACTAGTAAGAAGTGTGGGCTTATCACCATGGACAAGGTATAGGCAAGTAAGGGCATTCCCATCCTTTCCCAACCCTACGTCACTAGTAAGAGATGCAAGCTCATCACCGAAGGTTGGTAGGGTAAGGAAATGTGTAAAAATAAAATTTTCCGTTTGATCTATGTTTGACTTGCTTATTTGAGCAAAATGTCAATGTTTTCTTATTTCCAAAGAGATATACATATGGGATAGATGTGACACTTTATGAAGCTTCTAGAACAGACCATAAGCAAGGCACCTAGCCTAGAAGAAACCAAAAGTGAGAACAAGCATGCAGACCTTGGTATGGTTATCGTTAAGACTTTATCATATCTAGCTTTATTTGATGAAATGATTCTGAAATGGTTGATGATGTTATGAAAATGAAGAAGTATGATTGGAAGGGTTATGCCAATACCATCAGAAGTTTGTAATGAATTGCTTTGAGAATAAGTTCCTTAATCACAAAATTGTACAAAACAAGTGGACAAAATGAACCTAACTACATGAAGATGCAATGTAGATATATTTATATAAATAGTACTGGTTGCTTATACATAGAATCGTTTAAGATGCAAGGAATTGACTGTTTCATTGAATTTCTCGCCTCCAGGTGTACATAAGAGATATGCACCATCGGGAAGTTGATGGACAAATATAGGGTCATCCGTGGATGTCATATTGCAAAAAATAGTGAAATCTCAACTTGTATGGATTATTATCTATACACGCACTCTAAATTAGAAAAAAATATGAATAAATCGTAGCATTTGGAATCTAGTTTCTAAAATACTAATTTTTTTAAAAAATGGACAAGTTTAGCTATATTAAACACTTAAAATTATATGACTTAGTTTTTTTTTTTGAAAAAACTTATAAGATTGTAGTCCGTTTGCCCGCATTTTGGATGACCAAATCTTGTTTTTTTTTTTCCTTTGGTGAAACGTTAGATGTAGTTGTCTATCTTGGGATGGATTTTATTTTGTATTTTTTTTAGCAATATTTTTTTTTTTTTTATGATTTTTTCCGTGAAAGTGGTCTGAAAATATTTAGAAAATGGAGCGCTTTCCATTTGCCCACCATAACTATATCAAAAATATCAAAATCAAATTTTTTTTTAACGTGTATAGAATTTTCCACTCTTGGGATGGTATAAGTTTTATCATATTTTGATAAGCGAAACAAAAGTTCTGATCTTAAACGTAAACATGAACATTCACGGGAAAAAATGTCTTAAAGACCTATTGTTAGTAAAAAATTATAAAATGATATTTATCTTATTCTATTCACTTTAAAAACAATATTTCTATGAAGATAAGAGTCTCCCCTACGCGATGGCACCATTTTTGTGAAATGTTTTTAGTTTTTTAGTATGGTTCAAGTCTTTGGAAGAGTAGATTTGAGGTTTTTTGACCTTTTACACTTCATAATGACCTTCCATAGCTTTGGTTGGGGAAAAAAAAGATTTTCCGAGGCTTAGGTTCGGCAGATAGATCCGCGATCATGATTTATAAAGTGCGATCACGGTTTTTAAAAAAAAGCGCACTCATGTTTCATAAATCATATTTACACACATCCCAATGTCGAATTACCATGTGATTTTTACTCTCTGACCTTACCATATGAATTACTGTGAAATTCTATCTTTTTCTGCATGTTTTTCTTATCACCGGAAGCAAAACATCATGGGAGACAAAAAATCGAAGTCAAAAAAGGAAGTCATTAAGTAAAAAAACACCAAACGAATTAGAGGCCAACAAAATTCAAAATGCTGAGCGAATGCGGAAACTTCGTGAATCTAGAAGAGGTTCATCTTCAATCCCAACTATTGTAAGCAATGAAGAACTAGGTAATGTTTCTACTGTCAATGTTGAAGTTGAATTAAATACTCGTGATGAAGAAGTTTTTACTGTCAATGTTGAAGAAGAATTAAATACTCATGATGTAGCAAATGTTGAAATTGAAGGAGACAATGAAAATGTGAATAAGGAAATTCATGTTGAAACTGTAGACAAGTAAAATTTGACAAAAACACCTCCTAGGATTTTACGTAAGAAACCTAATTTTTATTGAAATTGATGAAAACATTTTGAAACCAATGTCGACAAAACTTTACGAGCGACAAATCGGAAGAAAAAAGTCACTAAAATTTGGGATAATCATTTTGAAATTTTAAATGATTCCCAAAGATGTCAGTTGTTGGTTAGTTTGATGAAATTGATTAAAATGAGACCTACATTAAACACCTTAGGATTGACAACATCTAATATATGTGGTCAAACCTCTACAATTGTTGAAAACCTTCATGATGCATATCACATTGTTGGTGTCAAGAGACGCACTAGGGATAGTAATATTGTGCGTCGTGTACTTGCTACTAGTGTTGTAAGTGAATCAATAAAAAAACGATGTTTGATTACGCAAACAAGTCGAATGTTGCAAGTTATCGAAAAACTCTAATGAAAGTAATTGAAAGACGTAATGTCCTTCAATCACTCAATAATGTCGATTTTTGGGCATTTTCTGCTAGAGCACCGTGTAAGGACAAAAATAATTATGATGCTATAAGAGAAGTTGTTATTAAATTTTGGCATGATAACACTAGAGTTTCACCTAATACAAGAGATGTTATAAAACGGAAGTTGGTTCTACTAATCGTGAACCACATCCAAAGTATTTCTTAAATATGACTCAAACTCAATTTTTTCGTAAGTTTGAACAAGAGAATCTGGAAATTAAAATTAGTCAACATTTTTTTGAAATGTTGAAACCATTATATGTGAAAATCATCCATGCTCGCACCACTTGTTGTTGTAGGCAACATGTTGAATTTGCGATGCATTATGCTAAATTTTTACGTATTCGTTCTAATTTTCATTCTGAAACTATGTTATCTGAATGTGGTGTTCAAGTTCCACAATATCTTCCAGGGGATTTCATTCCTACTATATTTTGTGAAAAAGAAGTTGACAATTTTTTTAGTCAGGATTGTTTAGATGGAAGTTGTAGTACATGTAGTGGATTACCTAAATTGGAAAGTTACATCCATGAGTAAATTGAAGGTACAATAGGACATAATTTAGTTGAGTTTGATAAATATAAATCGAGTTGCATACCGGTTGAAAGATGGAAAAGAGTCGAAACGGTGTGAGCTAGTTCTGAAACAAATGCCCATTTTTCAATTTATGAGAAAATTTAAGGATGAAATTGTTTATGAGTATGCGAGGCATACACATAGAGCTCGATGGTTGGATGAACAATTCAAGATATGTAAAGACACATTTCCTATTGGTACTATTGTTTCAGTGGTCGATTTTGTAGAGAATTACACATTGCTGACCACAAATGGAGGTTGATCACAATATTACAACTCAATACAAGTTGTCATTTTTGTGCATATAGCATTTCTACATTCTCCTGACAGTATAGAGAATGATCAAAAAAATTTTAAGAGAGTACCACTTTTATATCAGTGATGATCATACTCATTCTATTGAATTTGTGCAAGGGTGTTTCTAGTTATTTTATGGAAACTTGTCTGATAGGGACATCCACTTCAAACAACATTATATATGGTCAGATAATTACACGTCTCAGTTTAAGAATGCACGAATGTTTTATTGGATGAGTAGAATGCACGTCAAGATGGGTGTGCAACATATTTGGAGTTTCATTGAGGCTGGACATGGAAAAGGAGAGCATGACGGTGCAGGGGCATGTGTGAAAAGAGCTCTTGCAAGAGAAGAGTTGAAGTATAAAGATGGTGCTAAATTAAAGATGTAAAGAGCATAGTGGAATGGTGTATTGACAACATGGCCCGAGGTTCTCAAGAAAATTCCATAGTTCACAGATATTTTTGGTTGATAGAGGAACAACATATTGCTAACTACGAGGATTGTATGACACTCACTGGGTCCAGTGATATGCACTCATTTTGTAGCTCAGACGCTACTTCGTGGGCCGTATGGACAAGAAAGTTGACATGTTTTTGTGCATCTTGTATCGAATTTGTCACTGCTGAGTGTGATTCACAAGAATGGGTGGAAGGATGGATTTGTAGGCCTCTAACTCCGCTTCTGTTATCAACCTCCACAAGCATTACGACTTGTTTCTCCGATGAAGTTCTGACATCCAAGGACTTTGATGAAATTTTGATTTTGGTGCGACAAGGTATTTATGGTTATTTATTTAATTTTTGTATTGAGTTATGTCCATTGAAATTTTAATATGTAATTTAAATTTGAGTTGTTCAACCTTGGTTATTTTTTTGTAGGACATGTGTTTGCAATAATTGCGACAGAAGACAATGAAGAAGGAATAGACTATTTCTTATGTCGTTGCATCGAGGAAAGAAAGAAGTTGACTTCTCCTATTATAGATGGCGAAGATATTGAGTATCCTACAGGGTCAATGGTAGTTACTGGAACTTGGCTTCGACGGTATCCATTAAAAAACTCCTTTGTTTGGGTGTTTGAAGACTTTGAGACACACAGGAAAATACTCTTATATTCACATCTAGTTTTAGCGACAAATATTCAGCTGTATAGATATCGAGGAAGGCCTAATAACAAGGTTCTTTGGAAGGTTCGAGAGTTAGATCATGAAGCAATCTTGTCTACTATTCAGAGTAGATCCGATCCTGATGGTTCATTGGAATGAATTTACTGATGCTTGAATGTCTAGTATATATAATTTCTTTTCAATATATATATAAATTTTTAGTTTAAAGATCTAGATTTAAGTTTGAATATATTTTATTTTAAATTTGTGTATTTTGTACATATATAGATCTAGTATATGGTTTTGATTTGAAACTTAAATTTCTTTGACTAACACTTTTATGTTTAGGTTAGTGGTGCCAAAAAAAGCTTCCACCTTCACGTGGTTGGCACTTATTAGTAGAAATTTTAAATTCTCGAAGCTAAGAAAGCTTTCATTGTTTGAAAAAGTTGTAAATTTTGAAAAAGTTGTAAATTTTGAAAATGTTGTAAATTTTGAAAAAGTTGTAAATTTTGTTGTAAATTTTGTTTGTAAATTTTGAAAATGTTGTAAATTTTGAAAAAGTTGTAAATTTTGAAAAAGTTGTAAATTTTTGAAAAAGTTGTAAATTTTGAAAATGTTGTAAATTTTGAAACCGACTCCTCCCCAAGTGTTTACAAGACCATACCTACGCGTGTGCACCAAAATGAGAAGAAAAAAACTGAGAAAGGCTATTTTAGAGGGTCTCTGCATTGAGGTGTCGGATCGGAACAAGGCCTCTCTAGGTGCCACAAAGTCCGAGTAGTCACCCGTCGAAGTTGAACAATATTTTGGTCTCAGGGCTCTTAAGGGACTATGCCCAAACGAAGTAGCCCAGAAGCAACGACCCTTTCGTGCACCAAAACACCACCTCCTCTAGCATTCACCTGGCCACTTTTGACATGTGCGGCGCAAAATTGGTTGGTGTCACGACCCACCATTTGCAAAATATAGCATTCGACAACCTTACACTGACTCCATTGCACTACTATTTCACGCGTTTACAAACAATAGGACAGTGAGAGCACCGAAATGAGAAGGAAAAAAATGAGAGAGGCTATTATAGAGGGTCCCTACATCAAGGTGTTAGATTAGACGAGGCCTCTCTAGGTGCCATGGAGTCTGAGTAGTCACCCGTCGAAGTTGAACGATATTTTGGTCTCAGGGCTCTTAAGGGACTACGCCCGAACGAAGTAGCCCGGAAGCAACGACCCTTTCGCGCACTAAAACTACCTCCTCTAGCATTCACCTAGCCACCTAGACATGCCAGCGTAGTTAGTTTGGTGCCACGACCCACCCTTTGCAAAATATAGCACTTGACAACCTTACTGCTCCAACTCCATTGCACTATTTCACGCGTTTGCAAACAATAGGACATTGGAGCACCGAAATGAGAAGGAAAAAACTGAGAGAGGCTATTATAGAGGGTCCCTACACCAAGGTCTCAGATTAGAAGAGGTCTCTCAAGGTGCCACGGAGTCCAAGTAGTCACCTGTCGAAGTTGAACAATATTTTGGTCTCAGGGCTCTTAAGGGACTATGCCCGAACGATGTAGCTCGGAAGCAATGCCCCCTTTCACGCACCAAAAACTACCTCCTCTAGCGTTCACTTGGCCTCCTGGACGTGCAGCAAGTAGTTGGTTTGGTGCCACGATCCACCGTTTGCAAAATATAGCATTTGCTAACCTTACACTGGCTTTAATTGCACTATTTCACGTGTTTGCAAACAATAGGACAACGAGAGCACCAAAATGAGAAGGAAAAAACCAAGAGAGGATATTATAGAGGGTCCCTACATGCTGAGGTTTTAGATCATACGAGGCCTCTCTAGGTGCCACAAAGTCTGAGTAGTCACCGTCGAAGTTGAACAATATTTTGGTCTCATGGCTCTTAAGGGACTACGCCTAAGCGAGTAGCCCAGAAGCAACGACCCTTTCACACACAAAAACACTACCTCCTCTAGTGTTCACTTGGCCACTTGGACATACCGGCGTAGTTGGTTTGGTGCCATGACCCACCGTTTGCAAAATATAGCGTTTGTGACCTTACACTAGCTCCAATGCACTATTTCATGCGTTTGCAAACAATAGGACAGCGAGAGCACCAAATGAGAAGAAAAAAACCAAGAGAGGCTATTGTAGAGGGTCTGCTACATCGAGGTGATGGATCAAACGAGGCCTCTCTAGGTGCCACAGAGTCTAAGTAGTCACCGTCGAAGTTGAGCGATATTTTGGTCTCAGGGCTCTTAAGGGACTATGCCTAAACAAAGTATCCGGAAGCAACGACCCCTTTCGCGCATCGAAACACTACCTCCTCTAGCATTCACCTAGCCACCCAGGACGTGTCGGCAGTAGTCGGTTTGGTGCCACGACCCACCGTTTTCAAAATATAGCGTTTGTGACCTTACACTAGCTCCAATTGCACTATTTCACGTGTTTGCAAATAGTAGGACAGCGAGAGCACCAAAATGAGAAGGAAAAAACTAAGAGAAGCTATTGTAGAGGGTCCCTACACTAAGGTGTTAGATCAGACGAGGCCTCTCTAGGTGCCACGAGAGTCTGAGTAGTCACCGTCGAAGTTGAACGATATTTTGGTCTCAGGGCTCTTAAGGGACTACGCCCGAACGAAGTAGCCGGAAGCAACAAACCTTTCGCGCACCAAAACACCACCTCCTCTAGCATTCACCTGGCCACCCGGATGTGTCGGGTGTAGTCGGTTTGGTGCCATGACCCACCGTTTGCAAAATATAGCGTTTGACAACCTTACACTGCTCCAACTGCACTATTTCATGCGTTTGCAAATAGTAGGACAGCGAGAGCACCGAAATGAGAAGGAAAAAAACTAGAGAGAGGCTATTTTAGAGGGTCCCTACGCGCCGAGGTTTTGGATCGACAAGGCCTCTCTAGGTCCCACGAGTCAGAGTAGTCACCGTTGAAGTTGAGCGATATTTTGGTCTCAGGCTCTTAAGGGACTACACCCAAACGATGTAGCCCGGAAGCAACAACCCTTTCACGCACCAAAACACCACCTCCTCTAGCATTCACCTAGCCACCCAAATGTGCTGGCATAGTCATTTTGGTGCCACAACCCACCGTTTGCAAAATATAGCATTTGACAACCTTACACTAGCTCCAACTGCACTATTTCACGTGTTTGCAAACAGTAGGACAATGAGAGCACCAAAATGAGAAGGAAAAAACTAAGAGAGGCTATTGTAGAGGGTCTCTACACCGAGGTTTTGGATCAAACGAGGCCTCTCTAGGTGCCACGAGTCCGAGTAGTCACCCATCGAAGTTGAACAATATTTTGGTCTCAGGGCTCTTAAGGGACTACGCCCGAACGAAGTAGCCCGAAGCAATGACCCTTTCACGCACCAAAACACCACCTCCTCTAGTGTTCACCTAGCCACCTAGATGTGCCGGTGTAGTCATTTTGGTGCCACGACCCACCATTTACAAAATATAGCATTTGACAACCTTACACTAGCTCTAACTACACTATTTCACGTGTTTGCAAACAGTAGGACAACAGTGAGAGCACCGAAATGAGAAGGAAAAAACTAAGAGAGGATATTGTAGAGGGTCTCTACACTGAGGTGTTGGATTAGACAAGGCCTCTCTAGGTGCCACGGAGTCTGAGTAGTCACCCGTCGAAGTTGAACGATATTTTGGTCTTAGGGCTCTTAAGAGGACTATGCCCGAACAAAGTAGCTCAAAGCAATGACCCTTTCATGCACAAAACACCACCTCCTCTAGCATTCACCTAGCCACTTAGATGTGCTGGCATAGTAGGTTTGGTGCCACGACCCACCATTTGCAAAATATAGCGTTTGACAACCTTACACTGGCTCCAACTGCACTATTTCACGCGTTTGCAAACCATAGTAGGACAGTGAGAGCAATGAAATGAGAAGGAAAAAACTGAGAGAGGCTATTGTAGAGGGTCCCTACGCTGAGGTTTTAGATCAGACGAGGCCTCTCTAGTTGCCATAGAGTCTGAGTGATGCCAAAAATCACAAAAATGATGTCTAAATGAGATGAACCCAACTTAAAGGTAAATCCTTTTAATTCAACATACCCATTCAGTCGAAAATATTTAGAAACCCTCTTCTCACAAGTCAAAGACATGGAACCTTTGGTTGGTCATAGTGGAGAAGAATCTAATTCATACGAAGACCAAAACTTGAATTAGATCTATCTTTCTTTCATGAGCTCCTTTACTACAATAGAGACGAAGTACTTGCAAGAGTCCTTGAGTTAGGAGGTAGACTATTACAAGAGTATGAAGTGGCGATTAAGACCATGAATCACAAAGCAAAAGATCCAAAATGACCATCCCTCATAGAAATGGACATCCATTTTAATACAGGTTATTCTTCCACTTCAATAAAACGTAAAAAAAATGTTGAGGATCACCCACCAAAACCAACAAGTGATTCATGAAAACCTTACTTTAAGGCTTCACGTAGATTCAAGATTGAACATAGTCACAAAGACTCACCTCCTCCTATATTTTATGATGAAGATGATCCCTTATTCAAAGAGGAGATCATTCAAAGACAAATACTAAAACTCGCTCAAAATTTAGTGACCTTCTAGGTTACTTGAATAGGAATACATGCAAGGATAGACTCAAGATAAAGTTAGGTGAATTTCACATTTATCCATCTAATGAAGAAAATTTCAAAGTTGCTAAAGTGAATAGACCAATATATCACCCACAAAGGAAAAAATGATTCAACAAGAGTTGCATTCAATGAAGAATACGCTAACCACTTTACAAGAAAGAAATGTAGGACACAATAGAAAATATCTATACAAAAATCTATTTCCTTACCCATTTGATAAAGATATGTTCTTCTGACAATTTGTAAAGAATTTAGACATGATCCTAACAGAAGATGGGTATATTCAAATAACCATATATCCTAACCATGGAGATAAAAAGAACAAAAATTCAAATCATGGACAAGCTTGTAATGGCTATCGGAATACTACCATCTATCCAAAAAATGATAAACAATTTTAATCCCTTATAGGATGTGTCCATTCATCTAATGAACAAGTAAATACCATTAGGATCTTAGAGAAAAGTTGTGATGTGGATACAAGAAATTTTCTAGTTTGGTAATACCATTTATCCCCTACCTATTCCGCATACAAGTCAATACTGACTTAATAGAATAATTGGAAAAGACACCAGCTAGAATTTTGATCCTATATCTCCTCAAAATCACCATTGCTCATATAAGAAAATATTATATAAAACACTTATGAGTTAAGGGGTGTCGACAAACATAGATCTCAGACACCTTCAAGAAATTAGTACACACCTTGACTCCAACGATCATATCTCTTTTCATCAAAATCCAATCCCACGCAATAACCAAGAGAAAAAGTTACCCTTATACATAGAGCTCATTGTTTAACTCATCGTCAGATCAAAATAGTGCTTGTGGTTTGCGGGTCCTATCTAAACAGATCTGCATATTGAAACTGGTAATAAGAAATTTCCATCATTGGTCAATCCCTTAACATTGTTGGAGGCAACATATCAAAAGAATGGTCTAGATGATAAATTAAGTCCTCAACATGCCTTATTAATATAAGATCTCTCAGTGTCTCTTTGATAATGATGAGACATTTGTAGAATTCATGGGAATCAGGGATTCTATTTTGAAGGGGATCATAAGAAATATTTTCCCATCAACCTAGATGATTGTGCATACTTTGGATAAAAAGTACAGATGTGTGAACACTTGAATAAAAAGAGTATAAGAAAAATCAAGACTACTTCTGAAAATCCTTGCAAGAAAAACAAACATAAGTCTCATAGTGAAATCCTCTTTGAGTCATTAGTAAACAAACAAGACAAAGAACATATAGAAAAATAATAGATAAATCTTGGAGCTTCACTTTCAACAAAAGAAAAAAATGTTTTCATAGCATTATTATGAGAATATGAATATTAATGTTTTCCATTAGATGCTAAACCCATAAAGCAGAAGTTAAGAAATATGCATCCCAACGTTACACTGCTTGTTAAAGAAGAACTGAAAAAGTCATAAATATGAAAACCAACACACATGGATATATATATATATATATATATATATATATATATATATATATATATATATATATATATATAAGAATCACAAAAAGTGTGCTCCAGACACACGTCTTTAAAAATATATATGTATAAGTTCATAATGTATGTGTACATCTCAAACTAAGCACGTGTCATAATGTACATATGGGACCACATGCGGTCATGAAATGGCTATATATATACAATGATGGACTATGAATCTACTCATGACCACATATGTACATCCGGTGGACTATAAATCTACTCATGAAACATCTTCCCTCTCTTCACCTGCTAGAAGTAGCACGTCCACGACCTAGGGATGTAGTGGAGGGAGATGCCACTCTGGATTTCATCCGTGTGGTCCTAGGTGTCTCTAAGCATGCCTGCTGACCTAACTTTGCACATTCATAAACAACAAGTTTTAACACCCAAAATTTTAAAATACATTCAAAATTTAGAAACTTGTACAATTTAGTTAAAATGCATGTGAAATCTTACCATGATGTCATGATCCTATCAATTTGTTGTTGACGCGTCACGGGGGACAACAATAGACTCACGAGGGTAAGCTACATACAAATAATTAATTTTCAAATTAAATATTTCACATATACCTAAAATTTGATATTGTAGATTTAAGTTTAATAAGAAATAATGAACCTCAAAAATTTAACAAATTTAAAAAATTGTACCTCGGTTAGTGGATCTGCAGATCTTGTAGCGGTATCTACGAGTAGCCTCCATAGTCTGCATATATGGAGGAGTCTCTCTAGCAGATCATAAGCTATAAAAAAATGTACAAATCAATATTAAAATCTACATGACAGAGGTCAAGCATGTAATCCACGTGAACTTCCAGTAATTAGAAACAAAGTGTAAAGAGATTTACTAACCTACATAAAACTCATGTGAGGCACGCCGATAGCCTCGATTCCTACTGAGCGAGATGATGACCCGCCAGGCTCCTTGTGTATAAAGAGAAAAATATTAATACATGTACAACATACACGTGAAACATTATAATAATAATCTAGTGCGATCAAATGAAATTAAAAATTTGTAAGTTTGTACAACTTGAAACTTACGTTTGAAACACACCCAATTGCCGCATGATAGCTAGCATGTCGACACCGGATGTTTCCTTCACCGGCTCTTGCTATTTAAAATAAAATAAAAATTAGTTTTTACATGTATGTACATGACGTACAATATATATATATATATATATATATATATATATAATATCTCAAACATGTGAATTAAACTATTGTATATATATATATATATATATATATATATATATATTATTTAAATTTATTTGAAATTTACATGTGAAAGACCAATATCGTGGCACCGATTCCAAAAACATTCCCCAGCATCTCATCTATAGAAAAGAAATCTTGTGAACCAACAAATGATGTCTCTTTGCGGTGCATGCATACGGCACCACATGATCCACAGTGGTGTGGTGCACTAGAACTAGCGCCTCCACCAACATCACCGGATGCAATCTGATCACTATGTTGGGTGAGAGTGTCAGTGAGCTCCCTCAATGCATGCGATGTATCAATCTCCACAACCTCCTTCACTTGTAGGAGGGATAAGCTTTGAAGGCGATGGGGGTTTTGGGGCATGGGGATCCTAGGGCGACCTACGCGTGCACCAGGTTTTCTCATGTGAGAGCCACCTCCTCGACCAAAAAAAGTTTAGAAAATTCAAAATAATTCGGGACCTCATTGAGCACGAACTCATAATATAATTTCTTCAAAAAATAAAGAGGAACCTCATTGTTGTTGCATGGTGGATAATCAAAAACCATCCACCATCGGTCCCAAAAATTGTTTTTGATTCGGTCATCATGGCACCAATGGATTGGGAACCGTTTGTAAGAAATAACTACGAGGGGGCATTGGTTAAGGTCGATAAATAATGCACAAATGAGGTCTTTTCCAATTTTTTTGTCTTTGTGACCGCATGGGATAGTTTATCCGCATACCACCGCCTACTGATCACTTAAAGTGTTCCATCTATGTATTTGGTTGGTTGCGAGACTCGACTTCACCAATCAATGTTTGCAATGTATTGGCTAAAGTCATGCGGGATGGATTTGTAGCATGGTTTTGTCTTATAGTTTGAATTAGGTTCTCAATGACAATTTTATTTTCTCGGATTCTTCCAATGATATTATCTTGCATTCTTTCTGGCTCAGTGGGGACAGAAGGAGCCACAGGAGGTAGATCTATGTTTGGAGGAGGGTTTTGAGGAATGTTCGGAGGGTTTTGAGGAATGTTCGGTGGGTTTTGAGGAATGTTTTGATGGTTTGCATGATTTCGAGCTTGCCGACCAACTAATAAAATAAGAAAATTGTATACATAAACAAACATTTCAAAAAACCCATGAAAATGCAAAAAAAAAAACCTAAAATGAAAAAAATGATTACAATCGGGGACTTACCTCCTCGTCTTGGCGGCATGGTTGAATCTATCGCTATTCAGAAGTCCGATGAGCAATTTTGAGGTGGTATTGAAAGCACGAGTGAAAAATGTTTAGGAAAAATCACGGTTTGAAATGAAAAATGAGGAAAATAAGGAGTCGCGGGATTGCTAAATTTTGTCTCAGAGTTCCACGATCACGGTTTATAACTGCGCTCGTGGTTCTAAACTGCGATCACGGTTTTAGGTTTGGTAATTACTCTTGCATAGTTCATGGACCTCGTCATTTTTAAAGGAAGTACCATTATCTCGAGATAATGATTTGTGGGACAACTGTACTGCAAAATGATCTAGTTTAAAATGAACTTGGCGATCACGGAACCTGGTATAGTGGTAAGAGGCATAGCCTCTACCCATTTGGTAAAGTACTTGGTGGCCGTGATTATGAAGTTATGGCCGTCTGTAGATGAGGGAGATAATTTCCCTATCAAATCTAGGCCCCACATAGAAAAATTCCATGGAGTAGTGATTAGTTGTAGAGCTTGTGCCGGCATGTGAATCTCATGGGAGAATTCTTGGCATTTATGACACCTGTGTACAAACTCTACTATGTCGTGTTCTAGAGTGGGCCAGAAATAGCCCATCCAGTGTATTTTGCAAGTGGTGGCATGGCCACCGAAGTGGCCTCCACACATGCCGCTGTGAGATTCGTATAGAATTTTTTTGGATTCTTCTATGTCAACACACCTTAGGAGCATTCCATCAAAAGCCTTACGATAGAGCACCTATTCTATAATAATGTATTTAGCTATGATAATGTGTAAATGCCTTATTTGTTGTGGTGTAGCATCTTCTGGATAAGTATGGTCCATGATATAATTAATAATATCAATATACCATGGACATTTAGAGATGGGAGGTCTAGTTTCGACGTAATATATGCATTCATCGGGAAAGTCTAGATCTACTAGATCGCCTCCGTCTAACGGGTTATCAACTAACCAATCTGTAATGATTTTTCCCTTAACAAACTTCTGATTTACAAATGTTAATTTGAATTCACCCATTAAGGTTATAAAGTGTCCAACCTTTTTAGACAAGGATCCTTGCGTGAGGAAAGTTCGTAAATGGTCTGTTTTTACAATGACTTTTGTTTCTTGATTTAGCATGTAATGTCTTAAGCGTTTGGTTGCAAAGACTATGGCAAGGCATTCTTGTTCTGCTTGCGTATAATGTGTTTCATAGTCGAGCAATGTTTGGCTAATGAAATAGATCACACGTTCTCATTTGTCATCATCTTCTTGGGCTAGCATGCAAGCTAGCGAGACATTGGTAGCTCGTGAGTATAAGATTAAAGGCGGTCTATCTTAGGCGGCATTAGCGTGGGTGGTGACAACAGGAAAACACTTAACAGCTTTGAAAGCTTCATTGCAGTCTTTAGTCCAATCGGTACTATAATCTTTCTTGAGTAGATTGTTGATTGGATGAATGGCAAAGCTTAAATCGGGATGAATCTTCAAATTGAGTTTTCCAAGAAATGACCTGATTCCAAATTCATCTGAAGGTGGGATCATTTCGAGAACAACCCTAGATTTTGGCTGGGTCTACATCAATCCCTCATGACGATATAATGTAACCTAGGAGCTTCCCTCCTGTCACACCAAAGACGCATTTTTTTGGATTTAGTGTGACTCTGTATTCTATTAGACGTGAAAGGATGATGCGGAGTACTTTTGGGTGATCACAACGCTTCCTGGCCTTGGCCAACAAGTCGATCTACATAGGACTCCACGATTTTGTGAATAAGATCGTGAAATATGTATGTCATTGCCCATTGGTATGTAGCACCAACGTTCTTGAGACCGAATGGCATAACAGTAGCAATAGGTTCCCCAAGGAGTTATAAATGTGGTTTTGGCTTGGTCTTGTTTGGATATTCTGATTTGATTGTATCTTGAGAATCCATCCATGAGAGACAAAAGCTCAAAGCCAATTGTTGCGTCAATGATGACGTCAATGGATGGTAATGGGAAGTCATCCTTGGGGCACGCTTTGTTAATGTCTCAGAAATCTATGCAAATGCATATCTTCCCATTCTTTTTGAGAATGGGAACAATATTAGATATCCATTGAGAATAATTGACTGGTTTGATGAATCCTACTTGGAGGAGTTTCATTACTTCTTCCTTTACCATGAGAGCTACCTTGGGTTTCATTGGTCTTGATTTTTGTTTAACTGGATTTGCATCTAATTTGGTGACGAGATTATGTACCGTGATGTGTGGTGCAACCCCTGTCATTTCTTTATAATTAAATGTGAAAGCCTTCTGATGTTATTTGAGGATTCGAGTGTGTATTTCTACTTCTTCTAGAGTTAACGAAGATCCTAGTTTCAAGATCCTTGGGTCTTCCTCCGTTCTGATGTTAATATCAATTGTTTCTTCGATTAAAGAAGTGTTACCTTCTTCAAAATCAGGTGAGCCGGAAGTATTTCCAGATCGTCTCCATTTTCTACTTTGTGTATATGTTGAGTTCCTTTTGTGGGGGAAGTTCTATCATGGGATTTCCGAAGTAGGAAGATGAATGTGGGATTAAGGACAAATCTATCACATGATGGGTGAGATGTAGCGCTGCATAGGTGTTTAAGTAATCCAGAGTGGCTCTATCACTATCAATGTGGTCTAGGATAGTAGATTTGTTCTCATCTCTGTTCATTAAAAGAGGGTTTGACATTTTTTAACCAATGGTTTAGTACGAAGGGATACCATGAAACAGGTATCTTCCAACTCACTGTTTGGAGTGAAGCGTGATGCTGAGGTTGCTATAGAATCAGTGAGAAGATTTTTTTCTCACGGGATTGCTTCAATTGATATGAAGTCAAACTCTTTGCTCAAATCCAAAACAACTGCTTTGTAGAGTTGTAAGTGCTCAGCTCTAGTTTCATATACCTCAGAGACTTGGTTTGCTACCAATTGTGAGTCTCCTAATACCTGATGTTATTAACACCGATCCTCTTAGCTAAGATGAGGCCAAGGAGGAGGGCTTCATACTCAATGCCATTGTTCATACATTCGAAAATTTAGTTTAAAGGCAAATGGTAGGATTTTTCCCTCGGGAGAAGTAAAGATTACACCTGCCCCAGCTCCATAATGACATCTAGCTCCATCGAAATGGAGAGTCCAATATTTAGCTGGGAATATGGACATTGGGATATTTGTTGTGTTAACATCTTCTGCTTTGGTTACTTCTACCATGCAGAGATCCTCTACTGGAAGAGAACCAACACCTAGGGTATATCCCATGCCTACAGAATCAAATGGTAGGAACATCGGTAGATCCTGTTCTAATAATTTGACAATTTTTGCAGTAGTTCCTAATGATATTGTTTCTACAATGTTAGCCTCATCCTTGAGGGCTGGGATAGTCTTGATTAGGCTCATAGTCTCAAGATCTATTGTAGGTACCAAATTTTCTTCCGGTTTTACGTCGGTGGGTTTATTAAGTTAGTTTGTTGGGAGTTGAAACTCGATTGAATGCCCGGTCTTTTCTTTAAGTCACTAGGTGTATATTGAATGGCTTTGGATCGCCTTTGGCTATGAACACCTTTCCTTAATGCAAGAAACTTACTTCTTGAAATAATGTAGAAGGGATTGCCTTCATAAGGATGTATCCATGGTCGGCCAAGGATCATATTATAGTTGGTTTCCTGATCTATAATATAAAACTCAGTCAAGATTGTTTTGGGTCCTAAGGTGACTGGTAGTATTATAGTTCCAATCGACGTGGCTTTAAGGCTATCATAGCCTCTTAATGTATTTCGAGTCGTGGAATAATTCGTTTCTCCATACCCTAGCTTTTGAAGGAAAGAGAAGGGGACTATGTTAACCGCTGCCCCATCATCAACCATCGTGTGCTTCACATAATTGTTATAAACCCATACTTGCAAATGTAAGGTGGATCACCTCTGCGTGCAATCTCAGCATTCTGTTGGCATTTTGTTTATTTCGAATATAAACTCGGTATCCCTATCCGGCTGCCCCAGAGGGTGGATATCAAAGTCTATATGGTTTACCTATGTTTCGGAGGTGGAGTGATGTTAATTAAATGACCTAAACCTAATGCCTCTAAAAGAGCAGCCCTGTGGGTAGGAGAGTTCTTCAGTAAGTCCAAAAAAGAAATGTGCGAGAAGGTTTTTGTTAGATCACTAATTAAATCGTAGGCACCCATGGGTTTTACTAATATTTGTTGGATGTTATCTATCTCTGGCAGGTAACTTGGACTTGGCTGAGAGGAATACTCTCGTGTCCTTGTTATAGCTTCCACGGGTAGTTCAGCATCTAACTCCACTAAACCGACTATCTTGGGTCACGGCTGACTTCCTAATTGTGGTGCAACTAATGGATTTAGTGAATTTGAGGCTTCATGATCATTTTTCCTATCATTATGCCCTTGTTTGTCCCATTTGGATTTAACCTATTGTTATTGTGGTTTGGGAGCGGATCATTAAATATTTTTAGGGGTGAATTTTGAGGGGAAACGCCCGTGTAAAGTCTTTAGTGCTTTGGTGATGTAGGATCTGCCAGAACATATCTATGAAAAGTTGTCTTTGTTCCTCTGGCAAACGTTGCATGAATTTATTGTAGTCATGGCACGTTCTAGTGTCATGGCCTCAAATTTTGTGGAAACCACAATATGAGTTAGGATTATAATTCTTAGGTTGTTGGCTTGGTGCATATTGTGGCCCAAAACTCTAATCAAACTGTTTCCTATTAGGATTAAAGTTTTGCATTTGTTGTTTTTGGTTTTGGTTTTGGTTTTGATATCCAGTTGAGTTTTGGCTTGGACCCTTTGTAAGGTTTTTTCGTTGTTGTTTTTGTTTTTATGGATGATTAAAATCCACTGTATTGATTGTTGGGGTAAATTTGTTATTTCATTGGTTGTTCATTAGTGGTGGAGTATTCACAACATTTACCTTTTTAGCCTGATCAGTTACTCCATCTGTTGTCACTCCGTGATTTTTATTAAGGACTTTAGGTCCTTGATTGACATTTGTGGTAGTAGGGTAAGTCATAGTATTCTGATTGGAGGTGATTAACCTCCCGTTTGCTCCATACATCTTGCGACCGCTATCTATTGCCACTTGATCTATTCGGAGAGTGCTCTCAAGTACTTCATCATAAGTCCTTAGTGGGAACTTCTGGACTTCTTCCTTCACTTCTCTGCTGAGAGAATGAAGGAATAAATCACATAGTTCCATTTGGTCCATGTTTGGAGCACTGGTGAAGAATAAAGGATTGTATGCCATCTCTGGATAAAATGAGTGACATATTCATTGTGTTCTTGCTTAATGTGCAAGAATTCCCTGATTCCTATTCTCAATAGTTTGTTCATGTCAAACACCTTAATGAATTCTAAAATGAGTTGTTTAAATGAATGGATGGAAGCCTCAGGTATTCTATAATACCAATCAAGGGCGATGCCCTCCAAGGTTTTGGGGAATATTTTAGCAACAACCCCATCCCAAGGGAGCATTTCTCGAATGGTTGTGGCGTAGGCTTTGATATGTGCATTCGGGTCTCCCTCCCCTTTGTATTTGGGTAAATCAGGAAGAGGTCTTGGAAGCATGACACTTCGTATGGTGAAGTCTAAGGGTTCTTTCAAATATTCTGAATAAGTCCCTATCGCGTAGGTTTCGACCATTGATGGTGCCTGCTGAGGGGGCAGCAGTGGAATGGGTTGTTGATATGGCGTAGCGTATGCATTGGTAGGGGCATAAGGAAACCCTTGTGGTTGAGAAAACATGTCGAGAGAGGAGAACATATCTCCCTGTGGTGATTTGGAGTACATGTTTAAGTATGAAGGGGGATTGTCTAGGAATGAATTATTTTGTACTAGACCGGGAGGTACTTAGAACGGTATTAGAAATGGCGGTTCTAATTGGCATTTGTTGTGAATATTGAGGAGGCATGCCCAATGTTCCTATTCCTATGAGGAGGTCTACTTGGCTAGGATGGTGTGGAGGATTGGAACTTCTTACCTGCATGAATTGAGAATTTTGATTTTCTTGAGCAAGTTCTAATCCCCTAACCTTTTCTATTAAAGTCAAAATGACTTCATTCGGTGAAGTCACGGTATTTTGCCTTAGTGGCATTTGTTGTATATCCTGATGTTGTATAGGCATGTGATATCCTACTATGAATTGATCATTGCCCTACCAAGTTTCCCCAAGGGCATTTCCTATATGTAGTGGCATGGAGGTATTTCCTTGAGATGAGACCTCGGGTTGTGTTTGTAAACTTCCTATAGGTGGGTACATACTTCGAGAGCATTTTTCATTCCTGGCATAACGCACTGAATGGTCATCATTTAAAGCCGGGTATGGATCGATTGTCTACTAATTTATGGTCTAAGAAGCACTGAGGAGACGAACAGATTCTCTTGTGAACGTCATATTGCTCGACCACAAGGCTCTGTTTGTTGTGTTTGAGTGAGTTGATCCAACTCCTCTGTTTGGAAAGATGAGCTATATCTAGTCCTTGGAGGTGGAGTTTGTGTTGACAACCGGTTGGCTAAATAATTTTCACCCCATACTGAGAGCAAGGGTGATGACTGTCTATTCAATTGAGCATAGTATGTCTCAAGACCTAGGAGAGGTCTGCCATATGCATCGAATCCTGACATATTCGAGGTTATATGAATACCCGCAGAATAATGGGAAGGAGGGAAGGTGGAAGAAAGAGGTAATAGCAAAATCACTATATTCTTCACGTTGGGTTCACCAATTTTGTACAATGGAAAAGTGACAAACGAGCATCGAAATCTCAAGTAACTCTTCCTCGTGCTGACCTCATGAGGTCGTGCCGAGACAAATTGGTGGGGATGGAATATGCGTGGGGAATAGGCAAACTAGTCAAGCAATCTTATGTCTTCGATGCACACCAGTGGAATCTATGAATCTAAGGCAAAGAAGGTCCTCCTAACCTGAACTAGCATGATAGATTGGTTGGCAAGGATGACTGCTCGAAGGCTCCAATCAATATCAAGCTCTGGCATGATCCAATCTATAGGTTGTGGGATACGTGGAAAATGACCTGGGATGGTTTCGTGTATGTCTCTAGATAGGGTCATATGATGGATGATGGATATATAGTGGATTCTATGGTTGATTCTCTGGTCTAGTCCAAAAATCTTTAGCTTTGTTAACTTCTATGTCTAACAAGGATAATTGTGTGATGATGATAGGCGGAAGTGGAGTAGATTTGAATACTAATGTGTGTAAGCCAAGCATCTATGTCTGATTGACCTATGGACTCGTTGGGTTGTGGGATTTGTGGGTCACAACCGTAGATTCATGGTTGTTGTGGATCTGCTATGGTCATGTGCGGGATCAGTCCCTAATCCCTAGTATCTAATAGTCGTATGCCTTTTCAGCCTCTATGTTTAGAATTAACAGTTGGGCAATCTTCTTAGAGTATCTCACAGGCATTCCTACAACCTGAATTCTTAAGCTAGTATCTATGTCTGTGAGAGTCTCTCCTGCGTCTAGCTGTGGGACCAAAGGGTCACAACCAAATGTTTTCTCTCTTTCAATCCCTTCTACAGTCATGTGGATATTTATCTAGGGTAATCTGTAGTTTGGCTGATTTGACCAAAATGTGTACGCTTGGTCATCTTCTATATTTAACCCGCTTAACTGTGAGCTGATTTGTTGTAAGTCTGCTATTGTTTGGAAGACTTAGATTCTAAGGTTCTGATCTATATCAGTTATTGCCATAATAAGATTGGGTTGAGGCACGATTGGCTTGAATACGTATTCTTTGGGCTCTCTAGGTCCCGTGATTGTCATACAAAAGAAGACGATATAAAGCTAACTAATGATAGAATAAACTAAATATGTAAGATATATCTACATATATTTGTAAGTCTGATACTTATTGATAAACTACTGAATAGATTTTAAATAACAATTATCTAATATATATAAAGCCCACAACTAAACTAGTAACGTAATTAAAACAAACAAAGCAATCGATTATAGCTACTTGTCTGTGTGATTTGTAGATCTATTCTAAATAACCTGATAATTGATCTACTCTATTTGAAAGACTCTCGATCCTACCTCAGAAGTGAGGAGTGAATCATAGTTTCTCAGAAACTATCAATCCCCACAGCTTCCCTGGAAATATCAAAAGTAAAATTAACTGAAATGAAATGATTGGCTACTCTATTTGATATGATTTTAACTAGAAATTTGAAAGCTAGAACCTGGATTCTGCAGAATAGTGGCAAATCTGATGGTGTGTGACCTTGTCCCCTCAGTGTGATCTCCTCCTTCCTTCGTGATCATGTGGACCTAGAAAAGCGTGTAATGCTAACATCAACAGAAGTAGATATTGGAGCAATGGTAGCTTAGGATACAGACTTAATACAATGCAAGTAGGAGAGGGATAGTGCAAGAGTACATAGCTTGGATTATGTAATTCTTAGTAGGATTTATTGCGAGTCATGAAACATAAAACATCTAGAACCTAAAACTATCATGTTTGAGGAACAAACCTGTAACTTTTAATGGCTTCCTTTTGAAAAGCAAACTATCCTACTCCAATTGATTGGATGAAATAATAACAACATTTGCACAAGGAGGATATGTGGCTTTCTGATAGCTAAACAATACTAACCATGCATACAACAAATGAAACTATGAATCCTAAGCAAAAATTGAAAGGCTAAACTATTGAAATGAGAAATTCAGAGGTAAATTTGAGGGGCCATTTGCTTGAGCACAAGCCAACTATTTATAGCAATTCCATTTACCCAAAGGTAAAAACCAAATTGATCTCTTAAACCATAAACAATGCCAAAACACTATTCTAGGGAACCAGAATCATAAATACAAGCAAAGGCGGTGAAAAAAGCTGGTAAACATTGAAATTTACGTGAGTCGCATTAAAAAGAACATTCTGGAAAATGTGTGAAGGACCGCCACCCTGAGCAGGGTGGCGGTTCTGAACTACCACCCTACAGGTGGCGGTCACGAGACCGCCACCTAGGCAAGGTAGTGGTTTCGTAACTAAAGAACAAAATGTAAAGAAAAAGAGGGGAAAAGAGAACAAAGAAAGCACGCAGGGCTAAGTGGGACATGTGAGATGTTAACGCATACTTGGAGAGCTTTTCTGGATCCCGAACACCTTGCGAGGAAACTTGTATCATCATTGGGGCACGTGTTATGTTGTTCGCGTGCAAAGACCCTAAAATTTTGGGTATGTATAGTTGTTGACACCATTCTTTTGATAATTTGCATTACTTTGATTTGGAGATACTAGTTTCCCATGGGGACCATAGATCCTATGCCCACTATCTATAGCGGCTTGGTCAATCTAAAGCACACCTTCCAATACTTCTTCATAACTACGGGAAAGGAAACTTTTGGACCTCTTCCTTAGTCTCTCGATTGAGCGAGTGAAGGAAAAGATCACAAAGTTCCATCTGTCCATGTTGGGTGCACTTGCAGAGGAATAGAGAACTTAGCGCCATCTCTAGATGAAATGGGCAAAAATTCATTTTTCTCCTGTCTAATATGTAGGAACTCCCTAATCCTTGTATGCAACAACTTGTTCATGTCAAATGCTTTGATGAACTCAGAAACAAGTTGTTTAAAGGAATGTATAGAAGCTTCTAGAATACGGTAATACCAATCCAATGCAATTCCTTCGAGAGTCTTTAGAAAGATCTTAGCCACTACAACATCCCAAGGAAGCAATTCCTTGATAGCAATAGCATAGGCCTTGATATGAGCATTCGGGTATCCTTCTCCCTTAAATTTTGGAAGATCTAAAAATGGGCATGGAAGCATGACCCCACTTATGTTGAAGTCAAGAGGCTCCTTTAAGTACTCGGGTATGTACCCATTGCATAAAGATTCCACCATCAAAGATCCTTGATAAGGAAGTGGAGGAGGATGAATTGGATAAGATATATTATAATCATTGACGGAAATGTATGGAGTCCCTTGATATGGCATGTAGGGAGCAAGAATGGTATATGGGTCCATCTGGGGAGTTTTTGAATACATATGCATGTAAGGTGGGATAGTTCCAGGATATGGACTAGCAGGCGTAAAACCAAGGGAATGTCATATTACTGTTGTGGTGGTATTCAAGAACACACTACTATTAAGCCCTTGTGTAGGATAAGTTCATGATACCCTATAATGAATTGTTCAATGTTATAATTCTTGTCTTCCTCAGAAGTAAGAATCTTGGGATAGGTATTTGAAATCTCAAAGGTTGTGGCCTTCATTCTATCCAAAGACTCATCTATCTGACAAAGAGGATTAGTTATTTGTGCAAATATATCATCTTCTGTTGATTGCATGGTAATGTGAGGTCTTGACAAGACTCTATGGTAAGAACCTATTCCATTTTTGATAACAACGTGGTTTGCATTGGGTTGACCATATTGTATTTCTAATGGTTGATCAACCTCCTCCATCCTTACAAAGCTAATGGGGTTGAAGTGTAACTAGGGGAGGTTTGGAAATTGCTTGTGTATTTGTCACCCCACCTTGAAAGAGAAGGGGATTGTTGTGGTTGCATGTTGGTGTATTATCTATCAGAGCCAAATGGCCCACCAAACTCTCTTCCAGACATATTTTAAAAGGTATAAAATACCTACCAAAATAGGGGAAGAAATGGAAAGATGAGGTAATAGCAATGAAATAAAGGAAACAAGAAGGAATTAATCCTTCATGTCAGGTTCACCAATTTGTACGGATGAAAATTGACATGCAACCTTCAACCGCACTTGACCCCCGAGGTCATGCCGGAGCAGCCGATGTTGAATGTGTGTGGCTAACTATAGGAGGATTAGTGACTAAGATCTAGTAGTGTGATCTCCTGGTAGCTGAGTTGGCAAAGGGGAGATTTAGAGGCTATGAGCAAAGAGCATAAATTCCTATGGTTTTTTTTTCTAACTTGGATCTAAGTGTAAACACTAAAATTAGGTCACACTCCCCTTTGGTCCCTCAACAAATAAGCACCCTTCATCACATTCACCTATCCATGACCCCTTTCACCCCACTAATATTAATTTAATTAAATTAATGCATTATCCTCACTATATTTATTATTTAAATGTCTTATTTTAAATAATATCCACACATACAGTTCACTTAGACACCTCACCAAGCCAACTCAACCTAAGACCTATTCTTAGTAAGTTGCCATAACTACCTAAGACATATCCAAACCCTAAAAATCAATGCCTATATTCCCTCTAACCACATTCTTGCATGCTCACAAAAAGCTCCCGGTCTAATCCGTGGGTTAACAACATGATATCGAGGAAATCAAGAGGATCTCCATAGTTTAGTAAACCTAAGAAATCCCTCCTTGGCCGTGCGGTTACCCCTAATCTGCCGCCAATTAAGCCGGAACCGCCGTCGGTTACCCTTTTAACCCCAAAACAACCTTATTCTCAAGGTTGGAAGTTGGAAGCAAAAATGTTGGTGAGCATTATCACATCTCAGAGAGATAACACATCTTTAGAGAGAAAATTCCAATGAGACCACGCATGCAAGGAAGGAGATCAAACATCTTTTCCTGCATAGCCATGATCTAATCTAACCAAGCAAAGAGGAATGCACATGCAGCCCATGCAGAAGCTTTCCTTCAGCTAGTGATCACTTGCAACCTTCAAACCTCTCATCAGCACCTCCATCCCTCACTCACAGGCATTCAGGATTGGAATCCAAGTAAGTATAGCATCATACTTCTCTGGTTTATTTCATTTCATCAATATTTTATCATATATTGTTTACCTAGCCACCTATTGACCTTCTTTAATTCTTCCACCTCCATATTCCTATTAAAACCTCATCAAAGCCTACCCCAGTCACCCAATACCTTGTCCCGACTAGCCAAATTTCTTTGTAAAAATCACAAAGGATACCCTAAAGCTTGTTCTATGACATTTCCAGATTTCACAAGAACGCACCGGTCACACTTGACCACCGTCGCTTACCCACCCCGACGGACATCGATCTCTATATTTTCCCACACAACCCATAACAGAGACCTACCCACTTAATTTCATCTCACCCTCATCCACCTATGATCTAACCGAGACCTCTGTCAAACCTACAAAACCCAGAACCAATCATTTGACCTTTGTATTCTATTCTAGCTTAGCTTGTTAGATTAGATCTATTTCTTATTGTGTTTTAAGTGAGATACCTAAATCATTTCAAATTACAATAATATTTACTTTGTTTACGGCATTAAATTTTTTAAAACAATGGACCGACAACCATCTAGGAAGTATCACACTTCTCGGATCTAGCATAAGTTAGGCGGTTCACTAACCATATTATTTAATTCCTTCTTGTGGTCTTACTTTGCATTGCAGGTAGTTCCTCCTAGCCAAAAGGAAGCTCTCACGATCAGTTGTGGATTTGGAAGTCATACGCGCACAACAACCTATCAACCAACATTTGAACATGTATTCCTCATACACCTGTTACCCTATCTGATTTGTTAACACTTCAAAGAAACAATCTAAGAAACAAGTGAAACATTTTGGCACACCGGTGGGACCCATCCGGGGTTCCTTGCATTTCATTCATTCCTAGGAAAAGTTGTGTGTTTGTTTCCCTTCTGAAAAGTGTACACACTAATTTTCTTCCTTGGTAACCCACCTCTTCTTTCTATTTGCTCTAAAGGAAACTTTTCTTTTGGTGTAATTAAAAAGAATCATTTCTTCATGTTTTTTGCATTGTAGTGAAAGAGCATCCCTCTTCCTCTTCATTTTATTATGTCATCCAATTTCACATTTTGATTTGGGCTTAAAAATAAGTGCATTCCATTCTGATTTATTGCATTAGCTCACATTAATTGAGGGATAACCTATACGTTGAAGTCATGCCCAGCTGATGGTTGACAAATGAATCGTAGAAAAGCACTTCTTTCCTTTTCTCTTTCTCTGAGTCTTACCAAACCTCACAAAAATTCAAAATACATACATTCTTAAACAACATCCTACCTAGAAGAAGCTGTAGGTGATCACACAATCACGGCACAGTGGGCACCTAGCTCACTGCTCTGTTGAGTCATACTTCAAAGTGAAGCCCACCCCCACCATAACATACCTGAAACCTCACCTTTTATATCTCCTCCTTTGTAGGAAGACATCTTCACCAAAACTCTATTTCACAATTCATGTGTCGAGTCCTTAAATAGCATAAGCTAAACCAACATAATAGAAAAGGCACTCCTAGGATCGCATTTTCTTAGTGTTTCGCTAGGCTTGCGTTTTGAGGTGAGAGATCACATTCTTCACTTTTTTTTTTGTTCATCCTTGCATGCTCCTCATTACAGCTGGTGTATTCCAGCTTCACCTGAGTGTGCATGGGCCATATCATCATCATTCTCGAATTTTGGGTCTGATTCTATTGGTCTAAAATCATCAATTAGGCAAGTTGTGGGAAATAGGCCAACGAGTGTGGTAAGGCAAAGCCCCTCTTTGAGACAAATGACGAAACTAGTTTATTGCTAATCTATCAAGCACGAATCTATGTAAATCTACACTATTCTAACTTCAGGGGGTTTGAGATCTCATCCTAGTAGAGGTAGTTCCAAATATGAATAGAAAGGTAGGAGGGAAGGAATAGAGGAGGGTAGATCTGAAGGAAGAAAAGAAATGAATTCCAAGATGAAAAGGTCGGAAGGTTTATGCTTTTAGCGGTAGTAAACAGATCCAAACTTACTTGCATAAAAATAAAAGCAATACTTGATGAACATATGACAATAGTAGGAATGAATATAACGAGAATAAAAACATAGATCTCACTTAAGAAAGATCTTATAAATAACACACACATTAAGCACAAAGTCTTAATATGTGTATTAATATTTCTTCATTGCAAGAAAACACAAAGTCTTTCTCTCATCACTTCTCTTTCCATACAAAAAATGTTCACCTCGAACACAACAAGTATTCTAGTATTTATAGAAGGAGAGGAGGAAAGAAGACAAAAGCAAACCCACTACTTACAAGATATTTATAAAAGATCTAGAAAATATCTAAAAAGTCAACAGTTGACTTGGGCAAGTTTTTGGATGGCAACATCCCATGGTGTAACATGGATGAGGTCATTGTGTATGCCAACAAAACCTTTTAAATATTTTACAAAAAGATCAACGCATCCCAGAAAGAAGAAACTATTCTGCCATTTGTAAAATGGCGTAGTTTTAGCCATGTCGACACACAAATTTCTCCCCTTTGTAAAATGGCACATTTTTCTCGCATGTTAACACACAAATTTCTCCCCTTTGTAAAATGGCGCACTTTTTGCATGTCAACACACAGATTTCTCCCCTTTGTAAAATGGCACACTTTTCTACATGTCAACACACAGATTTCTCCCATTTGTAAAATGGCACACTTTTCTACATGTCAACACACGATTTCTCCCCTTGGTAAAATGGCACACATTTTTGCATGTCAACACACAGATTTCTCCCCTTTGTAAAATGGCACACTTTTCTGCATGTCAACACATAGATTTCTCCCCTTTGTAAAATGGCGCACTTTTCTGCATGTCAACACATAGATTTCTCCCCAAAGGATAAGCAAAAAGTGGCTAAGTCTTGAAACAACTTGATTTTTTGAAAGGGAGTTTTGGGCTATTTCGAACGTTATCAAACTTCCTTGGGGGCCAAAACAGAATTTTTGGTATAGTTACCTGCAAATTGCCCTTGTCAATTTTGTAGGATAACAGTTGGCTCTTTCTAGGGACTATCTTTAAGTGAAACTTAAGGGTAGAGAATCCCAGATTTTTCATGTGCCTATCCATTGGGTTATAGAGAGTCAAAAACAAGGGCGATGAAAAAAAGAAAAAGGAAGGGAACACACAAAAATAGAAAGCAAACACACAATGAAAGCAAAAGAAAATGAACAAGAAAATTGTACAAAGAAGAGAGCAAGCTCTACTTCCTGAAGATCTTTAGGTGTTGCCCACTATAGGGAAGTGGGAGCTCGGTTCCGTCTAGATATGAGAGATAGAAATTGTTCTCTCCATTGAGCTACTTGATCTTGTATGGCCCTCTCCAAAGAGATTCAAACTTCCCATGCATACCTTTCGGTTCTCTTCGTTTGTCCCACAGAAGAACAAGATCTCCTACTTGGAAATCTCTCTGCTTAGCTTTCTTGTCAAACAGCCTCTTAACTTGATTTTGATGTTCAATGATCTTTTCGACCACTTTCACTCACTTTTCTTCAAGTTCCGTTAGGTACATAATCCTCTTTTCAAGAGAATTCTGAAAAGTTTCATCTTCAATTGCTCGAGCCAAGCACAGAGTAGGAATTTATATGGAGATAGGGATTTCAGCATCGATCCCATACAACACCTAGAAAGGTGACATGCTGAGAGACCTCTTTGGAGTGATACGATCCACCCATAAAGCATAGTATAATGATTTGTTTCAAGACCACTCGGTTTTTAATAACCACTTAGTATGATAGTTACTAGGTTCTTGTTGATGGATTCTACCTAACCATTTCCTTAAGGATAATAATCAGAAGCATGAGCCAAGGTTATTCTATATCCATAACAAAAACCAATTACTTCCCACGAAGAGAGTTTGGAAGCGTTATCAACAATGATTTTGTGTGGAATGCCAAAACTCACACTAATATTCTCTTTGATGAAGTTATAAAAACTTGAAAGTGGCATGTTTGTGAGTATGGCCTCCACCCATTTTGTGAAGTAATCTATTGATGTTAGGACGTAATTGTGTCCAACACTCGATTGAGGATTGAGTACTTCAATGAAATCAATTCCCCATTGTTTGAATATTTTTCAATGATGATAAGCTCGAGGGGAAACGCAGACCGCCTTTAGTTTGCCAATGAACTGTTAGTAAAGTTCACATTTTTTTACCCAGTGGCTACATCTTGAAATAGTGTTGGTCAAGAGTACCTAGCCCAAATGATTTTGTGTGTTATCACTGATGAGGAGAAGTGACCACTACAGGATGATTCATGAAAACTCTCCAACAATTTTACCTATTACGGCTTGTCAACACATCGTAGAAAGACACTGTCAATTCCGTGTTTGTACAATCCATCATTCCATATGACATATCTTACGGCTCTAAGCTTCACCGTTCACTTTTCCTTTGTGGTTAGGTGAGTTGGGAACTCACCATAGGTGAGAAAGAATGTGATGTCAAAATACCATTTGTCGTTGGTGGAAACAAATAGAACCATGGGCAAATAATATGCTTTCTCCAGCTCATTTTGTTCTCCATCAATGTGATCAACTTTCTCTTCAAGTACCTCTGAGTCTTTATTTTCAGCCATCAGTCAACACAGGCCCTTACCTCTTACCAACTTGGTTGGTTTGATGTCTAGGTCATATTCTTGGACCTTTGCGATCCAATTCCCTCGTAAGATCCCTAACTCTTCTTGAGTCAGGATAGACTTAATGTACCAGTGTGTAGGAACCAAAGACTATCAGATAGAATTGAATATAGTAGCAGAAATTTTTACTACTTTTACCATGGCAAAGGCATGCTTTTCCAATTGTGACATCTTCAGTTCATGGGGCTTAAGAGGAGAGCTCATGAAAGCAATCGGGGCTTCAATATCTTCAGATTTCTTTTACATCAAGATAGTTGATACCGTATGCGCAGATGCATAACTATACATGATGAAGTCTTTGCTGAAGTCAGGACACACCAGAACAGGAGCATGAGCGATGGAGGTTTTTACATCTTTGAATGATGTCTTGCCTTCCTCACTCCATTGGAATGTTTGGGACCCTTTCATCATATTAGATATATGACGAGTCTTCTCAGCAAAATCAGGAACAAAGCATCTAAGAAAATTTACCTTTCCAAAGAAAGAGTGAACACCAGTCTTGCTTGTAGGAAAAGTAAGGCTTTGAATAGCCTTGACCCTTTTGACATCTATCTTAGTTCCTTCTCTGCTGATGACATGTCCTAGCAGCTTTCCTTCAGTGACCCCAAAAACTGACTTCTTGGGATTTAGTGAAATTCCGTGCTCTCGGCATCTGATCAAGACTTGTTCTAAATGATCGCAGTGATCACTTCATTTTTTGGAGAACATGGTCAGGTCATCTAGGTAAACTATGATGACTTTTCCCATCATACCTTTGAATGCAAAGTCCATTACTCGTTAGAAGGTGGCACTAGCATTGATCAAACCAAATGGAATTTTGTTGTAGGCGAAGGTACCCCAAGGAGTGGTGAATGTTGTTTTGAACTGATCTTCAGGCATGACTTGAATTTGATTGTAACCTGAAAAACTATCAAGCATAGACAGCATTTCTGAACCGGTTACTGCCTATAGCACTTGATCCATTATTAGCAGTGGATAGTTATCTTTTAAGGATGACTGGTTCAAGTTGTGAAATTCCACACATATGCATATCTCGCCATTCTTCTTCCACACAGGAACAATATTTGTAACCTAGGTACTGTGATGAATTGGAAAAATAATTCTTGCATCCAGCATCTTCTGAATTTCAACATGGATGGTACTTGAGATTTTGGGGTTGTAATGTTTTTTCTTTTGACGAAAAGGCTTGACATCGTCCTTGAGCAGAATGGTGTGTCAAATGTCCTTTGGCTTGAAAGATTTTAAATTAGCATAAGACCATGCTAACACATCCATGTACTTTTTCAGCAACTTAACGAATTTTCACTTTTCCTCAGGCGTACAACACTTCCTGATATTCACGGAACGAGGATGTTTTGCAATACCTAGATTGACGGATTCAGTTTCCGGAGAAGAGCGAGGATCATCCTATCACTTTTTCTTGAAAAAACGGTCATGATTATCAAATAATCGTTAAGGAAACCAAACCTTTTGGAATCTTATTTCCTTTGAGTTGTATCACCGTATCTTTTTCATATTCATGTACTTGACCGATGATAGATTCACGACACGTAGATGTTGATCCATCAAAATAAAGTTCTTTTAAATTATCGACTTTCTCCAAAAAAGTGATAATTTGGTTGTCATCATTGAACACTTGCCGGTGTTGTGAGTTATCTGTACACTTGGGTGAAAAACCACCTCAATGGTATATGTATCCGTTTTTAACCCTGGGTGAGGGAGCATGAGATAGGCCGAGATGGCCAATGAATTAGCCATGTCATTTGGGCTCACTGAATCTGCTTTGATTGAGAAAGCACCAAACTCTTCGATGCTTATCCCATATAGAATTGCGGTAGTGTCTCGATCCATCATTTTTACTTTACATATCCCTTTTATTAGCTCGCATCACCTTGCACTCTCGATTCTTGATTCATTTCTCTTTTGCAACTTGCATGCCAAGTAACAAGGATTCATACTTGGTAGTATTATTCATATTGAAGAACTGCAACTTGAAAGAAAAAGGGAAAATCTCCTCTTTAGGAGATATTAGAATAGCCCCAGCACCACATCCACTTGTCACGCAACTGCCATCAAACTACAATGTCCATACTTTGTTAAGATCCTCTTTTGGACGAGAACATCCATTCTATCTGAGTTGGTGGATAGGAAGTAGTTCCCCATCCCTGAAATTTGAAAAGAATCTAAGCCTTAGGGTCATCAGATTTGGTGACTATATATTTTTGTTATGACTCGGGTTCTAATGTCTCGTCACCCTTTGACAGGGAATCCTGGCTTTGGACTAGTCCATATGAATTTCCCCACCAACTTCTTTACAAAATCTCCTCCCTAGCAATATCCCATATGCTACTAGAATATCAGCTACGAGAATAGTCATTTTTACCCTTTTCTCAGGAAATGCCGCGAATGTAAACTATGCATCCTTGATCTGACCAATCAATGGTACTGTTTGGTTTCCATGGAGTAGCATCTGCCAAAAGGTTTAGTAAGTGTGAGGCCCAAAGCATGGGTAACCTTTGCTGGCATAACATTGTCAGAAGCTCCAGAATCAATTATACAGTTGCTTAGTTTATGACCATTGATCAAGAGAGATAGATAAAAAGGTTCAATTTTCCCGATGCGGAATTTGAGGCAACATTTATATGAGATGCAGGAGGAATGGGAAGAATTCCTTTTGGGGAAATGGGAGGAATGGCAACCTGGCTTTGGATATACTTAGTTAATCTTATAAGCTGCTCTAGGTTGGATTGAAGGTACTCAGCTTTAGACATCTGGATCTTGGTCTTTTTGGCGTGATCGACTATATCGAATGCGACCAAGGGTTGTGCTAATGAAGGAATGAGTCCTTCATTTCACGTCTATAGAGGAGGGTTACTTGGTCTTTATGAGACTAGAGGAAGCCTGAATTAGAGGCGCAACAGGAGGAAAATATTTCTTTACAAAAGGTTTAACAAGAGGTTGAGTAGGAAGGGGATTACCTCTTTTAGCGATCGTTGGAGGAGGAGTTACCATAGCCTTTTCCTTTTGTTTTTAGTAGCAACCTCTACTTCTTTCCCTTATGAGCAAGTGAAAACTATGTATGATTGTCCACTTGAATACCCTTTAGTACCCTCTTCTTCATCAGATTCCTCGTCTTCAAATTCCATATACCCAATAGTAGGGTCTCCAAATGGTTCACCAACATCTTGGTCATTTTTGCCTTATGATGAAGGTTCTTCGTAATTTAGTTCATCTTATTCGATTTCAACCAAAGCATTGACCGGAGGGGCTTCAATTGCTAACCTTGGAGACGTAGCGAAAACGTGGCCTTTGGGGGGTGTTATTGGAAGTGAAGTTCCTCCGTGGGATATCTCAGTATGGAGTAGTAGATGATGTTTAAGCCAATTTCTTCTTTAATGAGAGCAATTCATTCGCCATCTTCTAGAATGCTAGATCTAATGAGGTAGCCTTGAGAAGAAGTTGAAGCCTTATATTTTGACGGATCTCGTCTTAACTCACCAGATATAAGAAGGTTTTCTTCTATCCAAATGGCCATAGCTTGAGCAAGGGCCAAGGTGGGTATTTGTTCTTGTAAAATTAAGAAACTTACTTTCAAACTCATGGTGTTCAAGAAGAAACACTTTTGATTCTCTAATGTCGGTATCATGGCAAGCGGCACACGGTTCATCAGAGAATTGAATTGGGTGATAAAATTGTGCATGGTTTCATTGGTCTCCTTCTTCATGTGAGTGATTTGCGATAATAATGCAAATACATCTTCTAAAGGTTTGTATCTATCTTCAAATGCAGTCCGCAATGTGGCCCAATTGGTGATGGATCCGGCTAGTAAATGCTAGAACCATTCTAATGCAGGCCCTTGTAAGGTCTCCGAAAGAGAGACGTACCGATACGTCCTCATGAGTCACGTCCAAAATGTTGCATGACATAATAAACACAAATATATGTGTGTTTGTGCTTTGATTTCTGCTCCCATCAAATCATGGGAAATTTTTGTGATTTCCGTGAGGGAGGGGGTTGACTGGATGTGGCAGTGTTAAAGGACCCATGGCGTTTCCCCATGGTACAGGGAAGATTTACTGCCATTTGAAAATTAGGAAAAAGAACATGAGTAGGGAGTGTGGTTCCACTTAGAAAAGAGCACTGCAAGTTGATGTCAAGGTACCCTGTGAAATTTGGCTCTTTCGTGGAGGCGAGGCACTTCTTGCTAATCGATCCGCTGAGCTCAGTGATGCAAATCATGCTTCGAGTGATATTGAAATTTTTGAAGTAGATCAAAAATTGGATCAACTTCCCCATGAGCTCTTTTGCTATGAGTAAATGGTTCACCCACCAACGATACCCATTTAGATCTCAGAACAATTAGGAGCAGATTTACAACAATATTTTTCTTATACTTGCTGATTTTCTGATTTTTCTGGCAAAAATCAGCAGCATGTATTTTTTCAATATTTAATTTTACCCTTTTTTAATAACAATTGATTACAATTTTCTAACAAAGATTAATAAGGATAAAAGTGGGTCAATTTAATAGGCTGGTTTTTAGATCTTTGACTTTGAATTTTGCAAGTTTTTGAAAATATCATGAAATGTTAGAATCTCAAATCTACTAAAATATACAAGTTTTTGTAAAAACTCAAATGAACTAAAAGTTTCTATCTAGTCTAGATCTATGGATTTTCATAAGGAAATTTTTATTTTTGATCACTTATGTAAAAATTTGATTTTTAACAAAGGGTTAAAATTTGTAATCTGTAGTGATTTTTACAATTTTTAGTTATTACCTTAGTTTGATCCCTAGTAGAGTCGCCAAAAATGTTGGTCCGAAAAAATGTCGGTTAGGTAGGTCATGGGAAAATAGCCCAATAGTGTGTAGGGCGAGCCCTCTTCGAGATAGCAAAGCAAACTGGTTTATTGCTAATCCATCAAGCGAATCATGTGCAAATATACACTATTCTAACTTCAGGGGTTTGGGATCTCACCTAGTAGAGGTAGTTCCAACTATGAACAGAAGGTAGGAGGGAAGGAATGGAGGAGAGTAGATCGAAGGAAGAAAAGAAATGAATTCCAAGACGAAAAGGTCAAGGTTTATGCTTTGAGCCGATAGTAAACAGAGCCAAACTTACTTGCATAAACAATTAAAGAAATACTGATGAACAGATGACAACAGTAGGAATGAATCTAACATAATAAAAACATAGATCTAACTTAAGAAATGTCTTATGCAAATAACACACACATTAAGCACAAATTCTTAATATGTGTATTAATATTTCTTACATTAATAAAACACAAAGTCTTTCTCTCCTCACTTCTCTTTTCATACAAAAAAATTTCACCCCAAACACATCAAGTATTCTAGTATTTATAGAAGGAGAGGAGGAAAGAAGACAAAAGCAAACCCACTACTTACAAAATATCTTACAAGATATTTAAGAAAGATCCGAGAAAATATCTAAAAAGTCAACAGTTGACTTGGGCAAGTTTTGGATGGCAACATCCCATGGTGCAACATGGATGAGGTCATCGTGTATGCCAACAAAACCTTTTAAATATTTTACAAAAATGATCAACACATCCAAGAAAGAAGAAACTACTCTGCCCTTTGTAAAATGGCGTAGTTGGCAACATGTTGACACACAAATTTCTCCCCTTTGTAAAATGGTGCACTTTTCTACATGTCAACACACATATTTCTCCCCTTTGTAAAATGGCGCACTTTTTTGTATGTCAACACACATATTTCTCCCCTCTGTAAAATGGCACACTTTTCTACATCTCAACACATAGATTTCTCCCCTGAAGGATAAGCAAAAAGTGGCTAAGTCTTGAAACAACTTGATTTTTTGAAAGGGAGTTTTGGGCTGTTTCAACGTTATCAAACTTCCTTGGGGGCCAAAACATAATTTTTGGTATAGTTACCTACAATTTTCCCTTGTCAATTTTGCAGGATAACAGATTCTACATCAAATTTTAATTCACAACCACTTTTCTTTCATCACTATTTCAATTTTACAGTAACCATCGTTGGTTACCTCTAACCGCAGATTCTTGGTTATACCCAACGGATGTCAGTTCCAGGTCCTTTTGCTAATATACTCAAAAGGACTTCTTCATTCATTTTTTCCTCTTTTCATAGTCCCTGTCACTATCATCATTCCCATTGACGTTGTAAAAATCATCAAATTTGGCATACCTGTCAAATTTTACCTTCTACCTAGGTTTTCACTCACTCTCCATTTTCAACAAGAACCGGCAAGCGAGTTACCCCCGACCAACGTCAATTTTTCCTAACCGACATTGGTTATCCTATTTCACATTCCAGCCACCATTTGGTACTTATTCTACTTTTAGTCGCTAGATTCACCTATTCCTACTATTTTATGTGTCATTTACGAGAGAAGCATCCTACTGATCGATCTTGGTTCACATGGTGTTGATCTAAAGACAAGCAAGCACACTCGTATTTCATGCCAGTTGTCAACCACTCCCACCTATTCCTTCACCACCTTCAATTTTATCACCAGCCATGGATCCCATCCAGCCTATTACTATCGCTACCGAGAGATGAATATTTCGCATGACTCCTTGACCAAAACCCCGCCACCTTGAAGTTTTACCTTTACCACTCGTCCACTCGAGATGCCTTAGGTCAATTGATATAAGGCATGCTCGTATCAATCCCCCGACTCTCACACCCACTCCCGCATCAGCCCCATCTGGCTCCATGCTTCCCGCATTTACCTTACCCCTAGTCGTTTCATAGTTAGATCCTATACCCACTATGACCGTCGTGTACCATTACCCCTATGGCACCAAGCTACATCCACCGTACCCTCGATAACTACCCCAAACAAAATACTATCCATCCCTAATGTCTCACACATACCCGTAGCTACATTACCACCTCTAGTGTCGGTGATCCCTACCCCATTTCAGAATGTGGTCCTTTCCATTCCACAATCATTAGCCCCTATTGCCACTAGGGTTACCACGACCCTTCCACCCCCATATACATACTATCAACAACCTCCCATTTCATCCATTATACACATTGGATACATACCCCCTATTTCACTGCCTTCTTCTCCACCAACCTACATGATAGCCCCATACACTAGAGTACCATCCATGTTATATGCCCAAAAACCAACCTTCTCATGCTACAGGAGGCATACAATCATCACAACCCACCAATGACCTAATTAAATTGATGTTGGACAAGATGCAGACATTAGAGGCATCGGTTTCCAACTCTCGCAACACTCTCACCTATGAAAATATTTGCAACGAGCCCATTCACCCATCCATTCCTATCCATTCATACCCCGTGTATTGGGAAATACCTAAATTCAATCATTTCAATAGCAAAAAGACCCACAGGCGAAGCATTTGCGGTCGCTCAAACATGGGTGTTATCGATCACTCATGATGATGCCTTGCTCTTGAGAACCTTTCCCATGTTCATCATTGGACTGCATTAGATTGGTATAGTGGGTTACCTAAACACTCTATATTCTCATTCAATCGGGTAGCCCAAGCCTTCTTAGATAATTTCTCTATCAATATCATCAAGAAGGTTATCATGACGATCTATATTCCACACGCGTCGGTATGAGGACGAATCCATCACAGATTTTGTCGCTCACTAAGCGCACTGATCAACCAACTTACCTTCCAATCGCCACAATAGAACTCATCGATCTCTTCACACAGGCTTGTGCTAGGCATATCTCACCAACCATGCAGGTCTAAACCTTCCAAACATTCGATGAAGCATTCATTATGGCCCGAAAGTTCAAGATTTAGGCCATCAAAGAGAAGAAAATCTAATCACGCAATAAGAATTCAGCATTCAAGTCAAATGATACCTCTTCTTCTTCCAAATCACGGACCAATTATTCAAAATCTAAGGGCACCACTAATGTAATGGTACTTAATGCCAACCCAAAGACATTCGTCAAATTAGACTACCCCCTCGTCCTAATCTCTCACTGTCTAGAATTTTCAATTCGAAGAGAGCAAGCAGAATTATACCCCAATCGGGAGCCTTACTCTTCTATCTTAAAAATCTTATCAAAGCCGAGCCATCACTCTTCCACCCATAAAACCACACACTGGTTTTGACCCTACTTTCCCCATGTCCGCATGGTATAAAGAACATGAATTCTATAATTATCATCGAGTAAAGGGTCATAGTGACGGCAACTGCATCAATTTCAAAAATATTGTCCAAGAAATGCTCAAGAAAGGCAAGTTAACTGTGGATAATCCTAATGCACCTGCCAACCAAAACCTACATATCTTCAAGAAACCATTTCCTAACCATACCCCTTCATCTGATCAGTGGTGAGACCTCCACTCATGATACCCATACCCGTGAGGTTCATGTTATCTTTAATGATGCACCTGTCACCTCCCAATTACCCCATATTCCTTCCATAGAGGAGATCCTAGCCCGAAATCCTCCTTCGTGTTGGAACCAACCTCCCCTATTCCTTCACCAACAGAGGAACACCTTTCATCTCCTTCATCACCTACGGAGGAATCTTTCACTAACATTGAGACCATCTCACCCCTGGCTTCACCACTTAGAGAGCCTTTAGCTACAGTACCTCCTCCACCCATAGAGGAGCACCCATTATCTCCTCCACCCATAGAGGAGCACCCATCATCTCCACTTCCTATCATAGACCCAGGTTGAGATACCATTGCCTCGTGGTGAGCATTCTCTATCAGTCACCCAAAATCCTGCAGACCTACTTTCAGCTCTCTTACCCACTAAGTCCGAAGCTAGCCAATTCCCCGTCTCTAAGACACATTTTACGAGAATTTCCATTAGGTCCTCACCAACTCCACCTACAGACGTTCCGTTCTCACATTTGGTTGATCACTTAGATTATGTGGATAGGGCTCTACTATGGGGGCACCTTTTACTCCCCATCTCAACACAGATGCAGAGATCCCTTATTGATACCTCCACAATCTACCCAAAAACATTTCACCAATTGAACCAAACACAATCACCTCTATCAAAACCCCTTCCATGACACCTGTTATAGCTCACACTCGCACCTTACCCATAACTCAACCTACACCTAAACCCAAACCCATACCTACAACATTTGCTTCGACTAAACCCATTACCACTTTAGGGGTCACCCCGACCACCAGCCTTACTCATCCACTTATCAAACTAGATTTAGCTACATCCTCCAAAGTCAACACCATACCTATTATGACACCCAAACAGAAGCACCAAACCCATAGAACTCATACACCGGCTACGCTAATCACACTGCACTGCACTGTCTCGTCCGTCTTAGGATCTCGGCTTCCCCACATGGTCAAGAAACCTCCACCCATCAATACACCAAAAACACACAAGATCCCATTCCTTCCTCATAAACCTCGACCTACCTAGACGCCCAACCCAACTTACCCCTACACCTACACCTCTTTACCACCCATACCTCGATACCAGTCACTATTGCTTCACTACCCACTACACTTCATCCACTATCTTGCACCTCAAACACGACCCGCATCATCTACCTTCACAAAGACACCCCGTTATCCCCGTGGGTAACTCGCCCTCTTCCTCCATCAGCTTTTCCTTCTAGACCTCATACATCTACATCACCTTTACCCAAGAAGGTGTAACCCAAAAACAAAACTCCACTACCCGACAATAAGGTAGTCAAAATGAAACACCCTCCTACCCGTCCATCTACTATATCCATACCTAAACAAACAGGACCGACACCTAAAACCACACCAGCACCCAAACCCATGGCTTGACCCCCTCCTCTTCTAAAGACCATTCCTCAACAATCGCCTACACCTACACCCAAACCCATGTTCACTTCCCATTGTGATCCACTAGTAGGGTCTTATGCCAAAATTTTAACCAACCTCCTTGAGACCTCTGATCATCACATTACCACCACTCAGACCTTACACCCCCTCAAACCCAAGCCAAAAGGGTTTGATGATACTAAAATTTGTGCATACCATCGTGTGCCAAGACATGATGTGGAGAACTGCAAGGCCTTGAAAACCATCCTTATCCAATTGTGTCCACCAGAAACCAACTTTGACGACGACGACCTTCTCAACGAGGATCCTGCTTCACCAACACCCATTCCCACACTACCCACTCAATGACCACAACCTCCACCCTCACCTCTCTAGAGCCACCCCCAAGATTTGAAATTAACATGGTTCACATTAGAGAACTTTCCATGCCACCACCCAAATGTCATTGCGCCCAACTGACCTCACAAGGTTTTTCTCCTCCGGTAGGTTTTTTCCATCATGTCGTTATACCACTCACCCTACACCTTCTCCATTTGCCAACTCCCCTTATATCAACATGATACACATCACTACATGTGCTCAGAAGGAAAAGGGAAAAGAAAAGGCAACTGACCCACCAACCAATCCTATACCCAACATACCATCTACACCCATACCTAAAATAACTATCCGTAGCCCCACATACCCCATTTCTAATGGCATCACACATCACACCATGCTCAAACAATTACACCAATCACCCCTCAAAATTTCCTTATATGACCTCATCCAAACCTCGAATCCCATCATCAAGATCTCATGGAGGTTCTTCAATCAATTGAGGTTTTACCTAATGACCCTACACCCGTAGCCTCCATTATCACACCCCATCATGTAGCCTCTCTCACCAAATTACCACCTTCATCTTCACCCCACCTTGTTCACCAAGTGGCCTCCCTTAGCTTCTCAGAGGAAGAGATCGTGCCACACCAAAATGATGACCTAGACCCATCCCTCTTCATCTCTGTCCACATCAATGACATACGAGTATGTCATGTGATGATTGATGGGGGCACTAGCATTAACATCATTTCATCCCATACATTCACTCAAATGCGCATACCTGACAATTACATGCATAAACACCCGGTCATGTTGCATTCATTCAATGACGCTATCACCTCTACACTAGGCACCATCATCCTCCACATTCATGTGGGCCCCTGCACTATTCCCAAATTGTTTTACATAGGTTTGGAGGGGGAATTCCAATATAACATGTTGCTTGGTAGACCCTAGATCCATGTCATGGGTTGCATTCCTTCCATGTTGCATCTTTGTGTAAAGTTTGAACACAAAGGAAACACCTATACCATTCCAGCTGACCCATCACCTTTTAAAACATGCAACATGCTTTACAAACCTAATGATGTGCTCATACCTATCAAGTCATCTACCTCCACGACCACTACCGCTTCACCTACACCTCCACCTACTAGTACAGATGTTGCTTCTACCACACATACCTCCTCCATTCCTACCACTGCCATAACCTCCATGGCTGACCCGTCAACTTCCCAATCCATTAACCCCACCTCTGCATCGACCTTCGACACATTATCCATACCAGCTACCTACATACCAACCACTGATCCCTTGGAAGGTGTTTTTCAATGCCTCACTCTAGGGGAGTACCACCTATATAGTGTCAACACATTTCTTACTCCACAAGAGTATGGAAGCCTTCACCAACACCCTCGCTACGATCACCATATAGGAGAACATATCCTTTATGGTCCTCCCCACCTTTGTACTAGTCTCACCTATGATGGACTTGATACAATCACTTACACACCTAAACCATCATCACAAACCCGCCCATTTTCCGCTGACTTCCAATCACTTACCAATCATTGTTTCATCCACACCTTCCTGCACCGATGTGCGTGGAAGGTTTTTGGTTTTGGATTTTATGAGCAAGGTCATCATACTGTTATTCCATGTACCACCCGCAAACATAACGACCATAGTGGAATCAACTTTCCCAAACCACCTACCAAACAAGCCCGCATTGAACTCATTAAGGACACTAGCCCTTCTCCACCTTCTTTAGCCACTCCACATTCATCACCACCTTCACCAACGGAGTCAATGGATCCTGAATCTATCCTTCCTAACTTTTTTTTTTCATAAACACCCTTTCCTTGGGGCCTCTGACTTATCAACGCGAGGGCGAGGCCCCTTTCACTCTTCCTTTCCTATATCCTGAAATGATCGATGACGACACACCTACAATTAACATCGTTTAATGTCAAGATGATGAATCCATACTCACCTACCTTGGTGTAGAAGACTCATATATTCATCGGTCGTTACCTTTTGAGATACAAACCATGTTGAATGAATCGACTATCGAGATCAACATTCATACTCAGGATGACCTGCACATCCTAAAGATCGAACAATCTTTAGATGTTGCTGAACAGGAAGCCATCACTTCTTTTCTCTAGAGATCATAACCATGTTTTCACTTGGTCTTACATAGACATGCCCAGTATTGACCCCACCATAGTGGTCCACAATATCGTAACCATTCCCGATGCTAAACCCATCAAACAAAAGCTAAGGAAAATGCACCCTTGCATTGCTCTTCTCATCAAAGAAGAACTTCAGCGCCTTCTTTTTGTTTCCTTCATCTTACCCATTGATTATCCTCATTGGATTTCTAACATTGTCCCTGTCACTAAAGCAATAGGGGACTCCACATTTACGGACTTCCGTGACCTCAACCTAGCCTACCCGAAAGATGACTTTCCCTTACCTGGTATTGATCAGTTGGTTGACCTCACCGCTGGTCATGAGATGTTATCACTCATGGATGGCTTCTCGGGTTATAACCAAATTTTTCTTGCCCTTAAGATCAACACAAAACCTCATTCATCACTCCATGGGGACCTTCTGCGCTATCGATTCATGCTTTTGGCCTTAAAAATGCCGGTGCCACATATCAGTGGGCTATGAATTACATCTTCCATGACATCATGCATTACATATTGGAAGATTATGTGGATGATCTCTTGGCCAAATATAAATGTCGCTCTAAGCACCTTTCCATCCTCAAAACCATCTTTGACTACCTCATTAAATATTGCATCTACCTTCACCTAAGAAGTGTGTCTTCATGGTTCTCTCGGAAAGCTCCCGGAATTATCGTTTCCCTCCATGGTATAGAATTTGACCTGCTAAAGTCGAGGCCATTCTCAAAATTCCTCCGCCCACTAACCTTAAAGAACTTCGTAGCTTACAAGGTAAGTTGCGGTCTATTCGTCATTTCATTTCACAATTATCTCGATCGGTGTTAACCATTTCATCATCAACTCAAGAAGGATGTCTCCTTTAAATGGGATGATGACCTGTCACAAAGATTTTGAGGCCTTAAAACAATACCTTCTTCAACCATCCGTACTTATCCCACCTAAAGATGATCAACCTTTTTATCTATACATATCTACTACTGATCACTCCTTGGGAGCCATGCTCGCTCATCGCGATGAACAACACAAGGAGCAGGTGGTTTATTATATCATCGTACTCTTTTAGACTATGAAACCTGATACACCCATCCCAAAAAAATTGCTTAGCCTTAGTTTTCGTTACCACCAAACTCGTCATTACCTACTCAACCACAAAACCTATGTTGTGACCAACACCGACCCCTTACACTTCATGTATGCCAAACCTTATCAAAATTAGCGTACCGCACAATGGCTTATGCTTTTAGCTGATCTTGACCTCAAATTCATTCATCAAAAGTCCATCAAGGGCCAAGTGTCATCGACAAATTGGCCGATGCACCTATTTCGGGATCAACCATCTAATTTTCACTTTCCGGATGAGTCGATTCTACCCTTTCCTGGACAAACCTCCTTATCAAATGACACTCTTTTTTTACGGTTCCAAGTGTCAGTGTGGGGGTGGGGCTGGTATTATCCTCATTCCTCTTGATGGAGAACCCATTCCTTTGTCTTTCAAACTAGATTTTGAATGCACCAATAATATTTCCGAATACGAAGCACTCGTACTAGGTCTCCAAGCCACCTATTCCCTAGATGTCAAATCAATCAACATCTTTGGTGATTCTCAATTGGTCGTAAACCAAGTCAATGGTATGTACCAATTTCATAACAAGATACTTCAAAAGTATAAACATCATGTAGACATACTTTTGACCACCTTTGATCGTTACACCCTTCAAACCATCCCACGTTCCACCAAAAATTTACAGATACTATGGCCTACTTAGCTTCCCAAATACCCAATTCACCCGCCGATTCCAAAATATTTGTCACTGTACAACACCTCCATTCACCTTCTTATTTACCTCACGATGTTTATTCGATCGGAACCCGTACCCCTAACTTGAGTGACCTTTGGTATAAATAATACTCTAACTACCTTTCTCTCTCCATCTTACCTCCTGATCTCACCTGTAATAGACAATGTGTCTTCCTTAAAAAGGTCTCCCATTACATTATCCTAGAAGGACTCCTCTATAAGCACGGCTTTGATGGTATTCTCTTACGATGCCTCACAATTTCTGAAATTCCTTATACCATCAAGGAGGTTCATGATGGCATATGTCGAGGTCACTTTAGTGCCCTTCTTGTTGTTAAGTTTATTCTTCGCCTAGGCTATTATTGGCCGACCCTTAACCATGATTATTACGATTACATCAAACATTGTGTAAAATGCCAACAACATTCCCATCTTCATCATACACCCAGTCATGCCTTATAGGTCGCTCATGACCTTTGGCCCTTCTCTCAATGGGGTTTGGATCTTGTTGGAGAAATCAATCCTCATTCTTCCCAATGCCATCAATGGATCATCACTGCTACCAAATACTACACAAAATGGGTAGAATCCATACCACTCATTTCCATGAAAGCCGAGAAAATATATGAGTTCATTAACCACCACATCATTTGTCGCTTTGGTGTTCCTCATCGCCTCATCACTGACAATGGAAAACAATTAAAAAACAAAACATTGCAAAAACTTTGCGATGCCTTTGGCATTCAGCTTAGTTTCTCATCACCCTACTACCCACAAACCAATGGCCAAGCCAAATCCACTAACAAAACCCTCAACAAAATTCTCATGAAAGTGGTTGATGATACTGGGAAGGATTGGCATATGCACATTCCTTTTGCCCTATGGGCATACCGCACTAGTATTTGCACTTCCACTGCAGCCACACCATTTTCTCTGGTCTACGGTATAGAGGCTATTATGCCTCTCAAAGTCCAGATCCCCTAACTCTGTATTTCTCTCCATGACATGCTCACTAATGATGACTTTCGTTAGGACCATTTAGCACAGCTAGAGTTATTAGACGAATGTTGTCTTAACGCTCTAGATCACCTTCAAGTTTACCAACAACGTATCAAACGTGCCTATGACAAACGTGTTCACGAATGAACCTTCCATGTTGGTGACCTTGTCCTAAAAGAAAATCAACACGTAACCAAAGCAAAAAAAAATAAACGGGGTAAATTTGCTCCTAATTGGCTTGGACCATACATCATGACTCATACCTATGGATCAAATGCTTATCGTTTATCTTCTCTTAATGGTAAACCCGAGCCTGAGCCCCTAAATGCCTTACATCTTCAACCATTCTATTGTTGACTCGTTGTCCTACCTCACTCTTTGTCTCTCTCTAGGATTGTCCCTTGAGTGCTACATATTCCATACACCTCTTAACGATTAAACCGAGAATCATATGAGTACCGTCGGTTGTTATCTTCCCTTGAATATGTGTATCACGGCACCGCACATAGCATGATTCTCCCCGGATACTTTTATCTACCTTTAGATGAGATCCCATGGTCATTTCACCTTGACCTTTGAACAAGATTCCTAACTTTCACCTTGGTCTTGTCCATGACTGCAAAGACCTCATGATAGGACCAAACTGCTTGAGTCAAAATTCAAATAAAAATATGACTCCCTTAAAAAGGACATCTTCCTCTCGACCAATTATTGCTATAAATAGACTTGCTCACGAAGGGACAGCTATGTAAAATCTCTTCAAAAAAACGAGAGCAACCAAAGCTTCCTATATCGATCAGCTTCACGAAGACCTTAAGGAGTTCAATTTTTCCCATATAGACTTCCCGCATTGATCAGTCTATCTCAACTATAAGTCAAAACAAAAAAAATTAGTCATGGACTTGCCCGTTGTGACCTAGGACCTCTTGCCCAAGGGCCTGCTACCTCATACCATATAAAAATTAAAAATTACCTACTCTTCACCCTGTGAACCATGCCCACTCTCATTTCCTACTGCCTCAAGGGACTTCTTGGAACTTAGACATTTGGTGATCATGTGACTACTTTTCATCATAGAACATGTCAATCATGCAATGTCTTTAGGGTCTTATGTTCATCACCTCCTCCAAGGTATGATCTACTCGGTATGATCCTACCCAATCAGGTGGCTTTATTTCCCCCTTTTATCTTTTAACCATATTTTGTTATGTTTTGATTACCTTATATAGGACTTGGTCCTCGACGCTTACTTTTGGCGTAATCTCCTTCTTTGTCTATAATCCACCCACACCTAACAAACCTAAACCCACAACATGCCCAAACACCTATCAACTCATTTTCACACCTTCTCATTTTCTTCCCTAGCTTATGGGAGAACTACATTGGCCTGAGGTCCCTTTTCACCGGGACTATGTAGGCAAGACTCCGAGGGCATGGGGCCCTTGGAGGCTAGCTCGGCCATTCTCTACCCTAAACAATTCATCAACCATGCCTAACTCACCATTTACATCACATTTCACTTAGTTCCCCTTTTATATACAAAATTGGAAATTAAGTCACATACATAACAATTTGCTACATATCTTATACATTTATTATGCCTACCAATTCTCTATCATCACTATGTATGGATTATACCACATCTCACATATGACCCATAGTATAATTCATTGTAAAAAACAAAAATATAATAAATAATGAATCACAACTTCACCTACTTTCAATACAATCATGCCTAACCAAACCTAACTCAACCATGCCTAACCAACCTAACTCATCCATGCCTATAACCTGACTCAACCATGCCTATAACCTGACTCGATCCATGCCTAAACCGACCTGACTCCACCATGCCTAACTCACCTAATTTCCATCCACATCAAAGTAACAAATCCATATCTCATCTAACACAAGCCATAAACCAATATCTCATAAATACATCAACAAATCACAAAATACCATGTATCTCATCATATAAATCAATCAATATGTATCTCAACATACATGCCCATCTCATCATGTCCATATCTCAAATTATTGGCACGTAAGCTGATATACAATACAAAATGTCCTCGTGACGCAGGGGCCGGTCTCATATATACAAAAAGAATGGATCAATACAAAATCTCTTCGGCACGCAGGCCGGTATATGCTCAAAATATACAAATCACTCATACATCCTCACTATCTTTGGCATGCAGTCGGTATGTGATCAAAAATACAACTTTGTTTGGCACAGTAGCCGGATATATATCAAAAAATAAAAATAAATAATAACTAATATACATCAAAAATCAGGTGACTGCATATCAGGCTTCTCACCAAATGTCCTCCATCTCTATGTCATATGTACCCTCAGCCTCCTGTGTCCCTGCTAGCACCTCACCTAGCGCTGGTCACCATGTCTTTGGTGGCCTCTCCCGATCGTGCCTCGAAGCTCACTGACCTCCTATGCTCTCCACACTATGAGTGTGGGATCTTTTCCTCTCACTAGATTCACGTTGTGACCTATACTCGGCATAAGATATGAAATATATCCCAGCCACCATAAGTTGTCCCGATAATATATCGTCTCACCTAGGGCATCTCATAACTGGATATAGGCACGGTGATCGTGGTGGTCCCATAGGTATCAGCCCCCTATACCTACCTTGCGATAACCTACCTTATGCTGCCATGAATTGGGACCTACTCTGGTACTGTGGTGGTACCCCCCCCCTTGCTGTAAGGCCCTAATCTATGCCTAGGCTATGGCCAACTAGCCCTGTAAACCTACCACCTAAGCTTGTAAGGCTGCCACCTGACCATCCCCCGACCATCTCTATCTCCTCCATCTCCTCCATCCACCATCTGGGCCTGCAGGCTAGCCACCTATATGCGTAGCTCTGCTACCTCTACCTCAAAACCCTCCAAATATGTCTATAGTATACCCAACTAGGTAATCAGCATAGCTACCTACCCTTATAGGGTGTCTCTCTACACTGTAATGGTAGCTAATAGGTCTCAGCTGCCTGTGCAGGTGGTATGGTTCATGGCGAGCCACCCACTACCGTATCTATCTATCTGTACATCTCGGTGTCATCTATCTTCCAATCCATTGGCTACTCCTCCTTCCATGTGGGCACTATAGGCTATGGTAGAGGTAAGGGCCTCTCCACATCATCTCTCTGATACTATGGGAAGGGCGGAGGATGTCTATATAAGAGCCCGAATCGGCTGTCGGACTCTGTCTGCCCAAGATCTTCTCATCCTCCCTAAGACGATGACCTGTATCCACCTCTCTAGTTGGAGCTTAGCTAGCTCCTCATGCATATTCCTATATGAGGGGAATCCCACATATGGCCTCCAGATAATTTCCACTCCAGAACAACCCCTCTAATAACTACCGATAATGGGCCACATCATGTGTCGGCCTATCCGATCTCCGCTCTCCTATCACCGGCACCCATCTCTTGTATCCCACCCACACAAATCTAGGTGGGAATGCATCTGCTCAGGGCATCCCTATAGGTCGCATGCACACTATGTGCTCATACACCCAACAGTGTAGTATAAATGTACAACACATGCTAAACCTACACAACCGCCCATATGCCCACAGCTCTCTATATAGTTGCACTAAGAATGTTGGTGCCCAGGAAAAGCATGTCTCATGCACCATCATATTGTGGAGTACCCCCATCAGTGATCGGGAAAGTGTCCACCCTCTGCATCTGGTAGTGCATAGTAGCACACTACCTCCATCAACAAAACCACTAGCCTCATCTCATCCGGATGGGCTAGGTACATCTCTCCATAGCTCAAACTGGCACTATGGAATCTCAGATCATCCACTCCTCACCAAAAATAGTCCCAATCAACTCCTCTAAGGCCTCGGAGGAGATAGAATACACCTGGGCACCCAATATGGGTAGCCACAAAATTTGGAACACGTCCTCCAAGGTGATAGTCATCTCACCCGTCGGAAGGTGGAACATTGTGGTCGTGGGATCCCATCTATCGATAAGCGTGACCATCGAGGCTGAGCTACCAACAACATGTTGGTAGTAATGAATCCCACTCAAGCCCACTTTGCTTCCACATGTTGGAGCTCCGAAGGGGTTCTTTATGCCCACGCCACGATGTCACCAATAGAAGTAGAACCCTATCCCACATATGTAATGCGCTCTCCCTGCATCTAATCTAAGCACGACATTAATCCACATTTACCATGACCATATTCACCAATTATCATTACCCTCCACCCTATTTTCACTCTACCCATCTCAACTACCTAGCCCACATCACTTTTGGACCCTTGTGCCTAAAATCCCGACTCGGTGCTGGTTCATCCTAACCAACTCCAGTCACCCTTAAACCGGCATTGGTCACCTATTTGGTGACCGATACTAGTTCACCTTTACCGACCACGGTTACCATGTAACCGGCATTGGTCACTTGTTTGGTGACCGCTACGGTTTTACCTATCCAACACCGTTCATTGTTGCGGACAATCCCGCGACTTCCCAAAACCCCCATTTTCATAAGTCACCCCCTTTTCCTTTTACCCCACCTATAATGACCTAAAACTACCCCTGGACCTCTACCCACCCCACCTATACCATTTACTACCCTTCCCCTCCCTCTTTTATCCCATTATTCCCCCCATACCCAAATTTTATTTTTACCCACCCATAAAAAAACCCACAAAACCTAAAATAACAATTATCCAAAGCTTTAATCTATCTAATTAACAATGTAGAGTTGGGTGCTTACCTTGTCATGCTACCACTTGTCTCAAAGGGCACATTTGGCCGTTGTTTCGATGGCTGCGGATCCCTCTCCGGCCTCTGCCATCACCGAATAACTACTCACAACCTCCACCCAATCAAATCTCTCACCCTGATCCTGTGGACCCACTTTGCTCACCAACCCAACCCTCGTCCAATCACACTACCAACTCACTGTCCCATTTCCTTCGACACTTTTCTCTCTTTTCTCTCCTTTTTTCATTTTCTCACTTCGCAAATAACAAATGAATAATAAAAATGTAGATTTTTGTTTTTATAACCAACCCGACCTAACCGACGTCGATGACCCTTGACCGGCATCGGGGTTCTTGATTTTTTGGCATTCAAGAACGCGCTTCTATTAAGCCCTTACATAGGATAAGCTTGAGAAGGATGAGGACCCATCCCTAGTGTGTCTAACCTTGTGACAAGATCACCTGGATTTAAATGAGTCGGATAACCTTTTTGTACATGATATTGCATTATTTGCTCATTGGAAGGGATATATCCTTTGTTGTCAACTAGATACCCCATGTTATGCCCTACTACATGTGTTTGTTGTGAAGTCTAGGCACTTTATAGTTCTCTAATTCTCCCTACTAAAGTAGAAATAAGATCATTGGGAGAGGATTGAGTCCCTTGTCAAGGTGTCTCGTGCCATAGGGTTTGATTAAGCAGGCTCATGATACCCTGTTATGAATTGTTCAATGTTATAATTCTTGTCTTTCTCATAAGTAAGAATCTTGGGATAGGTATTTGAAATCTCAGAGGTTGTAGCCTTCATTCTATCCAAAGACTCATCTATTTGACAAAGAGGATTAGTTATTTGTGTAAATATATCATCTTCTGATTGATTGCATGGTAATGTGAGGTCTTGACAAGACTCTATGGTAAGAACCTATTCCATTTTTGATAACAACGTGGTTTGCATTGGGTTGACCATATTGCATGTCTAATGGTTGATCAACCTCCTCCATCCTTACATAGCTAATGGGGTTTGAAGTGTAACTAGGGGAGGTTTGGACGTTGCTTGTGTAATTGTCACCCCACCTTGAAAGAGAAGGGGATTGTTGTGGTTACATGTTGGTGTAATATCTATCAGAGCCAAATGGCCCACCAAACTCTCTTCCAGACATATTTTAAAAGGTATAAAATACCTACCAAAATAGGGGAAGAAATGGAAAGATGAGGTAATAGCAATGAAAGAAAGGAAATAAGAAGGAATTAATCCTTCATGTCAGGTTCACCAATTTGTATGGATGAAAATTGAAATGCAACCTTCAACAACACTTGACCCCAGAGGTCATGTCGAAGCATCCGATGTTGAATTTGTGTGGCTAACTATAGGATGATTAGTGACCAAGATCTAGTAGTGTGATCTCCTAGTAGCTAAGTTGGCAAAGGGGAGATTTAGAGGCTATGAGCGGAGAGCGTAAATTCCCTATGGTTTGTTTTCCTAACTTGGATCTAATTGTAGACACTAAAAATTAGGTCACACTCCCCTTTGGTCCCTCAACAAATAAGCACCCTTCATCACATTCACCTATCCATGACCCCTTTCACCCCACTAATATTAATTTAATTAAATTAATGCATTATCCTCACTATATTTATTATTTAAATGTCTTATTTTAAATAATATCCACACATCTGATTCACTTAGACACCTCACCAAGCCAACTCAACCTAAGACTGTTTTTAGTAAGTTGCCATAACTACCTAAGACATATCCAAACCCTAAAAATCAATGCCTATATTCCCTCTAATCACATTCCTGCATGCTCACAAGAAGCTCCCAGTCTAATCAGTGGGTTAACAACATGAGATCCAAGGAAATCAAGAGGATCTCCATAGTTTAGTAAACCTAGGAAATCCCTCCTTGACCGACGCCGATTACCCCTAACCATCACCGGTTAAGCCGGAACCGCCGTCGGTTACCCTTTTAACCCTAAAACAACCTTATTCTCAAGGTTGGAAGTTGGAAGAAAACAAATTTGGTGAGCATTATCACATCTCAGAGAGATAATACATCTTCAGAGAGTGAATTCTAGTGAGACCACACATGCAAGGAAGGAGATCAAACATCTTTTCCTACATAGCCATGATCTGATCTAACCAAGCAAAGAGGAATGCACATGCAGCCCATGCAGAAGGTTTCCTTCAGTTGGTGATCACTTGCAACCTTCAAACCTCTCATCATCACCTCCATCCCTCACTTACAGGGCATTCGGGACCGAGAATCCAAGTAAGTATAATGTCATACTTCTTTGTTTTATTTCATTTCATCATTATTTTATCATCTATTTCTTACTAGCCACTTATTGACCTTATCCAATGCTTCCACCTCCATATTCCTATTAAAACCTCACCAAATTCTACCCCAGTCACCCAATACCTTGTCCCGACCAACCAAATTCCTTTGTGCAATCACAAAGGAGACCTAAAGCTTATTACATTACATTTCCAGATTTCATAAGAACTGCACCCTGGTCACACCTAACCACCGTCAATTACCCCCGACCGACATTAGTCTCTATATTTTCCCACACACCCATAACAGACCTACCCACTTAATTTCATCTCACCCTCATCCACCTGTGATCTACCCGAGACCTCTGTCAAACCTGCAGAACCCAGAACCAATCATTTGACCTTTGGATTCTATTCTAACTTAGCATGTTAGATTAGATCTATTTCTTATTGTGTTTTAAGTGAGATACCTAAATCATTTCAAATTACAATAGGATTTACTTTGTTTACGACATTAAATTATTTAAAATCGTGGATCGACACCATCTGGAAGTATCACACTTCTGGATCTAGCATACATTAGGCAGTTCACTACCCATTTTGTTTAATTCCTTCTTGTGGTCTTACTTTGCATTGTAGGTAGTTCCTCCTAGCCAAAAGGAAGCTCTCACGATCAGCTGTGGATTTGGAATTCATACGTGCACAACAACCCATCAACCAACATTTTAACATGTATTCCTCCTATGCTCGTTACCACTATATGTTTCATCAACACTTTAAAGAAACAATCTAAAAGCGGTGAAACACTAAGTGTTAAACTAGTTTGAAGTGTCCAAATTAATTAAGATGAAATTAACAATCTATGCTACTGCTGAAAGTAAAATAATCTAAACAAATCACAAAACTTAAATATTACAATCACAAACAACAATTTGCTTCTAGTATAAATAATTAAAATATTTCTACACTAAAACTAAAAAAGAAAAATAACTTTGGTGTGGTTATTCACATGTGTTGAGTGTATTGAAACTAAACTAACTTACAATAATAAATTTTCCAAATAATCTATGATATGTAGACAACCTCCTACAGATATTCTCTCCTTCAGATCCACAGGGATGGGAAGAAGAGGATCTGTCACCGGGAGCTGCTATTAATGATTTAAACTCTCTTGGAAATTAACTAGTTACTTGAAAATGAAAGGAAATTGATTTCTACTCTATTTGATATGATATATCAATGATAAATTGTAAGAATGAAGGAAATCAAACAACAAACCCAACCTAGAATTCACATAATAGAGGTAAATCCAGCTGTGTAGTAATTTTTCCCTCAGTTTGTTCCTTTCTTTCTCCGAGTGTTCATATGAGTCCAAGGGATTGGGAATGCAAGAACAGTGGCAGGAGGATGGTGCTTGAGCAATGGTAGATTGAAGGTATTCTGGATGTAATGCAAGTAGAAGAGAGATAGTGCAAGAAATCTAAGCTTGGCTATGCAATTCCTAGCAAGATTGTGACAACAATACAATGCAAGATACACAAAATTTCTTAGGTATTTTTCTTGAATACAAGCATGGAATATATAGGAATGGAGGATGGGAGGTGCCTTCATGCACAAGGAAAGAAGGAGTAGTTCTAACTAATTAAATCTATTTAAAAATAGGAGGAAGGAGAACCAAGCAATCAAAGCTAATTTTAGACAATTTGGCTCATGGATGTATGCAAAAAGAAAAATTAAGTTAACTGTCACATGTTAAAACACGTGTGAGGGATTTTGGAAAAAGAGGGCAGGACCACCACCTTATTTTGGACGATAGTTTCGAACCACCACCTAGGCAGGGCAGCGGTCTTGGCACTAAAGGCCAAAACATGCGCAAAAAGAGGTAGGAAGCTGGAAAAAGCATGGGAAGGCTAAGTAAAGACATATAGGTGACAAATATACACTACGAATGGAAATTGGAGCTCAAACACCTTCTTGAAAGGACTGAATCATCATTGGGGACTTTTGTAACCGTTTTCCGATAATGTAGCACGTGTAATTTTTGGTGCGTACAGTCCTCTTAGTCTAATTCAAAGTTAGGGAGGTTGTTAAAGTCAATATAATTGGATTGTGGAGTTTGAGGTTTACGTTGTTTAGCTCGAGGTGTGGATTGAGATGGTTCAGGTTCCTTAAGGAGGAAATCAATGGGGTGAGCAATAGGTAACTTAGGAAGGGAAGATTGTGGATGGGGTTGGTTGAGAGATGATAGTTTAGGGGGTGAGTGGTTGATATATGATTGAATATCGGATATTTGTTGATTAAGTTGTTGAATGGTTTTTAGGATGTTAGGATCAACATGGGATGGTTGATTTGGATGGCGAGGAGAGGGTTGGTTAAGGTAGGATGTTAGGTTTGATATTTTTGTTAAGGTGTTGGATAATATGTGAGAATTCGTGGTCAAAGTAAGATGGTTGATTTTGATGGGTGGGTGATGATGGGATGATTTGGTTGATGGATTTAGAAAAGAGGTAAGGGTTTGGATGTTTGTTTAGAGAAGATGGGGATTTAGGATCAAAATCCATGGTTAGGTAGGATGTGTGGGTGATTAGATTTGGATTAGTATTGTTTATTAAGGATGGTGATGAGATTATGATTTGGATTGTGCGATTAAGGATGGATAATTATGATAATGTTTATTTAAAATTTTAATGTAATGGGATGGTTAAGGGTGTTCACAAACATGTAACACACACCCTAACTAGTCAAGTGGGTTTGCAACACAAGCTATAGCTTACTTTCAATACCACACATGATAGTGGCACTCATTGAGCTAGCCCACCTTTACGTCGATGTGTGATCAGCTAGCAAGTAATCTTTGGTGGTTCCTTCCCCTGCACTATAGCTTGATTGCAGTCAAAGGCTACCTATGCTAGGATAAACAAGGCTTGTTAAGGGAGTCCTTTATATACCTTTCGGTACATGAGGCCCGAATCCATGTTGTAAGGATGTTGTCTAAGGCCTAGGTTTTGGGATGTGGAATCCCCTCACTTCACATCACGCTTAAAACACGTAGACGCTTATCCAATAACGACAGTTGTCCTTGAATTTATATACCCCACCGAACATGGGGTGTGTCTACATGCGTGGAGATGAAGCCCATGGTCACGAGACCCCTAGGACTATGACAAGTGCATGGTGATGAAATCCATGTCACATTGCCCTAAAAATGAAAAAGGGAAGAAGGTGGACCAATTTTGATCCTCAAGATCGTCCAAGGATGCGAGAGGAGAGCATACACGAAATCCAACCTTCGGTTTAACAAACAAATATGCAAATGATGCAAGAAATGAAAAATGCAAGATAATATAAAGTTTTTTTCTTGATTTTTAAATGATTAAAAAAAATGTAAAAGGGGTCTTCAAGAGGAGGCCCTACAAAAAAGTGGATTAGTAGTTTGGAAAATAACCCCAATTCTTGGACAAATGTGCTACAAAACAAAGGGGTTAGTAGTTTTAGATAAAAACAAAATTTTGTAAGCCAAAATGATGGATTTTACTTTGATTGAGATAGATAACCTGCAAAACAGAAGGTTAGATTCAAGAAAATGTTACAAAAAGCAAAAATTACAAGTTGATACTTAAAATTAAGATAAAAAAGCACTTTTGGAATAAACAAGCTATTATAGAGAACAAATGCGCAGAAATAGGATATTAACGCGTTATTCTAAGAACCCGTAAATACCAAGATTAGACTACGTAGATGCACTACTACGAGAGAACAAATGTGCTGAAACAGGGAACAAACACGTTGTTTTTGTGACAAGAATGATATCATGTACGAAAGAGCTCAATTGGTAAACACGCGTTGATATGTTTGCAAATGCGTTGATGTTGGTAAATGCATTGATATGTTTGCAAACATGCTAATGTTTGTAAACGCTACCGATATGTTTGCAAACACGTTGATGTTTGTAAATGTGGTGATATGTTTGAAAATGTGTTGATATGTTTACAAATGCACTAATATGTTTTCCTACACACACAGAGCCAAAACAAGCAAACAAACGGGTCATTTTGAGGATAAACGTGTTGTTTCATGTCGTGACGCACCGAAACAACACAAAGTCACGAAATTTAAAAATTAGGGGTCAAATCTTAATGAAAATTAATGAAATTTGGATAGTTTGTTCTAGGGATAAAATAGAGTTGAAAACAACAAAAAGTGGGGGAATAAGCCCCATAGTGGGTGCCAAAATGTAGATGAAAAAGAGATGTTAGAGCAAAATGCAAACTAGGAATCAAAGTAGATCAATTCCTAATCTAACACTCTCTATCACTACCTCAGATCAAGCAAGGATGGAAAGAGGGAGAATTATACCTGCACTTACCGTCTAGCATGCAATTATCCTTCCTTGATGGTGGATTTTCTTGTGGATTGAAATATTGCTTCAGATTTGGATGTGGGAAGACTTGGACAACACCTCCCCTTGATTGCCTTTGATTTCTTGATGAAAGATGAAGGATGAAGGATTGATTGTAGATGAATGGATTGATGGAGTGATTGAAGATGCAAATGGATGATTGATTGATAGAATTAGCATAACTTTGTTATGGATTTTCAAGTTGGCTCTCATGGAGGATGAGAGCTAAATTTAGAGATGCTTCTAGAAATATAAACTTCTAGATTTAGAGGTGAGGATATGATTAGGTTAAATAAATATGATTAGGGATGTGATTTGATGGAAAGGCTAGGTGTAGGGATGTGTAGAGTAGGTGGTAGGTGAGATGTAGGAATATTAAATTCCTATAAATGTTAATGAAGGATTTAAAAGATAATATGATATAATAATGGAATAAAAGGGATTAAGGATGGGATAGGATATAATAATGATTTAAAAGGATTTGGGATAAATGATAAATGGTGATAAAATGATAAAGGGGTAAATATGATAAAATGGATTAATTAATAATAATTAATCTAGTGATTAATTATTATATGGATGATGTTGGGATATAATGAATAATAATAATAATGACACATGGGTAAATGGATTAAAATAGATTAAAATGGACTAGTAGTGGATAAATGATGATGAGGCTAAAATGTGGGACATGATTAATGTTAATTAGTCATGTAGACATTTTAGGTGTCTACATGTCTAGGTCATCTTCATTTTACCTTTGAGGATCTCCATCCTTCTACTCATGCCCCTCATATATACTATGGTTTTGTCAATATAATTGTTGCTTATGGTTTTCGTGTCTTTCATCTTCTAGTCTATTTATCACATACCCCTCATTCTTCTCCACTCACATTAGGGGAATCCTGAATTACTTATATTGGAGGCACATTAGATCCTAGTCATACCAACATTTCATTTCCTATGCCTTTTGGTCATGTTTTCATTTGCAATAGTTCTTTTCTTGGCTATTCACAAAATCTCACTTGGTGGTATGCACATGGTTTCCCACATCCTCCATTCACCAATGAGGAATATGTTATGGGCATGTACAACTTACACCTTAATGGCTCATTACATGATCAACCAGACATTATTGCTTATCAAGTCACCAATGCTTATCCATTTGACTTTGACCTAGAAGATGACGATCTTGATGATTTTACATGATTTCTTTATGTATACACTTGGGGGCATAACACTTCACATTCCTCCCCCACTCGTATCATTTGTGCAATTATCATCTCTACATTTTCATATAGACTTTCATCACACATTTTACCACTTTTGTTTCTCGATGACGTACTCTTGTGCTTCGGTTAACACTTGATTATTGAGGGATTGTTGTCACACCGAACCCCACACACTTTGCATTGTAAGACATTATACACATCACGCATCAAACACCATATACCATAAATTCTCCACGTTTTTCTACATCATTATGCCATTTCCACAATTCATACATCATACATTATACTAGTCTTCACCTTATATATTTTACATCATACATTATTAGGCTATTTATACATGTTGCCTCACATCCTATACATAGGCATATACCATACATCATACATTGTGCATCTTCATGTCATTTTCTACATACTATACTAGTCTTCATCACATATGAGTCTAGCATTACATTCATCCCTACATACTACATTACTCATCTATCTACATGTATTACATTACGCATTATACATTACATTTTATACATTCTACACATCTACCATTGCATTTTACACACCGCATTTTTACATATTCTCTTCATCCCATGGTCATATTTTATCATTACATATACTACATTGTTTTCTATGTGCTACACTCACCACCCTATGATGAATTTTAGTTCCTTGGTTCATACTTGATCACCGAGGGTTTAGAAATCAAATGGGCCTTACACTCATCATGTGTTTACAATATAACCTTTCACCATGAGACAATCCTAGACTAGTGACATGCACTTTAGGATAAATCGTCACCTATTCTATCATTTTGTAGTGGTATACACCATTAGGTTACATCACCACTCCCTCCTTTTATATTGTAGTGACATATGCTTTAGGCTAAATCGTCACCCATTCTATCATCTTGTAGTGACATGATGCTTTAGGCTAAATCATCACCTATTCTATCATTTTGTAGCGGTATACATCATTAGGTTACATCGCCACTCCGTCCTTTTATATTGTAGTGGCATACACTTTAGGATAAATCATCACCCATTCTATCATCTTGTAGTGACATACGCTTTAGGATAAATCGTCACCTATTCTATTGTTTTCCAATGGTATACACCTTAGGTTACATCACCACTCCCTCCTTTCATCTTGTAGTGATATACGCTTAGGGATAAATCATCACTCATCCATTCATCTTATAGTGATATACGCTTAGGCTAAATCATCACTTATACATTCATCTAGTTATGATATACGCTTCGGCTATAGGGTTCACACACACGTCATTTCTAGGTTACATCTCACCACTACACCTACATATTCATCATAGTGCGTTAGACACCACACACTACTTGACCATTTCCCGATGATGCACTCTCATTTATGGTTCATTCTTGACTGACTGAGGGGGAAAACAAAATGAACCTCATTACATACTTTCCATTCACTCGGGGGCACACGTAACTCCTATAATTTCATCTTGCATTCCATTTCATCCATCCACAACATATTACATTGTCTTGGGGGCATTTACTCTTGTTTACTAGTGTTTTACATGATCACTTTACTACACATGTTAGATTGATTTATTATATGTCATTATCTATACCATCCACACATGTGTGTTCATGCCTTTGTTTAGTTGTGATCACAAATACAGATCCTTCACATGCATCATGGATGTTCGCCTTCTACCCTTCCTACACTAGTGGCTAGGGGCATCTACATTCATCACTTTCAAGTGTATTATTTCATTTTGTACTTATCACTTTACATTACTTGGTTATTCACGCTTTGACATATTGGTTATTTCTCTAACATGTTAACAGGTGTTCCATGTGTAACACTTATTTTGCAAGATTACATGCTTCCACAACTCCTTGTTTGTCTATTTGTCGTTACTTGTTTGTACTTTTTTTTTCTTCTTGTATGCAATATTTTCCCTATGTTTGGTGTGCATACTTGTTTGTTGTTTGTGGCCATGATGGCCTTGTGTGTCTTGCGACATTGTGAGTGATGTCCCATGTTTGTGACTGCTTTTTATGCGGTTACTTTCTTTCTTGCGTGATTACACTACCATGTGTGTAGTTTTTACATTGGCTGCGTACTTTACATTGGTCTTCTTACATGCATGTGTTTTCATAATAACACTTGTGTTAGCTATCCATCCTTATTTGTGTGTGCCTTGGTTTTTCCCAAGAACATTCCCTTCCCACTACGGGCACAAAGTTCAAGCAATTAGTCCTCTTTTGGGGCCACATTCTCCTATTAGTGAGATCGCATGTGCCCCCAAAGGGGAGGCATCATTTGGGGTTTTACATACTAACACAATGTGTTTACACTAGTTTAGTTTAGTGTACTTTCCACCCTTGGCATTATGGGTTTACATACAACGAGTGAGTTCAAACCAGTCTACGAACTCCATACACAATGGATTTTACAGGACATGGTGTCCTTAACATTCAGAGGAACAGTTAAAGGTTGGAGGAAATAGAGCATTTCCTCCCTATACTTCTTCTACTACGGTGTCGATCACCCAAAAACCAAGATGATACAGATCTCTTCACAGTTTAGGGAAGTAGTTAGAGCTTGGAGGACACAAAGCATTTCCTCCCTACACTTCTTTGGCCTATGGCGTTGGATTTCCCAAAAAACCCCGATAGTACAAGATATCCTTCTACACCCTTTCTCTCAACATGGATCAAGTTCACATGTTCCATTTACACTTTTCATTTTACGTACTTTACATTTACATGCATTTTTACACATGCATATTTTACATAGCATTTTTACACTTACATACATATATATTTGACTACTTGATCATTTTCTCTTTGAAAGTCTAGTCATATGAGAAAAAAGTAGTCAAATTTGGGGCACCACAAACAACACTTTGCAACAGCACACACTTTACTAACCATGTAGGTACATTAAACATCGTAGCAATACTACACACGCATTCCGCCCTAGGTTCACTCTCATCCCTTTTTCTTTGCGTATTTTCATCTTTAGTTTTCATGCTCCTCCATTGTTTTTGTCATTCCAAGCTTTTATCTAATACTTGGCGCATTTCTACTACACTCTTCATGGACATCAGGTGCATGCATCTCTATCTACTTTATATTACCGAGGTTTTTCGTTGACCAACATAAAGTGGGGAAAAATGTAGTCACAAAAATTATGCACTTTAGACATTTATTTATCCCAGTTTCATACTACTATATAGAAGGTTCTTGAGTGAAGAAAGTACTAATCAACCCCAGTCTTTTGGCCATCTTATTTTATTTTATTTTTCATTACTACATATTTTCATCCACATGCCCAGTCTGTTTCGATCATTTCCCTCTATTTTAGCCTCAATTGGGGCACTGGCTAATACTTAGGGGGTGCCCATGGGCACCTAGTCTCACCTTGGGCCTCCCGATCCTTCTCAATCTTTCCCACCACTTTTTGGCTCTTTATAGCCATTTGACATCTTTATATTTCTTGTGGTTGGCCTTTTCAAGGTTAATTATGAAATTAGAACAAGAGAACCCTATAAATATAAAGTTATGAGACCATAATGAGGGACCTAGCATCACTTAATATTATCACTCCATCTAGAGTTGCATCCATTTATTGCATTAGAGATCACTTACATCCACATAGCTCCATCATCAAGGCACAAGGCTAGGACATTTGTATCACACTTCATAGGGGGATTCTATTCCATTCCATGCACACATTCTACTACATTTTCTACACATAGTTATTACTTGCTACTTCACGAGTGTGACTAACGCAAGAGCAACCTAGTCCATGTTCACACATACTTGCACATAAAAGTACATCGGAGTTTGAGATGTAATGTAGCACTCAATTAGTAAGTCTACCATTATGGCCACTAAGGACATTCCTACCCCTTCATTTTCATTATTCTTTTTTAGAGTTTGATGTTTATTTTGGGGTCTTGCAGGTCTTTCATTCTTCTTGGAGTATTGGTGACAACTAGCGCAGTCAAAGAAAGTTGATGTGATACACAAAGTGAGGGTTTCAGTTATCTACCAAACTAGTAAAAACTAGTTTCGAGCTTTTACACATACCAAGGAACCCGAGTGTAAAACAAAGCACCTTTGGGCACCCCATCCCTCTTCCAGTGCCCCAATCCAAATTAGATCCTCAAAATCTATAATTTTTGGGACTTCTACACGATGTTCATGCTCCTAATTTTTCTAGTCACCTCTACAACACTCTCTAACAGGCATTTGTTATCGCTTGAGTTATTTCCTCACTCTCTTTTGCATATTAGGGTTAGCATTTCCTTTTGCATAGTTTTTTAGATCATTTACATTCCTATTTACTGCATTTATTTACTTTAGTACAACTATTCATAGCTTAGATTAACTATCCCCACACTACATAGTTAGTCCATTTTTAGTTAATCGTAAGAAATACTTATTTGTTTTGTAATTAATCATGGAATATGTTGAAGTGATAAATAGAGAGGAAAACCATCACATCGAGCCTCAAAAAAATGTAGATGCTTTGGAATAGGCTAGAATGGGGTGGTTATGGAGGGTCAAGGGCGCTTAGTGTACCCTAGACCTATTCTAGGCACTGTTACTACTCAAGACCTCAAAAACTAGTTTCATTAGTTCGTAATATGTTCATTTTCCTTTGCTTCTTATCACTAGTATGTCACACCAAGTCCGTAGATGTTGTTAGTAACCTGTAATAAAGAAATTACCTATAAAACCCTTAAAAGCGCATCAAATCTTGAAAAGAAAATAATGCAAATGAGGGGTCGATTGTCCTCGGTTGTCAAACGATTGATATTATGATGAGCTATGCACCACATTTCAGAATCAATGTAGTTTTGTGTGTGTGTGTGAAGTGATTTTTCCTAGGTGGGTCTATTGTGTGTCACACTTGATAGCAAACAAGTAGTTAGATGTAAGTAATGTAAGTAGATGTGTGCATGAAAGAATGAACTTCCCCTCCTATGAAGTGTATGCAGAAGAATCAGTCCCTTGCCCTTGTGTGTAGATGTTAGATGGATGTTTGAATTCTCTTTATAATGCCTTTATATGTAGCCTTAGGTGGTGATAGCTAATGTGTAGTATTTGGTCCTTTATTATGGTCACATAACTTTATATTTATATGATTCCTTAGCTTGAATTTCATAATTAACCCCGAAAATGCTGACTACCAAAAATATAAGATGCCCAAATGACTAGAAAGGACCCAAAAGATGTGAACAAATTACAAAGAGGTCGGGAGCACCTGCAGGAGGATGGGGGCACTGATGTTGGCATCCTGGATGGGCGGTGGTGTCTAGGTGGAGAAATGTCAAAGTATGAAAAGACATACTGGTCTAGAAAAAGTGTAAGATCAACAATAGAATCAAGAAGCAAGCAAAGATGGCAAAATACATGAGTTAATCAATACTTTTACTTAGGAATCATATGAATAGTAGTATGCGATCAGATCGGATAAATACCCAAAGTGTGTGATTTAGTGTCTAAATTTTCCCCACTTTATGTTGTTGAGTGAAATCTTGATAACATAAAGTAGATAAGAGATGTGTACCTAATAACCATGTAGATTGATGGTGAAAAGCATGTCGAGAGACAAGAAAAAGCATGGAGTGATAAAAATGTAAAGCATGGAAACTAGAAGAGGAAGTGAAAAAGTGATGATGATGACCCTAGGGCGAGAGCGTATGTGTAGATTCCATGATTGTACTTGGTGTTGATGTTTATTGTTACTAATGTGTTGATGATGTGATTAATATTATTAATGTGATGTGACTACCACTACTCATAAGGACAGATATACAAAAGAGAAGAATGATCAAGTAGTCAAATACATGTGTATATGATCAAAATGTGTAAAAATTATATGAATAAAATATGTGAAAATGTAAGAAAGGAACATGTGCCCCGATTCATGACAAGTGAAAAGTGTAGAGAGGATCCCGAATGATGTAGAAGAATGATTTTTTTAGGTAATCCCACACCAATTGCGTTGTATACGAGTTTTTGGGCCATCTCATGCCAAGACGTGCAGAAGTGTAGGGAGAAAATTTTGGTGTCATCCTCCAAATATTTGACTGCTTCTTGAAGTATGAACACCACTACAGATGGTGTGTAAAAATATGATCCATTTCAAACAGTTTTGATTCAATGCAAAAGTAGAAAATGTTGTGTAGTGCATGCATGCCAAGTGCTAAGGATTGTGTGCCCTGTAAAATATGCCATGTCAAGTGTTGTAGAATGTGTTGAACTGAAAAATCTTTTGTAATTTCCCCACACATGCATCCGGGAAGGGTCAGGGGAACCTAGGCACTACTATCTTGGTATGGGCACTAGTTTATGTGTTGTGTTAAGGACCCAAGACAGGATCTAGGTCATTTCTATGAATGATGACCATGTAGTATTGGTACTTAACTATGTTGTGTGATGACTATGAGTTGTTGTGCGAGGAAAATGATTCACCCGATAGATGCACCTCCTCGTTTTGGTTGTATATGACATTGCTAAGGAGTATGCGGCCCAAAGGAGGACCGACCGTTGTGCTGAAAGTGATGCCCTGCATGTATGGGGTGTGCTTGGTAGAAATCAAGACACACACAAACAAAATGGCTAATGACAAGAATTAGTAAAATAAAAACACACATGTAAAAGACAACATGTAAGCTAGCAAACAAGTAGACAATGTGTAATCTAAGACATAAGAAGACAATGCAAACACACAAGCAGATAGAGTAGACAACAAAAAGTGGTTTTCAAACATGGGACATCACCAATGATGTCACAATACAATCAAGGCCATAATGGCCGCAAGCATACAGACAATCGAGAGAATAAGAAAGACATAGGGAAAAGCTCAAAAACAATGGAAAATAAATGCAAACAAGAGTAAATCGATAATCGAGAGAACCATGGAAGCAAGTAGACCTACAAACAAATGTTGCACATGAAGCACATGTTAGCATGCTAAAAATATAAAAAGTATGTCAAAGCATGTATAATGTGATAATGATGTGCTATCAAAATGAAACAATAACACTTATAATGTACTAAAGTGGATGCCCCAAGAGCCATTGTGGGACTGGTAATATGTACTATGCCAAACATTTGTCTGCATGCATCGATCTATATAGAATCTGTGATCACAACTAGAAGGCAAGTGAACGTGCATGTGTACATAGAAATATAATGACATACAATATATCTTGTCTACCATGTGTAATAAAGTGTGCATGTAAGCATAAGTAGGCAAGAATAAATGTGACCAAGATATGAAATATGTTGTGGATGAGACAAAATGGAATGTATCGTGAGTATGATATGATATGTATGCCCTGCCCCAATGAATGTGAATGAATATGCGTGTGATGAGGTTCATTGATACATTCCCCCTCAGTAGTCGAGAATGAACCATAGAACAAGAGTGTGTTATCAAGAAATGGTTTGAATGTGTGCGGTAGAAATATGTGATCAATAAATTATAGAGCGTATAGAGTGCGTGAGTGAGGGAACGCGCGAGTGTAATGAGGTACGTTTGATTTGTATACCCTCAAAGCGGTCGAGTATGGACCATGGAACTAAAGTGCATCATAGGGTATTGACCACAATGTGTAGAAGTAGAATCCAAAGAGATATGTCATGAATACATAGAGTAGATGTTGCATAGAAAGAAATGAATGTGTGTAGTGTGTAGTGTGTAGTGTGTAGTGTGTAGTGTGTAGTGTGTAGTGTGTGTGTAGTGTGTAGTGTGTAGTGTAGTGTGTAGTGTGAAGTGTGCAGGGTGTAGCGTGGAGCGTGGAGTGTGTAGTGTGTAGTGTGTAGCGTGTAGCGTGTAGTGTGTAGTGTGTAGCGTGTAGTGTGTGTGTGTAGTGTGTGTAGTGTGTAGTGTGTAGTGTGTGTGTGTAGTGTGTAGTGTGTAGTGTGTAGTGTGTGTAGTGTGTAGTGTGTAGTGTGTAGTGTGTGTGTGTGTAGTGTGTAGTGTGTAGTGTGTAGTGTGTAGTGTGTAGTGTGTAGTGTGTAGTGTGTAGTGTGTAGTGTGTAGTGTGTAGTGTGTAGTGTGTAGTGTGTAGTGTGTAGTGTGTAGTGTGTAGTGTGTAGTGTGTAGTGTGTAGTGTGTAGTGTGAACTATAGCACGAGAGTGCATCATCGGGTAATGACGATACATGAGTGTATCAAAATGTGTGTAATGTATGTGAAAGACTAGATGTGAAGTTGTAAGAATGTGAATGCGCAACTATGTTATGTAAGGGGGAGAATAAGTATAATGCCCCTCAAGTGTGTAATGATGAGAGTGATCAAGTAATATCATCTAAGAGGTCGTCATTGTCATGGTCAAAACCGAATGGAGAAGCGTCTAAGACTTGGTAAGAAATTTTATCAGGTTGATCAAGCAAAGAGCCATTGAGGCACAAATTGTACATTCCCATAGCATATTCCTCATCGGTGAAAGGTGGTAATGGACATCCATGTGCATACTAATGAGTGAAGTTTTGTGAATAGCCGAGAAATGAGTCATTGCAAATGAAGATGTGACCAAAGGGCATGAGGAATGAAATGTTGTTTTCATCCGGATCTAATGTAGCACCAATATAATCCAACCAAGACTGTTTGAGTGTAAGTGGAGAAGTGCGAGGAGCATGTGCAAGAAATACTATGAGATAGAAGATGCGAAGACCATAAACAACAGTAATGCAGATAAATCCATGGTAGAGATGAGGATCATGAGGTGGAGGAAAGATGTCATCTACTGTAAATCCTAGCCAAGTCAATCCATCATGTGTGCATATAGTATTAGAGCAAGTAGGATCGAATGGAATGTGCTCCTAATAAGAGTCATTCATGAAAAGTGTACATGTAAATGGAGGGCACACTAATGGAGGTTGCGCATGAGAAATTTAATTAGTTGAAATGATGTGTAATGTTTGGACATGCAACGATGAAATACCACAGCAAGATAGTAGAAGTAGGGGTGGAAGCGATGGAATAATGTCTAATGTGTAAATGGTTCCTTCAAGTGGCGATAAATTGTGTGGATAATGCCCATGTCGTGGATTAGCGATAGGATACACAATAGCGAATTAGGAACAAGTAATGTAATATTACAATCTACTTTAACTTTAATATTACAATCTACACCATGGAGATTTGAAACTTTAATTTTAGAGAGGTTAGGTAAAGGAGAATGGAGAAAATGTCTTCAAGGGCCATCAATGCAAGATCCATCTACCTCAACAACTAGATCAGATTCGATTTGTTCCTTTGTTTCTTCTCCCTCCAAGGCGTCGAACTAGTGGTTGATGCAATCAAGATGGATTTGGGGGCAGATTTTGTAAGAGGAATTAACGACAGTGATTGAGTTTCACCTACTTTCCCACTTCACTCTCTCTTTCTTCTCTCTAATTGAATCTATAAATGCAGGGGTGGGATTCATTGTAAAGGGTTTGACATTCTTTTTTTTGTAGGCTCCCTTTTCCTTCTAGCAAAGGGATTTGTGGAGTTCAGGCCTTCCATTAAAATTGTAGTATGTTTCTTACCTCCTGGATATTTTGTAATGCATTGTATCAATCTGCAGAGAAATAAAACACGTCTGTGATCAATTCCAGATCCTTTCTATCTCTTTTTCTTGCATCTGGTCTTTCATTATCAATCTGGTTATATGTACTTGATTATTGCATGTATTTTGTTGGTTTGTGTCTATCAACGAAAATTAGTGTCCATCATTCCTTCATTGCATCACCTTGTAGTTTAGTTATTTCTTATTTCTTATTTCCCTTTCTATCCATATCTCCTTGGAAAGTTTTAGATTAGGTATAGAGATATATCCTCTGCAAGTTTTCAAATATGCAACTAAATAGAGGAATAGGAACCACCTTTAACCCGGAGAGATTTTCCATTTTTGCAAGGTCCCACACCTTGGGAAAGTTCAATGTTATGCGGATCACACCAAATGACTCGCCTTAGAAAATCATATCTATAGAACTCGTTTGGGAACCGTGATTTTGCACTAACAGTTTTGGCATGCCCAGTGGGACAAAGAAGTCTCCATCTTATTACAATAAGATTGATGTGCACTTATTGTGATTCTAACTTTTAAGAAGTTTTAAAATTATACATCTGGCGAATCCAAAAGAAATAAATCCACTGGTTTTAGTAGTCCAAGAAAGTTCATGAGAAGAATACAAATGTAGTCAAGAACCATAGAAGAGGGATTATTTTTCTATCTATACTTATCCCCAAACAGAGGGAGGGGAGGAAGAAGATCTCAGAGGTCTCTATCCCCACCAAACAGAGCCTTATCGACACCTCCTCCTAGCAGTCGTTCTCTCAATCAAGAGGGGTGCTCAGGCTGATTAGGATGGCTCAGCCAAATCCTTATGTCAATTTCACCGGTAGCAGCCCACTCACTCTGAATGCACAAAATCCGGTCCCGATAGCAGCATTAAAGAGCATCCCATATTTCACTGGGGAAAACCAAACTTCTCCTAGTGATCATGTCTAAGATATTACAAATGTCTGTACAATCCACAAAATCCATGAGATGGACATTGCAGTCAAGTTTCTCGCCTCTTCACTCAAAGGTAAAACTTCACAATGGTTCAAGAGCCTTGAAGTATGCTCTATTCAAAATTGGAACTAGCTGTGCACAAGCTCTTCACAACCAGTTTGGAGAAAAATGTGATAACTTATCTTTGTTGGAGTAACTAACAATAATCAATAGATCCCCAAATGAGTAGGTGATGAATTCAACCTCGGATTTCAAAGTGGACTTGGGATAGAAATCCAACAACAATAAATCCCACTAATGAAGGTGCCTTCTTATACTTTCTTAGGGATTTAAATTCTTATATTTCTTTGATGATTCAGTCAATGGGGAGCACAACCTTACCTGTAGCGTATAGCCTTTCCATAGAGGCTGAGAATCATTTGATTCAAGCCGGTAAACTCACTCCTAGGCCACCCATGCCTTTATACCCCGAGTTAGGAAACCTGGGTACCAACCAAACACCAACATTAACTCCTATACCTACTCCCAGGAGTCAAAGCTCAGCTGAAGCCTCCACTTCATCATCTAACACCTATAAGGAACTCCAGGAAGTCATGAAACAACTTTAGAACCTAGGGAATGAGTTAGTAACCATCAAAAGGCAGCAAGCTCAAAGTTCTAGGCCATATCACCTTAGGCTCAGTATCAGAATAGACCCCAATATCAGCAAAATAGACCACCATCTTAGACTGTAAATCAGAGTCAAAACCAAGGACACCTCAAGTTGCTAGACCTTTCAGGTCATATGATCCAAACACAGCTTCAACATCAAGGGCATTGGTTCTAACACAGAATAATATGGCACAGGAATATGATTGGTGTTTCCATGCAATCAGCCACATAACCAATCAATGTGCTTTAATGGTGCTCTAAATTAGGCCTTGATGGTGCAAACCAGTATGGTGTCACAAGAACCTAGCCAAAAAGGAGATCAGTAGCAAGGAGCTCAGCAAGAGGGACCTCCAAGTGAGACTATACTTGTCAATTGGCAGGCTAAGGACTTATGTGGAATGAATCGGCCTCCTTCTCAAAGTGTAGCTTCCAATACACGGTCCAAAAAGAGATATATTAGAGAAGGCCAACCACTCGAACTCGGTGACCCTCACCCTTCCATCACTCCACGTGGGTTTTGGTGCTCCAAATACAACTCCCAACATGTAGAACCAATCCAAGCCACCTTCCAAACCCACTCAAGCACAAGTTATAACAACCCACATGCAAGAAAAAAATGTGACTAGAAAGGGGTAGAAAAAGGGTAGCTCATTCAATATCATTGAACAAATGAAGAGGACGAGTGTGAACATTTCATTATGGGAGTTACTTGGCTATTCCGGACTGAAGGATCTATTGCGACTACTATACAAAATTGGTCAAGCTCAAATCACACCCCTAACCAAGAGGAAAAGTGCTTACCAATACAACTCAACATGGGGAAAACCATCGAGAACAACAAGGTAAGAACCTGAGACCTCCTCCATTCTATGTTTCATTGATTATTGGTGACAAATTGGTGTACATTTGTATGATTGATTCTGGGCAACTATTTCTATAATTCCCAAGAAAATAGTTGATCAACTGGGTCTCCAATATGAATTCATCTCTAGAGGAGTAGTGTAATTAGATGGGATAGTAGTGAAAACTATTAGAGTCATCGAGGATCTAAACCTCACTCTGAGCCCGCCCAATGTGATTGTTTTGTAGAACGTATCAATCATAGATTTGCCACCACATTTTTCTTTGCGTTTGTCCATGGACCTCACTTTGCCAAAATTGGAGGCTATATGTCTGTTGATTGGTCACATATGCTCTTTAGAACAAGGTATGGGGCAAAGGACACAATCGATCTCGAACCCATTGCTGATTATCATATTGAACCTTATGTGCCTAGCCTAATCAATGCCAACTACTCATCTTTTGATCAAGAAGACCTCATAACCACTTGTGAAGGAGATAACAAAGTGGGATGTATCCTGACTTTACTCTCAATGAGTGGGCCAACAAAAGTCATGTTTTTGACACCTATAAGGAGATGGAAGAATCCAAGCTAGGTGTCTACTGTCTACACAAATAAAATCATCCTCTTCTTGACCTAATTAAGCCATAATATAAGGATGACAATGAGGTATGGAAATTTTTCTTTGATGGCTCGAGGAGTAGACAAGGAGTTGGAGGAGGAGCTATGATTGTGTCCCCCAAAGGTATGAAATATTATTCAGCCTTCAGATTTTAGTTTTCCTGCTCAAATAACACTGTTGAATATGAGGCTTTGGTCCATGGTCTTCATTGGGCAAGGAAGCTAGGAATTAAGAACTTGAAAGTGTTTGGTGATAGTGAACTGGTTTCCAATCAAGTTAGAGGATTTAATGTTGTCAAGAATGACCAGCTCAAGAACTACAAGAGTAGGGTATGGGATCTCATGGAGGATTTCGAGGCCTTCAGCATTGTGTCCATACCCAGGAAGGAGAATGAAGTTACTGATAGGCTTGCAGCAGTTGGAGCAACATTTGATGTGGTCAATAACATCAAAAGAGACAAGGAACAACCATATATCCATATAGTTGTGAGGCCAAGGCGGGCCGTATAACAACACATGTTGAAAGCGTTTGAGAATGATCAGAAGATCATTAATTTTTTGCAAGAAGAAGCTAAATTCTCAACTAGAAATCAAAGCATATTAGAGCAGCAATACGGGAATCAAATAGTACAGCATACAAACAAGATTCCCAAAGGCTTAGTGACATTGGATTCTATTTTCAATCTTAATGATCATTTTAGAAAAGAGAAGGCTAACATACATATCAAAGGAGAAGATTTAGAGTCAATTCCAGTTGGAGAAGACAAAACACTTCAAATTGGAAAAGTGGCCATCGAGCAAGAAAGGTATGAATTCATACAACTTTGCCAAGAATTTCCAGATGTATTTTCTTGGAGCTATGAAGACCTAAGAGGGTTCAATCCAAAGCTAGCACAACACACAATCGAACTAGATCCAGCTTCTCATCCCATCAGGAAAAAGTAGAGACCAGTCAACCCACACATTGAGCCTCTGATGAAGAAAGAGTTGAACAAGATGATAGAGGTAAGTATCATATTTCCAATCAAACACTCAAGTTGGGTTGCAAACCTGGTCCCAGTCAGAAGAAAAATGGAGAGATTAGGTTGTGTGTAGATTTTCAAGACTTGAACAGAGCCTCCCTCAAAGATCACTACCCACTCCCTTCAATGGAGAAAATCTTGCAAGTGGTGTCTGGGTCAGAGATATTCTCCCTCTTAGATGGCTACTCAGGGTACAACCAGATCATGGTGAAAGAAGATGATCAGTTCAAAACAACTTTCACCACCAAATGGGGCACCTATGCCTATAGAAAAATGCCATTTGGATTATCCAATGCCGGAGCCACTTTTCAAAGGGAAATGGATATGGCATTCAAAGGGCTGATCAAAAAAATAGTACTGATCTATCTGGATGACATTACGTGTTTTCCAAAAATGCAGCAGACCACCTTTTCCACCTAAGGCAGGTGTTTCGAAGATGCAAGATTTTGGAGTATCATTAAACCCTAAAAATGCATATTCTTGGCCCATGAGGGAAAGATTTTAGGCCATATTGTATCAAAGGAAGGATTAGCAATTGACCCAGAGAGAGTTGAAGTAATAAGAGCATTTCCATTACCAAGCCACAAGAAGGATCTTCAAATATTCTTGGGAAAAATCAATTTTATTCGTAGGTTTGTGTCAGACTTTGTTGTCCTTATTAAGCCAATAATGTTGATGTTGAAGAAGAGCTTAGCATTCAAGTGGATAGCTAAAGGAAAGGCAAGATTTGAGGCCATTAAAGAAGCTATATCACAAGCCCCAACTCTCATGAATCTAGATTTCTCTAAAGACTTCATACTGTATGCCTTTGGTGGCAGTGACACAATTTCTGCAATCTTAGTTCAGTAGAACAAAGAAGGTATAGAATAGCCAATTGCTTTCTTCAGTCAAGGTCTGGAAGACTATGAAGTGAGATACTCCTTCAAAAAGAAATTCCTGGTAGTAATCAGAGGATTAAATAAGTTTAAGCATCTGGTTTCAAATAATAAAATCCAATTGTTGGTCTCCCATGCAGGAGTTAAAGAATTCCTTCTCAACAAGGACCTAAATGAAAAACATGTAGGATGGATCACTCGTGTCATGGAATATGACATTGAGATCAAGGTCACTAAGCTGGTCCGTGGGAAGGGGTTATGTGAACAACTAGCCTCAAGATCAACAAGATGAAGTAAACAGTGAAAAGGAGGTTGTTTTTGTTCTACAAGATAATCAAGAGGAAGGAAATGATGATGTACCTACTCCTTGTTAGACTCAAGACATGGTGCACTTCCTTCAAATAGGCATGTGTCCTCATGGGATGAGTAAAGAAAAAAGGAGGCACTTCAGATTACAAGCCATCCCATATGTTCTTATTGACGGTGTCTTGTTCAAAAGAGACATCAATGGCATTCTGCTGAGATGCATTGAGATGGATCAAGTTGAGAGAGTGTTACAATAATTCCATGTTAAAGTAGCTGGAGGCCATTTTTCTCTAAGGGTGACAGCACTCAAGATCATGAAGGTGGGTTATTATTTTCCCAGAGTGTTTAGTGACTGTTATGCATGGATCAAGAGGTGTAAGAATTATGCATTCTTCAAAGGTAAAGAAAAGCTAGCAGCACTTCCATTACACCCATTTTCAGTCGACCAACCTTTCATGCAATGGGGATTGGACTTCATTGGATTCATCAATCTAAATTCAAGCCAAGGTCACAAATGGATTCTCGATAAAGAACAAACTATTTCACTAAGTGGACCGAGGCAGTGGCACTAAAGGAAGCTAATGAGTCTAGTATACTAGAATTCTATGAAGGGATAGTGACTAGTTTTGGAGTGTCACCACCATTATATCAGACAATGCATTGGCATTCATAGGTTCTAAGATCACAGGATGGGTTGTTAAGAATGAGACTTACTGGAGCAATTCATCAAAATATTACCCTCAAGGTAATGGCCAAGTTGAGTCCACAAACAAGAACTTGCTAAAGATCATCAAAAGAACTCTTGATGAGAATCAGAGAACCTGGCACACAAATCTCAAATCAGCCTTATGGGATGATAGGATAACGCCCAAGAGATCTACAAGTAGCTCTCCATTCAAACTTTTCTATGGGAAAGAGGCAGTGTTGCCTATATCACTTGAGTTTCCAGCATTAGAGCTCATGAAGTAGCTAGAGATGTCTGAATTTGAACCGATGGAGGCCAGGTATGTGGAGCTAATAGAATTGGAAGAAACCAGAGAGCATGCACTCCAAGCAATAGAGAAGAATCAGGCCTCAATCAAGAAATGCTTTGACAAGAAGGAAAAAACAAGGATCTTCCAGGAAGGAGACCTGGTTTTGAAATGGGATGCAGATCAAGTAAAACCAGGAAGGCATTCCAAGTTTGATGCCATTTGGAGTGGCCCCTACATGGTCACAAGATGTAAAAGTAGCAATTCTTTCCAACTATCTACATGGATGGAGAAGAATTGCATATTCTAGCAAATGGAATCTATCTTAAACATGCTACTAGAAGGAAGGTTATCACCTTATACATATTAGTTTAATTCCTTTTCCTCTAAGTGCTTGTGCACATTATCTTGTTGTAGTTTAGGTTGCTTTTCTCCTAAGTGCTTTGCATGCTCTGCATGTTCTATTTGGAGCATGTATGATTTAAAATTTTTATATAGTTGTGGTGTTGTTTTGTTGCTCTTATGTAGTCCATTCAGAGAGACAGATGAAGCCCCGGGTCAAAACAATTTTCTACTCTCATAAACCTTCGCTCCGATATTTATTATGAAAATTGAGAGTGCAAATAGCTGAGCTCATGAATCAGAGGTAGAATCAGTATCAAACCATCGTTCTTGACTCCATGCCCAATGGATATGACAAGGCAATTGGTCTTTTCATCTAGTAGGAAAATACCCTTGTGAGTCACCAAATTGTTATCCATATTTCACCCCTCGGGCCAAATATTATTTCGCCACAACCCCGCATAGAAAGAACCTGAGAAAAATCATTCAGATCTTGTAAATAGGTCGCAGAAGGACTCAATAATAAAGTGGCAGGGGCTAAGAAAGATTAAATGACCCTATGCACAAAGGAAAACGGCTGCTCATGAGCCGTTTCCATGTCATAAATCCTTTTTCAAGTTACAGGTAGACTCAATAATGGAATAGAAGGGTCAGAAAAGAAGGGGCAGTGTCATAGAGGAACCAGAGAAAGAAGGGGAAAAAATGGTGAAGTTTCAAAGTTTTTTAGGCTCGAGACCATTCAAGAAAGAGTCCAAAATCGACTAAGTATGGAGAAGGTAGTAGAAAGAACCACGTGTCTATGCGGTGCTTCTCAAAGTTGAATCCAGAAGGGAGGACCAAACGAGCGCCGAGGCTTCCACGTGTCAGAGCCCCAAAATTTATGGGGCCATTGAAAATTATTCAACTAAGAAAGAAGGTGCTAGGTGTCGACTCGATGAAAATCTGAAATGGGAGCCCAGGGCGGAGACTCAAATGAGAGCCACCCGCCATGTAACCCAAAGTCCAAAAATTAAGAGGGGCCATTGAAAATTCCATAGACCTGCGAAGGCTACCAAGTGTCAACTCAATGCTCCTTCAAAGGTAAATTTTAAATCGGGCTTTCAAGCGAGCATGGTGCCTCCATGTGTCCAGTCTAAAAAAGGGGTAGATTTAGTTGAATGGGGCGAGTCGATTTGAATATTCAATGCATGGGCGAGCCAAAGGAGGTCATCAAGTGTTTAAATGGTGCTAATTCAAGAATTGAATAGAGAGAGGGTTTCCAAACAAGCGTCAGGCTGCCGCATGTCCCAGTCAAGGGATATGCCCTCGCCAAGCAAAAGACTTAGCCAAAAACACAAAATGGGCCGTAACTCTACCCAAAGCAAAAATTCAGCTTTTGAGCCCGAGTTAAGGAAAGTGGGTTGTCAAGGGGAAAGTTGGTTTTTTTTCCCCTTGTTATCTCAAAAGGATAAAAGTTGTAAAATGGGCAAGCAACACCACCCAATGGAAAAATTCAACGTTTGAGCCTAAATCAAGGCCAAAGTGGGGAGTCGAGAGGAAAAGGTGAAAATTTTCCTTTTGACAAAAAGGCATAGAGGAAAAAAATTGAAGCGCACCTCCCTAGCCAACCAAAGGGTGCCATGTATCCAAGTGGAGCTTCGGGGCCACGGGGTTTTCTCAGTTTGCATTTTTTACGGAAAAGGGGAAAAGGATAAATTACAGACCCACAAACCCGATTATACCCTAATTTGGTTGCCACGTGCCCCATATTAAAAAGGAGACCCATTTTTCAAACTATTTTCCCACCCATTTGTATGGACCCGATATAAACTTTGAAGGGGCATATCTTTCAACTCAAGGCTCAAAATATTGCAAATCTGACACCATTGGAAAGATCTCAGCCCCGTTTATGCCATGGAGATCTGAAACTTTAATTTTGGAGAGGCTAGGTAAAGGAAAATGGAGAAAACATCTTTAGTGGCCATTAATGTGGGATCCATCTACCTCAATAACCAGATCGGATTCGATCTGTTCCACCGTTTCTTCTCCCTCCAAGGCATTGAACTAGTGGTTGATGCAATCAAGATGGATTTAGGGCAGATTTTGTAAGAGGCATTAATGGTAGTGGTTGATTTTCGACCGATTTCCCACTTCGTATCTCTTTCTTCTCTCTGATTGAATATATAAATGCAAGGGCAGGATTCATTGTAAAGGGTTGGACATTCTTTGATTTGTAGGCTCCCTTTTCTTTCTAGAAAAGGATTTCGGAGTTCGGGCCTTCCATTAAAATTACGGATGTTTCCTACCTCCCTACTATTTTTTTGTAATGCATTGTATCAATCATAGAGAAATAAAATATGTTTGTGATCAATTCCATATCCTTTTTGTCTCTTTTGCTTGCATCCTGGTCTTTTATTATCAAATTGGTTATCTCAGACTTGATTATTGCATGTATTTTGTTAGTTTGTGTCTATCAGCAAAACTAGTGTCCCTCATTCCTTCGGTGCATCACCTTGTAGTTTAGTTATTTCTTATTTCTTATTTCCCTTTCTATCCATATCTCCTTGGAAAGCTTTAGATTAGGTATAGAGATAGATCCTCTGCAAGTTCTTACGTATGTACCTAAACAGAGGAATAGAAACCAACCTTTAACCCGAGAGCTTTTCCATTTTTGTAAGGTCCCACACCTTGAGAAAGTTCAATGTGATGCGGATCACACCAAATAACTCTACCTTAGAAAATTAGATCTATATAACTCATTTGGGGGTGTTGTGATTTTGCACTAATAGTTAAGAGAGGACTGTGTATAAGCTATTGTAGATTTATGTTGTCGAACTAATGCGAGCATGAACTTATGGTACTACTTATTGTAAGAATCTTTTATGTTTATTATGTGTTAATATAATGGAGTCTATTGGATGAGTAATGATGTCAAACGTGACTGTAACTAGTTATTGCATGGATAATTTATTATGTTTACCATTTGATTCATGATTCTTTAAGATCTAGATCTATAATATGCTTTATGGAAAGTTTATATTGTTTATGGATCTGAATGCATTAACCCTTCATCACGTCTGCATCCTACACAAGCAAATATAAGGAGGGGCCTGGTACCTTTGCTTTAGGTGAGCACTCGATCTAGGTGAGTGATGTGCCAGCGTGCCTGGGTTATTCTTGGTAAATTATAGGTTACATCATTGGTTCCATTGCCGAGACCTCTTTTTAATTATTTTCAGGATGGTTTGCAATGAAGACGTACTAGTTGACCTTAGCAAGTGTTGAGGAGTGGATAAAATATCTAGAAGAAGAGTACGCACGGAGGTTCAACACTGGATTTGAGTTTGACACACGCGCATGGGTGGAACAAAATTTGTATGATAGTTTATATGAGAGATTCTTCGCTATTTTTCTAGTAGAACTATATGAGTGGTTGGTTGCTTATGCATCTAAAAGGAATTGGAGGTATCGCGCACTTGTCTAGATACAGGAAGAATTTCAGTGCCCTTTATGCTATTGATCGATTTGGAAACGCGTTGTGGATACTTGGTTTCATGGTGTTCTGAACAACTATATTCTAGAGTACTCAATTTCCACTTATTCTTGCCTAGAGGTAACGGAATTCCATTTTTACATGATATCCCAGGGGAACTTACTTGCAAGGCATTCCACTAGCGATTAAGATCTTGATGGTAACCCTGAACTTGGAAAGCAACCCAATAGCTAACTAAACCTCACCACGCTCGGGGGCAGGAGTAGGTTTGGTGAAAGATGGAAAACCTAGCAGTAGAGAGGCAGAGAGAAGAAATGTGGCTTAAGTACAATGAGGCACGCGAGAGGGAGATAAAGAAGCAGCATGACATTACAGAGTGGATGGCATTGAGGAGAGAGATGGCTCATGAAGGATTTGGAGCTCATGCAAAAGGTGTGGATCCAGAGCATCAGGAACTCCCCCGTTTGGGCAAACATGAAAGGGAACCCTCTTGACCTCACACAGGAGTGCACCAGCAAAGATGACCTGGGCCATAGGCATGCATCTGAATCTACCTGCAACCTAGCCCTTGTGCTTGGTTTTCCAATACTTAGTACATCTAATAGTCATAAGCTAATTTGGGTAATAGGGAAGCATGAGTAAGTCACATAGAAAGTACATCGATGGTAGGGAAAACGTCTTCGTTGTTGTTTGGAGGTACCTTTTTAGGTGCATCATTTACATAGAATTTGAGCGCACAGAATTTGGGGCTCACTTTTGGGAGTAGTACCACCACGCAGACTATAGGAGTTTAGTATAGTACTACTATTGGGACATATGGAAGTACATCTTTTGGTCCACTTTCAGCTACGGGTGGAGGATCAGGGGGTATAGGTGGTTCTAGTTCTGGTGGATCTAGTGGTTCTAGAGGTAGAGGTAACACATGAGGTTTTGGATTAGGTGGGCATGTGCACATGTGTTACCAAGTTCGTGGATCATGGCTTCGAGCGCATGGCAAGTCAATTTGTAACTACACTACAGGGACGCACACACAGTTGGTATAGGAAGTTTGACCCTAATCAAACTTGTGTAGATTATGCAGCATTCAAAGATGCATTCCTTAAATATTTCTATATCCCTGAGTTTGAGTAGAAGAGTATAAGTGTGCTCAAGGATATTAAACAAGGCACTACTGAAAGTGTCCAAGAGTATGATGCCCATTTTAAAACACTTTTATCTAAGCTTTCTTATGATATTCATGCAAGCCAACACGCGTAATGGTTCGTTGGAGGTCTGATCACACCTTTTAGAAGGGATTTGTCACATAAGACATACACTAATCTATGTAAAGTACTTAAAGTAGTGTTACGCGATGAGGCAATCAGAGTATAGATATTGGAGTTAGCCCATTCTTAGAGGCACAAATTACAGCTATGGTGAAGCAATTGGAGAAACTATCGGCAAATTCGACACATGAGATGTGCACTAGGATTTGGTGTATAGATTGTGAAGTGGAAGGTCACACCAAGGATAATTGTCCCCGTAGATCAATACGTTCATTACTTGCTAGACTGTGAGATATATCACCCGAACCATGGCGTAAGTCGCTTCCTAGTATTACAATGCGTGATAAGGAAGAATGTATCTTGTTATTGTAATATTTTCTGGTCCACGACTCATGATATAGAGGATTGTAGGTTGATTGGTCATATCCATGATGCTATAGATATTGGTGTGCGACAGATAAGAGTATCAAATAACTCTAAGGGTAAGGGTGAGCATCAGGATCGGAATCACAATCAAGCGTAGTGTGATCAAAATGAGGGGCGCTATGATGGAGGACGTGGCAGAGGTCGAGGATACCGTGGTAGATTCAAAGGTCAAGACTGTGGTGGTGGATGAGGTGAATTCCGTTATGGAACATGCTTTACATGCAGATCACCTAACCACTACAGGCACAAATGTCCTCAGAATATTACATGTTATTTCTGTGGAAAGAATCATAGCTATGAGGAATGCCCAAACTTATATGAACATCTTAGTAAGTAGCATAAACAATAAAATAAAGGCACATGGATGGTTAGGATATAATGCACTTGTGGAAAATCGGTGGATGCCCAAGTTGGAACTAGAATCTGAGGTATTGCATGTAAAGATCACTACCCGCATTAAAGTTGTGCACGCTAGAGAGGTATTACAACATAAGCCTACTATCACTAAAGAGGAGGTTTTACATGCCCTGCCTGCATCCTACCCATCAAAAGGAGGTTTATCAAGAGACCATGGAGGTCCTTAGAAATATTTAGGGTGAAATATAATGTCAAGGAGCAATCACGGAAGATGGAACCAAAGAAGGAGGCAAAACGGTCCAAATTTAGATATTGATGACTTGAAGGAGGTATGCAAAATGTTGCGCCAGGAGAATATTATTCCATTATTAGGGAGTTGGCTGAAGGGAAACACTCTATGGCTAATACTGAGAATGGGTGACAGATCCTGCATGCAAATCTTCCCCCACATAGCTTAGACTATGACAAGGAAATCACTCTAAATGTTGTTTTGGATGGATGGCTTTTGAGCAATATATTGATTGATACAGGCATAGAAGTCAATGTGCTTACTTTAGATGCATGGGTATAGATGGGGAGACCTACATTACAGCCATCTTCTAATGTATTATTTATGGCTAATCGAACTAAGGCCACTCTTATCGGGTTTTTAAAAGATGCGTCCATTACTATACAAAATAAGTTCACCGAGGATTTTAAGGTTTTAGCACTTGCAGTAGTAGACAGCTTTTCAGCTCTTCTTAGACACCCTTAGTGTTACGTAAATAATGTTGATCTTCGGTTCAACAAGGGATATATTAGTTTTGAAAACAAGGAGGAAAGAGTTATTGTCCCTTTAATGATGGAAAATATGTTCCCTATGTTAAGCCTTTGAGTGATGAAGATATGAATAGGATTTATGTACGTGCCATCCGAGACCTAGAAGTGCTCAAGCCATCTAAAGAAGGAATCCTTCAAAGTGAGAAGATGCACTCTATTAATGATACTACAAGTACTACTTGTGATAATTGGGCTCATGGTACTTATGAATTAGTAGGGCGCGAAGTAAAGAGCACATTTGTGTGGAACAATAAACCTTGTTACATTAAGAGAATAGGTAAAAACCATGAACCTTGTTACACTAGGGAAGGGAACCCTACGGTATTCCCGCGTGCCATGAAGGAATGGTGTATGGACCAGTTGAAGAGAAGAAGTATGCTATCATATACCCTGCATGGGACAGTAGCGTGCTAGTGGGTGGTTCACAGGGATAATCTTGAAGAATGGAATGAAGTCATGATCACTCTTACAACTCAATTTTCCAGGAGTAATGCACCAACTTGAATCTGCACATATCATGGTAATCAACTTGTTCACACCACATTCAATAGTGTGAGAGGCTATGGATAGAGGGAAGGGAAGCTTTACCAACATCGCTATGGGTGCACAAACTTTATTCTACTTTACAAGGCTGAGCACGCGCTTGGTATGTATATGCAGAGCTACATATAGAAACTAGAAATCGGAAAAAATTGATTATAGGTATGGTCCAGAATTTTGATTACTTCTCTACTAAACCTCCAGTAGAAGAGGCATTAAGGGTTATAAAGTGGTTAACTATGGGAGACAATGCAAAGGTGAAAGAAATCATTCAGGATTTATTTGATGGAAATGACTCAAGAGCGCATTTTGCTTTGCAAGAACGCAGACCGATGCGCCTACTTAAGCATGCTTGCTTTGAGAAATAAAAAGGGAAGATGGTCTACATGGTGGATGATGAAGAAGTAGAAGAACTAGATATAGACCATTCAAAAGGTGTGTGCAAGGTCTTGGACAGTGCAGATAACACACATGCCTATCATGAACCTATGAGGACCAAGAAAGTGAATATTGGTACGGATGCTGAACCTAAAGAGGCAATAATTGGAGATTATTGGTCTGAATCTGAAGTAGAAAAAATAGTGGAGTTGCTCCATGATTTTTAGGATTTATTTCCTAGGGGCTACCATGAATTTAAAGGAGTGCATGCATCATTAGGAGAAATGAAGATAAAGCTTAAGGAAGGTGCACCCCAATCGGAAGAGACCCTATAGGATGAACCCCAACTTGCGTGAAAAGGTCAAGGAAGAAATTGACAAAATGTTAAAGTCTAGAATCATCAAACCCTAGACAAGTCGAATGGGTTAGCCCAATGGTGATCGATGACGAAGAAATATGGTCGGATTAGGATTTGTGTGGACTACGGGAGATGAATGCTACATGTGTGACTAATCCTTTCCCTACGCCATTCATGGAAAAAATATTAGAAGGCGTTGCAGGGCGCGAGATCTATTCCTTTACAAATGGATTATGTTGATAAGTTAAAATCTGGCACTTAGCAAAGAACATACATAAGGCTCGCACGGAAGAGCAGAGTGCATTCAAAAGCGTGGAAGGATCGAAAAGGAATCAAGCACTGGGAACAAAGATAGATTTAGGACTTAGCCATTTTCACAATGAGGATCTATTTTTGGAAGATAGCATGTAGAACACAAAAACCGGATAGAGACTTACGCGACACGCATTGGTTATTTTGGAAGATCAACTATGAAGTGCTTTGCATGGATACAGGCTAAGAATAGATTTACTACCGACACGCTAATGAGAAGAAGTCTATTATTAGTGCACTTGCATGTGTGGTTATTATTGTAATGGCACGTGGCTAATAATAGCATGCGACCTATTTTGGGATTAGATAAGCGGTGAAGGGAAATTCCCCACCCTTATAAATATGTAATGAACTGTGTAGTATAGGGTGGTGAGAGGGCATGTGAGAACTAAGTTATTGTGAGGTTATGCTGCCAAATCTGATGCGTGCATAGACTATGGTACTATTTATTGTAATAAGCTTCTATGTGTTTATCATGTTTAATGCAATGGAGTGTGTTGGCTGAATCAGAGTGTCAAATCTTGAGTATAATTGGTTTGTGCATGCTTGATTTCATCATGGTTATCTCTTAAGTTTGTTATTCTCTAGATCTAGATCTGAATATGTATTGTAGAATGATATATTAGACATAGATCTGAATTCTTTAAGTCTTCATCATGCTAACATCCTGCAATAGCAACCCTAAAGAGGGGCCTAGTACCTTTGCGTGCTTCAAGTGAGCGCTCGGTCTAGGTTGAGTGATGTGTCGTAGCCGCGCCTGGCTGTTATTGGTGAATTCGTTGCTGCATCATTGATTCCATTTCTAGGACCTCTTTTTCAATTATTTTTAGGATGGTTCGCAATGAAGACATACCAGTTGACCTTAGCAGGTGTTGAGGGGTGGATACATGACTTAGAAGAAGAATACGCACGGAGGTTCAACAATGGATCGAGTTTAACGCACATGCATGGGTAGAACAGAATATGTATGAGAGTTTCTTTACTATTTTTCCAAAGAGAATTGTACAAGTGGTTGGCTGCTTATGTGTCTAAATGGAATTAGAGGTATCACACACTTGTTTGGATGCAGGAAGAATTTTAGACCCTTTATAATGCTGATCTAATTTGGACTCGTGTTGTGGATACGTGGTTCCATGGTGTTCTAAATAGTTATATCTTAGAGTACTCAATTTCCATTTATTCATGCCTAGAGGTAGTTGAATTCCAATTTTTATGATATCCCAGGGGAACTTACCTACAAGACATTCCACCAAGCGATTAAAATTTTGATGATAACTTTGAATTTAGAGAGCAAACCGATGGCTAACTAAACCCCACCATGCGTGAGGGCGAAGCAAGCTTGGTGAAAGATGGCAGACCTAGCAGCAGAGAGGTAGAGAGAGGAAATGTGGCTTAAGTATAATGAGGCATGCGAGAGGGTGTTAGAAAGCAGCGGGAGGTTGCAGAGAAAATGGCATTGTGGAGAAAGATAGTTCGAAAAGGATTTGAAGTTCACGCAAAAGATGTGGACCACGAGCATCGAAAATCCCTATTTGGGAAAGCATGAAAGGGAACCCTCCTCGGCCTCACGTAGAAGCACACCGGAAGAGATGACCTAGGTCACGAGAGAGCATTTCAATCCACCTTGTAACCTTGCCCTTGTTTTAGTTTTCCAAAGCATCTAGTACAATAAATAGTCGCTAAGAAGCTAATTCAAGTAGTGGGAGAGCAAGAGCAAGTCATATAAGAGGCACAAATATGGTAGCACAAACAGCTTTGTTGTTATATGGGAGTACCTTTTGGGTGTATCATCTACATAGAATTCAGGTGCATAGATTTTTGGACTATCTTCTAGGAGTAGTAACACCTCACAGATCGTTGGGGTACATTCGATACTACTATTGGGAAATAGGGAAGTACATCTCGTGTCCGAACCCAACTACGTGTTTGGGATCAAGAGGTATAGGTGGCTCTAGCTCCAGTGGATCTAGTGGTTCTAAAGGCCGAGGAAACATAGGAGGTTCGGATTAGGTGGGCAAGGTCCGTACTCAACCCCGAATGAATATTTACATGGAGACATCTCTTCATCTTCCAGAGTATAGGGGCATAGAATATGCTACTGAACACATGCATATGTGTGAAATATTGTGGATCAAAAAAGGAATCACAGCTTACGAGATGTACGTTAAGTCAATTTACTACTACATTATAAGGGCACGCACATAGTTGATATAGAAAGTTTAACCACTGATCGACTTGCGTAGACTATCCAACTTTAAAATATGCATTCCTTAAAGAGTTTCACATCCTTAAGTTCGAGAAGAAGAGTATAAGTGCACTCAAAGATATTAAACAAGGCACTACTGAGAGTGTCAGAGAGTATGATGCCCATTTTAAAATGTTGTTATCTAAGCTTTCTTATGATATTCACGCAAGCCAGCATGCACAATGGTTTGTTGGAGGCCTGATTACACCTTTTAGGAGGGTGTTATCACATAAAACATACACTGATCCATGCGAAGCACTTGAAGCCTCCTTACATGCTGAGGCAGTTAGAAGTATAGACACTAAGGTAAGCCTATTTTTAGAAGCACAGATTACAGCTATGGCAAAGCAGTTGGAGAAACTATCGGCAAACTCGAAGTACATGAGGCGCGCACAGGATTTGGTGAACAAATTGTGAAGTGGAAGGTCACACAAAGGATAGTTGTCCCCGCAAATCAATGCACTCACTACTGTTAGACTATGAGATATGCCATCTAAACCATGATGCTAGTCATTTCCCATTACTACAACACGCGATAAGGAAGAACATTTCATGCTACTACAAAATTTATAGGTCCACGATTCATGACTGGAAGATTGTTGGTTGATTGGTCAGATCCATGATGCTATAGATATTGGTGTACGACAAATAGGAGTTTCAGATAACTCTAAAGGAAAGAATGAGCATCAAGATTGGGATCACAATCAGGCACATTATGATTGGAATGAAGGGCATTTTGAAGGCATTCGTGGCCGAGGTCAAGGATACCATAGTGGATTTGGAGGACGAGGTTGTGGTGGTGGAAGAAGTGAGTTCCCTCATGGAACATGTTATACATGCGGATCTCCTGACCACTACAGGCGTGAATGTCCTCGAAATATTACATGTTCTTTCTATGGGGAGAATCATAGCTATGAGGAATTTTAGTGCCCACATTTTTCACACCCAAATACAACAGTAAAAATACCAGGATAATTTTTTTGACTTACATTGCTCACTACACACAACACAAGGGCTCCAAGTACAAAAACTCGACTCACATACGAAAACCACATAAGTCATCGACTCACATAGACACATGAAAATGACATAGGCATGTCGATGCCACATTTTCCCAATGAACGGTTACTAGCAATGACCCAACCACAAGAAACATGACTTCAGGACGGTGAATCCCACAACACATCATTTCTTTAATTACATCTTAGTTACGATTAACATTCTAAGAACATTATTGTGCAAGGATATCTTTCTCCTTTTTCCATCTCGTAAAATCTTAAGTTCATTCCACATTTAATTTATAGTTCGACCATTTTAAGTTGGCTTCCTTTATGCATCACGGAAATTTCCATAACTTACTTGCTTATTTGGCACAATTCAAATCACATATAAAGTACTCAATTATCTTGTTCTTATGTTAAGAATATGCTTCTCAAATGTTTATTTAATGTTTAAAATTTACCTTGCTACACAAGAGAATCTAACGTGATGTCAAGATGAAATCTTGGGATTAAGGAAGACATAGATTCGAAATAGCTTTTTCCCAAGAACATCCTTCGATCACGGAATAGTTATTTCGCTACCATAGTTAATAAAGTTCAATAACTTATTGAATTCCATTTATATTTATATATCTTTTGTTTTCTCAAAGTTTGGTCACACCAAGGCAATACATATTCTTTGAAACACATAAAGATATTTAATTGAGTTATAAGGACTCCAAGAGTGGCAGAACCCTAACCTCAAATCTTTTTTTTTTTATTCCTCTTCTATGCCTTACTTTTACATCACATTATTACCATCATTTTATAACAAAAGAGTTACGAAAGCACTTATCGGACCTCTTAAGGAAGTACATGGTTAGAAGCATTATAAACTACACATGAACCACAAGTGACCTATGTTCACGAAGATCCCATGTCTCCGCATTTCACGATTCCGCATAAGAAATATTCCTTATTCCTTAATGCCACAGAATGACATAACAAGGGATTATGGGACAAGATTTCAGTTTCTAAGGTTCTCTAGAATCAACATCTTTCAAAACAATTTCATATGCAATGAGTTAAATTATAGTTTTCTACCCACAAGTTAACATCCTAATCAACTAGGGTTTAGTTTAATTCCAATTTCCACTTAGGGATTTACACTCTATTATAGATTAGATTAAGGTTCAAAACATATTCACCCTATAAACCCTCCGTAAAAGATCAAAGCACTATAATGTCACTAGCCAAAGATAGTACATATAGCTAAGAGGATCTATTCATTAACAAAATTTTAAGTGATAGAACCACTATTTCTCTAGCTCCATGATGTCATCTGGATCCCACAAGAAATTCATTCGATGCAGAAAATTTAATTCTAAATCTATCTTCGGAAGACAAGGCAGTCCACTAGGACACGAAGGAAGCGTTAGCTCTACTTACTCCAGGTCGAGTTTGACTGTGTTGCTCCTATATGTCTGGTTTATGTCGATGTCACTAAACGTACCTACTAAGACGATCAACCCATTCGGGGATCTTATTTTCCTAAACTAGGATGTTCCATCGAGTGTAAAGGTTCGTTTGAAGGTCACAGTTTTCTACGCTAAGGGGTCAACATAGGCAGGTTAGTTATATACAAATTTTGAACTAAGGTTGATTGTTGTGGTTAGGTTCCTTTATTACATTTTCAAGGTAAGAAACACAACACCAACTATTAAACCAATAATTGCACAATGAAAGCTCACTACAAGGTATAAATTTCAATTCCTTTTGACATTTGTATTCCACTTTTACCATAACAATTTTGGGATCAAAATAACATCCATGAAAGAAATACCAATTTCTCAAGCTCTTATTAATCTATCGATTTTTACATACTACCAATTTCAACAATAAGTCTTTCAATATATTACCAAAAATAAACAATGAATTACTCAACGCCTTTACGTCATCATTCTTTCATCCTGCAAAAACCATGTGAGCAAGATATCAGTGATAAATCGCTGGCATGGCATCCACCCTAATCTAACATAATTATCATTTTTTAGTTTCCCATTTACATATGATAATAATTACAATTTGCAATCAAAATAAAAAAGTTTAGAGACATGTATTCATTACATTTCATTTTGCTTCTTTTTGGTAACCCAGGAGAGAGAAAGAGAAGGGTAGAGAGAGAAAACATCATTTTGTCAAAAGTTCTAATACACACAAAAAGTTTCATTATAGTGTTTTAAACAGTTATTTACATGTGTTAAAATATCTATGGTGGTTTGGCAACTGATGGGGTCCCGCAACTTCCTATTTTTACATTTTCTTACTAGCTACAAAACATTCAAAACGAGCTCGGAGGCTAAGAAACCACTTCCAAAAGTTATCTTCTGATGAGAACGCACACCACGATTAACTTTCTACGTGTCCCCAGATATACCAAGAATTCATAGCAACTGATGGAATTGAGAAAAAGCGAACGGTTTGCATTTGGCGGCTAGTTCTCTGGGGCTACTGATCGTAGTTGACCCAGTTGTAAAAGGAAAAAAGTTAGCTCGAGGGCTTAGAAAACCATGTCCAAAATTGACGTTTGATGGATGAGCACACAACGAGACACTTCCTACTAGTTCCCCTATATAAGGAGAATTCATCAGAGTCGATGGGACTGAGAACTAGAAAAACCATTTTCAAATGGCAACAAGTTTTCTGGAGTGACAAGTCAAACTTGGTCCAGTTTGGCCTCGTCAAACTGCGATCGAGGCCTACAAAATGGCTTTGCCAAACTATCCCGAAAAGCACTTTTTTCCTAAACTGAATGTTCTATGCAATTTTCTAGTATAAACACTAGAGGTTTGCAAGAGCCGGAAGAAATTTCTCCATCCAGGTTTCAAATGGTGGTTCAAAACGAAAGCCAACTTGCTAGATTTAAAGGCTTTTTACTGCTGTAACCCAGTGTAACAGGCTCCTATAAGAGCACCAAAAAGGTCACATATGTCCATTCGGGGTCAATCCAGAGGTCAAGGTGACTCCCCACATAACAAGGTACACGAAGAAAGCTTAACATCTCATTTTCAGAGTTATGAAGGGTACTAAAAGAGTCTCCGAAAACTACAAAAATTAACTATTTAACCAGAAGAAGGTCAACAATATTACTGGGAAGTCAAACTCGTTTTGTCGATAAAACAATGTTGTAGCGATTCCAATTGGGTAGGAAGTTTTCTACATCACCTCAGAATGAGGGTGGAAGTTCGTGTTTTAATGCAAACGGGTTATTTTGACTTAGTGAGTTTTTGACACGACATTTCATTATTTTTGCAATGAGTTGAAAACAACATTTAACGGTATTAAAATCCTAATAGTTTAAAATTCTATCAAGTTGCAAAATAGAACTAAAAACATGAGAATTATGAGAGGTAAGGGAAGATGAACCATGCCTGGAGAGTGAAGTCGGTCGAAACTACGGGATTTGGTTCAGTAACTTGCTTGGGCACATCGTCAACCAGATCATGAGCATCCACAGCTCCACCATTTAACATACACGTCTATCAATAAAATCTGTAACTACAGATTTGAAACCATTCCGCTACTCTGATCACATTTCTCCTACCTTCTGGATTCGACCCACCACTTGTTGAGCATGATCAAATGGTTTCTTATTGTTGTTGTTTGGATAGAATGAGATCTTCCTCCTTTTGTGCATAGCCTCAAATCTTGCAACCATTAGACCATGATTTTTGAAGGCATTTAGTCAAACACTTCACATGCCTTAAGCATGCCTCCACATTTTCACATTCTCATGTGCTCATCAAAAACCAAGCAAACATAATGATTAATTCTAGGCATGATTCTACAAGAGGCACTCATGCCATCGAAGTATTTACAACCCTCATGCACTGAACCTACATGGCTGAAAGCTAATTAAACAAAAATGAAGCTTACATGGTCAGGGTATGTTCCATAAGACCACATCTCTTTGAGGCATTTTGTCAAACAGTCAAACACCTTTTTAACAAATCCATTTTGTGCATATCCTACACTCATGGCACTCCATGAGACCACATTTCTTTGAGGCATTCTATCAAATAGTTCACATGCCTTGAATACACTTCCACATTTTCATGTATAACAACTATGACACTTACAAAAAACGATTCTATTGTTCATACCCTGCTCCAAGCTTCCATGTTTTTACACAGGCTGGAGATTCACTGGAAAATGTAAACTGATTGGGTTGGAGAAGAGGGCTGCGAATGGTGTAGCTTCATACACGTCCCCCCCACGCATTTGCAACAACAACATCTGACAAAATCTCTCTTTCCATTCTGCTCTGATGGAAGTCCATGCTTGACAGTTTGGCGTGGCTGGGAGGATGCTGAAAAAGGTTGTGGAGTCTGGCTTTACATATATCAATTGCATTTGCTTGAAAGTTTCCAAGGCCTTTTCAACAAACTCATTTTGTGCAGATCCCTGCACCCCCAAACCAGCTGCCCAATGCCTAAAACCAACGCATTGCAGGTTTGCGTTTACAAAACAAGGGAAATTTTTGCCCTAATCCGCCCCTTTACGGGCTTTTTTTTTTTTTTTAAAAAAACTTTTATTTTATTTATTATTATTATTTTTGTTTGTTTAAATCTAAAAAATGTCATAAAACCCTAAAACAAAGTAGAATAACAATAAGCATGAATAATAATGATCACCACATTAACAAAGATAACACAAATTTAATAATAATAATAATAATAAAAATAACACAAATTTATTAATCATAGCCCATCAACAATGAGTAAAACAATAATAAGTACAAAATGACAATTCAATATAATAATTATTATGTAGATGTCCCTTCAAGCTGGACATGCCATAACGACATCAAGACATCATTAAACCACCTATAGAATTCGAGAACGAGATTTTCCTTTAACCGGATAGTGTCCATGATGCTACAAGGCCCACAGTCTGGGGTGTCGACAACGACCTGAAAGGCAAGAAGGAGAGGGAAGGTGCAAAATCTTCACTGTGACAAGGACAAAGTCAACAATGGTCAATGAGAGCACATGCACACAAGTCTCCCAGGCTTAGCAATAGGGTCGGCAGGTCAGGGACTAGGGGAACATCGAACGGGGCATTACAGGAATGCCCCAACATGTATGAGCATCTTATCAAGTAGCATAAATAGGAAAACAAAGGCGCAAGGATGGTTAGGATAAAACATGTTGTGGAGAATCAGTGGATGCCCAAGTTGGAACCGAGAATTCAAGGCATTGTAGGTAAAGATCACGACCGTGTTGAAGCAATGTGTGCCAAAGAAACATTACAAAGAAAAATCCTACCATCACTAAGGAGGAGGTTCTACATGCACTTGCACTGGATCCTACCCATCAAAAGGAGGTTTACTAGGAAACCACAGAGGTACTCAGGAATCTCCAAGGTGAAATATAGTATTTAAAAGGGCAATCACGAATATGGAGTAAAAGAAAGCATCAGAGACGGTCCAAGATGATATATATGACTTGAGAGAAGTGTGTAAATTGTTGTGCTAGGAGGATTATATTACACTGTTGGGGAATTGGTTAAAAGGAAATACTTCACGCGTAAGTTCTAAGACTGGACGACAGATCCTGCATGTAAATATTCCCCCTCATAGCCTATATTATGACATGGAAATAACTCTGAATGTTGTTATGGATAGCTGGTTATTGAGTAATATATTGATTGATATTGGGTACGAAGTCAATGTTCTTACCTTAGATGCATGGGAAAAAATGGGGAGACCCCATTACAGCCATCCTCTAATGTATTGTTCATGGCTAATCAAACTAAGGCCACTCCCATCAGATTTTTAAAAGATGCATACATTACCATACAAGGAGCCAATTTCATTAGAGACTTTGAAGTTTTAGCTATTGGGAGTCGAGATAGCTTCCCAACTCTATTCGGGCATCCTTGTTGCTATGCAAATAATGTTGATCTTCGGTTCAATAAGGGTTATATATGTTTTGAAAACAAGGAGGAAAGAGTTATTATCCATTTAACATATGGCAAATTTGTGCCCTATGTTGAGCCCTTGAGTGAAGAAGACCTAAATATGATTTATGTACGCACCATCCGGGATCCAGAGATGCTTGAGCCATCTAAAGAAGGAATAATTCAGTGGGAGGATGCACAATCTATTAGCGATACTACAAGTGTTGCTTGTGATAATTGGGCTCATAAAACTTATGAGTTGGTAGGGTGTGAAGTAAAGAGCATATTTCCTAAGGACAACAAACCACGTTATATCAGGAGAATAGGTAACAACTTGGTACCTTGTTACACTGGAGAAGGAGATCCTATGGTATTCCTGCACACCATGGAAGAACAATGGATAGACCCACTGGAGAGAAGGAATATGCTAGCATATACCCTACATGGGACAACAACGCATTGGTGGGTGGTCCACAAGGATAATCTTGTAGGATGGAATGAAATTAGGATTGTTCTTGCTACTAGGTTCTACAGGAGCAATGCACCTACTCAAATATGTACTTATCATGGTAATCAACATGTTCAACACCACGTTCAGAAGTGTGAGAGACTTTGGACATAGGGGCAGGAAGCTTTACCACCTTCGCTCTAGGTGCACAAGTTTTATTCCACTTTACAAGGTTGTGCACGTGCTTAGTATGTATATGCATAACTCCATAGAGAAACTCGGAATTGGAGGTATTTAATTGTAGGAATGACCTAGATGTTTGACTTCTTCTCTACCAAGCCTCTAGTGGAAGAAGCATTAAAGGTCATAAAATGCTTAACTATGGGAGATAGTGCCAAGGATAAAGAAATCCTTTAGGAGTTATTAGATGAAGGAACCTCAGGAGCACATCTTGTTAAAGAGATAGAGTCCGATGCCACACTACTTCAATGGCGCTTGCCTTGAGAAAGAAAAAGGAAAAATGGTCTACTTAGTGGATGATGAAGAAGTAGAAGATCTAGATATAAACAATTCTACATGTCGGTGTGAGGTGTTAGATAGTGCAAATAATACCACGTGCACCTATCATGAACCTATGAAGACAATGAAGGTGAATATTGGATCAGATGTTGAGCCTAAGGAGGCCATAATTGGAGACTATTGGTCAGACTCTAAAGTGGCAAAAATCATAGAGCTACCACGGGATTATCGGGACTTATTCCTTTGAGGGTGCCATGAACTTAAGGGTGTGCATGAATCATTAGGGGAGATGAATATAAAGCTTAAAGAGGGTGCACACCCAGTTCGAAAGAGACCCTATAGGATGAACCCCAACTTGCGTGAAAAGGTCAAAGAAGAGATTGACAAAATGTTGAAGTTTGGGATTATCAAGCCCCTCAACAAGTCAGAATGGGTTAGTCCAATGGTTATCAGTATCAAGAAGGATAGATGGATTAGGATCTATGTGGACGACAAGGAGCTTAATGTTGTATGTGTGACTGATCCCTTTCCTACGCCATTCACCGAGGAAATCCTATAAGGCATTGCGGGGCACGAATCTCTATTCATTTACGAGATGGGTTCTCTGGGTATCATCAAGTTAGGATTACCCAGAGGATCAAGAAAAGACAACTTTTACTATTGAATGGGGTAGCTTCGCCTATCTTTGTGATGCCTTTTGGTTTGAAAAATGTGTTTATTGTATTTTCACACATAGTTGTCTAAGCGTTCAAGGAGTTTATTCACAACTTCTTACGAGGTTTATTTGGATGATTGGACGGTGTACGGATTAGTTAAGGATCATTGTGAAAATTTGCACTTTTGAAAGATGTAGACAGTTGAGTATCTCTTTGAACATCAAGAAGTGCATATTTTCTACACCATTTGGAATACTGTTAGGACACATAATCTGCAAGGAAGGTTTATTGGTTGATCCAGCTAAGGTTGCAGTCATTATAGGCTTAAAAGAGCCTACCAGTCAGAGTGAGGTGCATGGATTTTTAGGTCATACAGGATATTACAGGAAGTTTATTAAAGGATATGCCAAAGTTGTCACATTGTTGGAGGAGTTACTTCGAAAGGAAAATGTACGTTCTCTTGGGAGAACCACAAAGCACGCACATTCGAGATATTAAATGAGAAACTTACTACTGCACCTATTTTGCATTTTCCTTCATGGGACCAACCATTTCATGTACATGTGGACGCCTTTGGCATGACCATTGGCACAATATTGGCTCATCCTAGAGAAGGTATTATAGATCATCATATATGTTTTGCTAGTAAAAAGCTGACTCTTGCAGAACAAAACTACACAACTACGAGCACAAAGCTTTTTCAATGATCTATACGCTACATAAATTCGAGATAATACCTATTAGCTACACCATTTATCTTCTATACAAATCACATGGCATTGAAGTGTTTGGTAAGGTAAACAAACCCGTTTTACAAGGATGCATATGCAGATCGGTACTCTTATTTTAAGAATTTGATTTCACAATTGTGGTAAAACTAGGAAAATTAATTCTAGACCCAACCATTTATCTAGAATATAGTCGGAGAAGAAGCACATGTATATGAAGATATAATGCCATATGCATAGTTATATATGTTACAATGAGTGCCATCGAATTAGAGGACATTGTTATCTTTCTACAAATAGGCATGACACCAGAAGGAATGAAATCCTTAGACAAGAAACAACTTTCTATACGTGTGGCACCCTATATGTTAATTAGCGGTGACTTGTACAAGTTAGGTTGGGATGAAGTATTGCGTTGTTGTGTCTGGAACATGAACGCACAGATATAATGGAGGAAGCTCATGGTGGGATAGCAGGTGGCCACTATGCAAGTGACACCACTGTGCACAAGATTCTACTTGTTGGATTATGGTGGGAGACCTTGTATAAAGATTGTAAAGATTATTGCAAAGCTTGTGATCATTGTCAACGTCTTGGCAAACTGGGACAATGAGATGAGATGCCATTAAGGCCTATTCCTAGTGTAGAGTTGTTTGAGAAATGGGCTATAGATTTTGTGGGTCCTATTTCACCAATCGCGCATGAGAACTTGATCGTGCTATATAATAACTTCCACGAGACTATCGACAAGGTGGGCGAAACGGCACCTACAAAGGATTGCACGGCCAGCTACAAATGGCTAGGTTTCTATAGGAAAATGTTATTACACGGTATGGATGTCCTTTAAGTTTGACTGATAGAGGCACACACTTTCTGAATGAGACACCATAAGACTACACCATATCATCCTCAAAAAATGTGATCGCTTGAGGCTTTCAACAAAGTTTTGAGCCAAACATTAACAAAAATTTGTGATGTCGAAAGAAAGGATTGGGATGATAAAGTATCTGCAGTACTTTGGGCATATCAAACAACATATAAAAGGTTGAACAAAGCCACACCATTTCAATTAGTGTTTGGCCTTAGAAGCAGTTCTTCCTATGGAATTCATGTTACATTCTTTGTGTATTGCACACATTGGAGGTCTAGTTGATGAGCAAGCATTAGAAGAACGGATTGAAAAGTTAATCAAGTTGGATGAGCGATGAGCAATAGCACGTTGGATTCAAAAACAAGAGAAGGCTAGCCGAGAAAGCATGGCATGACAGGCACATCAGGGATAAAAATATTGAGATAGAACAAATGGTGCTCCTTTATGATTCTAAATTTTTACACTATCCAAGTAAACTCAAAGTACATTGGTTGGGGTCGTATGTGTAGACACTAAAATTAGGTCACACTCCCGCTTCGCCCCTCAACATATAAGCCCCCTTTATTACATCTACCTATCCATGACCCCCTTTACCCTTCTACAAATATTAATTTAATTAATTAAATTAAATTAATGTGTTATCCTCACCATATTTATTATTTAAATAATATCTACACAAACAGTTCACTTAGACACCTCACCAAGCTAACTCAACCTAAGACATATTCTTAGCAAGTTACCATAATTAATTAAGACTCACCCAAACCCTAAAAATCAATGCCTACACTCCCTCTAGCCACATTCTCGCATGCTCACAAGAAGCTCCAAGTCTAATCTATGGGATAACAACAATAGATCCAAGGAAATCGGAGGATCTCCTAAGTTTAGTAAACTTAGAAAATCCCACCTTGACCAGTCGGTTTCCCCTAACCATCACCGGTTAAGCCAACCGCTTGTCGGTTACCCATTTTAACCCCTAAACTACCTTATTCTCAAGGTTGGAAAACATTGGGAGAAAGGTGGACGAACAAGAATGAAATCTCAAAGAGATAACGCATCTTGAGAGCCAATTCCAACAAGAATCGACATCCAGGAAGGAGATTGAGGATCTTCTCTGCACACCCTCCCAACCACATTACGATCTATCCAAGAAAAGAGGAGTGTGCATGCAGCCCACGCAGAAGATTTTCTTCAGTTGGTGATCACTCGCAGCCTTCAAACCCATCATCAGCACCTCCGTCCTTCACACATAGACTTTCAGAAATGAAATCCAAGTAAGTGACATCATACTTTCTGGTTATTTCATTTTATCATCCATTGTTTATCTTGCTCCCTATTTACCATCTCCAAAATTTTGTACCTCCATGGACCCATCAAAACCTCGTAAAAACCTATTCCAGGTCACCCAATACCTCGTCCCGACCAACCAAATACTTTGTGCGATCACAAAGGATACCTAAAACCTCGTTCGTGATGTTTCCAGATTTCACGAAGAACTTCAGCGCCGGTTATACCTAACCGTGGTCGGTCACCCCCGAGTATGGCTCGGTCTCTGTGTTTGTCCACACACCTTAAACAGAGACCTATCCACCTAATTTTACCTCACTCTCACTCACTTTGGTGACCTACCCAAGACCTTTATCAGACCTGCAGAACCCTGAACCAACCATTTGACCTGTGGATTCTATTCTAGCTTAGCCTTGTTAGATTAGATATGTTTTCTTATTGTGTTTTTAAGTGAGATACCTAAATCATTTCAAAATAACAATAGGATTTACCTTGTTTTCAGAATTAATTTTTTAAAACAATGGACTGACAACCATCTAGGAAGTATCATGCTTCTCGGATCTAGCTCATGCTAGGAAGTTCACTACCCATATTGTTTAATTCTTTTTGGTGGTCTTGCTTTCATTACAGGTAGTTCCTCCTAGCCAAAAGGAAGCTCTCACGGTTAGCTGTGGATTCGGAAGTCATACGCGCACAGCAACCCATCAACCGACATTTGAATAGGGATTCCTCCTACACCTGTTACCCTATCTATTTCATCAACAATTCAAAGAAACAATCTAAGAAAAAGGTGAAACCTTTTGGCACGCCCGGTGGGACCCATCTAGGGTTCCTTACATTTCATTCATTCCTAGGAAAAATTATGTGTTTGTTTCCTTCTAAAAGAGTACACACTAATTTTCTTCCTGGTAATCCCTCCTTCTTTCTATTTGCTCTAAAGGAAACTTTTCTTTTGGTGTATTTAAAAGAATCATTTCTTCATGTTTTATGCATTTAGTGAAAGAGCATCCCTCTTCCTATTCATCTTATTGTGTCATCCAATTTCACATTTTCAATTTGGGTTTTAAAATCATTGCATTTCATTCGATTTTTGCATTAGCTCACATTAATTGAGGGCAACCTATACGCTGAATTCATTACCAGCTGATGGTTGACAAACGAATCATAGAAAAGCACTTCTATCCTTTTCTCTTTCTCTGAGTCTTACCAAACCACACAAAAATTCAAATGCATACATTCTTAAACAATATTTTACCTGGAAGAAGTTGTAGGTGATCACACTATCACGGCACGGTGGGCACCTACTCACCGCTCTATCGAGTCATACTTCGAGCAAAGCCCACCCCACCATAACAAATATGAAACCTCACCCTTTATATCTCCTTCTTTGTAGGAAGCCATCCTCACCAAAAAATCTATTTCACAATTCATGTGTCAGTCCCTAAATAGCATAAGCTAAACAAACATAATAGAAAAGGGCACTCTTAGGATCACATTTTCTTAGTGTTTCTACTTGTTTGCATTTTGAGGTGAAATATCACATTCATCACTTCTTTTTTTCATCCTTGCACGCTCTTCATCATAAATTGGTGTATTATGGCTTCACACGAGTGTGCACGGCCATATCACCATCATTCCTAGAATTTTGGGTCTGATTCTACATCAGATTTTAATTCACAACCACTTTCTTTCATCATTGTTTCAATTTCACAATAACCATCATCGGTTACCTCTGACCGCCATCGGTTATACCCAACCAACATCGGTTCTAGGTCCTTTTGCTAACCTACTCAAAAGGACATTCTCACTTCACTTTTTTCCACTTTCCATAGTCTCTGTCACTATCATTTTTTCCCATTAACGTTTTACACATCCCCAGATTTGGCATACTTGTCGTTTTCCTTCGCCTCACTGATTACTCACTACCTATTTTCTATAGTGACCGCGTGATTACCCCCGACCGAACGCGTCGCTTTTCCTAACCGGCATCGGTTAGCCTATTTCACATTCCACCCACCATTTGTTACTTCATCCATTTTTTTATTTTTTTTTCTTGTTGTTCTCTGTACCATTTACAGAGAAGCAACCCCACCTGATCAATATTGGTTCACATAATCGACTCAAGACAAGCAAACGCCATCATGTTCCACGCTAGTTCTAATCACTCCCACCTAGTCCTTCACCACCTTCTATTTTATCACCAGCCATGGATCCTATCCAACCTACTAATATTGCTACTGGAGATGAGGAGTTCACACGACTCCTTGACCAGAACCTCGCTACCTTACGCTTTTAACTCTCCCATTCGTCCACTCAAGACGCCTCGGATCGGTTGATATACGGCATGCCCGTATCTATCCCCCTGACTCTCACATCCACTTCTACATCAACCCCATATGGCTCCATGCTACTTGCATTTACCTTACCCCCGCTTTTTGTAGTTAGGTTTCATACCCCCATGACTACCACATCTGTTACCTCTGTGGCACCCATTACATCCACCATACCCTTGACGATTACCCCAAACACAACCTCATCCATCCCTCATGTCTCACACATACCTGTAGCTATGTTCCCACCTCCAATGTCGGTGACCCCTACCCCATTTCGAATGTAGTTCTTTCCATTCCACAATCTTTAGCCCCTATTGCCACTAGGGTTACCACGACCCTTCCTCCCCCATATACATACTACCAACAACCGCCTATTTCATCTATCATTCATTCCAAGTACATACCCCCTATTTCCTTGCCTTCTTCTCTGCCACCTTACCTGGCAACCCCATACACTAGAATGCCACTCCCATTATATGCCCAAAACCAACCTCCTCACGCTATAGGAGGCATCCAATCGTCACAACCCACCAACGACCTAATTAAATTGATGATGGACAAGATGCAAACATTAGAGGAATTAGTTTCTGGCTCCCAAAACACTCTCACTTATGATGATATTTGCAACGAGCCTATTCACCCATCCATTCCCATCCGTTCATACCACGTGTGCATTGGGAAATGCCTAAATTGAATCGCTTGATAGTAAAGAAGACCCACAATAGCATTTGCGCTAGTTTAAACATAGATGTTATTTGATTACTCACGATGATGCCTTACTTTTGAGAACTTTTCCCATGTCCCTCACTGGACCTACATTAGATTGGTATAGTGGGTTACCCAAACACTCCATATTTTCATTCAATTAGGTAGCCCAAGATTTTTGGATCATTTCTCTATCAATATCGCCAAGAAAGTTACCATGACCGATCTATATTCCACACGTCAGTACGAGGATGAATCTATCGTAGATTTTATCGCTCACTGACACAACCTAATCAATCAACTTACCTTTCAACTACCACAAACTAAACTCATCGAGCTCTTTACTCGAGCTTGTGCCAGACATATCTCCCCAGACCTTGCAGGTCCAAACTTTCTAAACATTCGATGAGGCATTCACTATGGCACGAAAGTTAGAGATTCAAGCCATCGAAGAGAAGAAAATCCAATTATGAAATAAGAATTCAGCATTCAATTGACTGAAACCTCTTCTTATTCCAAACCACCAACCAATTATTCAAAGGCTAAAGGTACCGCTAATGCAGTGGTACTCAAGGCCGCCCACTCATCCGTCTAATCAAAGCTACACCTCATCTAATTTATCACCCATTCAGGCTTTTCGATTCGGACTCAGAGCAACGAAAATATACCCCAATTGGGAAACCTTACTCTTCTATCTTAGACATCTTATCAAATCGACACCATCACCCTTCCACCCATAAAACCACACACTAGTTTTAACCCTGCTCACCCCATGCCCACATGGTATAAGGAACAAGATTTCTATAACTATCATTGAGTAAAGGTTCATAGTAGTGATGTGGCAGAATCGCATCACTTTTAAGAATATTGTCCAAGAAATGCTCGAGAAAGGTGAGTTGACTGTGGATAATCCCAACGCCACCCCCAACCAAAATCTACAAATCTTTAAAAAACCATTTCCCAATCATGCCCCTTCATCCAATCAAACAGGTGAGACATCCACTCACGATACCCATACTCGTGAGGTTCATGCGATCTTTAACGATGTACCTGTCACCTCTCAATTACCTCACATCCCTTCCATAGAGGAAATCCTAGCCCAAAGTCCTCCTTCCACATCTAAACCAACCGTCATCATTCCTTCACCAATAAGAACACCATTCATCTCCTACATCACCTATGGAGGAGCCTTCTACTGACATTGAGACCATCTCACCCCTAGCTTCTCCACTTAGTAAACCTTTACCTACCATACCTCCTCCACTCGTAGAGGAGCACCCATTACCTCCTCCACCCACAAAGGAGCACCTATCTATTCCTCCACTCATAGAGGAACTCCCATCATCTCTTCCACCCATCATAGACCCTGATGGGGATACCTTTGCCTCTTGGCGAGTATTCTCCATCCGCTACCCGACATCCAATAGACCTACTTTCAGCTCTCTTACCCACAGAAGCTAAAGCCGGCTGATTCCCCATCTCTAAGATGCATTTTACGGAATTCCCATTAGGTCTTCACCAACTCCACCCACAAACATGCCATTCTCACATTTGGCCAATCACTTGGATTATGTGGATAAGGATTTATTATGGGGGTGCCTCTTACTCCCTATCTCAACACAAATGCAGAGATCCCTCGATGACACCTCCACTATCTACCCAAGCACATTTCCACCCATCAAACCACATACAACCACTACTATCGCAACCCCTTCCATGATATTTGTTAACACTCACACCACACCCTTACCTATAACCCAACCTATGCCTAAACCCAAACCCATACCCACAATATTTACCTCCACTAAACCTATTACCACTTTAGGGGTCACCCCGACCACCAACCTTACTCATCCACCTATTAAACTAGATTTAGCTACATCCTCCAACATTAAAACTACACCTACTCTGACACCCAAACTAAAGAAACAAACTCATCAAACTCATACCCCTATTGCACCAATCACACCCACACTTGTCCCGTCTACCTTAAGACCTCAGCTACCCAACATGGTCAAGCACCCCTCACCCATTCATAACCCAATAACACAACAACCCATTCCTTCCTCACAAATCTCTAACTTACCCATGGACACAACACGACTCATACACACACCTACAATCTCTTTACCACCAATACCTCGATACCTTCGGTCATTGCTTCACTACCTACTACACTTCATTCATTTTCCCTCACACCCCAAGCATGACTGCGTCATCTACCTTCATAGCACCCTCATTATCCCCTACAACTATATGATGGAAAAGTGACAAGCGAGCATGGGAATCTACAAGTAACTTTTCCTCGCACCCGACCTCCCAAGGTCATGCCAAGATAGCCGGTGGGGATTGAATATGCATGGGATGCAAACAAACTAGTTAAGCTATCCGATGTCTTCGACGCGCACTAGTGGGAATTGCGAATCTAAGGCAAAGAAGGCCCTCCTAACCTGAACTGGTGTGATAGATCGATCAGCAAGGATGACTGCTTGAAAGCTCCAATCAATATCAAGCTCTGGCGTGATTCGGTCTATGGGTTGTGGAATACATGGAAAATGACCTAGGATAGTTTCGTGTATGTCTCCAGATAAGGTCATAGGGTGGATGGTAAATATAATTGACTCTATGGGTGATTCTCTGGCCTAGTCCAGAACTCCTTAGCTTTGTTAGCTACTATGTCTAACAAGGATAACTGTTCGATGATGATAGGTGGAAGTGGAGTAGATCTAAATACTAATGTACGTAGGCCAGATCTATGTCTGATTCACCTATGGACTCGTTGGGCTGTGAGACTTGTGGGTCACAACCGTAGATTCATGTTTGTTGTGGTCCTGCTATGGTCATGTGTGGATTCAGTCCCTAATCCCTAGTATCCAATAGTCATACGCTTTCTCAGCCTCTATATTCAGATTTAACAGTTGTGTGATCTTTTCAGAGTATCTCACAGGTGTTTGTGCAACCTGAATTCTCAAGCTGGTATCTATATCTGTGAGAGTGTCTCCCTATCTCTTGGGACCAAAGGATCACAACCAAAGGTTTGATCTCTTTCAAACCCTTCCACAGTCATGCGGATATGTATCTAGGGTAATCTGTAGTTTGGTTGATTTGACCAAAATATGTGTGCTTGGTCATCTTCTATGTTTAACCCGTGCGATTGGCCACTCGATTTGTTGTAAGTTTACCATTGTTCGGAAGACTTGATCCTAAGATTTTGATCTATATCAGTTATGGCTGTGACGAGATTGGGTTGGGGCATGATTGGCTCGAATACGTATTCCCTGGGCTCTCTAGGTCCCGTGATTGTCATACAAAAGCCACAATGTAAACTAAATGCAACAAAGTAAAATTAACTATGTGAAGTATATCTATAACATATATGACTTCTATATTTTTGTATTTTTCTGATGAATTTTATAGATGAAATTGAAGGAGCAGCTATTTTAATATATCTAGAAATTGACGATTAATCTAATGACAAATTTAAAACAAACAAAGTAACCGAGTATAGCTACTTGCCTGTGTAGTTGTAAATCTATTCTAAACAATGAAATAACTGATCTAATCTATTTGAAAGACTCTCGATCCTACCTCAGAAGTGAGGAAAGAATCATAGTCTCTCAGAAACTATCAATCCTCACAACTTCCCTGGAAATATCGAAAGTAAAATTGACTGAAATAAAGTGATTGGCTACTCTATTTGATATGCTTCTAATTTAGAACTTTGAAAGCTAGAACCTGGATTCTGCAGAATAGTGGCGAATCTGATGATGTGTGTGATCTTGTCCCCTCAGTGTGACCTCCTCGCTCCTTCGTGTTCACATGGATCCAAAAAAGCGTGTAATGTTAGCATCAACAGAAGTAGATATTGGGACAAAGGCAAAGCTTAGGATACAGACTAAATACAATGCGAGTAGGAGAGAGATAACGCAAGAGTATAGAGCTTGGCTTATGCAATTCCTAGCGGGATTTATTGTGAGTCATGCAACATAAAACGTCTAGAACCTAAAACTATCCTGCTTGAAGAACAAAACCTGCAACTTTAATGGCTTCCTATTGAAAACAAACTATTCTACTCCAATGGATTGGATGAAATATCAACAGCACTTGCACAAGATGGATATGTGGCTTCCTAACAAAAGACAACACTAACTAAGCATGTAATGAATGAAACTAAGAATTCTAAGCAAAATGAAAGACTAATCTATTGCAATGAGAAATTCAGAGGAAAATTTGAGGGGCCATTTGCTTGAGCACAAGCCAACTATTTATAGCATTTGCATTTACCCAAGGTAAAAACCAAATTGATCTCTTAAACTATAAACAATGGCAAAACACTATTCCAGGGAACCAAAATCATTAATGCAAGCCCAAGGTGGTGAAAAAGATGGTAAACGTTGAAATTTACGTGAGTCATGTTAAAAGAGCATTCTGGAAAATGCGTAAAGGATCACGCCTCTAAAGCGGGGCGGATTCTAGACCGCCACCTGTCCCAGGGGCGGTCACCACGAGACCGCCCCAACGGGCAACGATTTCATAATCAAGAGAAAAAGGAAAAGAAAAGAGGGGAAAAAGAAAAACAAAGCACGCGGGGGCTAAGTGGGGCATGCGGGATGATAACGCATACTTGGAGAGCTTTTCCGGATCCCGAACACCTTGCGAGGAGACTCTGTATCATCATTGGGGCACATGTTACATTGTTCAAGGTGCAGTACCCTATAATTTTGGGTACGTACATATTGCCCCCTCGGAGAAGCATTTTAGCCATGAAGAGGCGTAAAATGGTGGAGTCACGAGTATGGCGGTCCTGAAATGGGAAGTTGGAAGTTATACCTAATACGTCCGTGTGTCGAATCGACGCCATCCAAAATTCCCACTCCTCGTAAAATGAAAAGAGAACTCAAGTGCAGATAGACAAGATAGATTGGAAAATAAACACTAAAATAACGTGAAATGAGGACATACCATTTGTGCGGGGTAAGAACTTACCTCCGTGGCGCTCCCAAACTCTGTGAAAAAAAAAAGCATTTAAAACAAGTCAAGTTGCTATATATATGAAAGTGGGCCCATTTTCCTATTCATTTGCACGTGTTGATTTGATTGATTCTAAGCTCTGGGACCCATGGTGACGGTTTCTTATGAGAGTAGAGTCAAAACATTCGTGACGAGATAGCGATCATGCCTCCGCGTGCAGATCATCGACCCACGAGATCACAGGTTAGTTCTCCTCAATTTATTGTTTTTACCTCCAAACTTTTAAAATGCTAAAATCTTTGTCGTGGGGGTTATTTTTGAAAATGTTAGGTTCAAAAGGTCCATCTAGGGGGGGCTACTGGGTAGGCTTTTGTTTTAGTTAAAATGGTCCTTTTTTGGTGTTTTTAGGCCTTTTTAGGATATAAAACCCGCGTGGGTTTTCGGGACACGACTGTCAGTCGCCTTGCCCCGAGCGGCGGTTACACGACCGCCACCCCGATCTATTGCAATGAGAAATTTAGAGGCAAATTTGAGGGGCCATTTTCTTGAGCACAAGCCAACTATTTATAGCATTTGCATTTACCCAAGGTAAAAACCAAATTGATCTCTTAAACTATAAACAATGGTAAAACACTATTCCAGGAACCAAAATCATTAATGCAAGCCCAAGGCGGTGAAAAAAAGATGGTAAATGTTGAAATTTACGTGAGTCGTGTTAAAAGAGCATTCTAGAAAATGCATAAGGACCGCCGCCCTGAGCAGGGCGGCGGTTCTGAACGCCGCCTGTCAAGGTGGTGGTCACGAGACCACCTCCCGTGCAGGCGGCGGTTTCATAATCAAGAGCAAAAGGCAAAGAAAAGAGGAGAAAAAGGAAAAACAAAGCATGAGGGGGCTAAGCGAGGCATGTGGGATGATAACGCATACTTGGAGAGCTTTTCTAGATCCCGAACACCTTGTGAGGAGACCTGTATCATCATTGGGGCACATGTTACGTTGTTCTGACGGTGCAGTACCCTATAATTTTGGGTACATACACTAACTTGCCCTCTTCCTCCATTTGCTTTTCCTTCTAGACCTCGTACACCCACATCACCTTTACCCAAGAAGGTGTAACCCAAAAACAAAACCCCACTACCCCACAACAAGGTAGTCACAATAACCCCACACCCTCCTACCCATCCATCTACTGTACCCCTACCCAAACGAACCCAACCGATACCTCAAACCACACCGGTACCTAAACCCATAGCTTGACCCATTCTTACTCTTCCAAAAACAATTCCCTGACAACCAACCACACCTACACCCAAACCCACATTCACTTCCCATTGTGATCCACTAGCAGGGTCCTATGCCAAAATTTTAACTAACCTCCTTGAGACTTATGTTATCACATTACCACCACTCGACCTTACGAACCCCTCAAACCCAAGCCAAAAGGGTTTGATGATACCGAAATTTGTGCATACCATCATGTGTCAGGGCATGATGTGGAGAACTGCAAGGCCTTGAAAACCATCCTTATCTAATTGTGTCCACCCGAAACCAACTTTGATGACGATGACCTTCTTAATGAGGATCCTGCTTCACCAAAACCCATTCCCACACTGCACACTCAACAACCACAACCTCCACCCTCACAGCTCCCAGAACCACACACAAAATTTAAAATTAACATGGTTCGCATCAGGGAACTTGCCATGCCACCACCCAAATGTCGCTGTGCCCAACTGACCTCACAGGTTTTTCTCCTCCCGTAGGTTTTTTCCCTTCATGTCGTTATACCACTTACCCTACACCCTCTCCATTTGACAATTTCCCTCAAATCAACATGGTACATGTCACTACACATGTGCAAAAGGGTAAAGAAAAGGTAGCTGACCCACCAACCAATCCTATACCCAACATACCATCTGCACCCATACCTAAGATAACTATCCGCGACCCCACATACCCCATTTCTAATGGCATCACACATCGCACCATGCTCAAAAAATTACACCAATCTCCACTCAAAATGTCCTTATATGACCTCATCCAAACCTCGGAATCCCATCGTCAAGCCCTCATGGAGGTTCTTCAATCTATCAGGTTTTACCCAATGACCCTACACCTGTAGCCTCCATTATCACACCCCATCATGTAGCCTCCCTCACCAAATTACCACCTTCATCCTCACCTCACCTTGTTCACCAAGTGGCCTCCCTCAGCTTCTTAGAGGCAAAGATCACGCCATACCAAAATGATGACTTGGACCCAACCCTCTTCATCTTTGTACACATTGATGACATACGGTACCGTGTGATGATTGATGGAGGAGCTAGCATTAACATAATTTCATCCATGCATTTTCTCAAATGCGCATACCTGACAATTACATGCACAAAGATCCGGTCATGTTGCATTCATTCAACAACACTATCACCTCCACACTAGGCACTGTCATCCTTCACATTCGCGTGGGCCTTCGCACTGTTCCTGAATTGTTTTATGTTTTGGAGGGGGAATTCCAATATATCTTGTTTCTTGGTAGACCCTGGATCCATGTCATGGATTGTATTCCCTCCACTTTGCATCGTTGTGTAAAGTTTGAACATGAAGGACACACTTATACCATTCTAGCTGACCCATCACCTTTCAAAACATGCAACATGCTTTACCAACCTAGCAATGTACTCATGCTAGTCAAGCCATCTACTTCATGACCAATACCACTTCACCTACACCTACACCCACACCTACTAGTATAGCCACTACTTTCACCGCACATACCTCCTCCACGCCTACCGCTGCTATAACCTCCACGATGACCCATTAGCTTCCCAATCCGTTAACACCACCTCCGCATCAACCTCCAACACATCGTCCATACCAGATACCCACATACCAATCATTGATCCTTGGAAGGTGTTTTGAAATGCCTCACTGGGGAATACCGCCTATATAGTGTCAACACCTTCCTTACTCCCCACGAGTATGGAAGCCTTCACCAACACCCTCGCTATGATCATTGTATAGGAGAACACCTCCTTTATGGTCCTCCTCATCTTCGTACTAGTCTCACCTATGGGGGACTTGATACTACCACCTACACACCTGAACCACCATCACAACCCCGCCTTTTTCTCGCGAACTTCCAATCACTTACAAATTGTCATTTCGCCCACACCTTCCTACACCACTATGCGTGGAAGGGTTTTTGGTTTTGGCTTTTACGAGCAAGGTCGCCATACCGTTATTCCATGTACCACCCGCAAACATAATGACCGGAGTGGTATTGGCTTCCCCGACCCTTCTACCAAATAGGCCCGCATTGAATTCATTGAGGACCCTAGCCCTTCTCCACCTTCATCACCACCCTCACTAACAGAGTCGATGGATCCTGAATCTATCCCTCCTACTTCTTTTTTTTCATAAACACCATTTCTTGGGGCCTTTGACTTATCAACATGAAGGCGAGGCCCCTTCCACTCTCCCATTCCTATATCCTGAGATGATTGATGACGACACACTAATCATTAACATCATTCAATGTCAAGATGATGAATCCATACTCACCTACCTTAGTGCAGAAGACTCATATATTCATCAGTCATTACCCTCTGAGACATAAACCATGTTGAATGAATTGACTATTGAGATCAACATTCATACTCAGGATGACCCACACATCCTAAAGATCGGACAATCTTTAGATGTTGCTGAACAAGAAGCCATCACTTCCTTTCTCCGAGATCATAACCACACTTTCACTTGGTCTTACACAGACATGCCCGGTATTGACCCCACCATAGTGGTCCACAATATCGTAACCATTCCCGATGCCAAACCTATCAAACAAAAGTTGAGGAAAATGCACCCACATTACTCTTCTCATCAAAGAAGAACTTTAACGTCTTCTTTCCGTTTCCTTCATCTTACCCATTGATTATCCTCGTTGGATTTCTAACATTGTCCCTGTTACTAAAGCAATAGGGGACTCTGCATTTGCACGGACTTCCGAGACCTCAACCTCGCCTAGCCCAAAAGATGACTTTCCCTTGCCCGGTATTGATCAACTGGTGGACCTTACCACGGGTCACGAGATGCTCTCACTCATGGATGGTTTCTCGGGTTATAACCAATTTTTTCTTGCCCCAAAATATCAGCACAAGACCGCATTCGTTACCCCTTGGGGAACCTTTTACTATCGAGTCATGCCTTTTGCCCATAAAAACACTGGTGCTACATATCAGCGTGTTATGACTTACATCTTACATGATATCATGCATCACATATTGGAAGATTACGTGGATGATCTCTTGGCTAAATCTAAACGTCACACCAAGCACCTCGTTGTCCTCAAAACCATCTTTGATCGCCTCATTAAATATTGCATCCGCCTTCAACCTAAAAAGTGCGTCTTCGTGGTTCTCTCAAGAAAACTCCTGGGATTTATTGTTTCCCTCTCGTGGTATAGAAGTTGACCTAGCTAAATTCAAGGCCATTCTGGAAATGCCTCCGCCCACTAACCTTAAACAACTCTCGTAGCCTGCAAGGTAAATTGTAGTCCATTCGCCGTTTCATTTCACAATTATAGGATCGGTGTCAACCATTTCATCATCTGCTTAGGAAGGATGTCTCCTTTCAATGGGATGATGATTTTCACAGAGCTTTTGAATCCCTAAAACAATACCTTCTTTAACCACCCATACTTATCCCACCTAAAGACGACCAACCCTTCTACCTATACATATCAGCTACCCATCATTCCTTGGGAGCTCGCTCGCTCATCGTGATGAACAACACAGGAGCGGTGGTTTATTACATAAGTCACACTCTTTTGGACTATGAAACCCGATACAACCACCTATAAAATCTTTTCTTAGCCTTAGTTTTTGTTGCCACCAAACTCCGTCATTACCTACTCAACCACAAAACCTATGTTATGACCAACACCGACCCTTTACACTTCATGTATGCCAAACCCTATCAAAATCAGTGCACCACGTGATGGCTTATGCTTTTAGCTGATCTTGACCTTGAATTCATTCACCAAAAGTCCATTAAGGGCCAGGCTATCACTAACCAACTGGCTGACACACCTATTCCTGGGGACCAACCCTCTAATTTTGACTTTCCCGATGAATCCATTACTACCCTTTCCCTGGATGAACCCCCTTACCAAATGACACTTTGTTCTTCGATGGTTCTAAGTGTCAGCGTGGGGGTGGAGTTGGTGTTATCCTCATCCCTCTGGATGGAGAACCCATGCCTTTGTCTTTCAAACTAGACTTTGAATGCACCAACAATATTTCCAAGTACGAAGCACTCGTACTAGGTCTCTAGACCACCTATGCCCTCGATGTCAAATCAATCCACATCTTTGGTGATTCACAATTGGTCATAAACCAATTCAATGGTATGTACCAATGTCATAACGAGATACTTCAAAAGTATAAACATCATGTAGACATACTTTTGACCACCTTTGATCGTTACACCCTTCAAACCATCCCACAGTCAACCAACAAATTTACAGACACTATGGCCTGCTTAGCTTCCCAAATACCCGCTTCCCCTACCGATTCCAAAATATTTGTCACTGTACAATGCCTCCATTCACCTTCTTATTTACCTCACGATGTTTACTCAATCGAGAATTGACACCCCTAACCCGAGTGACCTTTGGTATAAACAATACTCCAACTACCTTTCCCTCTCCATCTTACCTCCTGATCTCACCCGTAATGAAAACACGCCTTCCTTAAGAAGGTCTCCCATTTCATTATCCTGGGGACTCCTCTATAAGCGTGGCTTTGATGGTATTCTCTTACGATGCCTCACAAGTTCTGAAATTCCTTATACCATTAAGGAGGTTCATGATGGCATATGTGGAGGTCACTTTAGTGGCCTTGTTGTTGCTAAGCGTATTCTTCACTTAGGCTATTACTTGCTGACCCTTAACCATGATTGTTGCAACTATGTTAAATGTTGCATGAAATGTCAACAACATTCCAACCTTCATCATACACCCAGTCATGCCTTACAGGTCACTCGTGACCTTTGGCCCTTCTCTCAATGGGGTTTGGATCTTGTCGGAGAAATCAATCCTCATTCTTCCCAATGCCATCAATGGATCATAACCGCTACCGAATACTACACAAAATGGGTGGAAGCCATACCACTCATCTCCACAAAAGTTGAGAAAATATGTGAGTTCATTAACCATCACATCATTTGTCGCTTTGGTGTCCCTCATCACCTCATCACTGACAATGGAAAACAATTCAAAAAAAAAACATTACAAAAACTTTGCGACGCCTTCGGCATTCAACTTAGTTTCTCCTCACCTTATTACCCACAAACCAATGGCCAAGCCGAATCCACTAACAAAACCTCAATAAAATTCTCATGAAAGTGGTTGATGATACTGGGAAGGATTGGCATATGCACATTCCTTTTGCTCTATGGGCATACCGCACTAGTATTCGCACTACCACTACGGCTACACCCTTTTCATTGGTCTACGGTACCGAGGTCGTTCTACCTCTCTAAGTCCAAATCCCCTCACTTCACATTTCTCTCCATGACATACTTACTGATGATGACTTTCGTCAGGACCACTTAGCACAACTAGATTTATTAGACAAACGTCATCTTAACACTCTGGATCACCTTCAAGTTTATCAACAACGTATCAAACGTGCTTATGAAAAACGTGTTCATGAACGAACCTTCTAAGTTGGTGACCTTGTTTTGAAAGAAAATCAACACGTAACCAAAGTAGAAAAAAGTAAACGGGAAAATTCACTCCTAATTGGCTTGGACCATACATCGTAACTCATACCTATGGATCAGGTGCCTATCATTTGTCCTCACTTGAGGGTAAACCCAAACCTGAGCCCCTTAACACATTACATCTTCGACCATTCTATTGTTGACTCATTGTCCTACCTCACCCTGTGTCTCTTTATAGGCTCGTCCCTTGAGCACTATCCACTCCATCCATCTCCCTAATGATTAAACAAGAATCATGTGATTACCTGTCACCCTTTTGCCTTATCTTAAATATGTGCACCACGGCTCTACACATGACATGATTCTCATGGATACTTTTCATCTTCTTTTAGATGAGATCCCATGGTCATTCACCCTTGCCTTCTCAACAAGAACCAAATGCTTCGTTATAGTCTCGTCCATGACTTAAAAGCCAAAAAACAAAGATGAATCCCTCATAAGGACATCTTCCAAAATAAGGGATCAACTCCTTGAGTCAAACTTCCAATATAAAAGATGAATCCCTCAAAAGGACATCTTCTCGCCTTTAATTATTCTTATGAGTAGATCGCTCCCTCAAAGGACAACTATGAAAAGCTCGCAACTCTCTACATAGTTTTTCCAAAAAGAAGACTATTTTCTCAAAAATCAAAATTTAGAAGCTTCCCGCATCGATCAGCTTTGCGAAGACCTCAAGGAGACATATACTCATCCCATATAGACTTCCCGCATCGATCAGTCTATCTACAAAGTCAAAAAGAAAAAGAAAAATAAAAGTAACCTTTTTCGTCATGGACTTGCCTATTGTGATCTTGGCTCTATTGCCCAAGGTATTTTACTTCCCATTTTATGACCCAATTACCTGCACCTCCTTACCCATTGTCTTTTCACTTCATACCTCAAGGGACCTGTTGAACCTACGACATTTGGTGATCATGTGACTATTTGTCACTCTTAGAATTATCAATCATGTAATGTCTTTGGGGTCTTACGTTCATTAGCCTATCTATAGATGTGTTTCATACATTTTGATCCTTGCCAATCGGGTGGCTTTCTTGCCCCCTCTTATCTTTTCTCTTCTTCATTACCTTTTGATCTTCTTATATAGGACTAGAGCCTCGACACCTGTCTTTTGAGATTTTCTTCTCCCACCTCAATCAACCTAAAATCACCTTTACCTATCTACCTATTCTCAACCCCAACATCAATGCCCTCAACCTAATTATACCTATGACCTAAAATCACCCATACCTATCTACCTATATTCCACCTCACCTAATTGACCTTGACCTCATCATACTTATGACCTCGAATCCAACCTAACTATCAACCGCACTACCTATTCTTCGATCTTCTCATATTCTTCCTAGCTTATGGGAGAACTACATCAGTCTGAGGTCCCTTTTCACTGGGACTATGTAGGCAAGCACTTCCAGGGCATGGGGCCCTAGAAGGTTAGCTCGACCACTCTTTACCCTAACCATTTTCCCCACCTTTACCTGATTTCCTGTTCATATCAAAAACCTCGACATCTATACCATATACCACATGAATTTTACCACTTATATTATTTCACATTTTCATACATAACCAACATTTTCCACATTTTACACCATCTCATGCATTTATATTGCCATTTGTTATCAAAATACCGAAATGAACATCCATGCCTAACCAACCTGACTCAACCATGCCTAAACAACCTAACTCATCCATGCCTAACAACCTGACTCCACCATGCCTAAACCAACCTGACTCAATCCATGCCTATCACCTGACTCAATCCATGCCTAAACCAACCTGAATCCACCATGCCTAAATCAATCTGACTCAATCCATGCCTATCACCTGACTCGATCCATGCCTAACAACCTAACTCAATCCATGCCTACACCAACCTGACTCGATCCATGCCTAAACTGACCTGACTCCATCATGCCTAACTCACCTAATTTCCATCCATATCAAACCAACAAACCCATATCTCATCTAATACAAAGTAACAAATCCATATCTCATCTAACACAAGCCATAAACCAATATCTCATCAACACATTAACACATCACCAAATACCATGAATCTCATCATATAAATCAATAACTGTGTATCTCAAAATACATGCATGTCTCATCATGGCCATCATCTCCAAAATGTCGGCACGCGGGCCAGGTCTCATATATACAAAACGCATGAATGAATCAATACAAAAATATTTGGCACGTAAACCAGTATCATGTACAACACAATAATCACTACAAAATCTCTTTGGCACGTAGGCCGGTCTCATATATAATACATACAAAAATGACTCGGCACACAGGCCGGTCCACAGCAAGTCACGGTGTCTCTCCCGACCCTCTGCTACACCTGTCTGGGGTCCAGACTAACCTCGACCTCCTAATGGCCCCTCACCTAGAGCTGGCCTTTGCACACTAGTGACCTCACCATGACCCTGTCCCTGGGCTCGCCGGCCCCCTGTACTCTCCACACTGTGAGTGCGGGATTTGGTCCTCTCACTGGAGGCCTGCTGTGCTTTGTACTCAACATAGGAGGGAACATCTAACTTGGAAGCTAACAAATGATCCTGGTAATACCGTGCCTCTCCTAGGGCATCTCTGAACCTAGCCATGGGCACTATCTGTGGAGGTGCCATGGGTCCCACTACTGTGTGGGTACCTGTATAATGGGACCCTGTCCCTGAACTTGCACTAAGCCCCGTACTTCAGTGCTAGAGCCCGAGTCGGCCTTGGAGCTCGTGCCTATCTCGGGCCTATAGGGTAGTAATTTGTGTCTCTGGCCGGTGTGTCACCACCTATACACCATAACTTATCCCTCGCATTGTGGCCAATCGGCCTGTAAAGCTCGCACCTACATCCGTAGGGTGGCTATCTCGCTCTCCATCTCTGCCTACCTCCTCTCTGATCCCTCTCCACCTCTTCCATCCTCAAATGACCTCCACCTCTCAACCAATCACCTCACTCGATCCAATCTCGTGGCCCCACCTCTCACCCACTCAATCTCGCCTATGTGGCTCGCTGACCAATCTCTCTACCGTATTCTTTTGACTTCTTCTTCTTTGCTCTCTTTTTGTCCTCTTCTTCTCCTTCAATGCACAAATGAATTTTAAAACGTGGGTTTTTCACTTTTTATACCCTACCCGACTCGACCGACGTCGGTCAACCCTCGAATCTAGTCGATGCCCTAGCTAACTACCATCGGTTCCCTCTACATGTCATCCGGTTCATACCGACGCCGAGTGTTGCCTACTTTACCTGCGTACTCATTGAACTCACATTCACCTACTTTTCCTTACCTCCCCTTTCTTTTCCCTTCCCTACACCTACCTAGACCATTGTTAGTGACCTTTTGACCCCTACCTTATTTTACCCCTACCTCGGCCTTACCCATGCCGTCATCTCGATATTTGGACCTGGACCATTGCTAGTGACCTTTGAACCAATGTGTTTGTTATACCTTGTGGCACTCATTACATGTGTTGATTGACCCAATGACCTTACCTCACCTATTTTCGTGACTTTTTATCCCGACCCTACCTTTGGTGTACCGAACATACCTAAATGTTTATGTACCTCACCTACGTTGTGTTTCCGACCTTATCCTATACCTTGATACCGATTCACTTCACCCTTGTTTAGATAAACCTATCAACCTTAGACGATGTAGAGTTTACCTACTCTTCAACCCGATAGTGTGTTACAGTTTATACGTGTGCGTGCATTTGACTATTACTACCTTTGACCCTGATCCATTACCTAGATCACCCAAGTAGACCTTTCACCATCTTCCCCTACACCCACTTACCTTTTCCTCACATTTACCTTTTATCAAACCACTCACCGCTTTAGCCTACTACCTCGTCAGTTCTTGGTTTGAGGGGGATCGCCTTCACCCTCACATGGGCCAACCACATCTTATTTTTGTTAGCATCGCTTACCAATACAAGCTATGTAACAAAAAGGGGCAAAATGTAGACACTAAAATTAGGTCACACTCCCCCTTCGCCCCTCGACATATAAGCCCCCCTTTATTACATCTACCTAGCCATGACCCCCTTTACCCTACTAATATTAATTTAATTAATTTAATTAAATTAATGCATTATCCTCACCATATTTATTATTTAAATATCTTATTTAAATAATATCTACACAAACAGTTCACTTAGACACCTCACCAAGCTAACTCAACCTAAGACCTATTCTTAGCAAGTTACCATAACTAACTAAGACTCGCCCAAACCCTAAAAAAAATAATGCCTACACTCCCTCTAACCACATTCCCGCATGCTCACAAGAAGCTCCTAGTATAATATATGGGATAACGACACAAGATCTAAGGAAATCAGGAGGATCTCCCTAAGTTCGATAAACCTAGAAAATCCCCTTGACCGACATCGGTTCCCCCCTAAATCAAGTTTAAGTCGACCGTCGTCGGTTACCCATTTTAACCCCTAAACTACCTTATTCTCAAGGTTGGAAAACATTGGAAGAAAGGTGGATGAACAAGAATGAAATCTCAAAGAGATAACGCATCTTCAGAGAGCCAATTCTAGCAAGAACTGACATCCAAGGAAGGAGATTGAGGATCTTCTCCTACACAGCCCTCCCAGCCACATTTTGATCTATCCAAGCAAAAGAGGAGTGTGCATGCAGCCCATGTAGAAGCTTTTCTTCAGTTGGTGATCACTTGTAGCCTTCAAACCCATCATCAACACCTCCATCCTTCACACATAGACTTTCAGAAACAAAATCCAAGTAAGTGCACTATCATACTTTCCTGGTTATTTCATTTTATCATTATTTTATCATCCATTGTTTATCTTGCTCCCTATTGACCATCTCCAACATTTTGTACCTCCATAGACCCATCAAAACCTCATAAAAACCTATTCTAGTCACCCAATACCTCATCCCAACCAACCAAATAGTTTGTGCAATCACAAAGGAGACCCAAAACCCATTCTGTGACATTTCTAGATTTCACAAGAATCGGCGCTAGTTATACCTAACCGCGGTTAGTCACCCCGATCAACACCGATCTCTATGTTTGTCCACACAGCCTTAAACAGAGACCTATCCACCTAATTTTACCTCACTCTCACTCACTGGTGACCTACCCGAGACCTTTATCAAACCTGCAGAACCCAGAACCAACCATTTGACCTATGGATTCTATTCTAGCTTATCCTGTTAGATTAGATATGTTTTCTTATTGTGTTTTTAAGTGAGATACCTAAATCATTTCAAAATAACAATAGGATTTACCTTGTTTTTAGCATTAATTTGTTTAAAACAGTGGACTGATAACCATCTAGGAAGTATCATGCTTCCTGGATCTAGCTCACGCTAGGCAGTTCACTGCCCATATTGTTTAATTCTTTCTAGTGGTCTTGCTTTCATTACAGGTAGTTCCTCCTAGCCAAAAGGAAGCTCTCATGGTCAACTGTGGATTTAGAAGTCATACGCACGCAACAACCCATCAACCAACATTTGAACAGGTATTCCTCCTACGCCCATTACCCTATCTATTTCATCAACAATTCAAAGAAACAATCTAAGAAAAAGGTGAAAAAAATGTTATTACTCACAAACTTGAAACAAGTGTTTGTCAATTAGAGGCACTTGATGGAATACGGTTACTGAATACTTCAACGGGTAGTGAAGCCCTACTATAAATAAGTCTTCTTAATGTTTGTAATAAGGCAGCTTTTTCATTCGATTAGGTTTTCAATTCTACATTTCCTTAATGTGTTTCCTTCTTTGTCGCTATGCTTTGTCAATTTAGTTGGTGTGTTTGTGTAATAAGTGTGTTTACACGCCATAAGCTAATTACTATTTGGAGAATTTTTATGCGCAGAGGACTACACATACCCTTAGTGTGGGGTGGTTATTGATATCTAGGTACATGATTGATGAAAATAAGTACACATGAAAGGAAATATCTGCTACGGGTGTTATTCAAGTTGGAAAATTGAAAGAGAGAAAAAAAAGATTGCTTTTGGAAATAAGGACCATAGGTGGAGATGAATGAAGAAACAAGTATAACACAAGGTAAGCAGAGGCCATGGGAACTACCAAGGAAGGCACAGTGGCGAGGAACTTGGGCACATGGAGGTGCGTTGAAGAGAAGTCTGCAGCCAAAAGGTAGGATGGCGTACTTAAAATTTTATAGTTTGGGCACGAAGATGTACCATGGAAGGAACTGTTAAGTTATGGAGCTCAATTATTTCATTTTAGCATGTAATTGGAACTTGTTGGAAAACATAGTAACGGGCATCGGTTAAGGGCAAACCAAAGATCGGCCAGGGAAGATCGACATCGGTCAGGGAAGACCGACATCGGTTAAGGGCGGACCAAAGACGGTCGGGAAGACCGACATCGATCGAGGCAAGTAGGAATCCGGTGAACGTTAGCGTAACCGGTGTTGGTTACTCGTGCGAAAAAGTTTTAATTAACTCTCGGGAATTATATCTATTTTTAGCATTAAAATAGATTTATTAATTGTAATTGCATGGCTAAGTGCCCTAAGGCTAAAAATGACTATATGAAGTTAAAATTAGGGTTTAGAAGTAAGTGTGTGGATCATAATTACAAGATAATTATGTGAGAGAGAATTCTTGGAAAAGCAAGGAAGAAAAGCTTGAAGGAAGAAAGTACTGAACATCTGAGAGGTGTGGAATATTGTAAATCTTCATTGTATATCTTTTCAAAGCTTTGGATAATAGATTGGCTTGTTTCTTGGTGGACGTAGCCCACACTGGGTGAACCACGTTAAATCTAGTGTTGATTTATGTCTCTTGTTTTACATATTTCTTATGGTAGAATATTCATTTTTATTTGCATGTATGCTTAGATCTTATATATTGTCTGTCTGACAACCAAAGGTGTTCCAACCCCAACAACTAGTATCAGAGCTTTGTTTGAGGGTTTTGTGTGTTGATAGATTTACTCACAGAGGGTTTTTTGATTGAGTGGGGGCTACAACAATGGCAGAAGATAATAAATACAAGGTAAAGAAATTTGACGGACGAAATTATTAATTATGGAATATGTAGATTAAGGATTATCTGTATCAAAAAGATTTGTACTTACCGTTAGATGAGAAGTCTAGACCTACGAAGATGACTGATGAAGAATGGAAGATTCTTGATAGAAAGGCTTTGGGATCTATAAGATTGAGCTTGACAACATCTGTGGCTTCCAATATTACGAAGCAACTTCTACGGTAAACTTAATGAAATCTCTTGCTAATTTATATGAAAAACGTAGTGCTTCAAATAAAGTTTATTTAATGAAGAAACTATTTAGTTCTAAGATGCATAAAGGTAAATCTACCTCTAGTCATTTGAATGATTTCTGATCTATAGTAAATCAATTAAAATCGGTTGCTATACCATTTGATGATGAAGTAAAAGCACTTTTATTCTTATGTTCTTTGCCTGATAGTTGGGACAACTTGGTAATGGATGTTAGTAATACAACATCTGCTAATAATATTTTGAAGTTTGATGATGTGGTTGGTATAATATTGAATGAAGAAATTAGCGGGGAGAGTACATAGGAATTATCATCTGGAAATGCTTTGAATGTAGAAAGTAGGGGCACGAATCAAAGGGAGAGATCCAAGAGAAAGAGTAATGAGAAATCAAAGTTAAGGGATAGCAAATCTAAATCCAAAAGTAAGGGAGTTACTTGTTGGAAATGTGGAAAGAAAGGACATACAAAGAAAGATTGTTGGTCAAAGGATAAAGAGAATCAACAACCGAGAAAAAAGGTAAAGAGGTGAATCTTGCTTCATCAGAGGTAATGTAAGATGCTCTTATTCTTTCTTTGGATAATAGAATTGAATCATGGGTTTTAGATTTAGGAGTTTCTTTCCATGCAACCCCTAATAAGGGTTATTTCAGAAATTATGTCTAGGGTAATTTTGGGCATGTTTATTTGGGTGATGATGAACCTTGCAGTATTACTGGTAAAGGGGAAGTTCATCTAAAATTATAGAATGGAAATACATGGGTATTGAAAGATGTGAGGCATGTGCTAAGCCTCAGGAGGAATCTTATTTCTATAGGGCAACTAGGTGAATCTGGTTGCATGGTTACTTTTACATGAGACTCTTGGAAAGTCACCAAGGGTGCTTTTGTTGTGGTAAGAGGTAAGAAGGTAGGAATGTTATATTTATCTACCTATATTATTGATTCCTTTTCTGCATTATCTACTTCATATTCAGATGCATGCATGTGGCATAATCGGTTGGGTCATATGAGTCAAAAAGGAATGCATATCTTAAAGGCTAAGGGTAAGTTAATGATTTGAAAGATTTAGATCTTGATTTTTGTGAGCATTGTATCTTTGGAAAGTAAAAGAGAGTGATATTTCTCAAAGTTGGGGCAACTAAGAAGGAGTAAAAATTGGAGCTTGTACACTTAGATGTGTGGGGACCAGCTCAGGTAGCTTCTCATGGAGGATCCTAGTATTATGTTACTTTCATTGATGATGCTACAAGAAAGGTATGGGTTTATTGTATTAAACATAAATCTGATGTTTTTGAGACTTTTAAAATATGGAAATCCCTTATTGAGAATGAATCAAATTCTAAGTTAAAGTGTCTTAGATCTAACAATGGTGGTGAATATTGTAGCAAGGCTTTCAATGATTATTGTTCAGTGAATGGGATACGTAGAGAAAATAACAGTTCTAAGAACACCATAAGAAAATGGTGTTGTAGAAAAAATGAAAAGGATAATCATGGAACGTGTTAGAAGTTTGAGGATACATTTTGGATTGCCCTTGTAGTTTTGGGCGAAGCGGTTGATCTGACAGAGGTTTATTTGATTAATCGTGGCCCTTCAAGTTCACTAAATGGAGGAATACTAGAGGAAGCATGGACCGGAAAAGAGGTAGATCTCTTTTCTTAAATTTTTGGTTCAGAAGCTTTTGTGTATGTTGATAAGGAAAATAGGAAAAAGTTGGATGCAAAATCCAAGAGGTGCACTTTCATTGGTTATGGATCTGTGATTTCGGTTTCCATTTTTAGGATTTAGAGAATTCTAAAATTATTAGGAGTCGTGATGTTGAATGGAATGAAAAGAGAATGTACAGGGATCAAATTTTGGTACCCAAGGATGAGAAAATTAAGAATTTTATTGATAAAAATGAACTCTCAGGTTTTAAAGAAACACCTACAGAAATACACAGGAATGCCGTGGTCGGTTATTCTTTGACCAACATCGGTCAGATGAACCGCTGATGATTACAAAGGATCGGGCCGACATCGGTTAGCAAAACCGATGTTGGTTAGAGGTGACCGGCATCGGTCACTGTTAGAAGTTGATACTAATGTTCAGGAGGCCCAGATTGAGCCTCCGGTACCCCAAACTCCTGTGAGAAGGTCACAAAGGATAAGTAAATCTCCAGAAAGATTTACACCTTCTCTATTTTATTTATTATTGACTGATAATGGTGAACCATAAAGTTTTGAAGAAGCAATGTAGGATGAGACCCATGTGCAGTGGGAGCATGGCATGGATGAAGAGATGGAATCCTTGGAATAGAACCAAACTTGGGATTTGGTTAAGTTGCATCGAGTAATAAGACATTACAAAACAAGTGGGTTTACGGGATTAAGGAAGAAGATGGTGGATGAAAAAGGTATAAGGTAAGGCTTGTAATAAAGGGATTTACACAAAAAGCGTGTATTGACTTTGGTGAAATATTTTCTCATGTTGTTAAGATGACTTTTATTCGATCTTGTATTGAGTTTAGTTGCAGTAGAATATTTGAATTTAGAGCAACTAGACGTGAAGACGACTTTCCTTTATGGTGATTTGGATGAAGAAATTTATATGTAGCAGAAACTTGCTTGGGTATGCAATCAAGGGTAAGGAGAAACTAGTGTGTAGGTTGAAAAAAACATATATGGGCTCAAGCAAGCTCCAAGGCAATGGTACATGATATTTGATAGTTTTATGCATGAGCATGGTTACTTGAGATGTGAATCGACCATTGTGTTTATTTCAAGAATTTTGAAAACGAGAGCTATATTATTTTGTTACTATGCGTGGATGATATGCTTATTATAGGATCTAGTATGCAAGACATTGGTGATCTTAAAAGAAAGTTAGCTCACACATTTTCTATGATGGATTTAGGAGCTACAAAAAGAATCCTTGGCATGTAAATACATAGAGACATGAAAAACAAGAAATTTTATTTGTCTCAAGAGGATTATATCTACGAGGTGTTAGAAAGGCTCAACATGCAAAATGCAAAACCTGTTAGCACACCTATGGCTGGACACTTAAAATTGAGAAAAGATCAATTTCCTTCATCACATGAGGAGGTCAAATACATGACACGGGTGTCATATGCTTCAAAGATTGGACTTCTCATGTAGGCTATGGTTTGTACTGACACTATACATTACACATGCAGTGGGAGTTATGAGTAGATATATGGCTAATCCAGGTAAAGAGCATTGGAAAGTAGTCCAATGGATACTCAAGTATTTGAAAGGGACATATAACATCCAATTATGTTATGGAGGTTTGGATATTTCATTACGTGGATATGTTGATTCAGATATGGCTGGAGATTTGGATGGTAGGAGGAGCATTGCTGGATATATTTTCACAGTAGGTGGAATGACAGTTAGCTAGATTTTGAGATTACATAAGGTTATGGCTTTATCTACTACAAAGGTAGAGTATGTTACAGCTACATAGGCTAACGAGGAGATGATATGTATGAGTAGGTTCATGGAAGAGTTGGGAAATGAGTAAAGTGATTGTAAATTGTCTAGTGACAAATCAGTGTAATTCATTCGGGAAAGAACTCGGCGTTTCATTTGAGAGAACGAAACACATTCGAGTTAAGGTATCACTTCATACGACAAGTATTGGAGTATGGACCGCTTGAATCTGGAAAAGATTCATATGAGCAAGAACCTGCGGATATGCTAACGAAGCCATTATGAAGAAGAAGTTGGAGCTACACCCACTTCATTTGGTTTTCGAGTTTGAGACTTTAAAAGGAAGAAAAAAGCTAAGGAAGAATCCAAGAATGATGTTGTACATGTATGGTGCAAAGAATTAAACTCCGATTGGGAGATTATTTAGTTTTGGATCTCAATTACTTCATTTTAGCATGCAATTGGAACTTACTAGAAAACACAATAACCGACATCGGTTAAGGGTAGACCAAAGACGTCGGTCGGGGAAAGACTCAAGCATCGGTCGAGGGCAAGAAGGAACCGGTGATGGTTAGGTAGAACCGGCGTCGGTTACCTGTGTGATGAAGTTTTAATTAACTCTCGAGAATTATATCTATTTTTAGCATTAAAATAGATTTATTAATTATAATTACATGGCTAAGTGCCCTAAGGCTAAAAATGACTATATGAAGTTAAAATTAGGGTTTAGAAGTAAGTGTGTGGATCATAATTACAAGATAATTATGTGAGAGAGAATTATTGGAAAAGCAAGGAAGAAAGTACTAAACATCTTAGAGGTGTGGAAGATTGTAAATATTCATTATATATCTTGTCAAAGCTTTGGATAATAGATTGGTTTGTTTCTTAGTGGACGTAGCCCACACTGTGTGAACCATGTTAAATCTGGTGTTGATTTATGTCTCTTATTTTGTATATTTCTTCTAGTAGAATATCCACTTTTATTTACATGTACACTTAGATTTGATATATTGTATGTACAATTGGTGTTCTAACCACAACAGGGAATGAAAATGGTTGATTAATGAGAGGATTATTGGTAGATGGAGGAGTAATAAATGCACTAACTTTTTGAAAATATATATAAGGATGGGATGTGAGTTCATTTTTACCATTGCAATCATGATAATTTGAAAGAGCCAAGTGTGACCGAGCTGCAAGAAGAGTATTCAGTGTGAAGAGTGTGAATCGAGACGTGACGAGAAAATTTGTGTGTAGAGGAAGCTTGTGTCCCCAGTTGCGAAGGGTTTGAGTGAAGCAAGGCATTGCACAAGAGCCAGGGCACATGATTTCAACTAGGGCACACTGAATCGAGCTAGGGTTTGGGTTTGCACATTATAGGAGATAAAAGGCAAGTATTTAAAGTTAGAAGATTGTAGGTTATAGATGGCACCAAAGAAAGCACCCGTAACAGAGTAAAAGGGAAGAAGAAGGTCAAAGTGGAGGTTGAAATGACCCCTGAGAGTAATTTCTCATAAATTTAGTATTGGAGGGTGTAATTGTGGGTCAGGAATGGGATTCCCACATCTAGAAGAGCAAGATCAGTGAGAATAACCATTGTCATTTGAAAAATAATGAGTTAGATGCGTTATTAAACACAAAGACAAATAAGCACACAACAAAAGACATGCCAGTGTATGACGATGCTGGGGAGAAGTTGTTGAAGCAACTTGGGGTTTACCAGTTGTATGAGCTCCCCTACTTTGGGAAATATGAACCATTATATTGTTGGTTGATGAGCATGGTACACGAAGATTTATTTTACTTTACAGACACATGGTAAGGATTACAATCACCGCGCTTGATCTCAACATTAACATGGTTGAAAGGCACAGGGGTGGATTTAAATGGTGATTTAACTGATAAAGCCACAATCATGGAGATAAGGAAGGAGTTGGGGTATACCAAAGGTCTGCAAGTGGCATGGACATTGATAAATTAAAGAAGTACCCAATCATTCAAGTAGCCACACACTTAGTGACAAAGTTGAATGACCAACAAAGATGGTCACAAGTAAACACAATGTGGCTACACATTGTGAAGAAGATGTCACAGGGAGTGATTTACACATCTCTAGGTACATCGCGAGACTATCATTGAAGAAGCACACACAGGAGAGAAGATCAATTTTGGGGTTGTTTTATTATCTCTGGTGTTTATGGAGATCGGGGTACCCGATGGGCTAAAGGAGAAAATATGGGAATACCCTATGGAGAACAAGTCACCTTTGGAAAGATTTGGAAAGTACTTGTGCGATGGATTAATGAGCAGACCATTCAAGAAGAGGGCAGAGATGTGGTATGATAGACTCATACAAGCATTTGAATAAGAATGGCCCATACCCAAGGAGTTACCTTCAGTAGTAGGGAAGGTAATGCAATTCTGCATATACCAACACTTTTACATCGCGCAATTCACCATGAAGGATGGGGCTTGGAGCCCATGGTGCAAATTACCATATGCCTTCACAACAAGATATTTCTAGGAATCAGTTCACCGGTTTTTGGATGTGTGCCGCCTAACCTTTAATGTAGACAAGGTAGATTACGACTACCACACCCTGAGAAAGAAATACGTATATCCAGGGTGGAATGCCTACATTGAGAGGATTATCTTAGATATTATAAGCATAAAGCCTATAAGCTTGGAAGTTGGGGACACCAGAGCAAAGTGCTTGTGTGTGTACTCTGACTCAAGCCTAAGTTGAGAACACTAAGTATGTGGAGACTGAGTTTGCACTTCCATGGTGCCAAAAAAGGTAAGCATACTGATGGAAAATGTTCCAGCACCTAATCCCATAGAGATAATACAAGTAGATGATGAAGAAGAGGAGCATGAAGATAGTGGTGGTTTGGAGCATAGAGGAAGGAGATAGCCTCCAATTAGGGAAGAAGTTGAGTGCACGACTACTCCACCCCAGCCATAAGAAAGATATGATGAGGACTTGGATGCAGTCCAAGGAGAGCGTCGCTTCAAAAGAGTATTCAGGAGAACAAGGACCCAAGGTGCTACTCCATAATCAGTGTGCAAATCACCTCGAATCTCTCCATAGAAGGAGACAATTGAGAAGAGAAGAAGAAAGTTGAAGCTGGATGAGGAGGTGGAAGAGTCTAAGGAAAGTGTGCCCAATTCCCCTACACCTCCAGAGAATGTGGAAGAACCAGAGGATGAAGAAATGAAGGATGGAGAAGGGGAAGAAAGGGAGGTAGAAGAGACAACGACCAAGACTACTTAAGGGTATGACAGAACAAGCTCCGAATCTTGAAGCCCAAGTTCTTAAGGGGCCAAGATCAAAGAGAACAAGTGGAGAATATGTTCCACTAGCCATGGGCTACGCCGAGGACATAGGTAAAATTTTTCATGCCCATTTTCAAAGCACAGTGACACAAAAGGAATTGTATGGCTGGGAGCTAATGGATGAAGATATGGAAACCATGTGCACAAGGAAGCAACTATCATGGTTGATACACACGCATGTGGAAGAACCAGACTTTGATGTATGTGAGGAGTCATGTGTATCAAGGAGGTTGAAGAAGACACCTCAGGCCAGACACATAATGGTAAAGCCTACTATTATGTCAGATTAACAAGTGAGTAATGCATTGGTAAAAGTCTCAACAGAGGTGGCACGACAAAATATGGATAAGGCTGCATAATTAGGGCATTGAGGGAGGAGATCAAGGCAAAGGATGTAGAAATAATGTGCCTAAAGTAATAAAAATACTTGGCATAGAATAAGAACGTTGTTTTCATCAGCATGACAGAGGAAGTTGGGGACAATATCATGAAAGCGAAGCCACACTTAGAGCCAAAGGTACCCAAAATGTTTCCTTTGGCAATGCACTATGTAAGTACCTTGGTGGACTTGGTGCTTGAAGATGAACCTCTGCGCATGCCAAAACCAAAGGATCCAACACAGGAAGCAGAGCGAGAAAAGGCTTCAGTGATGAGAAAGATTGCATCATATGAGGGGTTGCTTCAGAGCTTACAGGAGGAACTGAAGAAAGCAGATCAAGCGTTGAACATTTGTACAGCCCTAGAAGCAGTTATAAGAACCAAAACCATTATAGAGGACAATGAAGTCCTGAAGGCCATGAAAGATGAGACCTTAGGCCTCACGAGAATGATTAGCACTTGTCAAGAAGCACGAGGCCCTTATAAAGAACTCAAGAACCACATAAGGAAAGGTTGGATGACCTTGGGAAACTCATCACCAGTAAGATGGACTTATTGGAAGGGAGAATGATTGCCATCTCCAACATTGTGTTGGTCTTACAGAATGAGAAAGGAGAAATTGCAAAATATGAGTTAGAATCAATTACAAAGTGGATATTCCGGAAAAGGCAAAGGCTGCATCGATGATTGATGAGACTTTAGAGGCAAAAATAAAAGAATAATATCCGTAATTGATTCCTCAAGTTGAAGTAGAAGATACTGTAAGGTAAATACATTCTTTTATTCATAAAATTCTTTCTATCTCTTTATTCACATTATTTAATTCATTTTGGAGACAAACCATTGTCGGGCGATAATGCAATTAGTGTGGGGTAATGTTGATCAATTAAAATCTAGCACTTAGCGAAGAACATATAGAAGGTTCGCATGGAAGAGCATAGCGCATTTAAAAGCGCGGAAGGATCAAAAAGGAATCACGTGTTGGGAACAGAGACAGATTCGGGACTTAGTCGTTTTCATGATGAGGATCTATTTTGGAAGATAATGTGCGGAACACACAAACCGGTTAGAGACTTTCTTGACACGTATTGGTTATTTTGGAGGATCGGCTACAAAGCACTTTGCATGGATACATGTTGAGAATAGATTTACTACTGACAGTTAACTAGAAGAAGTCTATTGTTAGCACACTTGCATGTGTGGCTATTATTGTAACGACGTGTGGCTAATAATAGCATGTGACCTATTTTGGGATTAGATAAGTAGTGAAGGGAAAGTCCCCACCCTTATAAATATGTAATAAACTACGTAGTATAGGGTGGTGAGAGGGAATGTGAGAACTAAGTTATTGTGAGGTTATGCTGCCAAATCTGATGTGTGCATAGACTATGGTACTATTTATTGTAATAAGCTTATGTGTGTTTATCATGTTTAATGAAATGGAGTGTTTTGGTTGAATCAAAGTGTAAAATCCTGAGTATAAATGGTTCATGCATGCTTGCTTTCATCATGGTTATCTCTTAAGTATGTTATTCTCTAGATCTAGATCTGAATATGTATTGTGGAATCATATATTAGTCATAGATCTGAATGCTTTAAGTCTTCATCATGCTAATTTCCTGCAATAGCAACCCTAAAGAGGGGCTCGATACCTTTGCATGCTTCGAGTGAGCGCTTAGTCTAGGGCCGAGTGATGTCTAGTGCGCCGGGCATTATTGGTGAATTCTAGGCTGCATCAAATTCTCATGGTATCATCAGTTAGGATTGCACAAGAGGATCAGAAAAGACTACTTTCACCACCGAATGGGGAAGTTTTACATATACTGTGATGTCATTTGGAATGAAAAATGTGCCTGTTGCATTTTCGTGAATAGTTGTTCAAACATTCCAGGATTTTATTCATCTTTTCTTGCAAGTTTACTTAGATGATTGGACGGTATATGGGCTTGTTAAGGATCATTGTGACAATTTCTGTTTAATGTTTGAAAGATGTAGACAGTTAAGCATCTTTTTTAACATCAAAAAGTGTGTGTTTACTACACCTTTTGGCACTCTGTTAGGGCATATTATCTGCAAGGAAGGTTTGTTGGTAGATCCAACTAAAGTTACAATTATTGTCGGCCTAAAAGAACCTACCAGTCAAAGTGAGGTGCGCGGATTTTTGGGTCACACTGGGTATTATAGAAAATTTATCAAAGGATATGTTAAGGTTGTCACACCCTTGGAGGAGTTACTAAAAGGAAAAGGGACATTCTATTGGGGAACCACAATAGCGCACATTCGAGACATTGAAGGAAAAACTTACTACAACACCTATTCTGCACTTTCCCTCGTGGGACCAACCGTTTCATGTACATGTGGACGCTTCTAGCATGACCATTGGCATGGTGTTGGCTCAACCTGGAGAAGGTATTATAGATCATCCTATTTGTTTTGCTAGTAGAAAGTTGACTCATGTAAAGTAGAATTATACAACTATAGAGTGTGAAGCTTTGTCAATGATCTATGTGCTACATAAATTCGAGATAGTACTGCTTATGAACACCATTGTATTCTATACTGATCATATGACATTGAAATACTTGGTAAATAAGCCAGTCTTACAGGGGCGCATATGTCGATGGGTGCTCTTATTCCAAGAATTTGATTTTACAGCTGTGGTAAAACCAAGGAAAAGTAATTCTGGCCCAGACCATTTATCAAGGGTCATCAGGGAAGAAACACAAACAATTGAAGATACAATGCCAAATGCATAGTTATATAGGTTACATCACGTGCCTTCAGACTTGGAGGATATTGTTGTTTTTCTACGCACAGGTGTGGTGCCAAGAAGGACTAAAATCCTTAGAGAAGAAATAACTTGCAATTCACGCAACACCTTTTATGTTGATCAGTGGTGACCTATACAAGTTAGGCCGAGATGAAGTACTGCGCTGATGTGTATTAGAGCATGAGCACACAGATATCATGGAAGAGGCTCATGGTGGTATTGCAGGTGGGCACTATGCAGGTGATGCCACTGCATGTAAAATTCTACTCGTTGGATTGTGGTGGGAGACCCTGTATAAGGATTGTAAGGCATATTACAAGGCCTATGATCACTATCAACACCTTGGAAAACCATGGCAAAGAGATGAAATGCCTTTAAGACTGCTTCTAGTGCAAATCCATTTGAGAAATGGGCTATAGAATTTGTGGGTCCTATCTCTCCAGCCACGCGTAGGACTAGATCACGTTACATCATCACTTACACAGATTATCTTACAAAGTGGGCAAAAGAAACACCTACCAAGGATTGTACAACAACTAAAACAACCAAGTTCTTATGGGAAAATGTTCTTACAAGGTATGGATGCCCGTTGAGTTTGACCAGTGATAAGGGCACACATTTTTTGAATGAGACAATAAAAATTCTATTGGATGAGTTCATGATTACACACCATAAGACTACACCATATAATCCTCAGGGAAATGGGACTACTAAAGCTTTCAACAAGATTTTGAGTCGAGACATTGACAAAAATGTGTGATGTTGGAAGAAAACATTGGGATGATAAAGTTTTTTCGTGCTTTGAGCGTATAAAACAACATACAAATGGTTAAACAAGGCCACACCCTTTCAATTGGTGTTTGGCGCAAAAGCAATTCTTCCTATGGAATTCATGTTACCTTCTTTACGTATTGTGCACGCAAGAGATCTAGGCGATGAGCAAGCATTAGAGGAAAAATTGGAAATTTGATCAAGCTAGATGAGTGATGAGCAATAACACGATGGAGTCATAAGCAAGAAAAGGCCGGCAGAAGCATGGCATGACAGACACAAAAAGCTTGAGATAGGACAGATGGTGCTTCTTTATGACTCTAATTTTCTGTGCCATCCAGACAAACTTAAAGTGCATTGGTTGGGACCGTATGCTATCACTCACATACTTGAAATAATCACTTGATATAATTTGGTTACCCAGTTACTTCAATGGGAGTAGTGAAGCCCTACTATAAATAAGTCTTCTTGATGTTTGTAATAAGGCGTGTTTCCATTTAGAGTAGGTTTTCATTCATGCATTACATTAATGTATTTCCTTCTTTGTCGCTATGTTTTGTCATTTTAGTTGGTGTTTTGTGTAATAAGCGTGTTTGTGCACTGGAATCTAATTACCATTTATAGAATTTTTATGCACAAAGGACTTGCACATACCATTTGTGTGGGGTGGTTATTGAAAAATGGGTACACATAAAGGAACAAACTACTACAGGTGTTATTCAAGTTTGGAGAGTTGTTGGAAAGAAGATTGCTTCCAAACAAGGACCATAGATGGAGATAAACGAAGGAATAAGTATAACACGAGGTAAGTAGAGGCCATGAAGACTACCAAGGGAAGGTGCAGTGGTGAGGTACTCGGGCACATGTGGTAGCTAAGCCGAAGAGAAGTTCGCATCCGAGAAGGTAGGAAGGTGTGCTAGAAGGTTATATCTTGGCATGAATATGTACCATGCGGAAAGTGTGAAAATGGTCAATTAATGAGAGGATTATTGGTAGGTGAAGGAGCAATAAATGCACTAAATTTTTGAAAATCTATATAAGGACGTGATGTGAGTTCATTTTTACCATTTTAATCACAAGTATTTGAAAGAGCTAAAAGCAATCGAGCTAAGCGATGTATGTTGAGTGCGAGAGAGTGTGAAACTAGATGTGGAGAGCATATTTATGCACGAAGAAGCTTCGTCCCCATTGGTGAAGGGTTTGAGCGAAGCGGTCGTGCTGCGAAAGAGATAAGGCACATGATTTTAAACTAGGGCACGTAGATTTGAGCTAGGATTTGGACCTACTCAAGCTATAAAAGACAGAAAGTGAAGCATTTGTACATTACAAAGGACATGAAGATGAGATTTTCATATGGCACCAAAGAAAGTACTTACCGCATGAGCCAAAGGAAAGAAGAAAGTGGATGCGAAGTTGAAGTTGCACTCGAGAGTAATTTTTAGAGATGCAAAGACCCAAAAGGTGTTATAGTTGGGAAAGAACGGATCCCACATCCGTAAGTGTAAAGTAAGTGATTACAACCACTACACATCGGATAACAAGGAGTTAGATGCGTTGTTGAGCATGAAGACCAACAAATGCACGTATAGGAAATGTCAATGTATGATGATGCTTTGAGAAGTTGTTAAAGTAGGTTGGAGTCTATCAATTGTACGAGATCCCTTATTTTGGAAAGTATGAACCATTATACCAGCTGGTAAATAAGCGAGCCCATGAGGACTTCTTCTATTTCTCCGGATGGAGGGTCGAATCACACCCACCTTGATTGCAACACGACATGATTAAAAGTCATGTGGACAGACCTTGTCGCTGATCTAACGAAAAAGATCAACAATTGGAAACACGGAAGGAATTAGGATATACAAAGGGTCCATGCGAGATGGACATTGATAAGTTAAAGAAGTACCCAATGGTTTATACAATCGCACATCCGCAACAAAGTTGAATGCTCAAGAGAGGTTGTCGTAAGTGAATATAATGTGGCTACATATCATGAGGAGAATGTCTCAGGGAGCGATATATAATATAGCAGGCTACATTATAAAAACCATTATTGAGGAAGCGTGCACAAGTGACAAAATCAGTTTTGGCACTATTTTACTTTCTTTAGTATTTATGGAGATTGGAGTGCCCGATGGGCCAAGGACAAGATTTGGGAGTATCCCATGGAGAAAATATCTCTTGCAGAAAGGTTTGAAAAATATTATGTGAAGGGTCGATGAGTGAGCCATTCAAACATAGGGTGGAGATGTGGTATGATCGACTCCGCATGGCATTTGAAGAGGAGTGGCGCATCCTTAAGGACTTACCATCGGTGGTTGGTAAGGCAATACATTTCGCGGTGTACCAACACTTCTGTATCGCGTGATTCACTATGAGGATGGGACATGGAGCCCATGGTGCAAACTATCATATGCCTTCACAACACACTACTTCTAGGCATCACCACCGCTTTCTTGATGCGTGCTACCTAAATTTTATTGTAGAAAAGGTAGACTATGACTACCACACTATGAGGAAGACATATGTATTTCTAGGTCAGACTGCCTATGTTGAGAATCTCATTTCAGACGTTATAAGCATAAAGCATGTAAGCTTGGCAATTGGGGACATTAGACCAACACTCGTATACCTTCAACTTAAGCCCAGTGGAGAATCAAAAATAGAATGAATTCATGCTCCCAATGCCACCTAAGGAAAGCATACCGTGGAGAATGTTCCACCCCAAAGCCCACAAAAGCTAGAGGAAGATGAGGAGGAGGAAGATGAGTATAGTGGCGGCTTATAAAAAAGAGGCTAGAGGCACCCATAGATATAATGCAGGCCGAGTGCTTAAGTACCCCACCTCAGGTACAAGAGGAAGAAGAGGACTTGGAAGCAGTCCAAGGAGAGTGTCATTTCAAGAGGGTGTTCAGAAGAATAAGAACACAAGGCACAGGAACTCCTTAGTCTGTTAGGAGGTTGCCATAAATCTCTCCTCAAAAAGAGACAACTGAGAGGAAAAGGAGGAAGTTGAAGCTGAATGAGGAGGCAAAGGATTCTATAGAGAGCGCGCTTTAGGATCCCCGTACAACTAGAAAAGAAGTGGAAGAACCCAAGGATGAAGATATAAAGGATAAAGAGGCAGGAGAACTAGAACATGATACCACTTAGAACATTGAAGATCCAACTCCAAACCTTGGTGCTCAGGTACCTAAGGGGCCAAGAATGAAGTGCACAAGTGGGAATATAATTTTCTACATATGGGTTATGATGAGGACACAAGTAAAATTGTTTGCACCTCGATTCCAAAATATAGTGGGCCTCAAGGAGTTGTATGGATGGGAGTTGATGGACCCAGACATGGAAACCATGTGCATAAGGAAATAGTTGTCTTGGTCCATGCAAACTCACATGGATGAGCCCGATTTTGATGTATGTGAAGAGTCTTGTGTATCAAGAAGAATGAAGAAGGTGCCGCAAAATAGGCACATAACTATAAATCCCACTCTCATGTCTGATGAGTAGGTAAGTAATGCCTTGGTAAAAGTATCTACAGAGGTGGTGTAGAGGAACGTAGATAAGGCTACCACTATTAGAGCACTATAAGAAGAAAACAAGGCCAAAGATGCCAAAATAACATGTCTAAAAGGAGAGGACCTAGAGAAAAATAAGAATGGGATTCTCATCAACATGGTAGAGGAGATCGATGATCATGTCCTGAAGGCAAGACTGCACTTGGAGTCTAAGGTACCTAAGAAGTTCCCTTCAACTATGCATTATGTGTGTACCTTAGTTGATTTGGTGCTTGAGGATGGACCGATTTAGATGCTAGAACCAAAGGACCCTGAACAGGAAGCAGAGAGAGCAAGGGCCTCAGTAGTTAGAAAAATTCATCTTATAAAGCCTTGCTCTAGACTTTGGAGGAAGAGATGAAGAAAGCAGACCGATCAATATTTGTGTAGCTCCGTAAGCGTGTCGAATCCCGACGATGGTAGAAGCAATGAAGTCCTGGCGGTGAAGGATGAGACTTTAGGGTGTGTAGAGATTAGTGCTGGTCAAGCAAAGTGTGAGGCCCTCAGAAAGCACCTAAGACCCCCATAAAGAAAGGATGGATGAAATTGGGAAGCTTATAACACAGAAGATGGATCTTCTGGAAGGAAGGGTGACTGCAATGTCCAACATTGTTCTAGTATTATAGAATGAGAAGGAAGAGATTGCGCAGGAGGAGTTAGATTTTATTGCATCGAATATTCAAGAAAAGATAGAAGTTACGCTAAGTGATTGGAAAACCTTAAACGCTAAAATCAAAGAAGAATATCCGAAGTTAATTCTTCTAGTTGAAACAAAGGATGTTGCAGGGTGAAAGTTCATTCTTTGTACAATAATTCTTTAATTTCCTTTCATTCCCATTATTTATTCTTTGAAGTATTATTATCCCGCAAAATTAACAAGGGCAATTTAACCATACCAAAAATTATGTTTTAACCCCTAGGGAAGTTTGATAACATTCAAAATAACCCAAAACTCCCTTTCAAAAAATCAGGTTGTTTCAAGACTTAGCCATTTTTAGTTAATCCAACGGGAGAAATTGTCGTGTTGACGTCTTTGAAAGTTGCGCCAACGGGAGAAATTGTTGTGTTGACGTGCCAAAAGTTGCGCCAATGGGGAGAAATTGTCGTGTCGACGTGCCGAAAGTTGCACCAATGGGGAGAAATTTTCGTGTTGACATGCCAAAAGTTACGCCAATGGGGAGAAATTGTCGTGTTGACGTGCCAGAAAGTTACGCCAATGGGGAGAAATTGTCGTGTTGACGTGCGAAAGTTGCGCCAATGGGGAGAAATTGTCATGTCGACATGTCGAAAGTTACACCAATGGGGAGAAATTGTCATGTCGACGTGTCTGAAAGTTGTACCAATGGGGAGAAATTGTCATGTCGATGTGCCGAAAGTTGCGCCAATGGGGAGAAATTGTCATGTCGATGTGCCGAAAGTTGCGCCAATGGGGAGAAATTGTCATGTCAATGTGCCGAAAAGTTGTGCTATGGGGAGAAATTGTCGTGTCGCGTCGTGCCGAAAGTTATGCCAATGGGGAGAAATTGTGCGTGTCGACGCGTCAAAAGTTGTGCTAATGGGGAGAAATTGTCGTGTTGTCGTGCGCTGCCAAAAAGTTACGCCAATGGGGAGAAATTGTCGTGTTGACATGCCGAAAGTTGCGCCAATGGGGAGAAATTGTCATGTTGACGTGCTTTGAAAGTCACGCCAATGGGGAGAAATTATCATGTCAATGTGCCAAATTTGCGCCAATGGGGAGAAATTATCATGTTGATGTGCTGAAGTTGCTTAATGGGGAGAAATTGTCATGTCGACGTGCCGAAAGTTGCGCTAATGGGGAGAAATTGTCGTGTCGACATGTCGAAATTTGCGCCAATGGGGAGAAATTGTCGTGTCGACGTGCAAAAAGTTGCGCCACTTTACAAAGGGGAATTTTTGTGTCGACGTGTTGAAAGTTGCGCCACTTTACAAAGGGGAAAAATTGTCATGTCGACATGTAGAAAAGTGTGCCCTTTTACACTGCGAAGAGTAGTCCCTTCTTTCTGGGATGCGTTGATCTTTTTTTGTAAAATATTTAAAAAGCATGTTGGCATACATGATGACCTCATCCATGTTGCACCATGGGATGTTGCCATCCAAAAACTTGCCCAAGTCAACTGTTGACTTTTTAGATATTTTGTAAGTAGTTAGTTTGCTTTTGTCTTCTTTCCTCCTCTCCTTCTATAAATACTAGAATACTTGTTGTATTCCATGTGAACATTTTTGTATGAAAAGAGAAGTGAGGAGAGAAAGACTATGTTTTCTTGCAACAGAAGAAATATTAATACACATATTCAAACTTTGTGCTTAATGTGTGTGTTATTTGCATCAGATATTTCTTAAGTTAGATCTATGTTTTTATTTTGTTAGATTCATTCCTACTATTGTCATATGTTCATCAGTATTGTTTTAATTGTTTATGCAAGTAAGTTTGGCTCTATTTACTACCAACCCAAAGCATAAACCATCCGACCTTTCCCTCTTGGAATTCATTTCTTTTCTTCCTTTAGATCTATCCTCCTCTATTCCTTCCCTCCTACTTTTTGTTCATTATTGAAACTACCTCTCTTGGGATGAGATCCCAAAACCCATGAAGTTATAATAGTGTAGATTTGCATAGATTCCTGCTTGATAGATTAGCAATAAACCGCTTTAGCTTTGCTATCTCAAAGAGGGGCTATGCCCTACACACTGCTGTTGGCTGTTTCCTACGACTCCTTTAACCGACAATTTTTCGGACCAATAGTTTTTGCAACTCTACTGGGAATCAAACTAAGGAAATAACTAAAAACTATAAAAATCACTACCGTTGTAAATTTTAACTCTTTGTTAAAAAATTAAAATTTTTACGTAAGTGATCAAAATTGAAAATTTCCTTATACAAATCCATAGATCTGGACCAGATAAGAGCTTTTAGTTCACTAAGTTTTTACAAAAACTTGTATGTTTCAGTAGATCTGAGATTATGATATTTCATGATATTTTCAAAACCTTGCAAAATTCAGGTCAAAGATCCAAAAATCAGCTTTCTAAAATTGACCCACTTTTTATCCTTATTAATCTTTGTCGAAAACTACCTGGTCGCTTCTTTATTAAAAAAGAGTAAAATTCAAATATTGAAAAAATACATGCCGTTAATTTTTGCAAAAAATCGAAAATCAGCAAGTACAAACAAAAAGATTGTTGTAAATCGCTGCTCAACGAGTACACTGGCAGGATGAACCATTTACTCGCAGCAGAAGAGCTTGTGGGGAAGTCGATCCCATTTTTGATCTACTTTGAAGGCACAATTTCGAAGATCACTCCAACACGATTCACATCACTCGACCTCGGTGGATCAATCAAAGCCAAGAAGTGCCTCGCCTCCACGAAAGAGCCAGATTTCACAAGGTGCCTCCACATCAATTTGCAATGCTCTTGTGCTAAGAGGAACCACACTCCTACTCGTGTTTTTTTTTCCACTTTTCAAATGGCGCTAATATGCCTATACCATGGGAAATGCCATGGGTCCTCTAGCACTGCGCATCCAAAGACACCCCTTCCTAGCGGAAATCGTAAGAATTTCCTGAAATTTGATGGGAGCGGAAATCAAAGCACAGATGCGCATATAGCTACATTTATTATGTCATGCAGTATTCTGGACATGACTCATGAGGATGTATCAGTACGTCTCTTTCTTGAGACCTTGCAAGGGCCTGCATCAAAATGGTTCCAACATTTACCAGCTGGATCCATCACCAGTTGGGCCACATTACGGACTGCATTTGAAGACAGATACAAGCCTTCAGAAGATGCATTCACGTTATTGTTGCAAATCACTCACATGAAGAAGGAGGCCAATGAAACCATGCATGATTTTATCACCCGATTCAATTCATTGATCAACCGTGTGTTGCTGCCATGATGCCAACATTAGAGAATCAAAAGTGTTTCTTCTTGAACGCCATGAGTTCAAAAGTAAGTTTCTTACTTTTATAGGAACAAATACCCACCTTGGTCCTCGCCCAGGCTATGGCCATTCGGATAGAAGATAACCTCCTTATATCTGGTGAGTTAAGATGAGAGCCATCAAAATCAAAGGCTTCAACTTCTTCTCAAGCTACCTCATTAGATCAACATTCCAGAAGATGGCCAATGACTTGCTCTCATTAAAGAAGCAATTGGCTCAAACATCATCTACTACTCCATACCGAGATATCCCATGGAGGAACTTTACTCCTAACAACGCCCTCAAAGGCCGCGTTTATCTGCTACTTCTCCAAGGTTAGCAATTAAAGCCCCTTCGATTAATGCTTTGGTTGAAATCGAAGAAGATGATCCAAATTACGAAGAACCTTTGTCGCAAGACGAAGATGATCAAGATGTCGGTGAACCGACGCAACTCTACTATCGGGTATATGAAATTTGAAGATGAGGAACCTAATGAGGAAGAGTGTACGCAAGGGTATGCAAGTGGACAATCATACGCATTCTTCACTCTCTCACAAGGAAAAGAAGCAAAGGTTGCTGTTGAAAAATAAAGGGAAAAGCCTGTGGTAACTCCTCCTCCAATGATCACTAAAAGAGGTAATCCCCTTCCTACTCAACCTCTTGTTAAACCTTTTGTAAAGAAATCTTTTCCTCTTGTTTCTCCTCCAAACCAACCTTCCTCCAATTCCATAAAGACCAGTAATCCTCCTCCACAAATGCGAAACGAAGGACTTATTCCTTCGTTAGCACAACCCTTGGTCACATTTGATATAGTTGATCACGCCAAAAAGAGCAAAATCTAGATGTCTGAAGTTGAATACCTTCAGTCCAACCTAGAGCAGCTTGTAAGATTAACTAAGTATATCCAAAGTCAGGTTGTCGTCCCTCCTCCTATTTCCCTAAAAGGAATTCTTCCCATTCCTCCCGTGTCTCGCATAAATGTTGCCTCGACTTCCGTGTCGAGGAAATTGAACCTTTTACCTATCTCTCCCGATCATTGGACATAAACTAAGCAACTATATAATGTCATGCTAGTAAAGGTTGCCCATGCTTTAGGCCTCACACTTACTAAACCTTTTGGCAGATGCTACTCCATGGAAACCAAACAGGTACCATTGATTGGTCAGATCAAGGATGCGCAGTTTGCATTCGCAGCATTTCCTGAGAAAAGGGTAAAAATGACTATTCTTGTAGCTAATATTCCAGCAGCATACGGGATATTGCTAGGGAGGAGCTTTTGTAAAGAAGTTGGTGGGGAAATTCATATGGACTGGTCCAAAGCCAAGATTCCTGTCAAAGGGGTGATGCAAACGTTGGAACCAGAATCACAAAAGAAATATCTAGTCACCAATTCTGATGACCCCAAGGCTTAGATTCTTTTCGAATCGTCAGGGATGGGGAATTACTTCCTGTCCACTGACTCAGATAGAATGGACATTCTCATCCAAAAGGAAGATCTCAACACAGTATGGATATTGCAGTTTGATGGCAGTTATGCAACAAGCGGATGCGGTGTTGGGGCTATTCTAATATCTCCTGAAGAGGAGATTTTCCCTTTTCTTTCAAATTGTAGTTCTTCAATACGAATAATACTACTAGTATGAATCCTTATTACCTGGCATGCAAGCTGCAAAAGAGAAAGGAATCAAGAATCTAAGAGTACAAGATGATGTTGAGCTAATTGTCAATTAGGTAAAAGGGATATATCAAGTAAAGAATGACTGGCTCAGACACTACCGCAATGTAGTATGGGATAACATCGAAGAGTTTGATACTTTCTCAATCAAAGTAGTTCCACGAGCCCAAAATGACATGGTTGATTCGTTAGCCATCTCAGCCTCTCTCATGCTCCCTCACCCAGGGTTAAAAACAGATACATATACCATTGAGGTGGTTTTTCACCCAAGTGTACCAGATAATTCATAGCACTAGCAAGTGTTCAATGATGACAACCAACTTATCACCTTTTTGGAGAAAGCTGACAATTTCAAAGAACTTCATTTCGATGGATCAACTTCTACGTGTCATGAGTCTCTTACCACCAAGCACATGAATCAAAAAGAAATAGTGATATAGCTCAAAGAAAACAAGATTCTCGAAAGGTTTAGTTTCCTTAGAACAGCTTATTTGGTAATCATGACTGCTTTTGTCAAGAAAAAGTGACAGGATGATCCTTCCTCTTCTCCTAAACCGAATCATCAATCTGGCTCATGAACATCCTCGCTCCGTGAACATCGGGAAGTGTTATGCACGCTAGAGGAAAAGTGAAAATTTGTTAAGTTGCTAAAAAAATACATGGACGTATTAGCATGGTCTTATGCTGATCTAAAGTATTTCAAGCCAAAGGACGTTTGGCACAACATCCCGCTCAAGGACGATGTCAAGCCTTTTCATCAAAAGCAAAGGCACTACAATCCCAAAATATCGTGTACCATCCAGCCGAGATTCGAAGATGCTTTGGATGTAAGGATTATCTTCCCAATTCATCACAAGTACTTGGGTTGCGAATATTGTACCTATGCGGAAGAAGAATGGCAAGATACGCATATGCGTGGACTTTCACAACTTGAACCAGTCATCCTTAAAGGATAACTATCCACTGCCGATAATGGATCAAGTGCTACAGCAAAGAATCGGTTCAAAAATGTTGTCTATACTTGGAAGGTTTTTCGGTTATAATCAAATTCAAGTCATGCCCGAAGACTAGTTCAAAACATCGTTCACCACTCCTTAGGGTACCTTCGCCATATAAGCAGAATGCCGTTTGGTTTGATCAATGCGCCCCACTTTCCAACGAGTGATGGAATTTACATTCAAAGGTATGATGGGAAAGGTCATCATAGTTTACCTAGATGACCTGACCGTGTTCTCCAAGAAACAAAGTGATCACTGTGATCATTTGGAACAAGTCTTGATTAGATGCCGAGAGCACGAAATTTCACTAAATCCCAAGAAGTCAGTTTTTGGGGTCACTGAAGGAAATTTGTTAGGACATGTCGTCAAAAGAGAAGGAACTAAAATAGATGTTGAAAGATTCAAGGCTATTCAGAGCCTTACTTTGCCTACAAGCAAGATTGGTGTTCACTCTTTCTTCGGAAAGGTAAATTTTCTCAGACGCTTTGTTCCTAATTTTGCTAAGAAGACTCGTCATATATCTAATATGATGAAAGGGTCCCAAATATTCCGATGGAGTGAGGAAGGCAAGACATCATTCAAAGACATAAAACCTCCATCACTCACGCCCCTGTTCGGTGTGCCCCGACTTCAAGAAAGACTTCATCATATACAACTATGCATCTACGCATACTATATCGACTATCTTAATGCAAAAGAATTCTCAAGATATCGAATCCCCAATTGCTTTCATGAGCTCTCCTCTTAAACCTCATGAACCGATGTCACACTTGGAAAAGCATGCCTTTGCCATGGTAAAAGCAGTCAAAAATTTCCGCTACTACATTCTAAATTCTCATACAAAGAGTGTTGGTTCTCTGACATGGTCATTAAGTCTATCCCGACTCAACAGGAGTTAGGGAGCTTACGAGGGAATTGGATCGCAAAGGTCCAAGAATATGATCTAGACATCAAACCAACTAAATTGGTAAGAGGAAAGGGCCTGTGTCACTAATAGCTAAAAATAAAGACTCGAGGTCCCCAAGAGAAAACTCGATCACATTGATGGAGAACAAAATGAACCGGAGAAAGTGGATTCTTTACCCATGGTTATGTTTGTCATGAACTAGTGACGAATGGTATTCTGACAAATAAGCATTCTTTCTCACCTATGGCGAGTGCCCAACTCACCTAACCACTAAAGAAAAATGAACGGTGAAGCTCAAAGCCGCAAGATATGTCATATGGGATAATGGATTGCACAAAACGCGGAATTGGCGGAATTTTTCTACGATGTGTTGATAAGCCGCAATAGGTAAAATTGTTGGAAAGTTTTCAAGACTTAGCTGCGGTAGTCACTTCTCCTCATCGGTGACAAAGACATAAAATCATCCAAGCCGTACTACTAACGGCCGACGCTATTTCAAGATACAACACTGGTAGCAAAGTGTGAACTTTGCCAATAGTTCGTTGGTAAACCAAAGTGGCTGCATTTCTCCTCGTGCTGTCATCATTGACGAACCATTCAGACAATGGGGAATTGATTTCATTGGAGCACTCAATCCTCAATCGAGTGTTGGGCATAGTTACGTCCTAACAACAACAAATTACTTCACAAAATGGGTGGAGGCTATACCTGTCAAACATGCCACTTCTGAAGTTGTTTTCAACTTCATCAAGGAAAATATTATTGTGATATTTGACATTCCACACAAAATCGTTGCTGACAACGCTTCCAACTTCTCTTCATAGGAAGTTATTGGTTTTTGCTATGGATACGGGATAACCTTGGCTCATGTCTCTGATTATTACCCTCAAGGAAATGGTTAGGAAGAATCCAACAACAAGAACATGGTAACTATCATACGGAAGCTAGTTGATGAAAACCAGTGGTCCTGGCACAAGTCATTATACGATGCTTTATGGGTGGATTGTATCACTCCAAAGAGGTCTCTCGGCATGTCACCTTTCCAGGTGTTGTATGGGATCGATGCTAAAATCCCTATCTCCACAGAACTTCCTACTTTGCGCTTGGCTCGAGCAATTGAAGATGAAACTTTTCATAATTCTCTTGAAAAGAGGATTATGTACCTAACAAAACTTGAAGAAAAGTGAGTGAAAGTGGTTGACAAGATCACTGAACATCAGAATCAAGTTAAGAGGTTGTTCGACAAGAAAGCTAAGCAGAGAAATTTTCAAGTGGGAGATCTTATTCTTTTGTGGGAAAAACGAAGAGAACCGAAAGGTATGCACGGGAAGTTTGACTCTCTTTGGAGAGGGCCCTACAAGATCAAGTAGCTCAATGGAGAGAATAGTTTCTATCTCTCATAACCGGATGGAACTGTGCTCCCGCTTCCTATAACGGCGCAAAGACTCGAAGATCTTCAGGAAGTAGAGCTTTCTCTCTTCTTTATACAGTTTGCTTTTGTTGTGTGTTTGCTTTCTTTTATTGTGTGTCCCTTCCTTTTTTCTATTTTGTCGCCCTTGTTTTTGAATCTCTGTAACCCAATGGATAGGCACATGAAAATATGGGATTCTCTACCCTTAAGTTTCACTCAAAGATAGTCCCCAGAAAGAGCCAACTGTTATCCTACAAAATTGTCAAGGTTAATTTGCAGGTAATCATACAAAAAATTCTGTTTTGGCCCCTAAGGAAGTTTGATAACATTTGAAATAACCCAAAACTCCCTTTTAAAAAATCAAGTTGTTTTAGGACTTATCCATTTTTAGATAATCTAATGGGGAGAAATTAGCATGTCAACGTGCCAAAAGTTGCGCCAATGGGGAGAAAATGTCGTTGACGTGCCAAAAGTTACGCCAATGGGGAGAAAATGTCATGTTGACGTGCCAAAAGTTACGCCAATGGGGAGAAATTTTCGTGTCGACGTGCTTTGAAAGTTAGGCCAATAGGGAGAAATTATCGTGTCGATGTCTTTGAAAGTTGCGCCAATGGGGAGAAATTGTCGTGTCGATGTGCTTTGAAAGTTACGCCAATGGGGATAAATTATCGTGTCGACGCGTCTTTGAAAGTTATGCCAATTGGGAGAAATTGTCGTGTCGATGTGCCGAAAGTTGTGCCAATGGGGAGAAATTGTTGTGTCGACATGTCGAAAGTTGTGCCAATGGGGAGAAATTATTGTGTTGACGTGCCGAAAGTTGTGCCAATGGGGATAAATTATCGTGTCAACGTGCCGAAAGTTGCGCCAATGGGGAGAAATTGTCGTGTTGACGTGTTGAAAGTTACGCCAATGGGGAGAAATTGTCATGTTAACGTGCCGAAAGTTGTGCCAATGGGGAGAAATTATCGTGTCGACGTGCCGAAAGTTACGCCAATGGGGAGAAATTGTCGTGTTGACGTGTCGAAAGTTACGCCAATGGGGAGAAATTGTCATGTCAACGCGTCTCGAAAGTTATGCCAATGGGGAGAAATTGTCGTGTCGACATGCCGAAAGTTATGCCAATGGGGAGAAATTATCGTGTCGACATGCCGAAAGTTGTGCCAATGGGGAGAAATTGTCATGTCGACGTGTTAAAAGTTGCGCCACTTTACAAAGGGGAATTTTTTCTATGTCAACGTGCTGAAAGTTGCGCCACTTTACAAAGGGGAAAAATTGTCGTGTCGACATGTAGAAAAGTGTGCCCTTTTATACTGCGAAGAGTAGTCCCTTCTTTCCAGGATGCGTTGATCTTTTTGTAAAATATTTAAAAAGCATGTTGGCATACACGATGACCTCATCCATGTTGCACCATGGGATGTTGCCATCCAAAAACTTGCCCAAGACAACTGTTGACTTTTTAGATATTTTGTAAGTAGTTAGTTTGCTTTTGTCTTCTTTCCTCCTCTCCTTTTATAAATACTAGAATACTTGTATTTCATGTGAGCATTTTTGTATGAAAAGAGAAGTGAGGAGAGAAAGACTTTGTGTTTTCTCACAATAAAAGAAATATTAATACACATATTCGGACTTTGTGTTTAATGTGTGTGTTATTTGCATAAGATCTTTCTTAAGTTAGATCTATGTTTTTATTCATTAGATTCATTCCTACTATTGTCATATGTTCATCGATTGCTTTAATTGTTTATGCAAGTAAGTTTGGATCTATTTACTACCAGCCCAAAGCATAAACCTTCTGACATTTTTGTCTTGGAATTCATTTCTTTTCTTCCTTCAGATCTATCCTCCTTCATTCCTTCCCTCCTACTTTTCTGCTCATTGTTGAAACTACCTCTACTTGGGATGAGATCCCAAAACCCCGGTTAGAATAGTGTAGATTTGCATGATTCATGCTTGATAGATTAGCAATAAACTAGTTTCGCTTTGTTGTCTCAAAGAGGGGCTATGCCCTGCACACTGTTGGCCGATTTCCCCACGACTTGCCTAATCGACGCTTTTCGGACCAACAAGTATCAAAAGGCAACCATTGCCAAGGTGGCAATGTAGTTTTGTGTGGGGTAATGTTGAGCAGACAAAGTATGATACTAAGGAGAAGGCACACATAAGATTTGTGTGAGGTAGCACGACATAATTGAAAGCGCGAAGGATAGGGAAGGAAGCGCGCGTGAAAGACGTAAGAATCTGGACTTAGCCATTTTCATGGTTATGGGCTATTTTTGGAGATAGTGTGCGGGGCACACAACCAGATGGAAACTTGCGTGACACGCAAATGCTATTTTTGGAAGAGCGTCTACTAAGTGATTTGCATGAGTTTGATTTATTAATAGGATTGCCACTACTAGTTAACTAGAAGAGATCTATTATTAGTGCACTTGCATGTGTGTCTATTATTGTAAAGGCACATGGTTATTTTCAACATGCGACCTATTTTGGGAATTATGTAAGCGGTGAAGGGCAAGTCCCCACCCTTATAAATATGTATTAATTTGCGTAGGTTAAGAGAGGACTGTGTATGAGCTATTGTAGATTTATGCTACGTAACTAATGTGTGCATGAACTTATGGTACTACTTATTGTAAGAAGATTTTGTGTTCATTGTGTGTTAATATAATGGAGTCTATTGGATGAATAATGGTGTCAAACATGACTATAACTAGTTATTGCATGGATAATTTATTATGTTTACCATTTGATTCATGATTCTTTAAGATCTAGATCTAGAATATGCTCTGTGGAAAGTTTATATTGTTTATGGATCTGAATGCATTAACCCTTCATCATGTTTACATCTTGCACAAGAAACTCTAAGGAGGGGCTTGGTACCTTTGCACGCTTCGGGTGAGCACTCGGTCTAGACTAAGTGATGTGTCGCCCACTGGGTTATTCTTGGTAAATTCTAGGCTGCATCACCAATCATGTGAGTGGAAATGTGATGGTGTTTAAGCATGGGCGCGTAGTAGAATCATATGCGTGCACGAAAGAGATGTTGAGTTAAGATATGCAACCAAAAGGCTTAGAGCCTGAATGAATGGTAGAGGACAAAGATCAAGTTCATATCTAGTGTCGACTAGAACATGTTTGATGCCTAAGTTGTTGATACAAACTTATATATAAAGAGGAGGATCATTATCATAAACAACAAGATTTTCAACAATAGCTAGTGGAAAAGTAATCTGTTGAGAAAATGCATTGAAAAATGTTTGATAAATAACATATAGATGAGTAGTAACAGAATTCAAGTAGCGACCAAAAGATTTATGATTTTAGCGTGGCACTCAGGATGGGCGAGCAAGAAATAATGGATAGAAATAGCCATGATGAGATGATCCTAGGAAGATAAAAGCAATAAAAGTATGAGGACCCTAGGAATGTTCGAGATGGGTTCACCAAATGATTAAGCAAATATATAATTTATAGATGCCTAAATCTAATGCAATATAGTAGTAAATGAATAAGCAATGAAGTGCATAATAGACTGAGCAAATAAGCAATTAAGATGAAAACCCTAAGTGCAAATGAGAAGGAAGAAAGACTTAGTTGTTTTGCAATTAATCTTGGATCATATTGCAAGTGACAAACCGCTTAGAAAATGTAGAGATGCTAGAATGGGCTATATTGTGGTGCTTATGGAGGGTTAGGGGCGCCTGGTGCATCGTAGACTTGTTTTGGGTGCCTGTGACTGCTCAAGACTTGAAAACTAGTTTTCTTTGGTCATAATATGTTTTTTGTCCTTCACTTCTTGTCGCTAGTATGTTACACCAAGTCCGCAAATATCATTGGTAACCTGTAATAAAGAAATGACTCAAAAAACCCTTAAAAGCGCATCAAATCCCAAAAAGAAAAAAATGCAAATGAGGGGTCAGACTGTCATCAGCTGTTAAATGAGTGATCTTACGACTACGCGTTGCACTACATTTTAGACCCAATGTAGTTATACGTGTGTGTGAAGCGATTTTTCCTAGGTGGCTCTTGTGCACGCCGCACTTGATAGCGAGAAAATAGCTATATTTAAGCAATATACGCAGATGTGTGCATGAAAGAATGAACTTCCCCTCCTATGAAGTGTATGCATAAGAATCAATCCCTTGCTCTTGTGTGTAGATGCTAGATGGATGCTTGAATGCTCTTGATAATTCATTTGGATGCAACCTTGGGTGGTGATAGCTAATGCTTAGTGCTTGGTCCTTTATTATGGTCACATAACTTTTTATTTATATGATTTCTTAGCTCGAATTTTTAATTAACCTTGAAAAGGACGACTACCAAAAAGATAAGATGTCTAAACGGCTTGAAAGGACCCGAAAGATGTGAACAAAGTAAAAATAGGTCGGGAGCATCCGACACTTTGGTGTCTTGATTGGGCCGTGGTGTCAGGATGAGAAATGCCGAAGTATGAAAAGATAGACTGGGCTAGAAAGAGTATAAGATCAACAATAGAATTAGAAAGCAAGCAAAGATGGCCAAAGACATGGGTTAATTAGTAATTTTCTTACTTAGGAATCATATGAATAGTAGTATGTGATTAGGACTAGATAGATACCCAAAGTGCATGATTTAGTGTTTACAGATGAGAACAAACAAATAAAGAGAGGGAAGAATGATGCAAAAAGGAGAAAATAAGGATCAAAAAGAAGAATACCTAGATAACGCTTTCCTTTTTTTTTTCAAATTAGGCACACACATTGTTGAGCAAGAAAGCAAACCCACCAAGCACACAAGTGAACAACTCCAACCTGCAGAGTTAGTGGAAAGAGGAAAATAGAAAATGAAAATAAACAAGGAACTTACTAAATGAGAGAGGTAGCTGCCACTGGCATGCCGAATGTTTGACGATTTTTCTGCTCCTGTTTTAAGTTAATGAAGTGGTATGAAAGAAAACAAGAAACTCCAAAATATGGGAGGGTTTAAGGCTACCTCTAATGTGTGATGATGATGAAGATGAGATATTGGCGCATAAATTATTTTCACAACGAGCTCGAAGACCCGCACAACACAAAGACAACTAGACAAGGAAAAGATTAATAGATTATATGGTGGGCTCCTGAAAAGACAGCTCGAGAAGTGATGAACTTCCTAGGAAGGATGTCAGCCCACTTTGCTTAGAAAGATTGATAAAAATGAAAGATAGATAACATGTAAGACATAACATAACGAGATATATTCGAAATAGATGACAAAGAGATAAGATAATTCATATAAGGATAAATTGAGATAAGGAAAATCAAACCGGACAAGGTCGATGACAACTTGAGATGCAGAGGCAAAGACAATCGACTTATGACTATGGAAAAGAAGATCAAAAATGTGAAAATAATGGATCTGAACCGATTGTTGGATGTTAGAGATGTCCTAGATATAGTACAAAAGCACATGAAATAGAAAGGATGTAAATTGTAGGTAGATGTAATGGATAAAGATCAGTTAATGGTGACTGGGGTAGGAAAGTGAGATTTGAGCTATCGGATAGGTAGATCACAGACAAAAAGATATGGATGTTGCAGAGGCCGGAAAACTAATGGCGAGATGGGACAAAAAGTAGGAAAAATAACGTCGATGCAAATTAGGTCGACTACGATTGGGGCAAAATTGATGTGGGACTGGAGCTAGATTAGGGTTTGATGAAGGCTGATGGATGAAAAATGGATTAAGAGAAAGAGACTATGATGCCCGTTAAAATAACCCACTTGAGACCCAAGAAACAACCTAGGGTTAGTTAGAAAATTATGGAATAATTTTTTTATTAGAAGTGTCTACAACCAAGTTACAAGACAACAGTTGACACTATCAGTTCCTAACAAGTCTAAAATTACTAGAACATACTTTTCCTTTAAAATAATTATCAGAGGTCACAAGGTTCACATGGTTCAATTTTTAGGGTTAGAAGTTTCAGTTAGGTTCAGGGAGTAATTTACCCCCATACCCACTCTCTAACAGCTCAGAGTTTCAACTTGATTTTTCTCACACTTAATGCATTCAAAATTTCCCTAAATCATTCCCATTGGATAGGAAATTTTCTCACCTTTCCGGTGATATAAATAAGTCCTCATAACTCCTTCAGAAACTCAAGATATGGGCAAGCGGACTTTAGAGGTCAAATTTTCCCCAAGGGGACACGTGTCAAAGGGGGAAGGAGGGTCCATTTCTCAAGTTGGTGGGTCACGGGGTGGTATTTGAAATTTTTTCGTGCCGACACAAAGTCTAAAACTCTCCTGCGCCTCCGCGGGTCCTCCAGGGACACATGGCGGCCTCTGAGTCGTCGCCGAAAAAGAAGAAAGGAAGGGCGGGGCATCGGGAAACTTGTGGCCATCTCACCAAAGGGAGAAAGAAAACAATTAGTGCCCACGCGCCCGGGGTCCCCGTGGGACACGTGGTGCTCAACAAACTAATGAGGGAGAAAGAGAGAGGGAAAGGCGTAGTAATGGGGTTAATTGGCTAAATTTTCCAAAGGGAGGAAAAAGGAAGAAGATTAACGCGCGGTCCGCGCGTCTGCAAAAAGATCTTCTCCGAGGCGGGCGGGAGTGTGGGGACGCGGAAAAGTTAAGAAAATTTTCTCAAAAAAAAAAATTCAAAAGGAAAGGGGGTTACGAGGTTCCGCCTCCCTCTGTTAGCACCCAAAGCCGCCACATGGTAGCTGTGTGATAGGCCGCGGCGAGCGGGCGGAAATGGAAAATTTTCCCAAATTTTTTAAAAAGGTCCTAGGGAAAAAATGATGTCGCGCCTCCGCCGTTGCCTCATGAGGACACGTGGTAGCCTCTGATTGGCTACGGGCCGGCGGAGGAAAATTCAAAAAAAATCAACCAAAATTTTAAAATTTTCCTAAGGATTTTAACGGGAATTTTTCAAGGCAGAAAACTTCATAGGGCCATAACTTGAGCTAGAAAGCTCAGTTTTGGGAAAACGAGGACTTTCTGGAAAGCTCTCGATGCCCTCTTTGCACAAGAATCATAAATTTTACTTTTTGATAAAGTTTAAAGGGTCAATTTTACAAAAACAATCTGCAGGCTTTTAAAAAGCCAACTAGTAAATTCCAACTTCCAAATTTGATTAAATTGGATCTCCTCCTTCACTCAACATGCCAAAAAGACATGGAGGATTGCTCTAGGGAGGGTTTAAAGTGTTTTAGGAAAGTTAATTTGCTCAATTTATTCCAATTTGCATTTTTCCAACAATTGACAGAAAAAACATCGGGAAGGGATTGAGTTCAATTTTGCAATGGTTAAATTGTTTTCTTAAGTTTTCTTTGTCAATTTGAGTTCCTTGCTATTATATCATGTTAAATTTTAAGGTTTCCAAGTTGATTATAATGTGCAGGCCCAAACTGTACATTTTGATTAAATTTATTGCCGTTTTAAAGTTTATAACAGAGATCTATTTCTTTTAAATCTGTATATCAATTTTATCCTTTAAATGTGGCATTTCACTTCTAAACTAATCTATTACATTCAGTTGTTTATAAACAAACCATTCTGAATCAAAAGCAATTACTAAATCCCATTTTTACACATTCCCAAAGATATAAAATGCAACATCATTTCCACGTACTTTTCTTTTCTTTTCAAAACAGAGATCTGACTATCTCTTTTGCCATACAATGAAACATTGAATTTTAATTCAACAATGCATATGAGAGAAGATCTTTCAATTCTTTATTAATTTCAACAGAAATACATCTTTCAAGTTTGACAGTAATAAATGAATTCTATTTCTTTCTTTCCAATGTATAGAGCGAATGTAATTGTCTTTCACAATTCAAATATATAACTTCATAATCAAATTACATACATCTTTCTTCACAAAATACATATTACAATTTCATCCACAACAAGTGGGAAGGGATTACAAATAAATATGTTTTCACAAGAGACTTTGTCAAAATGCATTTTTCTTTGCTCCAAGACAAAGAACATGCACATTTTCTCTTTCTCCAATTTGATCATAACAAAAGAGGAGGAAAGGCAACGCTTCCACCCAACCAAGACATCTAATGAAAGGAGAATCCTTCCTTCATCATTGGCCCTCGAGCCCTAACCAAAACACAATAAGAGGTGTGATTCAACCCATGGCAATAACCGACTTCCACAACACACAACATTCTTTCACATGCATAATTCAACATAAAACATAGTTCAACACAAAACAACAATTCACAACTACAATTGAAAACATTCAAATCAAAACTCAAGCTTGATCATGTAAGCCAAAGGAGAAAGGTCTATAGGGGAAGTTACTTATGTCTCCCAATTGAGAATTGGGCATCCACCAGCAACAAACCGCCAATAAATTTCACCATACATATCCTTATGCCCCCCACAAATCCCTCCTTATGCCCCCATAGATTTCCTTATGCCCCCCACAAAGTAAGAAATGCAAGCTATTTATTTTCCATGGTGGATCCCAAACCCAAACTCCCTCCAAAAATTCGATGCCAATGAAATTCCCTTATGCCCCCACATGGATTCCCCATAGCCTTCTCCTACACCATTCCTATGGCAAACTCTACCCAACCAACCAGCAAATACATCAAAACATGCACCATTTATATAAAGACAACAAGGAAATAACATCATGAAAAGAGAGTTAAATTCCTACCTCTCCATGGTAACTTTTGTTTCCAAACAATGAAGCTTCAAATGCCAAAAACATAGTCCAAAACATCAATAACATCCTCATTTCAAAATACCAGAACAAGGGAAATTTATTTATTTATTTTTTATTTTTGATAACGTTCACTATTATGAATTATAAAATTCAAACACACGTTCAAGTTTTAATAATTGTTCTCTGCCCAAACAACACAGTTTGGATCACACAATTTCTTTTTAAAACGAATGTTCCCTGTTCGCATATTTACAATATGGAACACACATTCAATGCCATTCAATCTTATAACAGATTCTATATGCTGCTGTAAATGACTCGAGGAACTACCGATCTTCCATTTTCATGGCTCGGAGTTTCAACGATCCTTCATTTCATGACTCGGCAACAACCGATCCTTCATGTTCATGACTCGGCAACAACCGATCCTTCATGTTTGTTTATGCATGGTATATTATATATACCTATTCTCATAACCGTTTCCGGTTATCGAAGTGATCCATTTAAGAAGCCTATCTGAATATCTGTTACTGATATTCATCTGACATCCTGCATCTTAAATTAAGTGATAAGGACAACGCAACCAGCAATTGCGATACTTTGGCCAAAGATTTTCACATGCTTTGCATGATCATATTCCTGGATGTGATACACATCAACGGAATACGTCCTTCACTTCACTTCACCTGTTATCTAGAATGGTCTTTCCTGGTTCCTACCAGTCCTCTTCGTTTAAGGTTAGTTTTAAACTTTCAATTTAACCAATTAGAATATGAACGAATATAAGAAGGCACTCCTGATAACTAAAGATACGCAGACATACAAAGTCGTCGCTTTCCCACGACTCCCGTGTCTAATTATCTTTAGTATTCCGGAGTCACTCCGTATATCTGATCATACTCTATCCCCTGCTAAGAGTTACACATTCAGCCTATGTATTCTAAATGTTTTAATTCAGGAGGGCATTGCAATATGTCAGCTGCAACAGTGTGTCATCATGAAGACCCCGTCTTCATGGAGACACCTTGCTGTAGCTGGCGTATGCCAATGTCCTACGGAATTCTCCCATCGAGAATACACATCCTGCTCAAGTGCTTCGGATATGATTTTAATAATTAAAATCAACTTTCAGCATCCACGCTGATCTCTTGATCCTCAAGCTCAAGCTATACCAGTATAGGGCTAAGAGGGACTAAATCCGTCCATTGTCTTGCAATGCATCTTCTCCTTCGTGTCGAAGGGCTGCATTTCCTTACTTGGTTCACTTCTTAATCATTGGATTAAGCAGTCCGTTCCGACGGACGTGATAAGTTTAACCTATTAAACTTAACCAAGATTTTCTCAACTGCAACTAAATTCAGAATTTTAACTTATTAGACGTCATTTAAACGAGGTCTAATTCCCAAGAACAGTATTCATTTGTTCTCCTTAACGTTATATGGTTAAGGTCCATTAGTTATGGATATACTTATCCTATATCCTTTATTCTGAATTTATCAAACGGGATCATTAATGGAGTTCGAAAGCGAAGTTCGATTACTCCGGTGTTAATTGATATTCCTTAGCTCCTAAGCTAATCCTGAATACCTTCCGATTATGGAATCATATTCTTCTTAATCCTTTTTAATGTCAATTAAAAATTCATCTTTACCCAAGTATGAACTAATTGCATTTTTCAACTTAAAAGTTGCATTTAGGTAAGAATAGATATCAGTTTCCATTTAGCATCCATCCAAGGACAAATAAACAAATCCAAATCAAGAAATAACATTATATTTCCAATTTAGACAACAAAATCAAACTGATATAACTATTAAAATATCACACTTGTAATTGTATTCAATATTTCATGTCATAATCTGTACATTTGCCAATCCAGCTGATTGGGCATAGTTTACACAAAACATCCATACAACTCATGGACAGAAGAATATATTTTCTTCTTTTCACAATTCCTCGAAGAGGAATTAAAGCAACAATTACAATTCATCCTTTATTAATCAAGAAGCATCAGAAAACAACCATGTCTTCATTCTAATCAAATTCCATCTGCAAAATGATTTGCACGGGTCAGTTCAATGAACTGAGCATATTAAGCACTTATCCTTAAAATAAGGTGCTTCAACTAACTGTCTCAATAAAAGAACCCTGCTTTTATGAAACGACAGTTAAACATCAATCACGAAATAGGCACAAAAGAAAGATCATCATAACAACTGAACTATCAAAATATCATCACAATCAGCCAAGGAACTGCTGTCCCGTTTCCACATAATCATTACAAGTATCAATTCACAATATTTGTAAAGTTAGGAATACAAGTAACTTACAACAGATATAACACACTGTTATCCTTTCCACGCCTTTCATTAATAACAAATGCAAAGGATGAAACTAACTGAAATATAAATTCATTACTTTCCTTTCAGTTCATGAATCATATTAAATTCAAAGCAATCAAGTACAGACAAGAAAGCGAACAACAATGCATATAGTTGCTCCCATCTAAGCACTATAAAATTCATTATTCACGAATTCCAGATTTCCAACTGAATGAAAGAAGAAAAGATCATTTTTCCAAGTCATTCATTCATATCTCTATTTCTTTCCACATGACTGTCCTAACAGTGGAATCCAAACGAAAGACAATTCAAGATAACAGTTCAGAGTGAAACTTACAAAATCCACTCGGAATTCACTTACCGGCAGTAAGAATAATTTCATTTAATTTCGGTTCATACGAATACCCAAAACAGGTTAGTAAGACATCGTATTCATCATAGAACAAGCAATATCAAGATGCATACTATGTATTTGCTGAACTAGAAGATTCCATACTTCCTTCACTGTATAGTTACCCAAACAAACAGTTATACATCATGCAGTCAATAAATCACATAAATTCATAATCCTATGAACGTATCCCATTCAAAATAACATATTATTCATTGTTGTTACCTACAGCAAGTCCAATGTTCTCATGACTATGAATTTCACCAAGTGAGAACAGCAGGCAGAAGAAGGATTCCCTTCCAAAAATGATTCTACCCAATCCATTTTCCATTTTCATAATAGTATGCACAACTCCAGAATGCAAAATCGGATGTCATTACCTTTAGCAAAATAAACCGTACAGGGTGGCAATACATGAACCTAGTACAGTCAAGACAACTCCCAAAGCATGACAAAATTTCATTGCATGTATTCCTTGCCCAGCAATTCAAAGCTAATTCGAATCCACCAAAACAGTCCAATCTCAAAAGACCGATCAGCATTGATCAACATAACTAATCATCATACCTTCTTAACAAGATCACCTTTATTCATTATAAATTCAGAAGGAAAGCTATTTCTTTTTCCAACTCTCATGAACACTCATATAAAAGTCTAATGCCCATTCCTTTAAAATACAAGATGCCATTTCCTCATAATTCGAAACAACAGAAGGAAGAGGAAGGTCTTATTTCCTTTAAAGAAAGCTTCAGTAGAGAAACGACCTCAAGCCGTTCTTACAACCAATACAATCATATCGCAAGTTCAGATGACAACAAAACAATAGTACAGCAATAGAATAACCCATACTACCTGTACAGTTCCACATTCCATTCCACAAGAATAACCAGTTAAAATTTTCATATAATATCCATAACCAGCACCACATGGAGGTAATTCCATTCAAGAAGAGCAAGACAGTTAAACACAACAACGGGGAAACGATTTTCCTATCATTTCCAAAAGAAAAGACAGCAAGGGTCGACGAACCCAATCATAGCAACACAACTCATATAACGTGTACAGTCTCAAGATATATATGACGATTTCCCCATTATTGTCAACAAACCAACACATCCTGGAAGCGTTTCCAACCAATTAAAATGCAAGGGCAGATTAATCACAACAGCAAGAAAACGACTTTACCCCATTATTTCCAAAAAGGACAGCAAGTATGAAGGAAATCCAAATCCTAGCAACATAACATGACTGTATTTCCACTTCCTTTTACATGCAAGGACAATTCCAAATACAACAGCAAGAAAACAATTACACAATAAGGAAATGATTTCGCAGCCTGTTCCAATTTCAAACAACACGAACAATGAAAGAGAATATCCATTTCAAACCACCATACTGTCAACAACCAATACAGTAGTTCAATTTCCACTCGATTCGTGCAAAAACACATCAAGGCCGAGCAACCAGAAGCAATTCTTCTTATCATTTCCCAAAGAAAAGAAAGCAAGAACCAACAAAATCCAAGTCAAATCGACTCAACAGCAATCACGCAATCCAAACCCAAGAGCAGGGTTGTTTTAATGAGACACTTAAACAAAGCAAGAGTTTTTAAAGAGAAGGGCTTAACATGCCTGTAATCTCTTCTCCTGAACTCGAAGAAAACTTTGTTTGCTGCGTTTTTCCTTCCACAGCGACAACACAAACTTCCCAGCACTCCTTTCTTCTTCAGGCTTAACAACAGCCTCCAAATCTCCAAGAAAATGTCAAATGCCAAGAGCTGGTTCGACCGAACCAGGCCAGAAAACCAAATGCAGAGCAACTTTGCCAAAACCAAATCGAAACAATGAAAAATCAAATTCCCTCATACACTTTCCAAGGCGAACTGGTCGCGGGGACCGAAAACAATTAATGCAATTAAGGCTCTGCCCTTTTTCCTTACTTTCCACGCCACCGCCACTTGGGTTGGCGAACTCAATTTTCAAATTTACAAGCAAAAATCAAATTTGGCTCTATCTCCAAATAGATGCCTCTATTTCCTACCTGCCCCGCCAAAACTGGCGCTGTCCACGTATGGACTGTTTATTAAATGCCAATGAATGCCTTTCCTTCATCCTTATCCCTTCCCTCCAAGGGTCTGCGCACCCCTTAGATTAGGATTAGTTTAGGTTGCATATAGTATTCAACCTAGGTCTTAGTTTAGCCTTAGGTTATTAGGGCTTAGGTTATTTTCCCCTTTTTTTTTTTTTTTTATAATTTAAAAATCCACTTAGGATAGTAGTGTAGGATGCATGTTAGGACTTAGGATTAGTTTAGGGTTTAATTCATACTAACCACTAACACTAACAACTTCCATCCAGCCTCCCTACTAACATTCACGTTAATGCAGAGCAGGACGTTCCGTCCTTTGGATCACGTGCCAAGGCCACCCGTGTCCAGGCATTTCTTGCCTCACGAGGTCCCAAGTTCGACAGTACAGGGTTCAAGAATCGAACCCCTGTCGTTGGCATCTATGTGCCAGCTGCCCAAAACTGCAATCAGGCGCTGCACGCTCATAACAATCTCGGTTCGGTTCAAGTGTGAATCGACACAGAAATCACAAGAGGACCTCAGCATACTTGGATCAATGGAATTGATTCAAGGTATGCTGTCAATCAGCAAAAAGAGTTTAGCAAGTATACGACAATTTGTCGTCACATCAGCAAACACACAAGTACAATATTTGTCTGTCCCATGCAATAAATCATAGCATACAAGAATCCAAGTTAGCAACACATTCTCTTAAGATCAAAACATATCTTAACATGTTTGCCTTCATTTCAGCAGCTATAACAGTATGTAAAACATTTACCAAGTTAACATACAAAATCAGAGTGTTACATTCTTCCCTCCTTAAAGAATCATCGTCCCGATGATCAGATTAAACAAATCAAGGAGTTCCTAGGACAAAGTTCAGTTATTGTCCTTTCATTCATAAGTTCATACCAAAAATAGATTCACTCTTAAAAACAACGTTTTAAGACAACTGTACAATAGACTAATAATTGTCTAAATTTGGTAGAATTATCAGTTCTTGAATTTCAAATTCAATTAAACAGGTGTGGAAAAGTAGATCTCATTTCTTCGAGATTCTCCCAAGTTGCACTTTCTTCACTGAACTGGTCCCACTGGACCTTACATTGGTTCACTTCGCGATTTCTCAAGTACAACCAAGTAGTTCCCAACACTCGAATGGGCTTAACCACGATTATTCCTGGGTCTTGGACCTGCAAGGAATTCCAATTTAGCACATGTGATAAATCTATCACGTATTTCTTAAGCAAAGAAATATGAAAAACATCATGCATTTGAGACAAAGCAGGAGGTAATGCTAGACGATAAGCTACAGGGTTGATTATTTCAACAATTTCAAAAGGTCCCACGTAACGTGGCGACAACTTGGCAGCCTTGGCCAAAAGTTATTGAGCTCTTTTTCGGCTTCACCCAAGAAAGACCTTCTCCCGCTTTATAATGCCTCAACCCGCTTCAAGTCTCTCGCATAACTCTTTTCCTATCGGCAGCCTCCTTTAGATGTTCTCAATCATTTTGATTTGTTGCTCCATTTCCATAAGGATTTCTAGCCCAATTACCTCTCTCTGTCCTCAACGCTGTCCCAAATGACAGGGGTTCTACGCATTTTCTTTCATACAATGCTTCAAAGGGCGCCATTTTTAAAGAGGCATGATAGGTGTTATTGTAAGAAATTCTACCAAATGGAAGGTATTCCTCCCATTTATACTCGCTGGTCCATGCAATACATCCTTAACATGTCCTCTAAAACCCGATTAACTCTCTCACCGCCCATCCGCTTTCTGGATGATATGCAGAATCAAGTTCAATTTAGTCCCCAAGGCCGCATTAAGCGCTTGCCAAAACCTTGATGTCATCCTCGATCTCTCGTCCGATATGATTAATTCCGATTCCATGCAATCTGAAGATTTCATGTACAAATCTTCTTGCTAGCACTGGTGCATCGTCCTTCAAATTACCAGCAATGAAGTGTGCCACTTTGGTCAATTTGTCGACTACAACCAGGATAATGTCATGCTTATTTCTTGACATAGGCAATCCTTGAACGAAATCCATCGTTATCACTTGCCATTTATACTGTGGAATACTGTGGGGATACAATAATCCAGCGGGGTGCATATGTTCCGCCTTAACACGCTGACATTCCAAGCAGTGTGTTACAAATTCTACCACATCCTTTTTCATTCCCTTCCAAAAGTATTGTTGTTTAAGATCAGCAAGCATTTTTGTAATGCCAGGGTGTCCAGAAAAAGGTGAATTATGGAATTCAGTTAACAATTTCCCTCTTAAGTCATTTGCCACAGGTATATATACCCTATTTTTCGAACCTTAGGATTCCTTCATTATCAAAACGGAATCCCTTATACCTGATGTCCTCATGGGTCTGCAGCAAGTGCTGATTTGACTTGCTGGAAATAAGGATCTAATTCCAAGGCATCTTTCACCTCATCCTTAAACTGAGTTCTTAACGTTATAAGAGCAGAGATATGCTTCCTTCGACTCAAAGCATCTGCTACCCGATTTTCCTTGCCCTTAATGTAGCTTATATCGAAGTCATACCGAGACAGTAAATTCTAACCATCTTCGCTGCCTTGCATTCGATTTGGCGAGTAAAATATACTTCAGCCCCGATGGTCTGCTTTTAACTCGAAGGGCTTGCCTAAAAGGTAATGCCTCCATATTTGAAGTGCATGAACAATGGCAGCGAGCTCAAGATCGTGTGGAGCATAGTTCTGTTCATGTAACTTAAGTTTTCTGCTTTCATAAGCGATGACATGGTTATTCTATAATGTAATACCTCCAAGGCCTTCTCCCGAGGCGTCCGTTACAACCATAAAATCTCCATTTGATCTGTGCATACCAAAATAGGTGTCGTAGTTAACTCGCCTTTAACTTTTTAAAGGCAGATTCACATTTGTCTGCCCGCATAAATTTCTTTTCTTTCTTTTCAGCAAAAGTGATTGGGGCAGCAATTTTTTGAAAAGTCCTTAACGAACTTTCGATAATATCCAAACCAAGCCCATGAAGCTCCTCACTTCGTGCACATTCTTTAGCGCAGCAGCCACTCCGTTATAGCCGTGATCTTTGAAGGGTCAACAACTATCCCATTTTTGCTTATAACGTGTCCCAAATAATGCACTTCGCATCATAAAAGGAACATTTGGACAGTTTGCCATACAATTCCTCTTTCTTAAGATTTCCAAAGACTATCCCGAGATGTTCTTGTGCTCTTCGACATTTTTAGAGTATATAAGAATGTCATCTAAGAATACAAGCACAAACTTGTCTAAGTATTCTTGAAAAATATTGTTCATTAGATTCATGAAGGCAAGCAGTGCATTAGTCACCCAAAAGGCAACACCGTGAACTCATAATGCCCGTACCTCGCTCTAAAAGTCATTTTATGAATATCTTCTTCCTTTATTCTCACTGATGGTACCCCGATCAAGATCTATTTTTGAATAAACTAATGCTCCTCGCATCCGATCAAACAGATCATCAATCCTAGGAAGTGGGTATCGATTTTTGATAGTTTGCTTTGTTCAAAGATCCTCGTAATCAATGCACACCTCAAAGTGCCATCCTTTTTCTTTACAAAATTACCGCGCTCCCCAAGGTGAGATGCTCATGGCCTGATCACCCCTTAGTCGAAGTTCTTGTAATCGAGCCTTCACTCTACCAACTCAATGGTAGTCATTCTATAAGGTGCCTTAGATATGGGTTCTGTTCCTGGTTTGATTTCTATTGCAAATCAAACTCACGTTTGGGCGGAAGACCTGCAATTCCTCCGAAACACATCACGGAAATCCTCAACAATGGATATCTTTCCATGAAATCATTATCTTCTTCTCGTATTTTCTATCATTTTTACCGCATACAAAGTGCAGCCTCTGCTTTTAGCCCTCTTTAGTTGCATAGCCGCCGCTTCTAACCGCAACTTCCCGCTTTACACTTGAATGACTCACGCTTTCGCAGCAGGCATCAAGCAATAGATTTGTTTTTCATAACAGTCAACCTTTGCCTTATGTTCAGCCAACCAGTTAACTCCAATAATGATATCATATGATCCTAGAGGAGTGACATACAAGTCAACTTCGGTGGAGAAACCAGGCAGATCAAGAATTGCCCCAAAAAGGCACATTTCGACTGTATGGACAACATTATTCCCATAATGCACTGTCCATGTTTTATCCATTCTCGCAGCCTTTCTTTTTAATTTCATAGCAAGTTTAGCAGAAATAAAACATTCTGTAGCTCCAGTATCAAAAAGTACAACTACAGGTTTACCGAATAACTTACCCGTAACTTCTATGGGCGTCACTTGCTTTTCAGCTTGTCTGTTAGCCACTGCAGCATGTATCCTATGCTGCTGTCCGCGATCATCCTTCTTCAGAGGACAGTGATTCGCATAGTGGTCCTTTCCACAGTTGAAGCATCCTCCACCGGCCCTTTTCTAGGCTCAAATTTGTTACCACTGAAGTTATCATTCGCTTCCATAGGACTTCTGTCCAATGCCATTAACTTTTGTGAAGCTGTTCCGCACGCTATTTACAGGTCTATTCATCACAGGTTTCTTGTTGTTATCTACAACAATTTTGTTTTTCACACCAAACCTTTTCCAAGGTCCCCTTTTTGGTGCAAGAGACGAAGAAGGATTGGGAATCTTCTTCCTTATCTCTTCCCTGTGAGCAGATATTGCCTCAATTTCTGTTCCTGTCTGATTGCCTTTTCGACAACTCCATCCATGGTGGTCAGGCCGTGGACATCCACTTCGCCCCAATGATGGGATTCACCCCATTATGAATTTCCGTATTCTCGAACTTCTCGCACTGCATCAAGGGCACATACTTAAGGAGTTTAGTAAACCCTTCCCAGTATTCCGTCACCGACAGCCTTCCTTGCGACCAGTTCTGAAATTCAGTCATTTTCCTATCAAAATAGAGTTGAGGCAGCCATCGTTGCCTAAAATAACCCTTAAATTGATCCCAAGTTATGTCTGATTCGACAATATTCAGCTCAACCTTACGGTTGTCCCACCATGATGATGCTTCATGAGAAAGCTGATATGCTCCCCATATCGCTTTAGTCTCTTCAGAGAAGTTTCTTATCGCAAAGTATTTCTCCATTTCACCGAGCCGCTTCACCCGTCCCCAAGAGTTGTTCCATCAAACTTTGGAGGACTTATTCTCTTTATATCATTTGTAAGTTCACCGCTAATCTTGCCCTTTTTATTTTCGGGGGATTAGGAGCAATTACATTATTATCATCAACACCCGATTCCTCCGTTGATGTTGTCCACAGGAGGCAAATGATCATTTATTTCAGCTTCATTCCCTCCTCTTCATTGCCCATGATCGTTGTTCCAAGATACCAAACGATCCTCGTATCAAGTAGGGCAACAAGGATTTCATCCAAATTTTTTTTGGCAATACCGCTTCTCCACCCCGCAACGGGTTATTCGCAGATTCCTCTCGTCCCGACCATTTTCTCGCTCAATAAGAAAATGTAAACCTTATTAATATCGTGGACTCATTAGGTCCAAGAGCTGCAACCTTCAGCTCTGATACCAAGATGTAACATCCTCATTTCAAAATACCAGAACAAGGGAATTTTTTTTTTTTTTTTTGATAACGTAACGTCACCGTTATGAATTATAAAATTCAAACACACGCTCAAGTTTTAATAATTGTTCTCCGCCCAAACAACACAGCTTTGATCACACAATTTCTTTTTAAAACGAATGTTCCCTCTCTCGCATATTTACAATATGGAACACACATTCAATGCCATTCAATCTTATAACAGATTCTATATGCACAGTAAATGACTCGAGGAACTACCGATCTTCCATTTTCATGGCTCTGAGTTTCAACGATCCTTCATTTCATGACTCGCAACAACCGATCCTTCATGTTCATGACTCGCAACAACCGATCCTTCATGTTTGTTTATGCATGGTATATTATATATACCTATTCTCATAACCAATTCCGTTATCAAGTGATCCATTTAAGAAGCCTATCTCGAATATCTCATATCGATATTCATCTCGACATCCCGCATCTTAAATTAAGTGATAAGGACAACGCAACCAAGCAATTGCGATACTTTGGCCAAAGATTTTCACATGCTTTGCATGATCATATTCCCGGATGTGATACACATCAACGGAATACGCCCTTCACTTCACTTCACCAAGTTATCTAGAATGGTCTTTCCCGGTTCCTACCAAATTCTTCGTTTAAGGTTAGTTTAAACTCCCAATTACGCTAGTAATATGAACGAGTATAGAAGGCACTCTCATAACTAAAGATACGCAACATACGATGTCATTTCCCACGACCCCGTGTGTCTAGTATCTTTAGAAGGCACTTCGTATACCCGATCATACTCCTAACTATGTATTCTTGATGTTTTAATTCTTGTGACAATGTGAGTGATGTACCACCCTTTTGCGGTCTAATTTTTTTGCATATTACTTGGTTACATTGTCTATACTTGTCACTTTTTCTCTAACACACTCCAAGTGTCTAATTATCTTTAGTATTCCGAGTCACTCCGTATATCCGATCATACTCTATCCTCTCGCTAAGAATTACACATTCACACATTCACCCTATGTATTCTAAATGTTTTAATTCAGAGGGCATCGCAATATGTCACCGCAATACAGGTGTCGCATGAAGACCCCGTCTTCATGGAGACACTTGCTCAGAGCCGGCGATGCCAATGTCCCACGGAATTCTCCCATCGAGAATACACATCCCGCTCAAGTGCTTTGGATATGATTTAATAATTAAAATCAACTTTCAAAGATCCACGCCGATCTCGATCCTCATTTCCGTTACATACAGATAGGGCTAAGAGGGACTAAATCCATCCATTAGCTTACTATGCATCTTCTCCTTCGTGTCGAAGGGCTGCATTTCCCTACTTGGTTCACTTCTTAATCATTGGATTAAGCGGTCCGTACCGACGGACGTGATAAGTTTAACCTATTAAACTTAGCCAAGATTTTCTCAACTGCAACTAAATTCAGAATTTTAACTTATTAGACGTCATTTAAACGAGGTCTAATTCCCAAGAATAGTATTCATTTGTTCTCCTTAACGTTATATGGTTAAGGTCCATTAGTTATGGATATACTTATCCTATATCCATTATTCTGAATTTATCAAACGGGATCATTAATGGAGTTCGAAAGCGAAGTTCGATTACTCCAGAGTTGATTGATATTCCTTAGCTCCTAAGCTAATCCTGAATACCTTCCAATTATGGAATCATATTCTTCTTAATCCTTTTAATGTCAATTAAAAATTCATCTTTACCCAAGTATGAACTAATTGCATTTTTCAACTTAAAAGTTGCATTTAGGTAAGAATAGATATCAGTTTCCATTTAGCATCCATCCAAGGACAAATAAACAAATCCAAATCAAGAAATAACATTATATTTCCAGATTAGACAACAAAATCAAACTGATATAACTATTGAAAATATCACACTTGTAATTGTATTCAATATTTCAAGTCATAATCTGTACATTTGCCAATCCAGCTGATTGGGCATAGTTTATATAAAACATCCATACAACTCATGGACAGAAGAATATATTTTCTTCTTTTCACAATTCCTCGAAGAGGAAATAAAGCAACAATTACAATTCATCCTTTATTAATCAAGAAGCATCAGAAAATAGCCATGTCTTCATTCTAATCAAATTCCATCTGCAAAATGATTTGCACGGGTCAGTTCAATGAACTGAGCATATTAAGCACTTATCCTTAAAATAAGGTGCTTCAACTAACTGTCTCAATAAAAGAACCCTGCTTTTATGAAACGACAGTTAAACATCAATCACGAAATAGGCACAAAAGAAAGATCAAAGATAACAACCGAACTATCAAAATATCATCACACGCCACCAAGGAACTCGCTGTCCCGCTTTCCACATAATCATTACAAGTATCAATTCACAATATTTGTAAAGTTAGGAATACAAGTAGCTTACTGCATATATAACATACAGTTATCCTTTCCACGCCTTTCATTAATAATAAATGCAAAGGATGAAACTAATAAAATATAAATTCATTACTTTCCTTTCAGTTCATGAATCATATTAAATTCAAAGCAATCAAGTACAGACAAGAAAGCGAACAGCAATGCATATAGTTGCTCCCATCTAAGCACTATAAAATTCATTATTCACGAATTCCAGATTTCCAACTGAATCAATGAAGAAAAGATCATTTTTCCAAGTCATTCATTCATATCTCTATTTCTTTCCACATGACTGTCCTAACAGTGGAATCCAAACGAAAGACAATTCAAGATAACAGTTCAGAGTGAAACTTACAAAATCCACTCGGAATTCACTTACCGGCAGTAAGAATAATTTCATTTAATTTCGGTTCATACGAATACCCAAAACAGGTTAGTAAGACATCGTATTCATCATAGAACAAGCAATATCAAGATGCATACTATGTATTTGCTGAACTAGAAGATTCCATACTTCCTTCACTGTATAGTTACCCAAACAAACAGTTATACATCATGCAGTCAATAAATCACATAAATTCATAATCCTATGAACGTATCCCGTTCAAAATAACATATTATTCATTGTTGTTACCTACAGCAAGTCCAATGTTCTCATGACTATGAATTTCACCAAGTGAGAACAGCAGGCAGAAGGAGGATTTCCTTCCAACAATGATTCTACCCAATCCATTTTCCAGTTTCATAACAGTATGCACAACTTCCAGAATGCAAAATCAGATGTCATTACCTTTAGCAAAATAACCGTACAGGGTGGCAATACATGAACCTAGTACAGTCAAGACAACTCCCAAAGCATGACAAAATTTCATTGCATGTATTCCTTGCCCAGCAATTCAAAGCTAATTCGAATCCACCAAAACAGTCCAATCTCAAAAGACCGATCAACATTGATCAACATAACTAATCATCATACCTTCTTAACAAGATCACCTTTATTCATTATAAATTCAGAAGGAAAGCTATTTCTTTTTCCAACTCTCATGAACACTCATATAAAAGTCTAATGCCCATTCCTTTAAAATACAAGATGCCATTTCCTCATAATTCGAAACAGCAGAAGGAAGAGGAAGGTCTTATTTCCTTTAAAGAAAGCTTCAGTAGAGAAACGACCTCAAGCCGTTCTTACAACCAATACAATCATATCGCAAGTTCAGATGACAACAAAACAATAGTACAGCAATAGAATAACCCATACTGCCTGTACAGCCACATTCCATTCCACAAGAATAACCAGTTAAAATTTTCATATAATATCCATAACCAGCACCACATGGAGGTAATTCCATTCAAGAAGAGCAAGACAGTTAAACACAGCAACGGGAAACGATTTTCCTATCATTTCCAAAAGAAAAGACAGCAAGGGTCGACGAACCCAAATCATAGCAACACAACTCATATAACGTGTACAGTCTCAAGATATATATGACGATTTCCCCATTATTGTCAACAAACCAACACATCCTGGAAGCGTTTCCAACCAATTAAAATGCAAGGGCAGATTAATCACAACAGCAAGAAAACGACTTTACCCCATTATTTCCAAAAAGGACAGCAAGTATGAAGGAAATCCAAATCCTAGCAACATAACATGACTGTATTTCCACTTCCTTTTACATGCAAGGACAATTCCAAATACAACAGCAAGAAAACAATTACACAATAAGGAAATGATTTCGCAGCTTGTTCCAATTTCAAACAACACGAACAATGAAAGAGAATATCCATTTCAAACCACCATACAGTCAACAACCAATACAAGAGAGTTCAATTTCCACTCGATTCGTGCAAAAACACATCAAGGCCGAGCAACCAGAAGCAATTCTTCTTATCATTTCCCAAAGAAAAGAAAGCAAGAACCAACAAAATCCAAGTCAAATCGACTCAACAGCAATCACGCAATCCAAACCCAAGAGCAGGGTTGTTTTAATGAGACACTTAAACAAAGCAAGAGTTTTTAAAGAGAAGGGCTTAACATGCCTGTAATCTCTTTTCCAGAACTCGAAGAAAGATCCGTTTGCTGCGTTATTTCCTTCCACAGACAAAGCACAAACTTCCCAGAACTCCTTTCTTCTTCAGGCTTAACAACAGCCTCCAAATCTCCAAGAAAATGTCAAATGCCAAGAGCTGGTTCGACTGAACCAGACCAGAAAAACCAAATGCAGAGCAACTTTGCCAAAACCAAATCGAAACAATGAAAAATCAAATTCCCTCATACACTTTCCAAGGCGAACTGGTCACGGGACCGAAAACAATTAATGCAATTAAGGCTCTGCCTTTTCCTTACTTTCCACGCCACCGCCACTTGGGTTGGCGAACTCAATTTTCAAATTTACAAGCAAAAATCAAATTTGGCTCTATCTCCAAATAGATGCCTCTATTTCCTACCTGCCCCGCCAAAACTGGCGCTGTCCACGTATGGACTGTTTATTAAATGCCAATGAATGCCTTTCCTTCATCCTTATCCCTTCCCTCCAAGGGTCTGCGCACCCCTTAGATTAGGATTAGTTTAGGTTGCATATAGTATTCAACCTAGGTCTTAGTTTAGCCTTAGGTTATTAGGGCTTAGGTTATTTTCCCTTTTTTTTTTTTATAATTTAAAAATCCACTTAGGATAGTAGTGTAGGATGCATGTTAGGACTTAGGATTAGTTTAGGGTTTAATTCATACTAACCACTAACACTAACAACTTCCATCCAAATTTCCCCCTACTAACATTCACGCACGCAGAGCAGACGCCCCGCCCTTCGATCGCGTGCCAAGGCCACCCGTGTCCAGGCATTTCTTGCCTCACGAGGTCCCAAGTTCGACAGTACAGGGTTCAAGAATCGAACCCCTATCGTTGGCATCTATGTGCCAGCTGCCCAAAACTGCAATCAGGCGCTGCACGCTCATAACAATCTCGGTTCGGTTCAAGTGTGAATCGACACATAAATCACAAGAGGACCTCAAAGATACTTGGATCAATGGAATTGATTCAAGGTATGTCATCAATCAAAAAGAGTTTAGCAAGTATACGACAATTTGTTGTCACATCAAGAAACACAAGTACAATATAATCGCTGTTCATACACATAATTCACCATGCAATAAATCACAAAGATGCAAGAATCCAAATAAGAACACATTCTCTTAAGATCAAGATCGAACATATCTTAACATGTTCCCTTACATATTTAATACAAACAACCAATCACTCCCATTATTACTTTCCCATATCCCAATCTAATTTATTTAAATTTTAATCATATGATTTCTCACCTTAATCTATCACAATTTTAATTAATTAAAAGAATGGAACACGTTACTAATAAAATACATACAACAATAATAAAAGAAACACATTAATAAAATACACAACCCATGGTCACATGTAAAGGTAATCCCCCCGAGAATCCCTAACAAAACAACACACAACGCAATAAAACGAGCCGCCATGGTGACCTTGTCCAATTCACCTAGAATTCCATTTTGGTTGGTCTCCGATCCTCTGATGTTTTGTTGTGATATTTTTAACCTGCAAAATACAAATGCCTCCTTCGGCCTCGTGGCCATATCAGAACATCCAAAATGAATATAAATATAATCACAAAATCATCTAAATAAGTGAATCACAACAACATCAAGGCAGTTTAACATTATCACATACAATTCATCCCAACAACTATATCATCATCATAAAATATCCAAAATCACATGTCCGAACAACATCCATAAAACATCCATGTCAAATAGTATATCATCATCCACATATGAGTGTCTCTAATAATCATCATGCATCATAACCAAATCAAGATCAACAATAATCCATGATCAAATGTCTAACAATATACTAAATCAAAACATAATAATGTCCATAATGTGATCAATCAGATCGTAATAAGTATCAAGAGTGTCAAAGGGAAGTGGGCACTACAGAGACAAGAGTGGCTAATGATATGGTAGATCTCCAAGATGAAGAACATGCTCGTAGAGTGATGAAATGATAGTCCAAGCTTCAGATCTCTAAAAATGATAAGCAAGGGCTCTAAGATGACTCCAAGATGTTGATAACAACTCACAAGAAGAGAAGGAATCTGTAAAGGTTCATAAGAAGTCGAATCTCCAAAGTTTCATCCTCTTTGAGGAGGGGGTGTGGTATATTTATAGGATCAACGACATTCTAATAAGGCCATCGTCATGCGATCATGAGGACCGTTGATTTGGGTGATGGGGATGATGCACAACTCGAACAAGTGGCCCTATTAGGGCCGGATTAGGGTTTGGAGTTGATTTGGTGGATTATGGTCAGATATAGATTAAAAAAAGTGGTTGGAAGGGATGAAAGATCAATAAAAGTAAGGGTGGGTGAAAACATTAAATGAGGGTAGATGAGAGTCTAGGGAGGATAAATGAGGGGTTTAGGGATGATTAAATGTGATTAGGGGTGAATAATGAGGGATAAAATAATGAGATAGGATTAAGATAGGAAAATATGAAATTAAGAGGGATAAATGGGGTTTAGGAGGGAAATGGAAATTCAAATAGGATATGGGTGCGAATGTGCATAATGATGACAAAGTGGGGAGCGAACGTGAGATGGAGGACAAGTGAACCAAATTTTGGTGTCTACAAATGCGTATGAATGTTCAATAAACAATGTGTTGACAAGATCCTAAAATGGTATACGACACTTGGCAATGATACTAGTTTTAGAATATAGCATGTGATAATGACATAGGGTGGCCGTGCAAGATGTATTTAGACTTGGTAGTTGGCATATGTGCTTTAAAGAGTGATGCAATCATTTATTTTGTTGTGATCTCATAGGTAACCTAAATATGTGACATAGAAGACCCTTTGAATAAGTGGGGTGAATGTGCTTTTATATGAGACTTTTGTGAAAGGTTTTTCCACTCAATTAGCTTTTAGGCAATTGAGGTGGCTTGTAGATTTGAAAACTTGCATGAACAAAGGACAAAAATGTTGGCTAAGGACAAAAAGTTGGTTCTAGACAAATTCTTTGGTTGGTTTTGTCTCTAATAAACAATTATGGAATATGCTAAATTGAACTAGATATGAGTAAGAATAAATCAATTAGGTACACAATACAAAACATATTATCATAAATTCCAATGATAATTGACAAATACTGTTAGTCCAAATGTAAAGTATTTGATACTGCTGAAATATGGGAAAATTCAAGGGCGAGGTACTTTCGAATCTTAGGTTAGAGATAGTTGTACCTTGGTTGTAAGCCAATCCTACTTAAAAATGGTAATGAAAATCAGAATCACGAAAACAGCGTGGACACGACGTGCCTCATGAACAGGTAAGGTAAAATCGTAAAATAATTTTTAGAAAGGTCAAAAGCTTCATTTTCTTTAATCCAAAATGAAAACTAATTGCAGGTAAATAATATTTGACCTGTCGTTGAGTGACGATACAACTTAGAAATTTTTTGACGTTTTATGCTATATTGCTTTCCCCACATTTTTCTTCAAAACAGTCTTTGTATTGTACTTCTGCAGATCAGAAATCCCTTCAAAAATTGAGGTGCACGGCGGCCTTGCATTTACAGATTTTTTGAGTTCAGGAAGTATGAATTTATTTGATTCTCCTCTGTGAACGTATTTTGAGTTTTAAATTTTACAAACCCTGGCTTAAAATTTTTATTTAAGGTTTCAGCACTGAAATTTTAATCTAGGATTTCAGTAGTGAGAATAATAACTTTGGTTAAGGTTTTCTCTACCGAAAATTTAAAATTTTATCTCAGGGTTTCCGTACTGAAAATTATATCATTTTGTTTAGGTTTCAGTGCGAAAAGTTTATTAGAGATTTAGATCTGCAGAATTTTGTTAATTTAATATTGTATTATGTTTAAAAAAACTGAAAAAGGCACATATTGGAGTTGAATCTGTATCTGAAACAATGAAAACACGAATTTTGTTAATGTGTTAGTTTTGCTAATATGTAAGTATATTTTATTTGTGATTTTTTTGGTAAACTAGCTATCTGATAAGAGTGTGTTGTAATACATGTGTATTTATTGTCATTTGGCTTCTGAAGGTCTGAATTCTGACTTAAGATGGCTGGCCGTTGCAAACCTCGCGTATGGTGTGTCTTTATTTTGGTGATTTTGATGACTTTGGCGAGAATTTTTACTGCGGCTGCTCAGGTATGATGTTTTATGAGTGGATCTATTGGGTATAAGGATTTGTGACATTTCGGAAATTACATATTTTTGTCTTTAGGAAGTTTTGTGATGTTTAGAACTCTCGTTTTGACGAGATTTGTTGTTTGAGCAAACGGTTTCTGTAGTAAGCGAATCTTGCAAGACTAGATGCTGCAATTTGAGTGTGCTTTTATACTGATTGAAATTGCGTTCCCCTGGCTACCAAGACCATGCATGAAATTTTGCTTCTGTGTTGGGTTTAGAAGTTGCTCTCGAACTAGAACCTGGTATTCTGGTTCTTAGCATGAGCAGCGTGATGAGGGAATTGTCAAATTGAGCTAATGATTCGAGGATAGTGCAGTTAACAGAGGCTGAGACAGTAACAACTGGAGGTCAGTCAAATGGCTCGGCAAAGATGACATGGCGCAAGGCTCAGGTAGGTATACAGAGTTTATGTTGGATTGGATAGTTTTGTATACTTAAGTTTGTTGGATTGGAACATACTTGTTGGCCCTCCCACTTTTGTTCACCTTGAGATATATGCTTGGTCAATCCCATAAATAGAGACGGCTGTTACATTTACTGAGAGGAGGAGTACGGGTGGGAATTTTCTATTTGTTCCATATGCTTTACCATATCTTCTCTCTCTAATTTATTAGCAGCAGGTGCTTGATATTTTTAATACCTATCAGATATATTTTTTAATCTGAGTGATGCATAGCCCTGATATCTCTTTATTCTGATATAGTACATAAGCTGCATTGTGGATGTGGCAGTGTATACATGTTAGCATTTTCTGAGAGGGCGAGTACAGAGTGACAATTTTCTATGTATTCCATATTCTTTACCATATATTCTCTTTCCAATTCAATAACATCAGCTGCTTGATATTTTTAGCACCTATCAGATTTTTTTTTTTGGTAATCTGAGTGAGGCATAGCCCTGATATCTCTTTATTCTGATATAGTACATAAGCTGCATTGGGGATGTGGTAGTTTATACATGATAGCATTTGTTGGAAAATTTGGCCGTTTTGTTCAACGACTGTATCTTTAGATGCCATTCAACAATGAATGCAGCACAGGATTCTTTCATCTGCAGATCTGTGATCAGGTCTTAATATTTAGGGCATTGCGAATACCCATCGGCAACACAACTGCCACAGCTACAGTTAACTGTCAGTAACAAAATATAGAGGCATTAAAGGGGGACTGTTAAACAGCTAGAATGTAAATCAACCACTGCAGTGAATGCTTTTCTGACATATATGTAATTGCTAATGAGCATGGTTACAAACTTACAAGGAAACTCCAGTAATGGGATGAGGATCATGTCCTCGTCCCTGTACCCACATTTTCTGGTGGCTAAATACACAGTATAGCCATACCCTTATTCATACACAAGTACCCTGATTTGAATGGCATCCCTGTACCAGTACCTGTACCTCCCTGTTTCCAGGTGATTATGGTATTTAATTATTGTGAAATACATAATTAATAAATGTTCATTTGTTCACGAAAAATCCATTTAAGTTTATATGTTATTTGCTAAGGTCTTTAGTGTGTGTTGACGGCTGCTGCTGTGAAAAGTCATAGATCATATGCATAAAGGAGTTGAAATGCAAATGCCCTGTACTATTAATCCATCCTCCTTGAATCTCTGTATGTCTGAACGGCGGCGCAGTTGCAACTTCTTTTGGATGTAGACTAGAGCTGTATCCTGCACACATACACTCAAACATATATACATGTTCATTATCTTTAGACATTTCTAAACAGTGCTTGCTATTGATGAAACAGAGTTTGCAGCCTGAATCAAGGTTGAATAAAAACTCTATTGATACAGGATGCACGTTTTGCTTCTCTTTTTAAGTTTTTAATAGATCCAGTTTGCTTAATCCAATATACATGCTTTAATGCTGCACAGTGCATATGGATATACAAAAAATGCCACTAAAATCTTGGTCCGATTGCCAAAAAAAATTAGATTTCCTTCACTTAGTTTCCGTAATTTGTTGCTTAATGCCAACATGTTGGCATGTAAAATGTTTAGGCATTTTACTTGACAACCCTATTGAAAATTTTGCCTCTTTCGTGAAACTTGTCAAAAATTGCCAAATTGCCTATTTTCAAAAGTCAACCTTTGGGAAAGGTTTCGGGAGCCTCGGATCATTTCAGGTTCTCAGATTACAGTCAACAGAAAGGTCTTAGAGTTTTCTCCATGACAATATGATTTATAAGATATTATGCGGGCATTAGAGTGGTCTCGGGAAAGTTTTCTCTCTAGGTGCTTTTTGGGGAAAATGGGTGTGTGTGCTTTATTGAAAGGTCAACTTCTGACAAAGGTTTCAGGACCTCCGGGTGGTGTTGGGAGCTTAAATCCTAGTCATCGGAAAGCTTACGGAGTCTACTACGTGGTGGAATGAGTAAGACAGTTTTGGAAGCATAACAAGATGAAACCTTTCCAACATTGAAGCATGGTGGCCTTTTGGACAAGGATTTTGCACTGAAGGTTTTGGGCACCTCGAACTGAATTTGTAATCCTAACAAAAGGTCAAATGGAAGCACATTGAACCCCCTTCATGACCCAAGTGATGGTTTGGTTCATTCTTGTTGCAAACTCTCCCGGCAACTCAGCTCAATAGCGTGCCTTCCTAGGCAAAATGGAGATATAAGTCAAAATTCATGAAGAACTCATTTTCAGAATTTATAAATGTGCTCATTGGATTTGTTGGCCCATTTCCATGCAAAATCATATATTATACGGCCCGAAATGGTTAAGTTTTGCTCTCGGGTGAAAAAACATTCCCATGTTCTAATTTCACGTTGACATGAAGTGGGAAAAAACATTCCCATGTTCTAATTTCACGTTGACATGAAGTGGATGGCGGGCTTTTTGACCTCAGTTGTCCCTTGTCCCTTGTCCCTTGGTGCAAGGGGACAGTGGGGACACAAAAGTGCTCCCCCTTGTGGAAGAATGTTTTTCGTCACTTAAGTGACAACCCAGGTTGCTAGGAAAAGTTGCAAACTTGTGTTAAGACCAACTTAGCCCCTCATGAGAAACTCCACCCATGGCGCATTTTTTGAGCTTGTTGTCCCTTGTCCCTTTGTCCCAACATCCAAGGGGACAATTGGGACACAAAAGTGCACCCAAGCTCATGGAGTTAGCCCCCAGACACATGGAGGACCTCATCTCAGCTCCCGAGAGCCTGTTCTTAGCCCCTCCATCTCTCTCTCTTGCTCTCACATGGTGAAACTTGTCATAATCTCATGCAAAGTGCAACTTAGTGTCCCCATTGTCCCCTCACCTCAACTATCCCCTATTTTCATGGGTGCAACTCACCCTCTAACCCCGATTGACCCGGTTAGGCCATGTTGGGTTAATGGTGAGTTAAAGTGCTAAAAATAAAAAAGGGTTAAAACTCCAACACTTGGTCATTTTTGAAATTAGTTTTTCCCCCCAAAAGAGCACCTCAACATGAAAATAGATGAAGTGTAACATGGAACTCCATTGAAACTTCATATTTTGCCTCCATGGAAGCCATTAAAACCAACTCCGTGCTCTATGTTTCCAAAATGGTCTTTTGCTCATTGCCGGTGATCCCGTGGTCGAAAACCTTGAAACTTTGCTAAAATACTCCATTTGAAAACGCCTTTCAGATGATCTATCACTTGGGGGCTGTCATGACATGATTTATTTTCTATTTGAGAAAGAATTTTCCAGCCAAAAATTCCATTTTTGCCCAAAACAACTGAAAATGTCTTTGCATTTTCCTGGTGATCCTGTGAGCCAGATTGCCTGAAATTTGGAGCAGATGATCCTCATAAAATAAGCTTTCATTTGAGCCATTTCTTTCATGATGAAGTGGAGTTAGATATGGAGGACTGAGTTTTCTCTCAGTATTCTGCCCTCTTTGAATATGTTTTCATTTTCCCGGAGATCCAGCGAGCCAAATTGCTTGACATTTGGAGCAAATTATCCTCATAAAATCAGCTTTCATTTGAGCCATTTTTGCATGATCAAGTGGAGTATTTTTGAAGATATGAAGAACCAAGTTTTCTCTTAGTATTTTGCCCTCTTCGATGAAGCATAACATTGAACTCCATTGAAACTTCATATTTTGCCTCCATGGAAGCCATTAAAACCAGCTCCGTGCTCTATGTTTCCAAAATGGTCTTTTGCTCATTGCTGGTGATCCCGTGGTCAAAAACCTTGAAACTTTGCCAAAATGCTCCATTTGAAAACGCCTTTCAGATGATCTATCACTTGGGGGCTGTCATGACATGATTTATTTTCTATTTGAGAAAGAATTTTCCAGCCAAGAACTCCATTTTTGCCCAGAACAACTGAAAATGTCTTTGCATTTTCTTGGTGATCCAGTGAGCTAAATTGCCTGAAATTTGGAGCAGATGATCCTCATAAAATTAGCTTTCATTTGAGCCATTTCTTGCATGATGAAGTGGAGTATTTTTGGAGATATGGAGGACTGAGTTTTTCTCAGTATTCTGCCCTCTTTGAATATATTTGTATTTTCCTAGTGATCTAGCAAGCCAAATTGCCTGAAATTTGGAGCAAATGATCCTCATAAAATTAGCTTTCATTTGAGCCATTTCTTGCATGATGAAGTGGAGTATTTTTGGAGATATGAAGGACTGAGTTTTCTCTTAGTATTCTGCCCTCTTTGATGAAGTTTGCACTTCCCTGTTGATCCAGGATGAGAGCTCATGGTTATAAAATTTGGAGCGTGGTGATCCACGAGAGAATCGTCTAAAATTTGGAGCCGTTGATCCGACGACGAGAGATCGCTAAAATTTGGAGCAAAGCATCCCGAAATGAAAACGAAACTTTTAAGACCACTCTTATCTCATCCCGACATTTAGAAGACCACTTTCTAAAAATAGACATCTGTAGGACTTACTAAAAATAGTAAGTGTTGGGATAGTGTTTTCCCCATCGATACCGAGATGAGTTGTCTTGATTCTCACTCCTTGGTGAGAAAGAGTATCCCGTAAGAGAAGAAGGTTGCACTCGTAATGGCTTGGTTCAACAAAGAGGTCAAGGGCAAGGATTTCATCCTTGGAGCATTTCCACAAAATTCATCGAGAGCAAACTCTTTATCATCGTGAGGCTTCTTCATCACGATTGATCCCTTCTTTCTTCTTCTCTCTCTACATTCTAATTCTTCGTTGGGAATGTACTTTTTGGCTATTTTGTCTTATTCACTTAAGTGACCTTTGTATTTTGCATTGTAAAAGTTCTTTTTCATAAATAAGAAAGAACTTATTTTTATTCCTACGGGAATATGAAAGGTCACAAGTGGTAGGAATATGAAAAGTCACTTGGGGGGAGAAGAAGAGACACTTTGTAAGCTATATATTAGGATGGATTCTCCATTCCAAAGGGTTGATAGCTTTTGTTCTCCTACTACAAGCAATAAGCTATTTCTTCTATTTTCTTGTCTATGTTCTTCTACTTCCTACTTTCAACTTTGTAAGCATTGTAATCTTGAACAACCAAGAAAGAACTTTGTATCTTTGAGGAATAAATCAATTGAACTTTGTGTCTTTGATTTGTTAATCTTGCTATTGCTTACACAATTGTTTTCTTCCTATTGGATGTGGACCTACTCTGGTTAATGTTTGTGAAATCTGCAAGTGCCTATTCACAACCTTAACCCTCTCCCTATTTTCTTATCTCCCCTTTACCTCTTTTTAAGAAAATTCCTCCCTTATATTCCATAGAAGCAATTTGCCACATGTTTAGTGGAGTATTCCTATGTGATCCTGACTTAATGGCCACCCACATATTTTATTATTTCTTGCATTCAATAAATGGGAGCCTCCCCATTCCCAAGAGGGACCTATTCCCATGACCGTATGTGACAACCTAAGTTGCCGATTCGAATTCATGTTCGAATTCGTTGATGATTAAATTCGTGAAAATTCATTGGTAAAAAAATCAACGATTAAATTCGTGATTAAATTTGACTATGAGAAATTATATAATATATAAAATTATATATTATATTATACATATACATATACATATAAAATTATATCTTAAATATTACATATAAATTATATATAATCGTATAATCATATAAAATTCTATCTTATATATATAAATTATATCTTAAATATACTTATAAATTATATCTTAATTATTATGTATTATATATTACTTAGATTAAGGTTTGGTCTTCATATATAATTTTATATATAAAAATATACATATAATTTATAAAATAAAACTTTATTTATAACACATATATTGTATAAAGTAAAACTTTATATATAACATTATACATATATTTTATAAAATAAATATGCTAAAACGAAAACCTAAAACTTATTAAATAAACTTAAAACCTTAAAACATTTAAAAACAAAACATAAACAAAGTGTCGAAATTGCAGTGAGGGGTCAGAGCTCGAAAGTTGCACTCGGGCATGGATGACTACTCAACGAACTCGTAACTTCCAGCTATGATGTCTAAACATCCCCCAACAATGGCGTCCAAACAGATCGTCCAACAATGGCGTTGAAAACAGTAGGAAACCCTCAAATTGAAAAGAATAAACCCTAAAATGAATTTCGCGATTTTTAAAATGAAATTTAGCGAATTTATAACACGATTTTGCAAAGTGAATTTAATAAAAATTTCACATCCGAATTCCATTTAAATAAATTCACGATTTTCAACGAATTCTTTTCTCTGTATTAAATCGATTTAATTTCAAATTTTTACCTTCAAGTTCGGCGAATGCGGTCACTTATGTGACAACCACTATTTTGCCCTTGTGACAAATTATTTTGCTAGCACAACATACCCGCTTTAATGTTGTAGATGGATGTACGGAAAATGCCACAAAAATGTGGGTCCAATTGCCAAAAAATTGGCTTTCCTTCACTTGGTTTATGTAATTTGACAATTTGACTGGTAATTGATTTTTTCTAATTTCTATTGTCATTATTTTATTTCTACCATTGCGTAGGTGTTCGCTGGATGAAGATTGCCAATTTATTTGATATTAAGCATATGATACTTGTATTTCATCTCGTTAGGAATAGAATATATTATAGATTGTGCTTAAGAATATAACAGTTGAGTCAAGTTTTATTATTGGAAGCACATCTATTAATTAAAAAAGTAGAAGCTTACACAATAAGGGCAGGTTGTAGGCTGTCATTAAGGTTCGCCGAATTTTTCAGAAAAAATTCGAAATTCGTCGATTTTTATATAGTTACCAAAAATTCGCCAAAAATCGTCCAAGTTCGCAGTGGGTTTTTGTCTGGGTCGCTGGAGTGTTGGCGGTGGTAACAAGCATCCTTTAACCTGCGTGAAGCCCTCAAAGCCCGTGTCCTTTACCCTACTCGAAGCACTCAAAGCTTGCGTGAAGCCTGTCACCTGCGTGAAGCCCGTCACGGAAGGGTCGAGAATAATTTTCTCATTCTTTGCTTTTCGTTTTAGCTTTTTTGTGTCTTATATTTTTTTATTATATTGAATTTTAGGTTTTAGGTTAGGTTTTTATTTTATGTTTATTAAATAAAATTATATACTTAAAGTTGATTGCATGTTGAACTAATAAAAATATTAATTGATTTAAGTTAGATGTTATTTATATATGTTTTTTAAACTTTTCTATGTATGTTTTTATTATTAGTTGTATTATGATTTGATTTGTTAATTATTATTTTCAAATTATTAATAATCTATTTAATACAATAAAAATTTCAAGTTTTTAAAAAATAATTATACTATTTCTTTTTTAATGTTTTAAAATTTAATTACATTTTTTAATTTTATCTTATATTTTTATTATTATTTTATGTATCGGCGAATATAATGGCGAATTTTTTTTCGAACTTTATTCAAGTTGTCGAACTTGAACCGATTTTTATCCTAGTCGAACTCAAACACGAACTCAAACTCAAACTCAAACTCGAACCTTGTGACATAGCTGGTAGGTATTCTTGGCCCAAAAGCATCGGTTGGAAAAATAATCATGACATGAAAAAACTTCCCACAGATCACAACTTGTTGGTTGGGAAAGCTAACGGCAAAACATCCATCCTCGAACACCCTTGCTGATAAGGAAACACCAAGCAAGTGAAAGAAGAAACATCTAAATTTCTAATCCTAAAGAATACTAATAAATATTATGCAGGGTAGCCAAGAAAACCCTCTTACGGGAAAGATCATGCAATCATTGGGGAGCAAAGAGTCGGAAGCTTACTAATCACATTTGCCGAAAATTCGCGAATTTCAAAGCACACGAATAAATTTGCCATAAATTGCAAATTTATTTGGATGACAAATTTCATAAAGATTTGTTTTTAAAATTTTGAACTTTGTCTTGAAATTTGTGTTAAAGTAGTTAAAATTCATGTTTAGGGTTTGCTGTTACGGTTTTGATTTTTTGGCGATTTTTGGGTATATATTCACCCATGCTGCCATTTAAGAGTATATACTCTTGGTCAACTTAGTTGTGCATGCATGGATCGGGTAACATGAATATGAGGCTTGGATCAACAATTTTGAGGTTTGGATCAACAATTTTGAGGCTTGGATCAGCGAATAGGGTTGAATCAGCGGAGGAGCATGTGGAAAGTCTATTTTAGAGATCACTGCCATAGCCCGAAATACTATCCAAAGGGCTAAAATAGTCCATAGTCGCCATCGTTGTTCAACACTTGAAGCTAGTCCAAAACAGTCAACAGTTGAAGATGACTCCAAGCTTATTAAAACTAAAAGTTATGCATTATTTTTAATTATTTAATCTTTGTTTGTAACTTTGTAGATTATTAACTATTTTATTAAGTTTTAAATTAATGTATAAATAACATAAATCTCCAAGCTTATTAAAACTTAAACTTAGGCATTTTATTATTTTTTAATGTTGTTTGTAACATTGTAGATTATAAATTATTTTAATAAGTTTTAAATTAATGTATAGATAACATAAATTATTAACTATTATGTTATTTAAATGTAAATATATATTTCTTATAGTCGAATTTAATCATGAATTTTATTGTTGATTTTTTCACGAATTTCATGCTCGCCGAATATGAACACGAAGTTGAATGTGGCAACTTAGGCATGGAGCAAGAGACAATCATTACAGGGAGGCACCACCAAAGTGAATACTAGCCAAAAGCAAGAGGTAGAGTTGTTACAAGGGAAGCGCCACCATAGAGAAGCTGCGGTAGAAACAGAAATCACTGAGACAGAAAAAACAACAAACCGTAATAACATCCACTGCACAACGAAGACACTGAACAACAAACAACAAACAACCATCAGGACTGCAGAAACCCAACAACCACTGCCAAGAGTGCCGCTGCATGTAGTCACCCACCGAGCCAAACAATGCCATCCAACGACCAAACGCAATCATTCCAGTGTGCAAGCAAAATGAGCCACAAATCATTAAAGAAGCAAAGGAGCCAAACTATCTGCCATAGGAACCATGACGACCTAGCATGCCTTCCTAACAACCTGCATCCCCAAAGCCACACGCTTCCGTGTTAAACTGTAACATAGGGTTTCAGTAAGAGGGAGGGCTGAAATTCAATTTTTAAGGCTTTTGTTTAGACACATCTTTTTAGTGTTTACTTTGTATTGTATCTTGTTAGTATTTGTCAGTGTTCCACGGGCCCCCACCCCACCCTTCCCACCCCCTCCCCCATATTTTTAAGTTTCCGGAGATTGGGATGTTCGGGAAACATACCCTTGCTGTCCCACCACTGCCACCAAGAGTTAGACGTCCCCGAGACTTCAGGGAAACTTGCCCAAGTCCCTCGACCATCCTGAAGACTTATGAGCATTCCCGCTCCAAAAGCCCCAAAAAGGTGTTTTTAAACAATTAAAAACATACCTTTTTTGGATGTTTGTGCTGTCAATCCTCACCCTAACCCTAATAGTTTATGGGGTCGCACCCACACGTTAAGCACTCAAAAATAAGTGAACCTCACACCCTCACTTTAAAGCACTATCAAAGTTTGAAAACATTGAGCAAGGCTGCAAGTGCAAGAGTGTGAGCAAGAGCGAGAGGCCGAGAGCACACTAGTAAGAGGGAGAGCAACAACAAGAGAAGAGTAGGTGCCAAGTCTTCATTGATCACCTGTTCCAAGTTTCAACACATACATCAAGCCGGAAGCCCTCAAGCCTTTAAGGTAAGCCATGGCTGATGGCCCTTCATCTTTTGGAGGAGCTTCACCTTGACAAGTCCAATAGTTCGAGTGATGAGGAGTTTGGTGCAGTTCTTGGGGATGATATCTGGTTAGAGGCATTGGGCCATTGGTCAATTGTATTTGAAATTTGGATGTAATCATCATTTTGAATGTGAATAATGATATAAATCTAGACTGCATGGAAACGCCCTAGACCCCCTCGTACTAGGCTGGGTACGTACCAGGCACGGGTACGCCTCGGTACGCTGTGGGTATGTACCCACAATTTTTTTCTTTTTTTAAGTGCAAAAATAAATAAAAAGAGTACCCAGAGAGTACCCACAATTTTTTTTTAAAGTGCAAAATAAAAATAAAACATGAGGGCTTTGATTGGAATCGAACTTTGGGAAGTTCGTGAGATTCAATATTGCCAACAGCTCACGAATGGTCGAGAGAGATGAAAATGATTTCATTTGGTTGACTTACTATTTGGGGGCTTTCTTGTTGCTCCTCATGGGTCCTTTATTCTTTAGTCAATTTGGAAGGCATGGGAACAAGTGAAGCACTTGGTGGTTGGGCAGCCTATCTTCTCTTCATTTGACATTAGGTGCCAAGCCTACAAATTGATTTTGTCGATTCAGAAATACAATGACAAGATCCTTGCCTTGACAAGAGGCTGTTCTGCCCTCCTTTGGTTTGAGAAAGGAATTAAAATATGTCATGTCTTTAAATGTTTTTTTAATGTCCAATGAGACGCGTCTAACTCAAACTTAAGGCATTAATAATGAATTATCAAATCTATAATACAGTCTATGTTATTAACTATTATGTATTGAACATTATGAATCAATACAAACTCAAGTCTCAATTTTCAAAGTATTGGAAATTTGTTTTCATGTTCTATGAATGATTTTAAGTTGTACGAGTATGTATATAGAACGTACTCCAAAAGCGTACTGCACCCGAGGTTTTTAAAAATTGCTGTTTCAGCGTACCAAGCCCGTACCCGTATCTGTACCGAAACAGTCTTGATATAAATATAAATATAAATATATTGATATTTGGCATTTTCATTGTTCAATGCAATGTGTTTAGTATTTCAAAATTTCATTTGTTATTCCTTATACATTTTTTTATAACTAATTTTTCAAGTACTATATATATTTGCACCACTGTCCCCTCTCTGTTCCCAAACCTAGGCCCTTGGTCCACCGTTCCAAGACTCCTATGGTATTCTTTCTTATAAGTGAGGAAAGTTGGAGTTTTTGCATCATGATATATAAAAATTGAGTCTAGAGATTGTTGGGATTCTTTCATTTGTTTGATTCTGAGAATGTTAGGCATGTACTGGTGTCATTATCAATCTTATTTGATGTATTTAGCAGTTTTGTGAATCTATACATAGTACATACTGTATATTTGCTATATTTATATGTTTTGTTACATTTGAGGTTTGATATACCTTGACAGTAGACTGAAACTGATAATGTTAGGCACGTACTAGTATCATTATCAACCTCATATGATGTATTTAGCTGCTCCGTGAATCTATATGTACTGTATATTTGCTGTATTTATGTGTTTTGTTACATTTGAGGTTTGATATACCTTGACAGTAGACTGAAACTATTGCTATGCCCTTTCCTTTGCATGTGGAATTAATAGTTGTTTTGAACACTGTACAGTTGTCTTTAGACCCCATGCAAGAGGACTCGATTGTGGAGGAGAAGTCTGATATAATTATTAATGGTTCTTCGAATCCAATGGACTGGGTGTTTTTGACGCTTTTTTGCAAGCTTGTCTATGATCGTTGTGAGTGAGGTAAACTTCTGGCTATTAAAATTGATTTCATTTGGTCCATTCCAGTGATATTGCTTCTTGCAATATGGTTTTTTCATGTCACTTAAATAATATAATATACATCATAATCTTTCTCTTCCAGATTGGAGATGAGACATTCATCATTGCCGCACTCATGGCAATGCGTCATCCGAAGTCTATTGTCTTGTCTGGTGCTCTTAGTGCACTTATTGTGATGACTGTAAGTAAGATGATTATTGTAGCATGATGTGTTTTTGGTGCCAGTCGTTGGAGTACAGTGTTCTTAATGTAATTGATTTTGTTATGGATATCGGCTGTGTTAGAGCAACTCCAATAATAGTGAATAACAGCCTTTTCAATTAGGACATAGTTTGAGCAAATGTTGATTTATTTAATTTGGCTGATGTGGAAATGAAGGTGCTGTCAACTGGATTAGGGCGAATAGTCCCAAATTTGATCTCAAGAAAGCACACAAATAGTGCTGCTACAGGTAGGTTTCCTGTACATAGTATCCCTATAAGATCTATTCCAGTTTTGTTTCCCCTCCCCCCCGCCGCCCGACCCCCTCCCCAAAGCGTTTTTATTTTTACTATATCAGAATGTGAAGGATGGTATTTTGCTGTTTGTTACTTTCTTATTTACAAATTTTGAATAACTTGTCATCATCTAATCATCTCATATGTGATGCATTAAATAACCTTGTGCAATACTTGTTCCCTCTCTCCATTGGTATGCATTCGATGCTGATGACCTCCCAGTGATCTGTTACTACAAGTTACCTTCTAGACATGAATTGCTGACTGCTCTGAATGGACAAATTTCAACACTTGAGGCATTTGTGATACCAAGTCCTCTATCATTTGTGTGATTATATCATCTCTTTTTCCTTATTCAGAATTTTTGAGACACTTGTGTCCTGTGGTATTCATTGTTGCCCACTTCTATCCAGTATTATTCGAAGGAAAGCAAGACAGCTTTCAAAACTCGAGGCATTTGTGATGATAAGTCCTCTATCATTTGTGGGATTATATTTTCTGTTTTTCCTTATTCAGAAATTTTAAGTCACTTGTGTCCTGAAGTATTCATCATTGCCCACATCTATTTAGTATTAGTTAAAGGAAAGTAAATCAAGTGATACAAAAAGACATTTTCATTCAAATGTTGGAGATGAAATTGGAGTTGGGAAATAATGAAGTTATATTGTCTGGAAACTGCACTTTTGATCCATTTGTTATCTTTTAAAATTAAGGAGGATAATTTAGGGACTCAAATTTTGTTTTGTAATCTAGAGCCACTTTTAGGAAAAGTTACATCTTGTGACATGCAGATTCTTATTTCTTTGTTCGAGGATAGTCATGGTCATCAAACTAATTTCTGATGTTAGATTATGATTGTTAACAACTGATTTCTCTTGGCAGTTTTATATGCTTTTTTTGGCTTGCGTTTACTTTATATAGCCTGGAGGTCAGACACAAAGAATTCACAAAAGAAAGAGATGGAGGAGGTATGTTAATGTTCTGCTTATTTGTCTCTACTATTTTGAACCATTGACATCAATTGATTTCTGGATTATTTTATTATAGGTTATCGTAACGCATCTAAGTTTTCATGGTGCTATTGCATTAGTTCTGGTTGATGTGATTTATACATTCAATATCACAGTTTTGTAACATGCTGTTACTTATACCATCCTCTGTGTATCTCACTCTTGCTTTACCTTGTTGAAAATTTAAGTTTTTCCTTGATTATTCCTATTAAAAAATAAAATGCCAGGTGGAAGAAAAGCTTGAATCTGGCCAAGGAAAGACAGCATTTAGGCGTTTTCTTACAAGGTTTTGCACACCGATTTTCTTGGAGGTATCATCTTCTAAAGATCACGCTTTAAACTCTTAGATACTTAGCTCCAGTGGGGTGACCTTCACATAAATAATTGCATTTTTCCTCACTGATATCAGCTCTGCAATATGAGCCTTGTTCAACTGCGGCAAATTTTCTAGATGTTTAAGTGGTAAAAATAAAATGACATGCTTTGAAGTAGATATATTAAATTCTATTGGCTCACGAGATCATTAGCATAGTTATTGTACTTGTTTTCAACTAACGATGACTCCTGTTTGATGTGGTGATGTAGTCATTTGTTTTGACATTTTTGGCTGAGTGGGGAGATCGTAGCCAAATAGCAACAATTGCGGTATGTTCTTGTTTGGATTTTCTTTTATCTTTAAGGTTTTTAATGCTCCGTATGAAATAAATTAAGATTTCTTTTACGTGTTGATAACTATTTTACTCTTTGCAGTTGGCCCAGCGTTACGTGGGGACGCGTCCCCTAGATTTTGGTGATGTCCTGGATGTCCCCAACATTTCGGGGACTTGGAGTCTTAGAGGGGACGCCCCTATTTTTAAAAAATCTTTCAAAAGTTTTCTGATGTTTTTAGATTTAAAATGCTATTACTTTGACCAAAAATATTAAATTATGATCTTGAAAGTACCTAAAATACATTAAACACAGTTTAAATCCCTAAATTTCATTGAATACAATTAAAATATTAATTTATATATATTATTTTAATAGCTGTCTCCCTGACATCCCCAAAATATGGGATTTTTTTGCCGTCCTGTAAACCCCGTCCCTCCATCCCGCTGGCCCTCCGTCCTGGAAACCCCATCCCTCCATCCCTGACTTAAGTAACTATGGCAGTTGCTGGACCTCTTCCCTACTTGCTTGATAAGCTAGTGGCAAAATCTGTTTTTGCAAAGCCATTCTTATTTCTCAATATCTGTATTTGAAATATTATGTCTCATAAACACAAGATTGAGATTAGCTGTGAGAAAACCTCTAAGTAAGCATTTGACTCATGGTTAAAATGCCCTCCTAGATTTGAAAACATCAAGACTGATTGATCTTTTGTCTCGTCCTCTCTTATGTTTATGATTTTAATCAGAGGTTGGAAATCAATCGTTAACAATGTTCCATTCTATATACTTTAGACTTTTTGCAATCTAAGATCTTTAATTTGATTTTCATATTAAATGACTGTGTATAAAATATTGGGAATAGTTTAATTAAGTTTCTTATGCTTATCCATGGTTCAAGACTGAAATCCTTCTAGTGAAATTCTTATGTTTTTGGTCTGATTTGTACGATATGTGGCACTTCTCAAAACCATTTTTCTGAAGAACCTCAATGTATGAACCAAATACAAAGGAATATTGAAGTCAACTGAGTGTTCCTGTTGCTATTAGGGATGGGGTCTCAAGTAAACAAGAGCCCAACCCTGCAGCCTTCAGAGCCACATTGGATAACAAATAGCAACAATACTCTTTTTATTAAATTTTAAAGCCTTAACGGCATCTACAAAACACTGATTTTTTCCCTTTCTCCTATTGCTCTCCTAAGCCTCTCAGTGGCTTTAGAATACTAGTTGCAGACTCAGCAACTTTACACTTAGCCTCTCAGGCCTCTCTAACTTGGAGAACCCTAATTTTCCATTTCCATTCTGCATGTAATTCCTATCTTGGGTTTAACAGCAACAATCTTCTTTCTGCATCTAATTCCTGTCTTGGGTTTAACAGCAACAACCTTTGCACAAATGCAAACACTCCATTCTATAGACCTAGCAAAAACTTCCGGACCTTCCCTGTTCTGGAGTAACCTCGATCACTGTGATTTTTCCTTCCAAATCTATTAAGATCAGATTTTGTTTTGGGGTGTCTTGCTTTCGAAGCTCTGTGATCTCTACAAGATTCTCAATCAAACTGCTCTAGAGACTCTAAAATGCGAAATCCCCTTCCACATGTGACCGATTGCTCTGATTCCTCTCTCAATCTAGAGCTCTCTTCAAGAGCTCAATAATGAACCAAATGGAGCTTCCTCGTGAAAGTTATGGCCGACTGGGTTTCTTGCAGGCTGTTTGCTTCAGTATGAACATTTTAAACATGTGGCCTCAACTCGGAGTAAACCTCTGAGTTACACTTTGTCATCTCCTCAGCAACTCAAAGACTCGCTGCTAAATAATCTGGCCCCTTCTCTTTATAAAGTCCCGTGGCAAGAGTCGACAGGATGACAACACTTGTCTTTATCTCATAGCCTCCGGGACTCTTTAGAACTGCGGCCTCCCTTTGATTTTGCAACCCATATGCTAACTTCAAGGCTTTCCGGGATTGTGACAGTTGTCACAATCTCGGAATCCTGAACTCCCGTGACTTTTCCTTCCTACTCTTTGTGAACTATTCACCTCTGAACTTAGCCACGAATGGGAATTTGAGCTCCCACGAACTCTGCGAACTGTTGAAGCTCTGGGACACTTCAAGTGAATATTTGTGCCGCCATTACTGCTTTTTGAAGCAGTGGCACTTGATTGACCTTCACAAATTCTTTGATGAACTTCAAATTGATCCCAGTTGGTGCCATTAAACCTGCAACTCTCTGTGAACCCTCAAAACTTGGCTTAAGGCCCCCAAACACTTAAACAAAATTCCTATCATGTTTTTGGTTGATGTGGTATTGCCCTTCACCTTGGATGCTCGAGTACAAATTTACAATTTTAGCATATTTGAAGTAACTTATCTTTTGTACACATAAATGCCATATTCAACTTCTGTGCTATTTGTTATTTGTTCATTTTTTCTTGTGAGAAAACTTTCACTTATATCCATCTTAGTAATCAGATTTGCAAATTATCTGACAACTTTGTTTTTGCATTCCATACTGTTGTTGCATTGGATTTTGTAGCAGAGATTATAATTCGAATCCCATCTCCTAGGAATGCTTGTTTAAGCACTTGGCTTTCCTGCCTCTTTCAATAGTAGTTTTCTAGTCTTATTTTTTCCTCAGGTCCTATAATGTCATTGTGATTAACATTTGAAGTAAATGTTTCACAAGATCTATCTATAGATATTATGTTAAGTGGTAAATTTGATGTGTTAAGACCAGCTCCTGTTCAAATTATATTCTTGTAAAGCAGTTTTGTTTTCATGTTTCTTATTAATATGATAGAACTGTTCTCTCCAATTTTTGTATGGATATTCTAAAGAAAATTATCCAACTGTTTTTGGGTTTTACAGTACTACAATACAAAATTATGCATTGGGATTAGTCAAACATGATTATTGGACTTATTGGCTTTTATCACAGAGGCTCCAACCTGACACTTAACTTATTTCCTCATTTTCTTTAACATTTAATCAAGTTCTAATAAAAATGGCCATCCCTGGTTATATTTGTGATTGTTCTATGATACCATTTTGAATTTTATAGCATCTTGTTTGTATTGATATCTTCTGGATTCCTTTACAAACTAGGATCAGATCAGTGTGCTTTATACATATTTTGTTGTGTTTGTAAGGACTTCTGTTTTTATGCATGTGGAGAATGTTTTCTTTAAGTTGATCTGCATACTTTAGACTCATTGTGGAATTTCTTGTTTCTTTTAGCTGGCCACACATAAGAATGCACTTGAGTTGCAGTTGGTGCAACACTGGGTCACACAATATGTACTTCTGTTGCAGTCATCGGAGGAAGTATGTTGGCATCAAAAATTTCACAAGGGACTGTTGCTACCATAGGAGGGTTGCTCTTTCTTTGCTTTTCGTTAAGCTCTTATTTTTACCCCCATGTAAATTAATTGCATGCAAGGTAACTGAACATTTTTACTGGCCCAAAGATTCGTTAATTCTTTTGTATAAATTCAGTGATTGGGGAGTGTATTCCATTCATTTCTTTTTTGTCCTGAATGTCATGGCTTTTTGTCATACAAATCATTTTTAGGGCTGAGAGAAGGGAAAGCTGTATAATTGCTAATGGAAAGATGGGAGTTACTCTGAGAAGAATATGACAGGAGTTGTTTGCCTTTATGGGTTCCGTAAGTGCTCTCTCTCAAATAGAACTTCGAAGAAAGTGTAAGCAGTAAGAGTTACGAGAGTACGTGGTATCAATTCCAAACTCTGTTTCACATCCATTCTTCCATCTTATATTTCTGTATTCATGTTATTATATTTCCACGAGCTATGTTGGTTGTCGACACACACATGTGAGTTGCCAGTAGTACAAACATCGCTCTCATAAAAATCATTTGATTCCATAAACATTCCATGGGGATGTTTGATGGAATACAATCGATTTCTTTGCCTTATCATTCATTTTGATTCTTAACCATTAGAAGAATACAATTACAGTGACTAAAGAAACATTTAAATATCTTTAGGCCTGATATGTGCTTGCATGGTAAGTTGTGTTCCCAAGTATAATCTTTGAAGTATTCTGAAGGGAAGTTCACAAATCAAACTTTGGCATATTGAAGAAGTTTTAGATGGTGAAAGCATGTATTCATCAAACACATTTATGATCCGAGTGCCATTAAGGAAGACCTTGGTAATAAAACATGGACTACAAACTGTGAACAATATTTAAGTTCTATACATTCTCATGTTTTATCGGAGTACATTTCGGCTTCTACAGTTATTTTTACAGTAGTACCGTTCATCTGAGTCCCAGCGACCTGCTCTGGTCATTCGTAAACATTGATATAATTTCTTCTTTTCATTCCGATTTCACAAATTTGAAGTTGAAGGGTTACTTTTTCCATGTGTATACGCAGCATTTGTTTCTTTTTGAAGGACATATTGCTTCTCAATGGTACTTCCAAAGCTTTTGCACCTTTGAAGGAGGCTAATAAAATTATTTGAAGAGTATTTTCATCGATGTACAGGTAAAAAGATGCATTAAATGCATCAATGAGTGCCATCCATTTCTACGGGAATAGAAATTATTAAAATGCATTATCTATCAATTTAAATATCATCTGCTACTAATACAGGGGATTATCATTTGAATGGTTTTCAACCCTACAAACAAAATCATCCTGAAGATTTTAGCCTAAAAACAAAACCTATCACATTGCGAGTCCTTTTTCTTGTCATTGTCTTATGTCCAACAATGCTATGCTAGATTTGTGTTACATACAGTAGCATGTTTTATATGACAGTACTTTAAACTAATTAGTGTTGGGGAAAGCACCCTCTCTGTTTTGGTGAAATTTATTTAATTGATTGAGAAAAATTATTATTAAGTGATCCTAATGTCATCATGTAAATCGTTTACAATTTATTACATCTTATATTCAACTGAAATAAATATCAATTGCATGAAATTGTGCAACTTGTTGTTTTGCTGTTCCCAAGGTAGTTCCTTTTTGGTATATGCTTAGTATCTGTTCACCACAAACTTTCCAACTTTTATGCAGATTATTTTCTCATTGCCATCAAAGCTGGTGTTACTTCTGATATTGGTAATCTGCTGGGCGTCATTGTTGGAAGTGTTGTTAATGACATCTTATGTGATTGTTTCAAATCAATAGAAAAGAAAAACCTTATGATAAAGTTGGTTTTATTTGTGATATGCCTTGCTACACAAACTTATTTCTAAAGTTCGTCATACTCTTAGGAATTTATGGATGATATTTCTTACATGTTCTATTTAAAACAAAAACCTTTTTCATGTAGTTTTTGCTCTTACACGTAACATTGCTATTATTATTTAATGCCAACTTAGAAATTTGAAGATCTAGAAAGTGAGTGTGGGAGGGCTTCATCAAGGTTTTGGAGGCGTGATCACAACAAAGGGCCATAAATATAAATGCTTGTATTATTGTATTTCATTTAATTATTTTAAGAGTGCTTAATTTACATTATAGGGGAAATATATTAATTTGAAATTCTCTTTGCTAGACAATATTTTTATTGAGTCATTTCCTTTATGCACTACTATACTAAAAATTTGCTTATTAGTTCACCTCATGTTTGGTTCGAATTAATTCTCTTTATATTTCAATTTAAATGAAGTTTACAACCATGAGGGATTACAATAATTTTTTTATTCATATTATCTTGGTTAATCGGTTACATTTTTCATCATGAGATGTTTTGACATTTTTTATCGTGTCCTTGCATTCTCACTTAAGAAATGGTAATTATTATTCACAATTCTTAAGAAATGGTAATTGTTATTTACAATTTAGTACATTTTTTTGGTGATATTTTGTTTTATTCATATGGAGTGCACTCGTCATTGATAAAAATATAGTTAGTACTTAATTTTCATGGTTAAAGTCTCCATAGAAAGGCATTCCTTAAATTTTTATTAAATAGAATGCATTTCTTTTTTGTGGATTCAATGTTTTAATGTATTACCAGCTTTGACAATGAATTATATGTTAAAACTAAGCAACAAAAAAAATGGAAAAGGAAAGGTCCTTGATGTCGGGGTCGTGTTTTGGGTTTATAGGGTAGCTTATGGCATATGAAACTTCCTTACATTTTCATTATGTAGGAGGTATTTAACAATGCATGAAATACAAGACATCCATACTCTACCTGTCTATATATTTTGATTTAACCCAAATTAGAATAATAGAATCTTATTTGTACTTGTATGATCAAAATCCCAACCCATACGCAAAATTCAAATGGGCATTAGATAGCAAAAGAAAGTGGTGAGGTAAGAGTTGGATTGTCCTTGGTGGCCAACCTTTTGATTGATTATGACCAAGTGTTGCACTACACTTGTTTGAATGAGGGGCTTAAATTCAATGTAGTTCTCTTTAGTGTTTGTGCAAGTGCGGATGCAATTTAGAGAGCCATACCCTTATGTTTGTCGTCATGTCTCAACATAAATAGTGGATATAACTATAGATAGAATAAACCCCTTGTGATATAGAGTGTTCCAATGCAATGTTGAAGTAAATCCTTAAGTAGAGCATTTGTAAATATAAATCATTGAAGTGCCCTTTGGTTTATAGGTGTTCGCTAACATTGATAAGACTTTGGAATACTTTTGCCTTGGCTTGCAATGCTCTTGGAAGAGTGTGAGGTGCTTCACTGTTTAGGGCTTGTTATTGATTTATGCTCTTGATCGGACACCAAACGTTAACCTAAGACCTTGACAGACTTGTGAGGTTTAGGAATATTTGACTTTAGTTAAGGATGTACATGGGAAATACACCACATCTAGTCTAAGAACAAAAATGTAAATGAAAGTAAATAATGGATTTTACTCCAAACTCCAAGCTTTATTTATATATCAATAATGTTTACATCATACATTCTTCTCATTCTAGTTCAGGTATTCTATCTCTCGTACAAAATCTCTCAAAATGTCATTTGCTCATGTATTTTTGGTGATGTGTACATGCATTTCTTGTGGCACACCCATGTACAATGTATTAATTACAATAAATATATTTCATACAAAATATTCCAAAAGTCACTTCGTTTGACTCATGCCTCTGTCGGCTTTTGTTACGTTTTTGGATTGTTTTGTTTTCATTCCACAACATCATGTTGGCTTTTGCGGTTCTTCCCAGTGTTTGTGGCTTCGCCCAATGCTTGGTGGCTTTCTTCGTATATCACGACTTTCTTAGTCTCTCGTAGTTTTTTTGCGTAGTGCGACTTTGTAGTCTTTGGCAATTTTTGTCTTTAAGTCGTGGCTTCCCTATTTCTTTCGTGGTTTGATCCAATTCTCCATGGCTACTTATTGGCTTTGGTGGTTATTTTCTTAATTCCGTGGCTTATACCAAAAATTGATGAAGACTCTTGTCAACATTAATAATTATCAAACACCTAATTACTCAATTTATGTGTTTACATTTATTCCCCTTTTAATCCTCGTAAATGAACTTGCTAGATTAAAGAAAATGCATACTCGAGTATGTAAACAAACAATCTTTGCTTCATTTATTTGATTGTTTTGGTGTTTAAGATGCTATAAGATGAGTCCAAAAGTGAAATGTGCAAAACAAGAGTGTAGTCAATGTCCATATAAAGAAAATCAAATCTTTAACTCAAGTAATAAAATTGCCATTTGTAACATAAGAAAAGAGCAAGGAAGGAGTACGCCCGCATGTGTGGAACCAACTTTGCTTTGTAGATTGAAAATACCATGTCCCCTTACCAATGGTGTAGGGAGATGGAGATTATAACAACCATGGAGAATTGGGGGTGATCAAAGTCCTCAATTTTGAAGAACTAGAACAAGGTCAAGGGCATAATGGGCCTAACCAAAAGTAAAAGAGAACATGAGGATGCATAAACCCCAATGTACAAAGCTAGAAGAGAAGTACTAAAGTAAACCAGAGGTTGGGATGCAATAATTTTGACACTAAGATAGAAAAACAATTACTAAATAAGTTAGGAGGTTGGGCACAGTAAGTCCAACACTCAAAGAAGGGTGGCCCAACACATTGAGTGTCACAACTTGAATGCCCCTACTTTAATAATCCACACCACTCCACATGAATCTAGTTTTGTAAATTTTTGAATTTCTCGAGCTTCTTAAAATTCTTCAAATACAAACAACTATATGTACGATATTTATGCCCCATGCATTTGTAATAAATCCAAAGTGAATTCATAACCTTTATATGCCATAATATCCATGCCCTCGCATTTGTAATAAATGTAGTGAATATGTAATCTAAAATTTAAATGTGCCATAGTAATCACACCCTTGCATTTGTAATAAATGCAATGAATATGTAATGTAGCATGTAACTTGTAGTCTGTCTTTTGTAATTCCATCAATGGATATTCCATTAACTTTTTTGAAATAACCCCATTGAATGTTCCCTCTTTTAAGTTGAGTGAGGTGTCACATAGATTGCTCGACTCAAAAGAATGTTGGTCAAATAACGAGTGGTTGATATATATTATAGTAAATAAAAAATAGTAAACATAACCAACATACAAGCACACAAAGTCATGCATACAAATAAAAGACCACATGGCCACACACGGAACACAAAGTGTCGCTAGCACATAATAGGAAAAGGGCCATACAAGTAAAGGCTACTAAGGCCGCAAATAAGGGTCAATGAAGTATCACACACATAAGAGGCCAATGCCACACACAAACAAGATAGACAATGATCAATCCAATGTGTAAAGAAGCAACAAATAGTGGCACATAGAATAAGATATACCAAATGTACCATCCACATGTTAGACCCAAAAGTCATGATAAATAACATATATCACTCGTATAATATATGAACATAACTAGGAGATGTGAAGTAGAAATTGTGAAATAGAGCAATAACATCTAATAGTGTGGAGGTTGCCCCTCGTTAGCAAGGCGATTAGGTGAAGGATAAGTCCAACATCTATGATCATATAGAGTCATGTGTATCTTGTATCATGCTCACCTACCTTATGAAACATGTGTATAGAATATATAATATGCTATCTATCAAACCATGTGACAAACAACATATGTATAAAAGAAACTAGCAAATCAAATCATGCTCGTGTTCGATTTTGTATTTTTGGAATACTTGAATGTTTTTCGAGTTTTTAAAATATTTAATATTTTTTGTATTTTGAAACATTTAGGTTTATAATGGACTTGAAGGTGTGCTATCAAATGAGTAAGTCAACTAGAGGAGGGTTAAGAACCATGTTTGAGTAACTAGATATGCTATATGTATTTGTGCGATAGCACTGGAACATGATCATGTTCTCATAAAGTAGAAGGATGTTAAGATATAGGAGACTGCATAAAATGAGCTAATAGAGGAAGCTTGTGCCTCAATTGTATACCACACGTAGAAGAGGATTGTGTCACTTTAAGCATAGGTTGTAAGATATATTGATTTGTCTTGAATTCTTTAGGAGAAGCCATCGACTTAGATTTGCCTAGTCTTGATTGTGGCTTACGTCGAGGGACGGTAGTATAGGAATGCTAACCACCAGAGTAGGAGAAATTTGAGTAGATGGAATGAGTATATGTGGCTTGACCATATCTCGCACAAGGAGTAGTCTCAATAGTACAAGTCATTAGAGACAAAGGAGACTCTTATGAGATGTCCTTAACCTTGAAAAATTCATTGCAATGAATATGCTTGACATAATTATGCACAATAAAAGCAATAACACGGAGCTTATGAAGCCAAGGGTGCCCTAGTAACATGTCACATGTCCCAATACTTAGGAGAACCAAAAAAGGTGTAGATAGAATAGTTGCCCCCACTTGAAGGGGTAATGTCATATGTCCAATAAATCCACATGTAGCTTGAGAAGTAGGTTGTAAATGTTTCTCATTGTATCCCAAGGATTTAAGCAATGTCATAATAAAAGGTTGTTGTATGCATGAGAAATTTAGCTATGTTAATAAACAAGAAACAAACTAAGTAGTTATGTGATCTAACTAAACCTATCATAAACATCAAGATGAGTGCTAAACAAGATAACTTCTATAATAATGAATTAAACTAAAACACTATCATTTTATCTCTAACTACTCTATGATTACTTAAATCATAAATTGAACCTAGTTAAACCTATGAGCAATCAAATTAGATTTGTTGTTTGCTTCAATGGAGGTGAAGAGGTCTCTCTAAAATGGCTACAAGGCCAAGTTAGGTACCCTCCTACTAACCTACTATGAAGTTATGGATGCAAGATGGATGAGCTTCAACAATGGAGGATAGCCAAGATCAAATGCCTTATTAGCTTGGCTAATGCAAATGAGGTCTAATGCCAAGATCTCCAAATATGAGAGAGAAGGACCATTTGAAAGGAAAGCCTTAGGCTTGTATTTATAGTTTTTGGTTTGGAAGAGTTTGGAATTTGGGTGCATGTGGGACTAAAGTTCAAAAACACTTTTAGATTAGATTAGGATAAACATGCTTCAGATTAGTTAAGCTTGGTTTAGGCTAGTTAACTAGGGTTTAGACTAGTTAAACTTGATTAGCAAGTGATTAGAGACTCATTGAGAGTTGGGAGGGGTTTGGTTAATCATTTTTGATTGATAGATAGCCTAAGAATCCTACAGAAGTGGTCCAGAGAGAACTAGGGAGGTTCTGAATGGTCGAAAGGAGGAATGTTTAGCTAATAAGAGAAATATTAGCCCAATTACCTGATTTATAGGAGGAATATGACCGAGAAGGTGTCGTGAATGGGCATCCGAGAATGGAGCGAATAATGGTTGATTAACGAAGTGTCATCAATTGGTTGAATTGGAGGAAATGCTAAGTGTAAGCATATTTTAGGTGTCTACGGTTGTCAACAACCATTTTCAACCGTAACACTATGAATACCCCGTTGATTGATATAAGACCGAACATATAGTGCATTGTTATCCAAAGCATTATCTACAATTTCACTTTCACTAAATGTAATAATAGTTCGTGGAGGTGGATCGGTAGTGAGAGCTCCAATGAGGGCATCCATTAGATGACTATAGGATGCCAAAGGTGGATGCACATTGTATGTATGGCTAACCTCAAGATTTCCTTTATGCTCGATGTTGTGGTAATGAATCATTAAAACTTTAAATCTTTGCATTTTCATTTATTTAAGGTTTAAGCTCTGTTTAATTTTTGTCAATTTCAATTGTATGATTATCGACGAGATCTTGAATGATAAGCTTTAGATTGAAACATCAATTTGTAGAATGACTTATACAATGATGATAGACACAATACACATTTTCGTTAAATGATATTGATTGAGGCTTTCTCGCATCAACTTCCATAGGTGAAATGACAAACACAAGGCTACACTTAAGCATGTGTTTGAGTAGAATATGCATAGGTGAAGGTAGCCAAGTGAATTTTCACTTAGAAGGGGCTTGTCATTGAAGCTTAGTTAGTTGAGATATAACATTCTATCATGATAAGCATAGATTGAATAACTTACGAACTGTCATTTATGACCATAATAATGTATTTTAAATTTATGAAAATATATATTGTTCTATGCGTGTTGAATGGTTGTATGTAATTTGTCTTTATGAGCACCATGATAATCATCATACAAACGTTAAGAAATGAGTGTTGCTTGCATTGAAGGAGTATCATTTGTAGTTATATCTTGTTTTTGCGCTTCCTTGTTTAGAAACTTTTTCTCGATAATGTTAACTTTGTTTTGCACTGGGATAACTTCTCTTTTCTTACTAGCCTCCTCCTGGGAGAGGATCTTGTAACTGGGCCTTAGAAAAATTAATTCAAGATATTCTTGGACCAATAAAGGTAAACATAGAATTGTCATAATTGATGGGATTAAAATCTAACTTTTGCAAATGCTCATTTGATATATATTTTTCTCATCATATCAATTAGCTACCATAGTGTCTTGTTGCTCTGCATTGAATAGTAATGGTAAATCCGGGACAAACTCATAATCCTTATGTGTTTCCCTTTAACTATGCTTATGGAATGACAATGCTAGCTACTTGCTTACTTTGTGATGGTTCTTTCTTTGGTTGTTCCTTTTGAGTTGTCTATAGCGAGTTGTTGTTGCATTGATTATACTCATTTATGCTCCAATTTCTATATAGCAAGGTGTAATTGCTCTCATTCTAGCCTTTGTTGTATGGATTTCTCTCTTTGTAATGTTTCCTTTGCGATTCACTCTAGTTTTGGCCATATTGTTTTATTTTCTTTTCATACAATAATATGACGTGGTTCTTTGACCGAGATAAACATTTTAAAATGATGTAGTGATTTCATATCATCTTAGATAGTAGATTTCTTAGCTCTTTGTATCCATATATACGTTAGATTAGGCTTCATCGATGATGTACATTATAATATATTATTCTTCAAGATGCATCACTCATAGAGGGCCAATGGGGAAATGGTTCCCACGAAGGGACGTCATGGGATGCACCAGCTCCATAGAATGAGGAATTGGAAAAGAATATCTAGGTGAAGAAGATGCAACATCAAACAAAATAATTCCCTTATGCTCAAGTTGTTTTAACTTTTTTTTAAGTCATAACAAGCATTGTCACAATGTCCATTGACGCCATGTCATTTACAAAATGACTTTCCTTTGACCTTCTCAAGCCTATGAAGAGGATGATAACAATTAGGTAGTACATTGATTAAGTGATTATATAGTAGATTGTGCAAAATTTCTTGTGGTCTACCATAGATCTTATTGAACCAAAGAGGTTATTTTTGACTGGTTGCATTATTATTCAAGATTGATTGCCTTTAAAATAGAATTCATCATGCCTCATGTAGGATTTTCAATTCACTAGAGTTGTCAAATGTATCTTGTATAATATTATTATCACTTTGCTTGTATTTATCCTTAAGCATAGATTGATCTCGCATCCTAAACCATGTTTGAGATGAACCTTGTTGAGGCCCAACAATGTGCATAGAGATATGGTTGACATGGACATGTTATGAATTCCTTAGATGTGCAATCTTATCCTTGAGTGATTTGATCTTAATACTCAACGTGAATATGCTTTTGATTTATCTTTCTAGATGTTTCCCATATGTTTTGGATCTAAAATCATGGAAAAACAAATTGTAATTGGGTTGAACATGCTTTGCCTTGGATTTTGGACTTTGAAACCTTCCCAAACACTAGCCTCGTGCTCAACATGACACTAAACAATATTCTCCTATTTGGCACCAATTTATGAATTTGTGTGCATTTACGCTCTCTTCTCGGCTTACTTTGTCATTTCCTATAACTTATTCTTACACTTTCACTTCTTCCAAAATGCTCACACATGCGCTTGGATGATTAAAAACTAGTATCCTCCACTAGCAATCAAATGGAAATTATATAATAAAAGATAAAGTTGTGTAGTGGAATTGGAATGCCCTTAGTGGCTAATGTACATGCCAAAAATGTAGGTTCCTTTTATGTGAAATTGATTACTTGTGAATATAGGCCAAGTTATTCAACGTAGAAGATGATGGGACAATTTTGGGATAAGGCTATGTATGGTGTGAAGATGATAGGCATGGGGGTATGGGAACACAAACAATTTGAAAGAGAAACTCTACCTATACTCTTGGGAAAACAAAGCTTGCTCGTTGAGGATGGCGATACTCCTATGGACTTGATCATGGTGTATGGTAAGGTCAAGTATATCGGCACCGTGAAGCCCTAGGTCTATGTCTTAATCGATGAATGGAGGGATGTTGGGTTGTGATACATGGGTAAAATGGTCATTTGAGGTGGGTCACCTTGATTAGGCAAGGTCATATAGAAGAAGATAATGGACATTGAATGAGTTCAGAAGACTCAAATTTGTAACAATAATAGGTGTCTAATGAGGTGTCGAGATATGGTTGTTATTTTGTGAGGATTCATCATCTAGAACAACTAATTATGGAATGATATGTGCGGAGGATGGTGAAGAATATAAAAATTCTCATCTCGATCTCGTATAAGATTTCATCTTAGAGGTTTTAGGATTTAAGTGGAGTTGGGATATGAATAAAGTGTCCAACTCTTCTCGAGAATATCTCAGAATGTCCAAAGTCATCCACGGTTGAGGGAGATAATCATAGTGCAATGCTTGCTATGATCGGGAGTGAAGCACAAGGTGAGCCTGTGATGAGAGGTTGTCTTAAGGTGATCACGTGCTAGAACCAAGCCTTGGTGATGTCTTGTAAAGTTGTTTGGATTGAAATGTTATTCGTTTTCCTATGGATCAACAAGTTCCCTTGTTTGAGATACGACGATTCTGTGAAGTTTCTAAATGACACGTTTGTGTGTTGTATTTGTTGCAAGTTTGAATGTGTGTGTTTGTTTGAGTTCAAAATCTACCTTTTATGTGTGCTCAAAATCAATTTCTAGGTTGTTCATGTTTTTTTGTGGAGAGTTTGTGGGGATCATTTGAGACATGTTGACATGTGATTCTAAAAGTGTACACTAGAAATGTGAGGTTTGGGTATTGTTATCCAATTTTACGCACATGGAAAAATTGGAAAACAGGGCCTTATTGCTATCAAATCACGACATTGGTCCCATGGACCCACTTCTGGTCATCAGTGTCAAATCGAAAATAAAGAGACGAGTTCATGAGTAGGAAATGTAAGTTCGGTTGTCCAACTTTGGCTTGTCATAAAAGAGTCTCGATAGGAGTGGATAATGTTTCGATGGTTGGCTCATTGAGGCAGAGAAATGACGAGCTCGACTCGGTTTAATTCAACATGGAGAGATTGATGCTTCCTTGTTGGATTATGAATTCAGTTTTAATGACTCGACAAAGACAATAACTGCCTCAAGATTTGGTCGAGCTTCTTCCATGGAAGAGAATTTCCAAAATGAAAAGGTGAGACAACTCAATTAAAACCTTATCTCATTCTTCTACTACAGCGGCAAGATTTTACAACAACTGATCACGACTATGGTCGCATGCAACCAGAACATCAGGATCAACACCAACGGTTCCTTGGGATCACCTCGCTGCACCGCCACAATCAACTCTCTCTGGAGGCCACTCATTTTCTGAGATAAGTTTTACTTCTCTACCCTGTAGCTGCTGCGTATAACCAATTACTTCCTCACGGCACTTTCCTAGGATAATTTCAGTTCTACGCTCAAAGCGGCCGAGCATTCGATGCACAGGGATGTTGCAGTATAGTAGAAGCCCGTTTGAGCAAAATATTCATGGAGCATAATTTGCTTTGCAATTATATGAGCATCTTCAGCGAGTCACTAAGTTGGCGGGCACAAAGGATTCTGTCGGGATTATCACACCTTACAAGCTACAGCTGAAATGTTTGCACTGAGAGTTTAATGTTATCCTCAAATCTGTTGAAGGAAAACTCGGCAGGAGAAGATTCATGAAGATCCCGCGCGCTGGTGGGAATAGTGGAGAAATTGGGTCGGATTGCCAAATCTGCGTGGCGAAGTTGAGGCCGGGGCCCGTGAATTAATTTGGCCAAGCCGTTGGACGTGGGAAATAAGGCAAGCAATGCCAAGGGGAAATGACGTGATGTCAAGCCAAAGAAGAAATCCCGGGCGTGGGAGAAGTTTGAGTCTACAGCCAAAAAATGGGAGAAATCCGGTCAAACCGCCAAAGCGTGGAAATATAACCGTGGCAAACCATGACCAAACTTCCGTGAAGGGGAGATTCGGGCAAACACTGCCAGGCGTGGAGATTTGACGATGGCAATCCGTCATGAGACTTCCGCATGGCAAGAGAATGAAAATTCCGCGCAGCTTGGAGTGGTCCGAGTCTTTGTGCGAGTCACACGGAGGGTGAGTCGGAGAACGTGGGAATGAGGCAGTGGAGGTGTTTAATAGGATTGACGTGGTTGTCTGGTCGGCCGTTTTGTAAACAGAGATGGGCGAAGGAGGCTCTACACGTTCTGCCTACCACACTGAGCATTCAGTGGTCGCAAGACAAGCTCCCACGCACAGTTGCAGAAAACAAATATTCACTGCCGTGTACGATGGATTGGAGTCACGCTGTTCAAGGCTTCATAAAATTTGCCCGAACCAGGAGATGAAGGTTTATTATGGTGCAGAATGAAACGATTCGTATTGCTCAGCACTTCTTCTCCTAGAAGCGAATTGAATGTGAAGGTCAACTCTGAAAATACCTGGTCGGCCGTTTTGTATGCCACATCTCTGTCACTCGTAAATGGTCTCTTTGAGAAACTCTGTGTGCAGTAGGCAATATTTATACCCTTCCATTATATACGTCCAATCAGACAATAACAGTTTTCTTTTACCAGGTTCAGAGAAACTGTGTTATTTTTAACGATGGACGATTATACTGTAGTTTCGAGCTGATTGTATCTGCTTATTTCTATTAGCTTTGATTCACGACTAAGGAAGAATTCATATGGTTGTTACCTGTACATTTTTCCAAGGTCCTTTTGGTTGCCCTAGTTTTTCAACGTATTTTTTTTGAAGGGCTTATTTTATGTGTTGCAGATTGTAACATAAAGGATCTTTTAGTTTCTGAAAAATTAGTATATTGTGTAGCTCACAGCTACCTATGCCATACTAAGATCCCAATAGTGGCATAATTGTTGATTGGAGCCGAGATTGCTGAGTGCACTACCCAAATACCGAAGGGCTCTTTGGCCAAAAAATCAATCTAATGCACAAAGTTGATCGGCCAGATGATTCAGTAGCGAAGGAAGCCTGATATGAAATGAGCTATGGCCAATGCAAGGCTCGTGGAAGTCAGATCAACGTGAGCCACATGAGGTTGAACTCGACGACGAGTTGGAATCAATGGATTTATAAAGTTTAAGTTGTTTGAGCTTTATAATAATCACCTATAAAAGCTTGATTATTTTAACATGAAAATGATATTGACTCGGTGTTAGGAAGAGCTCAACGTGCCATTAAGGTACCAAATCAAACCAGATTCGATGAAATGATGTGTGAATTTGGCTCAGAAATGAACTCGTGAAAAGGGCTCTGGATGACCAAGTCACGCTTTGCCAGAAATGAGTAAGTGAGTTACCCGAGTTAAATTGAGATGGGGAATGAAGTATCCGGGCAAGTTAGGCCCGTCGGAGGAAATTCACAAGCGAATCAAACAGAGTTTTGAGACTTTCAATCAAAGTAATACATGGGAGGCTGAGAAGCTCGAGTCAATCGTGGAGCTCAGCAAAAATGAGTTGAGCTCGGTGGAATGTTTGAGCTCGCAGCTGTTGGGAGTCTTTGGGAATGACAAGGTGGTTTCATTCGAGGTAGACCAACGCAGCGTCAAGAGAAGTTTAATGTAAGGAAGCTCGGATCGTTGAGTCAGTAGATGACAAGGAATAAGAGGAGTTTGACTTGATCATGGAGTAAAAGACAAAGCTTATTTTAGAGCTCGATACATTGGTGGTGAGTTGGCATGCAGGCAAGGAAAGAGTTAGAGTGGGGTTCAAAATCGATTGCAACACCGAGTTAGAGGATTCGAAACTCACCGAGTTGAGATTTGTGCAGACTCCATCCACATGGACCCCCCTCCTCTTCAAGTCAAACGGGTCAACGGGGGGGTCCCAACATTATGTTAATTAAATTAATATTTTTATTTAAATATTTTAATAATAATATTTATTATTATTATTTAAATATTTTATTTAAATATTCTTTTAATTAATTGAGAAGACTTGGTCATCGTGCAATTAATGACCCATGATGGAACCTTCTCGTAGTTCAACTAACTCGCAATAAATACATCATGGGCCTTCAATTTAGGAATGTAATTATGACCTTTCCTCTTCTTTCTCATATTCTTCTATAAATGTAAGTTGGAAGCTCATTTCAAAGGGTTCCAACAGATTCGGATCAAGTTGGATAGTTAGATATCTCGTGCAAGAGTGTATACTTTTCAAGGGTCCTCTCTCTCTCGCAGTTGTTCTTGTGTGTTGAGAGAACTTTCAAGCCTCCTCTTCAAGACTGTAATGGCAACTATTGCCTCTTCTGAATGTATGATGCATTGTGCATGTTATTGAAGCAATAAAAGTGTGTGTTTTGTGACTAATCTCGGTCCTTTCATCCTTCTATGCTTCTTTGTGCCTTTCTCATACTTGCAGTACACTGTGCAAGTTTAAGTTTCTATTGCAGGTTCTTGGAGTTCTGTGCTTATCGAGTGGTGAAGTATTGCATGCAGTTGAGTTGTGGTGTCTGTTCACCCTTCTTGAGTTCATCCTTCTTCATTGGGAAACTGGTATATTTCTCGGTCTGATAAAGTTTAACAAAAGGAACGCGTGTCTCTTAGCCTCGTGGTATCCTCGTACCCTCTCTAAGTTGCGGTAGGTGAAGTTGACTGTGGGTGCACACACCTATTCAAATTAACCCTTCCTAAATCTAAGACACCCTTTATTCGGTGCATCACCATCCCTAGTATAGTTTCATTTCTGTAAAACTCTTTCCCTAAAACCCCATGAAAATGTTAGCATAGGACTAGATAATTGTTTTTGTTACACTAGGAGTAGTACAGCACTTAGTTTAGGAAGAGGAAGCCGGCCTTCTCCGGAGGTTCACCTCGAGCCCAAGTCCCACAGCTTGAGAGGTGATCCCATGTGTCCCAATCACACCGAACGTCCTATTCACATCCTGGCCATTCGGAGGGTGCAGTGATTTGGCGACAACAGTATCAAAACTAGTTTGTTTCTCAAGTGTTCTAATAATCAACTTATCACTTTACTTCACTTGATTCAATGGTTATTTATAATAACAATGTTTTTAGTTTTTATAGGTTTTTGAATTGCAATAAACATGTAAGAAGAAATAAATGACAACAACAAACTAAAAGCGTTCCTATTTAAATTAAACCTTCTATAATGCAAGGAAATGAAGTGGCATTATTTCGAGAAGACTAATACATTCTGATGTGAAAGTCCTATGATGTTTGGCTGGAAGTTTCTAATTTAAAATTTATTTCAAAGATGAAAATTGTGAAAACTAAGATATAAAGTTTGGTTTTGGCCTAATCTACTTTGCAATTGAATGTTTTCTAATCTATAATTAAATGCAAACCTACAATCTAAACAACTGAAAATATAATTTTGTTGTATTTTCTTGTGTTCTCGACACTAGATTTACCTAGATCTAGCAAAAGAAAATATTACCTATTATAACAGTAGAGCTTTATCCCAAAGATGGGAGAAGCCTATAAAGCAAGATGATTGAAGATCTTAATCTAATCGACAATGGGATTTACAAAAACAAATACTAACACTAAACTTATGTTTGTGTCTCTTTTTGGTTTTCTAATTACTAATGAAGCAAAGAATTTAAATGAAATTTAACTTGTGAAAATAATCAAATTGATTTAGACCCAACTTTTCTCCTATGATTGAGATGAGGATGATTCATATTCTATATTTGTACCTCGACTAACTACTCCATTTGAGCGCATTGAACTGGTTGTGGTTGACATATTCAATATGAAAGAAGGGATCCCGATACACTTGGGTGGAGGAACAAACAACTAATTTGAGGTTGGTTCAAGGGGAGGAGGAAGTCGAGCTAGTGGCCCTTGTGTTCTCTCTCTAGTAGCAATGAAATATCACATTCCTTAGGGTGCTTTATACTTGGAAGCAATCACCTTTAGAGCTTGGTCTCTTTCTCTTTGGATGAAGAATAACACATTATCAATGCTCTCTTTGGAAAAGATTCAAAATTCTAGGGGGCTAACAAATGAGCATAATTTTTTTCTAATATCCAACCTCTAAGTGTTTTCCAATCATAACTCAAGATCAAAACTCAATCTAAGACTTAGATTCAATCACTTAGGGAGTAAACTCAAGTGCTAGAGGGTAGGTAGAGTGAATTGGGTGTTGAAAACAAGAAAAACACGTGTTTAGGCTAAAGAAAAGATAAAAATTCATTCATTGGAATTGAGAGTTTGACTTAAGTCTCACTCATGATGGAACCGCTAGTTCCTACAATCAATGGCTACAAAACCATTGTGGCGGTTACAAAAAAGCATTGGATGGGGGATGAATATGCCGTAATAGTTACTAAACCTCTATGGTGGGGCTAAAATTGGCACTTCGATTTTATCCTGAAATGGATAGGAAATGTAAAGAAGAGAAGGGCGGAAAAGAAAGAGGTCTAGAAGGATGCAGAAGAGCCAGAAAAAGGCCTAACAACGACTGAAGGACTGAGAGAGATTTAAGGAATGGTTTTGAGATCTTGAAAACATCTTGTCATGTTTTTGGAGACCCTTGCTATCATCATTGGGTACTTTAAATATGACATCTTGCAAAATGGGTTGCATACATCTAACCCCTTGTTAACTTTGACCAAACATTTCCTAAATGAAGTGATTACATGTTGGGCCTCATAAAATAGTTGAGTATTGAACGCGCACATAAGACCTACATATGAAATGTGTGTAGGAAAGAATATGGTGAACACACGCATGGATGACAACATTCGCGTGTAGGAGAACGGAAAAGGGATGTGCAAGGATTACTTCAGGAGAGTTGAGGACTTAGTCAATTTTGGGAAAGATGTTAAATATAGAGATGGAGTGGGCACCATGCAAGGGAAGATTCCATGCAGAAGAGTCTATTTTTGGAGTAAGGAACTAGCAGTTTGAACTGGAGCATGAAGACTTGAGGCTACACAAGGCTATTTTGGGACAAGTGGAAGATCAAGTGACATGCAATGTTTTGGGCTAAAAATAGGATTGGAACTGAAGTTATCTATAGATGATCTGTTGTTAGAAGAGCTTGCATGATCTCTTATTATCTTTGTAAGTGACGCATGGTTATTCTTAGCATGCAACCTATTTTGAGGATTCTTAGGCGGTGAAGGAAAGTCCCCACCCCTATATATATGTATTGATTTGCATGGATTTAGTATCCCATGAATGCTTTTAAGGCTATACTTGCTGGTTTCGGGCATGCATGACCTATGATGATACTCTTATGTATGTATTCAATTTCGTGTTTTTGCAATGATTAATACAATGGATCTATGTGGTTGGATATTAGTTATTGACTCATCTGTAAATGGATCTTGCATAGTAAAGATGATCTTCATTATTGTTTAATCCTTCATGCACTATGGTTGTAATCCATATCTCATTTATGCCTTACTTTTAAATGGTTATTATGGATCGAGATCATATGTGTCTTTCCATGCTAACTCCTTGACAAAATTGTCATAAAAGAGGGACGTGGTACCCTTGCACACTTCGGTGAGCACTTAGATTTGTTTGAGTGATGTGCTAGCATGCCTTGGGCTATTTGGTAAAATAAAAGACTACATTTTGGTTCCATTGTGGACCTCTTTTCAAGTTACTGCAAGGATGTTGCATGATGAAGACATATTACTTGAATTTGGCCAACATTGAGAGTTGGGTAGAGAATTTAGAGGAAGAGTTTGCTCACAGATATAACACTAGACCTAAATTTGATACATGCATATGGGTTGAAGAGAATCTGTATCATGAGCTCTATGAGACATTCTTTTCCTATTTCCCTATAGAGTTGTATGAGTGGCTGGTAACATATGCATCAAAGAGAAATTGGAGGTATAAAACAATTATATGGACTTGTGAAGATTGCTAGACTCTTCCGATGCTTATTTGGCTTGGATACATGCTATAGATCATTGGTGTGGTAGTGTATTGAATAGTTATACATTAGACTACACTTGTTTCTACTTATTCTGTCCAGAGGTTGTTGAGTTCTAGTTCTTGCATGAACCCAAAGGATCTTATTTGCGTTATCCCTTTAGCGATTAAGATCTTGATTGTAACTCTAGATTTGGAAGAGTGACCTATGGCTAGATAAATCCCACCATGTGCGTGGGCGGAACAGTGTGGTGAAAGATGGAAGACCTAGTGACAAAAAGGTAGAGAGAAGAAAGGAGACTTAAGTATAATGAAGCGTGCGAGAGAGGGAATTGACGAAGAGACATGACATTGAGGAGTCTTTGGAGTTGCGGAGAGAGATGGATCGTGAAGGATTTGGAGCTCACGTGGAAGATGTGGAGCCGGAGCATTTGGTACTCCCCCATTTGGGAAAGCATTGCAGAGAACCCACCTCATATTCGGATGAGAGTGTGTCGAGGAAGAATGACTAAGATTCGTAGATCGCGTATCTTATCCCACTGACAATCTAGCCCTTAGGCTTGGTGTTCTAGTTTCTGAGACAATTATTGAGAATTAGGCTAGTGTAGGTGCTTCAGTAATGACATGTAGATTTCATTTTCCATTAAATTTGGGAGTTAATCGACAAAACATTCATCTATGGCGGTGTAGATGTCATCTTTATTATTTAGGGGTTAGGTTAGAGGTATATTTTTGGTGTGTCATTTACATAGGGCTTGGGTTCGCGAACTTTGGTAATACTTTTGGAAGTAGCACAACTTTGTAGACCATGGGCGTTCAGTTTAGCACAACAAAGTTGGGGAAATAAGGAAACACATCCTCCGGTCCAGTGCCAATTATATGAGGAGGATCATGTCGTTTGGGATCTAGTGGATTTGGTGGTTCTGGAGGTAGAGGGAATATCGGGAGGTAATACATGTTTTGGATCTCGGTGGGTAGGGTCCACACCAACCCCAACATGTTTATTAGGAGATGTCTCTTTGCCTACTAGAATAAAGGGGAATCAAGATACAACTGAGCATGTGCACATGTGTGAAATAATATGGGGCACTGAGGGAATCACAACTCCTGAGTGTAAGGCAAGTTAGTTTGTTACTACTTTGCAAGGGCACGTGCATAGTTGGTACAAGAAGTATGATCCAAACTAGACTCGTGTAGATTACAACATGTAACATGATGCTTTCTTAGCTGAGTTCCATATACAAAAGAGCATTAGCACACCGAAAGATATCAAACAGGGCATGGCTGAGAGCGTAAGGGAGTATGATGCATGATTTAAGATCTTGTTGTCAAAGTTATCCTATGACATCCACCCTAGTCAACATGCTCAGTGGTTTTTTGGTGGTTTGATCACACCTTTTAAAATGACGCTACCACATAAGACATTTACGAGATACATGTGAGGTAATGGAGGTAGCTCTGCGCATGATGAGGTAGTTGGAAGTATCGACACTTGAGTAAGCCCATTTTTGGAAGCTCATATTGGATCTATGGAAAATAATTGGAAAAATTGTTAGCTAATTCAGCCCATGAGATGCGCAGTGGTATTTGGTGTACAAATTGCAAGGTGGAAGGACATACTAAGGATAGTTTCCCTTGTAAATCAGTGCACGCCATGTTGTTAGATTGTGAGATCTGTCATTTGGATCATGATTCAAGTAGGTGCCCCTACTACAACGCATGATCGTGAAGAACATGTCTTATTATTGTAAGATTTGTAAGTCTACCACTCATGATACAGAGAATTTTAGATTAATTGATCAGATTCATGATTCCATTAAAACTAGTGTACATTAGACTAGTGTTATAAACAACTCTAAGGAACAAGGTGAGCATCATAATCATAATCACAATGAAGGGTGCTCTGATGGAGGTGGTAGAGGTAGAGATTACCGTGGAGGATTCGAGAGGCTGATGTCACAGGGATGGAAGATGTAAATTCCCATGAGGAACCTATTATACATGTGGATCCTCTGATCATTATAGGTGTGAATGCCTTCAAAACATTATTTTCTCATGGTGTGGAAAGAATCAAAAGTTTGAGGAATTTTTGGATTTGTATGAGAATATTAGAAAGCAACACAAACATGATAAGGGCATGGGAATGGTTAGAGTACAATGCATTGTGGAATATCAATGGATGCTAAAGATAACACCTGACCCTGAGACGATACCCGTATTGGTGACTACATGCGCAAAATATACAAAACAAGAGATATAAATCAACACCACCTCACATTTAACGTGGTTCACCCAAAATTGGTGGGCTACATCCACCAAGAAACAAGCCAATCTATTATCCAAAGCTTTCAATAAGATATACAATATGAAGATATTACAATCTTCCACACCTCTCACCATGTAAGCCAATATATTATACTTTCTTTCTCTCTACAAGCTTCTCTTTCTTCTCAAGCTTCTCCTTCTCTAAGAATTCTCTCTCACAATTATTCTCACAATAATCATCAATTCTTACAATCCTTACTTCTAAACCCTAGCTTTCATGCTTATATAGCATATACAAACTTAGGGCACTTAGCCATGCAATTACAATCAATAGATATTTCTTTAATACTAAAATTAGATCTAATTCCCATGAGTTAAATAAAACACTCACACATGTAACCGATGCGCTAAGTTAGCCCTAACCGATGTCGGTTCCTCCTTTCTTGACCGATGCCGGTCATAGGTGACCGATGTCGGTCCCTTCATAACCGATGTCAATACTGTGTTTTCTAAAAGTTTAATATAACATGCTAAACTAAAGTAATTGAGCTCCACAACTCAACAATCTCCCACTTGGAGATAAATTACTACACTATACCTGTACAACATCATTCTTGGATCCTTTCCTTAGCTTTGTTTCTTCCTCTTCAAGTCTCAAACTCAAGACCAACAAAAGTGGAGTGTAGCTCCAACTTCTCTTTTGCTAATGGCTTCATTAGCATATCCACATGGTTTTCACTCATATGAATCTTCTCCAGTTTCAGCTTCCCATCCTCCAATACCTGCCATATGAAGTGATACCTCAATTGAATGTGTTTCATTCTAGAATGAAACACCGAGTTCTTTCCAAATGAATTGCACTCGACTCACTCATCAACAATTTGCAATCATCTTGCTCCTTTCCCAACTCTTCCATGAACCTACTCATCCATATCATCTCTTTTCTAGCCTCTGTAGTTGCAACATACTCTACCTCTGTAGTAGACAAAAAGCCACAACCTTCTGTAATCTCGAATCTAGCTAACTATCATCCCACCTACTATGAAAATATATCCAGTAGTGCTCCTTCTACCATCCAGATCTCCAACCATATCTCGAATCAACATAGCCACATAAAGAAATATCCAAACCTCCATAGCATAACTGCATGCTAGATGTCCCTCTCAAATACCTGAGTATCCATTGACTACTTTCCAATGCTCTTTACTTGATTGGCCATAAATCTACTCACAACTCCCATTGCATGCAATGTCTAGTCTAGTACAAACCATAACATACATGAGACTCCCAACTACTGAAGCATATGGTACTTGTGTCATGTATTTGACCTCCTCATGTGATGAAGGACACTGATCTTTTCTCAATTTGAAGTGTCCAACCATAGGTGTACTTACAGGTTTTGAATCTTGCATGTTAAACCTTTCCAACACCTTATTGATATAAGCCTCCTGAGACAAATACAATTTCTTGTTCTTCTTGTCTCTATGTATTTGCATGCCAAGGATTCTTTTTCAGCTCCTAAATCCTTCATAAAAAATGTGTGAGCTAGCTTTCCTTTAAGCTCACCAATGTCCTGCATACTAGATCCTGCAAATAAGCATATCATCCACATACAATAACAAAATAATATAGCTCCCATTTTCAAGCTTCTTGAAATAAACACAATGGTCGATTCACATCTCAAGTAACCATGCTCATGCATGAAACTATCAAACCTCATGTACCATTGCCTTGAGCTTGCTTGAGCCCATATAGGCTCTTTTTCAACCTGCACACTAATTTCTCCTTACCCTTGACTTCATACCCAAGTGACTGCTGTTGCATATAAATCTCTTCATCCAAATCACCATGAAGGAAAGTCATCTTCACATCTAGTTTCTCTAAATGTAAATCATCTACTACAACTATAACTCAATACAATACATATGGAAGTCATTTTAACAACATGAGAAAATATTTCACCAAAGTCAATACCTACTTTCTGTGTAAATCCTTTACTACAAGCCTTGCCTTGTACCTTTTTGTCCACCCTCTTCTTCCTTGATCTTGTAAACCCACTTTTTACAATGTCCTCTTACCTCATGAAACTTAACCAAATCCCAAGTCTGGTTTTGTTCCAAGGAGTCCATCTCCTCATCCATGCCATGCTCCCACTGTACGTGGGTCTTATCCTACATTGCTTCTTCAAAAATTTTTGGTTCACCATTATCAGTCAATAATAAATAAGATAGAGAAGGTGTAAATATTTCTAGAGGTTTACTTACCCTTTGTGACCTTCTCACATAAAGTTTGGGGTACCAGAGGCTCATTCTGACCTCCTAGACATTTGTTTCCAATTCTATGATGTGACTGACCGACACTCCACCACCTATGTACCGATGCTGGTTCTACTAACCGATGCTAATGCTGTTTGGCTCTTCTCAGAATCGATACCAGTTCAACTGATGATGTCGGTCAAGGGTCAACCGACACCGGTTACTTGTGTAACCCTGTAGGTATGAATTTTAAATCCAAGAGTTCATTTTCATTCACAAACTTCTCAACCGGTTCATCCTTGGGTACCAAAATTTGATCCCTATACATTCTCTTTTCATTCCATTCAATGTCACGACTCCTAATAATTTTAGAATTCTCTAAATCCCAAAAATGGAATCCAAAATCACCAGATCCATAACCAATGAAAGTGCATCTCTTGGATTTTGCATCCAACTTTTTCCTATTTTCCTTATCAATATGCACAAAAGCTTCTAAACCAAAAACTTTAAGAAAAGAAAGATCTACCTCTTTTCCGGTCCAAGCTTCCTCTGGTATTCCTCCATCTAGTGAACTTGAAGGCCCACGGTTAATCAAATAAACCATTGTATCAACTACTTCTACCCAAAACTACAAGGGCAATCCAACATGTATCCTCATACTTCTAACACGTTCCATGATTTTCATGTTCATTCTTTCTACAACACCATTCTCTTGTGGTGTTCTTGAACCATCCTTTCTCTATGTATTCCATTCATTGAACAATAATCATTGAAAGCCTTGCTACAATATTCACCACCATTATCAGATCTAAGGCACTTTAACTTTGAATTTGATTCATTCTCAACAAGGGCTTTCCATCTTTTAAAAGTCTCAAAAACATCAGATTTATGTTTAATACAATAAACCCATACCTTTCTTGTAGCATCATCAATGAAAGTAACATAATACTGGGATCCTCCATGAGAAGCTACCTGGCCGGTCCCCACACATCTGAGTGTACAAGCTCCAATTTATGCTCCTTCTTAGTTGCCCCAACTTTGAGAAATCTCACTCTCTTTTGCTTTCCAAAGATACAATGCTCACAAAAATCAAGATCTAAATCTTTCAAATATGATAACTTACCCTTAGCCTTTAAGATCTATGCATTCCTTTTTGACTCATATGGCCCAACCGATTATGCCACATGCATGCATCTGAATCTAAAGTAGATAACACAAAAAATAATCAATAACACAGTAGATAAATATAATGTTCCTACCTTCTTACCTCTTTCCACAACAAAAAGCACCCTTGGTGACTTTCCAAGAGTCTGTTGTGAATGTAACCATGCAACCAACTTCACCTAGTTTCCTTGTAAAAATAAGATTCCTCTTGAGGCTTGACACATGCCTCACATCTTTCAATACCCATGTATTTCCATTCTGTAATTTTAGATGAACTTCCCTTTACCAATAATACTGCAAGGTTCATCATCACCCAAATAAACATGCCCAAAATTTCCCTAGACATAATTTCTAAAATAACCCTTATTAGGGGTTAGCATGGAAAGAAGCTCCTGAATCTAAAACCCATGATTCTATTCTATTATCCAAAGAAAAGAATAAGAGCATCTTGCATTACCTCTACTACAATATTTTCCTCTTTATTTGACTCTTTACCTTTGTCTAGGTGTTGGTTCTCTTTATCCTTTGACCAACAATCTTTCTTTTTACATGTCCTTTCTTTCCACATTTCCAACAGTAATTCCCTTACCTCTGGATTTAGATATGCCATCCCTTGACTTTGATTTCCCATTATTCTTACTCTTGATCTCTCCTTCTTCCTCTCTCTCTTTTCTACATTCAAAGCATTCCTAGATGATGATTCCTCTGTACTTTTCCTGTAAATTTCTTCATTCAAGATTATACTAACCACATCATCAAACTTCAAAATATTATTAGCAGATGTTGTATTACTAACAACCATTACCAAGTTATCCCAACTATCAGGCAAAGAACATAAGAATAAAAGTGCTTTCACTTCATCATCAAAATGGAATATCAACCGATTTTAACTAATTTACAATAGATCGAAATCATTCAAATGACTAGATGCAGATCCACCTTCATGCATCTTAGAACTAAATAGTTTCTTCATCAAATAAACTTTATTTGAAGCACTAGGTTTTTCATATAAATTAGCAAGAGATTTCATTAACTCTACCGTAGATGTCACTTCTGTAATATTAGAAGCCACAGATGTTGCCAAGGCTCAATCTTATAGATCCCAAAGCCTTTCTATCAAGAATCTTCCATTCTTCATCAGTCATCTTCGTAGGTCTAGACTTTTCATCCAATGGTAAGTATAAATCTCTTTGATACAGATAATCCTCAATCTGCATCTTCCATAATTGATAATTTCAGCCATCAAACTTCTCTACCTTGTATTTGTTTTCTTTTACCATTGTTGTAGCTCCCACTCAATCAAAAACCCTCTTGTGAGTAAATATTTCAACACATAAAACCTCAAACAAAGCTCTGATACCAATTATTGGGGTTAGCACACAAGGTTGTACAAATAATATATCAGATCTAAGCATACATGCAATAAAAGTGGATATTCTACCAGAAGAAATATACAAAACAAGAGATATAAATCAACACCATATTTAACGTGGTTCACCCAGTGTGGGCTACATCCACCAAGAAACAAGCCAATCTATTATCCAAAGCTTTTAGAAGATATACAATTGAAGATCTACAATCTTCCACACCTCTCGATGATATACAATACTTTCTTTCTCTCAAGCTTCTCCTTCTTCTCCAAGAATTCTCTCTCTCACAATTATTTCCACAATAATCATCAATCCTTACTTCTAAACCCTAGCTTTCATGCTTATATAGGAATTTACAAACTTAAGGAACTTAGCCATGTAATTACAATCAATAGATTTGCTTTAATACTAAAATTAGATCTAATTCCTGTGAGTTAAATAAAACACTTACACATAGGTAATCAACGCTGGTTAGACCTAAGCGATGTCGGTTCTACTTTCCCGATAGATGCTGGTCATAGGTAATTGATGTCAGTACCTTCATATCCGATGTCGGTCCCTTCATAACCGATGTCGGTCCCTTCATAATCGATATTCGTGCTTTCTAATAAGTTTAATATAACATATTGATATAGGTGCAGTAAATGTACTCATCTTAGATGCATGGAATTAGATGGGGAGGCTACCATTACAACCATCTTCAAATGTGTTGTGTATGGCGAATAAGACTAAAGCCGCGCCCATTGGAGTTTTGAAGGACGCCCTATTACTATACAAGGGGCCAAGTTTACTTGGGAATTTGAGGTCTTGGCATTTTCCAAAACAGATAGTCTTCCAACTTTTCTTGGGTGCCCTTGGTGTTATACGAATAATGATAATTTATGCTTCAATAAATTTTATATCAGTTTTGAGAACAAATAGGAGTGCGTGATCATTCCTTTTACGGATGAAAAGTTACACCTTATCTAGAACCTTTGAGCGAAGATGATTTGGAAAAAATTATGTGTGTACCTTTAGAGATCCCGAATTGCTTGAGCCATCTAAGGAAAGAGTTATTCAATGGGATAATGCATAATCTATGAGTGATACAACTAGTGTTGCTTATGAAAACTGGGTGCATGGGACTTATGAAATGGTTGGGTGTGAGATGTAAAGTACAATAATGTTTGTAATCAAGTTGCGTTGTGTTAGGCACATAGATAGTAACCAAGTACCAAGATACACCGGCGAAGGAATCCTAATGTGTTTCTATGCGTTATCAAAGCCCAGTGGATAAATCAAGTGAAGAGAAGGAATATGCTTGTATATACCTTACACGAGACAACAATGCATTGGTGGATTACACATAGAGAGTATTTTAGAGTGGCGAGAGGTGAGAATCACCTTCTCTACTATATTTCTTAGGAGCAATGCACCTACTAAGACATGTGAATTTCATGGGGGCCCGAAACCTTGCATCACGTTCAAAAATGTGAGAGACTCTAGACAAGGGCAAGAGGCCTTACCACCTTCACTATGGGTGCATAAGTTCTACTTCACTTTGCATGGCTACACATGCACATGGTATGTTTATGCAGAGTTGAATCAAGAAATAGGAATTGGAAAGAACGATTGTAATTATGATTCATACCTTTGACTATTTTTCTACTAAACCTCTGTGAATGAGGAATTATAGATCATGAAGCTCTTGACCATGGGAGATAGTGCGAGAAGATGAGGAGCTTATTCAAGAGTTGTTAGGAGAGTCAGATCCGGAGGTACGTTTTGAAGAGGAAGAAACATCGATGAAGAATAACTTGGCGCGCTTAGTTGGAGAAAGAAAAAGGTAAACTGGTTTACATGATTGATGATGAGGAGGTGGAAAACTTGGATGTTGATCATATAATAGGTACACATGAGGTATTAGACATTACATATGAAAAGGCATGTGATTACCATGAGGCTATGAAAATGAAGAAAGTTAACATTGAGACAAATGTAAAACCTAAAGAGGCCATCATTGGTGATTATTGGTCTGACTCAAAGGTTGTAAAAATAATTGAGTTTGCCATGTATTTCCAGGACTTATTCCACTAGAGGCTATCATGAGTTGAAAGGGGTACATTAATCTTTAGGTGAGATGAGGATCAAGTTAAAGGAAGGTGTGTGCCCAGTTAGGAAGAGGCCTTATAGGATGAATCCTAATCTATGCGTTAAGGTAAAGGAAGAGATTGATAAAATGTTGAAGTCTGGAATCATTGAGCTCATTAAGGAGTCAAATGGGTTAGCTCTATGATGATAATCATAAATAAATATGGAAGGATAAGGATATATGTGGATTATAGGGAGTTGAATGTTGCTTGTGTAATAGATCCTTTTCCCACACCATTTACAAAGGAGATTTTGGAAGGCATTGTAGGGTAAAATCTACTCCTTCACTGATGGATTTTCTGGATATCATCGGGAGGATTTCTAAAAAGATCAAGAGAAGACAAATTTCACCACCGAATGGGAAGTTTTGTATATGTGATTATGCCTTTTGGATTGAAGAACATGCTTATAGTCTTTTTGCTCATTGTGGTGCAAGCATTTCAGAACTTTATTCATAAGTTTTTGTAGGTTTACTTGATGATTAGACAATTTACGTGCTTGTAAAATATCATTGTGATAATTTAAGACTTATGTTTGAGAGGTGCTAATAGTTAAACATCTCCCTAAACATCAAGAAGTACATATTTTCTACACCCTTTGGAACTTTGTTGGGGCATATCATATGTAAAGAAGGCTTGTTGGTATATCTTGCTAAGGTTGTTGTTATTTTGGGCTTAGAGGAACCTACTAACCAAAGCGAGGTGCATGGATTCTTGGGGCACATAGGGTATTACAAGAAGTTTATCAAGGGTTATGATAGGATAGCCATACCCTTGGAGGAATTGTTAAAGAGTAAGGGAAAGTTCCATTGGGGAGAGGGCAACAACGCACATTTGAGACATTGAAAGAAATGCTTAATTCTGCGCCTATCCTATGCTTTCCTTTATGGACCAAACCATTCCAAGTGCATGTGGATTCCTTTGGCATGACCATTGGCGCAATATTAGCCCAACCTGGAGAGGGTATTGTTGATCATCCTATTTTATTTGCAAGCTTTGCAAACAAGAAATTGACCCCAGTTGAATGAAATTATACAACTACGGAGTGTGAAACATTGTCCATGATCTATGCATTGAAAAAGTTTAGATAATATTTATTGGAAAATCCATTCATATTTTATACAAATCACATGACACTTAAGTATTTGGTCAATAATCCCATTTTGCAAGGGTGTATATGCAAGTGGATTCTCTTATTCCAAGAATTTGACTTTACAGTTGTGGTGAAGCAAGACAAGAGTAACTTAGGACTAGATCATTTATCAAGGATTAACTTAGGTGAGGATGCATAAAGCATTAAGGATACAATGCCTTATGCATAAATTTTAAGATTAAACCATGTGTCCTCTAACTTAGAGGATAATGCTATATTCTTGCGAACATGTGTGATGCCTCAAGGGATGAATGCTTTAGAGAAGAAATAACTTACCATATGTGCCATGCCTTACATGTTAATTAGTGGGAATTTATACAAGTTGGGTTGTGATGAGGTTTTGTGCCGGTGTGTACTTGAGTGTGAATGTGCCGACATTATGGAGAAATCTCATGGGGGATTGCAGTGGAAATTATGCAGAAATGCTACCGCACACAAAATTCTATTGGAAGGAATTTGGTGGGAAATGATTTACAAGGATTATATAGAATATTGTAAGGCTTGTGACCATTGTCAACACCTTAGAAATCCTTGGTATAGAGATGAAATGCCTTTGAGGCCTATTCACTAGTGCGAACCTTTTGAGTAGTGAGCAATTGAATTTGTGGGTCCCATTTCCCCACCTCGTGTAGGACTAGGTCATGCTTTGCATTATAACTTATACTTTGCAAGGTGGGTAGAAGCAATGCCTACAAAGGATTACATGAAAATGACCGTAACAAGGTTTTTTTGTGGGAGAACATAATCAACAAGTATGGGTTTCCATTGAGTCTGACAAGTGTAGGGGCACTCATTTTCTTAATGAGACTATCAGGATACTATTGGCAAAATTTATGGTGACACCGTAGTGCCCACTTCCCTTTGACACTTTTAGATACTGATTTTGATACTATTGAGCATATTATGGACACTATTATGTTTTGTTTTAGTACGATGGTTAGATGTTAGATCATGGATTATTATTCATTGATTCAATTATTATGCATGATGGTTACTAGAGACATTTCCTATATGTGGTTGATGATATACTGTTTGATAGGGACATATTATGGATATTGATTTGGACTTGTGACACTTGATATTTAGAGTAGACCTAGTATTGTAGATTCTTGATGATGATATAGTTGATTTATGAATTAAAAATGATAATGTTGAATTTATGATATTGTTGTGATTCATGTGTTTAGATGATCTTGAAATGTTGTTTATATATTTTGGATGTTCCGATATGGCCACGAGGACGAAGGGGTATTTGCATTTTGCGCAGTTAAAAATCACAATAATGTCGGGGATTGAGACTAACCATATTAAAATTTTGGGTGAATTCAACAAGGTCACCATGGCAACTGTGTTGTATGTTATGTGTTGTGTTTTGCTAGGAATTCCCATGGGGGGATTTCCATTATATGTGACCATGGGATAAGTGTTTTATTTATGTGTTCCTTTTTGAATTATTGTTGTATTTTATTTGTAATGTGTTCCTTCTTTTAATTAGTTTAAATGTGATAGTCATATAGTTAAATTTTATTTAAAATAAATTGGGATATGGAATGTAATAAATAAAGTTGTTATAAATATTAATGTGGTAGGAGTGTGTAAGTGATGTTGTAAGAAATTTGTAAGAGTCTTGTAAGGCAGATTTTGGAAGGTCTAGCACTCCATCTTTTATGAAATTCGAATTTGACCTTGGAGGCCAAATTTGGAGGCTTGCCTCTTAAAATTATCCACCAACCATGCCTATGGTTTGGAGGTTAAATGTAGGAATTTATAATGCATTTTGAAGTGACAATATGTAAGTTTTAATTGCACTTCCCTTACATGTTTTAAATTTGGTCCTTTTGGAGTATGGACATTTTTGGAGTATGTAAGTGATTTTGTCATTTTTATTTATTGTGATTTGGTGAAGGAGGTTGAATTTCCTCTTGGGGTTGAGGAAGAATGATGTGGCATCCCACATGGATCCACATCATCCTCTTCTCTTCCCTCTCCTATAAAAGTGAAACTCCTTGCTTGTTTATGGTTGTTGAAACTTTTTCCATTTCCTCTTGGGGCGCATTTTTTGGTGTTGTTTCTTTTGGAGCTTGTTTGAGGAAGAGCTTGGAGTCTTTTTACTTGCTTGAACCTTGCTGATTTTGGACTGTATTTGGCATCTTGGAAAGCTTGTGATCTTGGAACAAACTTCAGTATGGAGAGGTAGGATCTTGAGCTATGTTTTAATTGTTTTTCCTTCTCTTGCATGCATGTTTGAATGGTGTTTGTGTTTGCATTCTTGGCTGGTTGGGTAGAATGCTTAGGGCATGGTGTAGGAGAAGGCTATGGGGATTTCATATGGGGGGCATAAGGGATTGTCAATGGCATTGTTTTATTGTGGAGGGAGTTTTGGTTTGGGATCCTCCTTGGAAGAAAAACTGCTTGCATTTCTTACTCTTGGGGGCATAAGAGATAAACTTGGGGGATAAGGAGGGGTTGGGAGATTTAAGGTTTATGGGGTTGATATGTTTATTGGTGGTATGCATTTTGGTGGATGCCCAATTCCAAATTGGGAGGCATAAGGAGTTCCCATAGTTCTTGCTCTTGTTGGCTTGCTTGATCAAGCCTATGTGTTGTGTGTATGATTTCAAATGTAGTTGGGAACTATTGTCTTGTTGGACTGTGTATTTTATTATTTGTATGCAATGTGAAGAATGCTTGTTTGTTGTGGAAGAAGCCTTGTTTCCATGTGTTTATTTTCATACTTTATTTCAATATGGTTGGGGCTTGGGGGCCAATGAAGAAAGGATGGCTTCTCATTTCTCATTGGATGCCTTGGTTGGGTGGAGAGCGTTGCCTTTCCCCCCCTTCCTTGATATGATCAAGGTGAAAGAAGAAAAAACTTGCATGTTTCTGTTTGGAGCAAAGAGAAATTACAAGTTTTGATAGTCCTATTTCTTTTGAGCAAATTCAATGTAACCTTTCCCACCTTGAGTGGATGAGATGTATAGTAGTTGTGATGTGAATTTTTGCAATGTAGATGATGAAGATTTAATTAGGATTGAGAAATGTAAATGATATTACATGCATTGTGTGATGTATTTTGTAAACTGTATTTTTGAAACCAAATCAAATGGGAAAAGTGATAAGTTATAAAATTGTATTGATGATCAATGAAGGATTGCATTCCTTTCTCAAAAGTGTTTTACCTTGTTCATATGCTATCTTCTCCATTGGAAATTTAAGTTTTACTTGCAATTATAAACCTCTTTTTGGAATGTCAAAAGAAGAATGTATATGGAATGAAAGTCAATGTTATTTTCCTTGCAAAATGTATATTAAAAATGAAATCAGAAATTTAGTTTCATTTAGAATTAGATGGATGATTTAATAAGCAATGTATTTGACTAATTTAGGAATCATATGCACATTTAAATGACAAAATGGAGATTTCAATTTAAAGAAATAGTTCACTGTAATATACTTCATCCTGACAATTCACATTTTAATAAAAATGAACAGTTCATACTTGCACTAAACAATAAGTTATGATACATTGAAAATTAGACTTAGTACTACCTAAGGAACTCAAATTCACTATAACAATCAAGAATGAATCTCTAAAACTTAATGAATTTCAATTCGGAGCTTACACAGTCATTTTTCCGTCTATTGCTAGAAAAATGCAACCTTGAATAGATTGGATAAATTGACTTCCCTAAAACACTCTAAACCCTCCCTAGACTGATCCTCCATGTCTATTTGACATGTTGAGTGAAGGAGGAGTTCTAATTTTATCAAAATTATAAGTTGGAAATTGCCAGTTTGCCAAATAAATGCCTGCAGATCATTTTTACAAAATTTACCCTTAAAAATTCATCAAAAAGTAAATTTTATGTTTCCTATGCAAAGAGGGCTTTGATATCTTTCTGAAAAGTCCTCGTTTTCCCAAAACCGAGCTTTCTAGCTCAAGTTATGACACTTTGAAGTTTTTGTGCCTTGGCGGAGAAAATTTGGGAAAATTTTCCCTAGCAGGCCCACAACCCAAAATTTCCCATCAAAATTGCCCATAATTTTTTTTTGAAATTTTGGGCTCGGGAAAATTTTCAATTTTCCTCTGCCACACTCCATGCACCAATCGAGGCTACCACATGTCCTCAGGGGGCCGAGGCGGAGGCGTGGATAAATTTTACCCCTTAAACTTTTTGAAAATTTTTCACTTCTCCCTCCGCCAGCCTGCAGCCAATTAGAGGGTGCCACATGTCCCCTTGTGGCTACGGTGGAGGCACGGGTTCTTTTAAAACCCTTAGCTTTTATAAATTTCTTTTGGGAGAAATTCCCATGTTGACCCTGTCGGCTGCGGCCAATGAAAGCGTGCCACGTCGCACCTTGGGGGGCGGCGGAGGTTCGGGAGAAATTTTGTTTTGGGCCTTTGAGAAAAATTATAAAAATCCTCCTGCGGCCCACAAATCCACCTTCTCCCTCAGATTCCCTTCTTTCGTGGGCACGTGGACCCACGCATCCTTTCTTTCCCTTTTCCCCCTCAGGCGCTAGGTGCTAAATTCTTCCGTCACCCCGTCCCTCCCCGGTCTTCTTGATTTAACTCCACGGGTGCCACATGTCCCCTTGTGGCTATGGTACGTGCGTGGACCCGCGCACTTCCTTCTCCCTTTTTTCCCTTCATTGGTGCAAAGCACTAAATTGGTCCGCTGCCCGCCCTTTCATTTCCCCTTTTCGCCTTGCGCTGGACTGACATGTTTCCCTTAAAGACCCGTGGGGTGCGGAGTGTTTTTGACTTTGAGCCATGCATTGGGAAAGTTTCCCAATGCCGCCCTGCGACCCGCTAACCCGCCCAAGGTGCACTCCTCCTCCTCTTGCCATGTGTCCCTCTGGGAAAATTTGACCCCAAGACTCACCCGCTTATATTTTGAGTTCTACAAGAAGTTAGGAGGACTTCTTTATATCATTTGGAAAGGTGAGAACATTTCCTATCCATTGGGAATGGTTTAGGGAAATTTTGAAAGTGTTAAATATGAGAAAATCTAGTTGAAGCTTTGAGCTTTAGAGGGAAGGCATGGGGTAAGATTACTCCCTGAACCTAACTAGAACATCTAACCCAAAAATTTAAACCTTGTAAATGTGTTATAAGTTAATAAAGGAAAATTGTGTTTTGGTAAGTAGGTTTTGTTCTCAAACCTATTAGTGAAAATTGATGTCTTGCAATTTAGTTATAGACACTTTAAAAAAAAATAAAAAATTATCCCTTAATTTTCTAGCTAACCCTAGGTTATTCCTTTGGTCTCAAGTGGTTGTTGAAATGGGCACTATACAAACACCATAAAACAACACCATATCACCCACAGGCCAATGACATAGTTGAGGCTTTCAACAAGATATTGGGACATACATTGACAAAGATCTGTGATGTTAGAAGGAAAGATTGGGATGACAAAGTCTTTGCTATCATTTGGATATATATGACTAATTATAAAATATTGAACAAAGCCACACCCTTTTAGCTGGTGTTTGGCATGGAGGTTGTTTTACTAGTGGAATTCATGTTACCCTCCCCACGTATTACATGCTTTGAAGGATTAGATGATGTGAAAGCACTTAAAGAGCACACAAACAAACCGATGTAGTTGGATGAGCGGCGTGCCATTGTTAGGTGGAGCCGAAGATAGAAAAAGGCCGGGAAGAAGGCATGACATGATAGGCATATTAAAAATAAATAGTTTGAGGTTAGATAGATGGTTCTTCTATATGATTCAAAGTTTTTGCACAACTATGGAAAGTTGTTGATGGGGCATTTATATAAATTTCTAGGTGGAATTTATATTTATCTAAGGCCAAAATTTGTTGATGGGGCATTTGTAGAGGTTGATGTGAGTATTCCTAAGGAGCCCTCTCGCACGGAAGAAGGTTGACCCAAAGAAATGAGCGCATGAAGAGATTCCTTCACAAGAAATCGAAGGAGTAAGCAAAGATAAAACTCCAATTTTAAGCGCACCCACAAGACAAACCTCGAGACAGGAAGGAGACATGGACAAACACTTATGTTAGGAGGAAACTTTCTAGGAGAAGGTATCCGTTGAAAAGAAATAGAGGATAGTCCATAGCTCATATTCGAGAAGACAGAGAGAGCTAGGGGGAAGAATAAGGAGATGAAAGTGAAGAAGAGCCGGTTAAGAAGTTGGGTGCACAAGTGCACACTGTCAAATAATCAGATGAAGAAGGCTAGGATGAGCACTTAAAGAATACACATATAATGAATGTGGATGAAGAGTGTGTCGGCGCAACCAGTACATAGGTTATGCAGGAGAATATGAACCCTATTGAGGAGCATGAGGATATGCGCATAACCAACCCTGAACTAAAGAGTATAGTGGAGAAGGAGGTCACAAATATTATTGAACACTCGGTGGAGCATGAGGTTGCACACATCGCAGAGGAGGAAAAAAATGAAGAAGAGAAGAGTGTAGGACAAGAAGGGATCATGGGTGGGGATTTGCACCTTCATGTAGTTTTCCCAAAGGCGCTCAAGAAAAGAGATAAACATACATCCCCCAAGGACCTATAATGTAGTATGTAGAGGATACCATCAAGGTTCTATGTGCAGGGTACCAAAGCATAATCCATATAGATAAACTATTTTTTTGGTCATCATTTGATAAGAATAGTACGCTACATCGTGCACAAGAAATATTTTGTCCTGGGCATTATTATCTAATGTTATACCTAGGTGAAATTGGACAACAGGTAGAATTACATTGAGGAACCCTTATAGTTAGCTTGAATCCTACAAGAAAATTTTAGTATTGAGGAAACCTCTGGATGTTTAGGAAGGTTGAAAATTCACAAGAGGAATTTTTCCTCTTCTTGGTCTTATTTGAGTTCAAAAGTTTCATTCAGCTTGGGAATGCAAACGTGAGGTTCACCTTATAAGACAAATGACAAAATTCTATAGTCCTAGCATCTTCACTCAGTCTCGGTGCATCTGAGATATCTATGGATATACCAAGCTTGATTAAGACTTGAGAGAGTTAAAGTGATTTGATGTTACACCAGCTCGTGTAATGAGTCAAACTTGGCTCACCGAGTTATGCACTATAGAGGGACTTCAAACTATAAAATTGGAGAAGACCGAGTTGCATAGTGCATTGTGGAACTGGTTAGGTTTTGAGCTCTTGATTGAGCTATATTAATAAGGGTTGAGCTGTTGGATTATTGAAGGATTAAGTTTTTGCAAGCACTTGAGCTCTTTAATAGGATGAGTTGCTTCTATATGATGATCAAGCCACATGGTGACCAAGCCGTTCTATAAATAACATCGAGATGTGTGGAAGAAATGTAGGGTGAGCTATTCCACATAGAATCCCTTAGAGCTATTGATAACATTTTCATGTGGTAGCAGCAAGCCATACAACCAAGCTAATCAAGAGTAAGCTCCAACATCATGCACCAAGTTCAAGTCATGTAGAACCGGGTGATGGAAATTCTATCAAGTTTTGTAGAGTCCATATATCCCAATCACTATAGACATGAATCCAAAGAATATGATGCATCTAAGCTATAATAGGATATGGTGGTAGGAGGGTGTCGGTCGAGTTGAGAATCGAGAGCCAATCATAGACAACTCTCGTGCAAAGAAATGTTCTTAGGTGTATATCAATCTAGAACGAGTCACTCTGTAATAGAGGTTAAACATTTCTCGAGCCAAGAATCGGTCATCGGGAAGAAGATACAACCACACACCATTAGACAAAACCAAATCATGTTCGAATGGGAAAGTGATCTATTATAATGGTGAATATAGTAAAGTTGTAGAAGATTCCGTGCTTAAATGAAAACACTTGAACTCTGTAAATGCAACGAGTCGGGGAAGACTCGGATCACCGATCCATGGGTGATACTAGCAGGAATACATGGTGGCCAAGTCGGTCATGGACATAGTATGCGAGGTGTCGAGTATCGAGCCATGACGAAGGAAAGGGAGAGACTTAGCCATTTCGAGAATCCACAAAGTATCGACACACAAGGATGCAAACGAAATGGGAGATAACATTCCACAGTGGCATGGGACATTGGTGTCAAAAAAGGCCGAAATGGCTAAACCGAGGCGAGATCGACACATTTGTGGGAAAAATGGATTTGAGCAGCCCTAGTCATAAAAGGGACATGAGTGCAGGGATAAACTTGACATTAACAATGTGGTCGAGTTACATACGGAAAGAGGGTCAACGACATAATGCAGTAAGTAGCTAAGTTCCGGGAACCCTTTACAAAGATGATGAGTGTAGAAAGCCCGAGTTGCGGGTGATTCACGAAAAATTAGCTCGTGTGTCTCGGGCCATGAGGGATCAAGTTGATCATAGAAGGGTGTCACCCACAATGCAAGGCAAAGTGCTTCTAATTGGCCTCGATGTTTAAAGCACACAACTTGGCATGTATTAAGGGGGTTCGACGCACGATGTAGGTGAGGTGACCGTCAAGGTCGATGATGATGTATGAGGGGTTAACATATGCAATAGTGACTTGACATGCACATCGAGTAATGGTTTGGTACTCAAAGAATTGAAAAAGTGAGTTTGGTGATGTGGGAGGTGCCAGTTGGCATGTTCATTACAGGCAATAAGGAGCCATTTGGTTGAAATGGCAAGCTGGTAGGCATTGTAAACATTTAAACATCAACTCCCTTCCCCTTATTTAAGATAGTCATATCAATGATGGGCCCACAATATATTTTAAACACAAGATAATTTTTGAAGATATGCAAAGGACATTAGAAAGGAGGGAAAAATAATTTAGATGTGATTTTCCAACCAAACTATTTAATTCTCGATCTGTAATAACCCAAACAAACCTGTGCAAGATAAATCAAGCTGCAATCACTTAAAGAGCCATAACTAGAGAAAATTTTAAAGGATTTTCACAAAATAGGTTTCGTTGGAATCATGACTCCAAGCCCAATGCACATCAATTAATAAATATAGAAACATATGAAGATTTCATGGTATTTTCTCAATAAAACAAGTCTAGTTCTTCTTGGTGGTTGGATAGTGGTTGGAAGGGAGTTGAATGAGCATGGGAAATCATTCTTTCACTACTAAAAGTTATGGGACACCTTGAGATTGCTTTTGCAGGTCCAAAATCACTAACCACACTCATTTATCATGACTTACAATTGGTGGAAAAGTGAATTTCAGGAATTTCATCTTCTCTCTCTCTCTCTCTCTCTCTCTCTTCCAAAATTCTATAAATTGAAGTGTTGGGCTCATTGTAAGGGAGGATAGTTTGAGTAGAAAAAATATGTCATTTTGGTTTTATGAAGCTAGTATGCTATTGGCCTTTATAGTGGACTCCTTGCATAGTGATCCATGCCTTCCCTTTACAATAGTTTGGACTATGCAAGTTAATGAAGAAATAGATGAAAGTTTGTGGATGTATTTTCCTTTGATGTGTTTGTTATATTCTCATTTCCTCTCTAATCTTATTAAAAATGTTTATGTCTACTCTATACTCTTGCAGGGGATATGTTATTATTGTGTATGCATGAAAATGTGTTGTAAATGTTGTTGTTAGACTATGGAGAACTGTCATCACCCTCTCTAATTTGCATTTTATTCCCATTTTCACACATTGGGGATTATTCTCATACCCTTCTTTTGGTGCATCACCTATGTAGTGTAGATTTCTTTTACTTTCATGTTATCTCTCTCTCCTTGGTCCCTTGGAAGTGATAGATTAGGAGTAATTAGTAGTTTACTTTTAGTAGAGTTAGTTTGCACTAGGATTAGGAAGAAGAACCAACTTTCTCTGGAGGTCTATCTCAAGTAGCAAGTCCCACAACTTGGAGATAATACCCATGTTACCCAGTCACATTGTGAGCTCAAGAACACACACTTGTGTAAATTAGAGGGTGTTGTGATTTGGTGATAACAGTTCTAGCATGCATCTGCCGGTGGGGACACAACAAAGAATTTTTCATTTTTATTACAACAAGATTGGTGTGCACTTGTTGTAAATTTCCAGCTTGTAAGAAGCTTTTAAATTACACATCTGACGACTCCAAAAGGGAATAATTCATTGGTTTTAGCAGTCCAAGCTTGTCAAATTTATGAGAATAATTCAAACAAGGTCGAGAACTAGAGCAGAAGGTGTTTTTAAAATATCTATAGCTATCTCCGGATAGAGGAAGAAGGGGAAGAAGAGCTCAAAGGTCTCCATCTCCATCAAATAAAACTCTATCAACACCTCCGCCTAGTATACCTTTCATTCAATCAACCAAAGTTCTTAGACCAATTATAATGGCACATCTACAATAACAACCACCACAAGGTCCACCAAATCCCTATGTCAACTTCACTGAAGCAACCCACTTGCTCTCAATGCACAAAATCTAATTCCAGTTGCAGCATTGAAGAACATTCCATATTTCACTGGAGAGAACCATACAACTCCAATTGACCATATCCAAGACATTGCAAATGTCTGTGCAATTCATGAAATTACTGAAATGGATGTTGTTGTTAAGTTGTTGGCATCCTCCTTCAAGGGTAAAGATTTGTAATGGTTCAGGAGTCTAATAGCAGGATCTATCCAAAATTGGGACCATTTGTGCACAACTCTTCATAATCAATTCGGAGAGAAGGAAAATAACTTGTCTATGTTAGAATAGTTAGCCAAAATCAAGAGAGCACCAAATGAGTAGATGGCTGATTTCAACTTTAGGTTTCAAAGGACATGGGATAGAATTCCACTTGTCTGTGAGACCAACAACCAAGGTGTTTTTCTCTACTTCCTAAAAGCTCTAAATTCTGATATTGCAATGATGATACAATCCATGGGAGGTACAACTTTACCTACAACTTATAACATTGCTATTAGAGCTGAAAATTACTTAATCCAAGTTGGTAAACTTGCACCTAGGCCTCCTATGCCTCTTTATCCAGAATTAGGAATTCCAAGCACTAGCCAAACACCTACATTAGCTCCCATTCTTGCCCCAAAAATAAGAATTCTGAAAGCCTCTACCTCATCTTCTAGTACCTCAAATGAGCTCCAAGAAGTCATGAAATAGTTACAAAACTTAGGTAATGAGTTGGTGATGATTAAGAGGCAACATGCTCAAAATTTCAGGTCATATCAGCCTCAAAATCAACCTAATAGACCTTTGTATCAGCCTAATAAGCCACCTGCTCAAGATGTAAATCAGAACCAAGTAAAACCTCATGCTAATAGCCATTCTAACCTTACACTCCCAACACTATATCCACATCTAGAGCCATGGTACCAAGTACAAAATAACATAGCTCAAGAGCATGACTGGTGCTTCTCATGTAATCAACCCCATAACTAGTCAATGTGTTTCAAAAATGTCTTGAATCAAGCTCTTATGGTGACAAAAACATGCGTGGAACAAGAGACAAGAAAAGAGGAAAATCAGTAGTAGAAAGCCACCCAAGAGGCACCTTCGAATGAGACCACACTTGTCAATTGGAAAGTTGAAGATTTTTGTGGTATAAATTAGGTCCCTTCTCAAAGTGTGGCAGCCAATACATGATCTAAGAAGAGGAATATTGAGAGGGAAAATCATCTAATTCAAATGATTCACAACCCTCTATTACTCCACAAGGTGTTAGTAGTCAAAATGCAGTCCCGAATGTGCAAATTCAACCCAAACCACCTTCTAGACTAGCTCAAGTACCGGTTGTAACAACCCATGTGCAAGAGAAGACTGTGTAAAGTAAAGGGCAGCAGAAAGATAACTCATCCCCATTCAATATTCTTGAGAAAATGAAGAAAATGAATGTGAACATTTCAATGTGGGAGTCATTAGCTATCCCGGGCCAAAGAGATATCTGTAAAGCTGCTATGGAAAATTGGTCCACATCAAATCAGTCATCCAAAGATCAAGAGAAGGTGCTCATAAATACAACTCAGCAGGGAGGCAATCAAGGAGGTCAACAAGGTAAAAACATGAAACCTCCCCATTCTACATATCTCTAATTGTTGGAAAAAATCTTGTGCACAATTACATGATTGATTTAGGAGCAAGTAGCTCACCACACCAAACAAATAGCTGATCAACTGGGCCTTCAATATGAATTCATTTCTAGAGGTGTGGTGCAATTGGATGGGACAACAGTAACAATGGTTAGAGTAATCAAAGGATTGAGCCTCACATTGCATGTATGCCCAAATGTCACAATATCGTGCAAGATATTTCCGTGATAGACTTGGCACCACTTTTTACATTGTGTTTAACAAGAGAATTCACAACTAAAATTGGAGGTTATTTTTCTAGCTAATTGGTCACACATGTTATTTAGAAAAAGGTATGGAGCTAAGGCTACCATCAGATATGAACCTATTGTAAACTTTCATATTGAGCCTCATACACCAAATCTAATTAATGTAAAATTTTCAACATTTGATCAAGAAGATTTCTAGAACATTAATGAAGTGGATACATAAGTTAAAAGAATTCTAGACTTAACTCTTTATGATTGGGCCAATAAAAGGCATGCTTTTAACCCTTACAAGGAAATGGAAGAAGTTGAATTAGGCATTTATTACTTGTATAAAGAGAATCCACCTCTCCCAAGCATTACTAAGCCGATGCTAAAGATGATAATGAGGTAGGGAAAATTTTCCTTGATGGCTCAAGGAGTAGGCAAGGTGTTGGAGGAGGAGCTATGCTTGTTTCACCACAAGGTAAAAATATTACTCAACTTTCCATTTTTCTATTTCCTTTCTCAAATAACACATGAAGCCTTAATTCACGGATTACATTGGGAAAGAAAGAGAATTATCAAAAACTTACAAGTGTTTGGAGATAGTGAACTAATTGTGAACCAAGTCAAAGGAAAGAATGCTTGCTAAGAATGATCTTCTAAAGAATTATAAAAATTAGGTATGGGACCTCATTGAATATTTCTAAGCTTTTAATATCAATTCTATCCCGAGAAAGAAAAATGAAATAGCGAGACAAACTTGCAAAGAATTGGGGAAGCATTTGATGTTGTCAAAAGTATCAAAAGCGAGAAAACTCATCCTCATATCAAAGTGGTCATGAGACCAGATTTTGAGACAAAAACACGAGTTGGAAAGTCTTTGAGAATGATAAAAAAATCGTTAATTTTCTACAAGAAGAAGCCAAGTTCTCTCGCTAGAAACCAAGTTAAGTTGGAGCAACAAAGATGGTGATCAAGTGGTACAACTAAGAACTAACAAATTACCAAAAGGGCTTGTAACTTTGGAATCAATCTTCAACCCAAATGATTAGTTTCAGAAAGAGAAAGAAAATATTCAGGTAAAGGGTGAAGATCCAAAACCCATTTCAGAGATGAAGGCAAAATATTACAAATTAGCAAGGTGAGTACTTCACAAGAGAAATCTAATTTCAACCAACTTTGTTAATAATTCCTGGATGTCTTTGCATGGACTTATAAGTATTTGAGAGGTTTCAACCCAAAGTTAGCACAACATACTATTGAGTTGGATCCAAAATCTAATCCCATCAAGCAAAAACAAAGGCCGGTGAATCCTCACATTGAACCTCTCATGAGGAAATAATTGAACAAGATGATTGAAGCCAACATCATATTTCCAATTAAGCATTCAAGTTGGGTTGCAAATTTGGTTTCAGTGAGAAAGAGAAATGGAGAGATTAGATTATGTGTGGAATTCCATGACTTGAATAGAGCCTCACTCAAAGATCATTATCCACTTCCATCAATGGAGCAAATCTCAAAGCAAGTAGCTAGCTCGGAAAGGTTTTCATTGTTGGACGGTTATTCAGGCTATAATCAAATAATGGTGAAGGAAGAAGATCAGTTCAAAACAACCTTCACCACCAAATGGGGCACATATGCTTACAAGAAAATGCCATTTGGACTGTGACAAATGCCGGAGAAACATTTTAGTGAGCAATGGATATGGCATTTAAAGGACTAATCAACAAGATAGTGCTCATTTACCTCACCATCTTCTCAATATCACCATATTCTCAAAGAATGTGAAAGATTTGGAGTGTCATTTAGTCCGAAGAAGTGTGTATTCTTGGCACATGAAGGCAAATCACTAGGCCATATTGTTTCAAAAGGACTGACAATTGATCCCGAAAGAGTTGAAGGTATCCAAACTTTACCATTTCCAAGTCACAAGAAAGCTCTCCAAAGCTTCTTGGGAAGGATAAAATTTGTCCGCATATTTGTGCCTGACTTTTCCACTCTTGTGAAACCATTAACAATGCTGTTGAAGAAGAGCCTTATGTTCAAGTGGAAAAAAAAGGAAAAGAGAGATTTGAAGCCATCAAACATGCTATATCAAAAGCTCTAATTCTTATTAACCCATATTTCTCCAAGGACTTCATGTTATACACTTTTGGAGGAACAAACACAATTTCAGCTATCTTGGTACAAATGAATAAGGAAGGTTCGAGAAGCCTATAACATTATTCAAATGTAGCCTAGAATATTATGAGGTAAGGTATTCTTTCATTGAAAAACATGTTCTTATTATTATTAGGAGTTTGAAAAAGTTTAGACACTTGGTCTCGAACAACAAGATTCAATTGCTAGTATCTCATGCTAGAGTCAAGGATTTTCTCTTAAAAAAGGATTTGAATAAAAAAGGCCGGGGTGGATCACTTGGGTAATGGAATATGACATTGAAATCAAAGTGACCAAGCTGGTTTGGCAAGGGTTTGTGTGAACAAATAACATCCAAGCATCATGCTGAAATATAAAATGAAGAAGGAGTTGTTTTAATATTACAAAATGATCAAGAATAGCTAGCTGATGGTGTACCCACTCCATGTTGGACTCAAGATATGGTGCATTATCTTCAAATAGGTTTGTGCCCTCCAGAATGGAACAAAGAAAAGAGGAGATATTTCAGATTACAATCAATCCCGTATGTATTCATTAACGACATCTTGTTCAAGAAGGATGTGAATGGAGTTCTTCTAAGATGTGTACTAACAAATCAAATTGAAAAGAGTATTGCATGAGTTCCATGATGGAGAAGCGGGAGGCCAATTTTATTCTCGAGTAACAACCCTCAAGATCATGAAGGCTGGTTATTATTGGCCTATGGTGTAATCTATTGTTATTCATGGATCAAGAAATGTAAAAGGTGTGCATTCTTCATAGGGAAGGAAAGGTTAGCAACATTTCCCCTTCATCAAATCTCAATGGATCAACCATTCATGAAATTTGTATTGGAGTTCATTGGAGTTATCAATCTAAACTCGAGCCAAGGCTATAAGTGGATACTTACAACAATAGACTCTTTCACTAAGTGGAATGAAGTAGTGGCACTCAAGGAGGAAAATGAATCCAACATCTTGGATTTCTATGAAGGGATAGTCATAAGGTTTGAAATCCTGCTACTATCATATCATAAAATTCATTGGTATTCCTTGGCAAAAATATCATTGAATTGGATTTCAAGAATGGTATTCATCTCAACACCTATTCAAACTATTACCCCCGTAATGGCCAAGCAGAGTCCACAAACAAGAACTTGTTGAGAATCATTAGAATAAATCTTGATGAGAATTAGAGAACCCAACCCACGAAGCTCAAATCAGATTTATGGGATGATAAAATCAAACCCAAAAGGTCAACAGGTAGCTATCCATACAAGCTTGCATATGGAATTGAGCTCATGAAGTAGTCGAACTAGCCGAGTTCGAACCCATGGAAATCAAGTATGCAGAGTTGATGGAATTGGAAGAAACAAGAAAGCATGCAATGCAAACCATGGAGAAATATCAAGCATTAATCAAGAGGAGCATTAATCACACCCAAAAGGTCAACATGTAGCTCTCCATACAAGCTTGCATACGGAAAGGAAGCAATACTACCTATATCACTTGAGTTACCAAAGATTGGATCTCATAAAGCAGCTCGAACTAGCTAAGTTCAAACCCATGGAAATTAGGTATGTAGAGTTGATGGAATTGGAAGAAAAAGAAATCTTATAATGTAAACCATGGAGAAAGATCAATCATTGATCAAGAGGAGATTTGACAAGAAGGCTGAAGCCAATAATTCCAAGTAGGAGACTTGGTGCTTTGAAGAGGGATACCGATCGTGCAAAAATGGGAAAGCATTCCAAGTTTGATGCAATATGGAGTGGTTTGTATATAATCACTGAATGTAAAAGTAGTAATGCCTTCTAGCTAGCTAAGTTAGATGGTGAAGAATTTCATATTCTGGTCAATGAAATCCATCTCAAACATTGCTACTAGAAGGAATAATTTCTCACTCTTGTACATATTAGTATAGGGTTTTCAATTTCTCTAAGTGTTGTGCACATTGTTGTTGTTGTAGAATAGGTTTTAAATTCCGTGAATCGATGGTGTACATGTTCTATTGATTCTAGTGTATGCTTTGTGTAAATTTCATCATGCTTCAAGCAAGAGAGAAGTTGTAGTAGGGAAGTTCATAGTTGCTTATGACATATTTACAAATTCTAAAATCGACAAATGCAGAGAAAATAAAATCGAGTTGAAGAAATATTGTTGATTGTCTCCAAGAATGGCCACAACAAGCTTCCATGCTCATGTAAGCAAATAAATATCGATCAATGAAGCCAAATTAGCCACCAACTTCAGTCTAAGTAGCATTGGATTTTCAAAAAGAAAAGGAAAATCAAAACTTAATAGAGTTCCATGATGTCCAAGCTGATAGATGTTCACCATTCAACCTATATGGATCATAGTTGTTGGGAAAATGTGAAATTCAGACTTTAAGCAATTTTCCACTCTCACAAATCTTATTTTCAAGATTTTCTTATGAAATTTGAGAATGCAGAAAGTGGAAGGTAGTTCTAAAAGCAAGAAATGAGATTCCAAACATTTCGGGGTCAAGATCTTCGAGAGTTCAAATTCAAATTTAGTGATAAACATGCAGACTCCATACCCAATGGATAACTACAGGTAGCTAGTCATACTCCATTTAGTAGGAAAATGGCCTTGTGAGTCACCAAATTGTTATCCAATTTCACCCCCAGGTGAAATTGGACAAAAGGACAGACTTGCATTGAGGAACCATCGTAGTTAGCTCAAATCCTATAGGAAAATTTCAGTATTGAGGGCAACATCCAGATGTTTGGTAAGGTTGAAAATTCATAAGAGGAATTTTTATTCTTCTTGTTCTTGTTTGAGTTCAAAAGTTTCAATTAGCTTTGGAATGCAAACGCGAGGTTCACCTTACAAGACAAATGGAAAAATTCTATAGTCCCAGCATCTTCACTCGGTCTCAAAGCATCTAAGAGATCCATGGATATGCCAAGCTTGATTAAGACTCAAGAGAGTTAAAGTGATTTGATGTTACACTAACTCATGCAATGAGTCAACCTTGGCATAATGCATTATGGAACCGAGTTAGGTTTTGAGATCTTGATCAAGATATATTAATAAGGGTTGAGATGTTAGATTATTCAGGGATTAAGTTTTTACAAGCATCGAGTTCTTTAATAGGATGAGATGCTTCCATATGATGATCGAGCCACATGGTGGCTTTGAGCCATTCTATAAATAACAACGAGCTGCATGTGGAAGAAATGTAGGATGAGTTATCTTGCATAGAATCCCTTAGAGCTATTGATAACATTTCCAGCTAATCAAAAGTACGCTCCAACATCATGCACCAAGTTCAAGTCATGTAGAACCAGGTGTGATTGAAATTCTATCGGGTTATGTAGAGTCCATATATCCCAATCACCGTGGACATGAATCCAAAGAATATGATGCGTCGAGCTATAATAGGATATGGCAAGAGGACGGTTTCATTCAAGTTGAGGAGCCGAGATCCAATCACGGACAACTAACTGTGCAAAGAAATGTTCTTAGGTGCATATCAATCTAAAATGAGTCACTCAGTAATAGAGGTTAAACATTTCTAAGCCAAGAATTGGTCATCGTGAAGAAGATACACCACACAACATTGTTAGACAAAACCAAATCATGTTCGAATGAGAAAGTGAGCTATTATAATGGTGAATATAGTGAATTTGTAGAAGATTCCATGCTTAAAGGACAACAATGAACTCGCAATGCAATGCAACGAGTCGTGGAAGACTTGGCTCATCGATCCATGGGTGATACTAGCAGGAATACATGGTGGTTGAGTTAGCCATGGACCTAGTGCCGAGGTGTCGAGTATTGAGCCATAATGAAGGAAGGGGTGAGACTTATCCATTTTGGAAAATTCACAATGTATCGGGACACAAGGATGTGATCAAGCAGAGATAACATTCTCGGGCAAAGCATGAGACATTAGTGTCAAAAAAAGTAGAAATGGCTGCAACCGAGGCGATCTTGACACATTTGCAAGTAAAACGGGCTTGAGTGGCCTTGGTCACACAAGGGACATGAGTGCAGGATAAACCTGAAATCACTGATGTGGCTGAGTTGCGTGCTGAAATAGGGTTAATGATATAACATGGGTTGTCAATGGGTATCGAGAACCCTTTACTGAGCCGATGAGTATAGAAAGCTTGATTTACAGGTGAGTTGGGGAAAATTGGCCCATGTGTCCCGAGCCATGAGAGATCGATCTCATCATAGAAGGGTGTCTCTTGCAATGCAAAGAGGTGCTTCCAATTGGGCTTGCCATTTAAAGCACACATGAACTCAACACATCTTAAGGGGGGCTCGATGGTGATGTGGGTGAGGTGACTCACATCGGGTTTGATGATTGTAAGAGGGGTCAACATTTGTGAAAATGGCTTTACATGCACATAGAGTAATAATTTGGTACTCGAGGAACCGATGAAAGTGAGTTTGGTGATGTGGAAGGTGCTTTGAGTTGCCATGTTCATTGCAGGGTAATAAGGAGCAAGCTTAATGAGTTGGGTGACTGACAGTATCAATTGTAAAAACATTTAAACATCAAATCCCCTTCCCTTATTTAAGATAGTCATATCAATGATGGGCCCAAAATATATTTTAAACACAAGATCATTTTTAAAGATATGTGGAGGGCATTATAAAGGATGGAAAACTAATTTAGATGTTATTTTCCAACCAAACTATTTAATTCTCAAATCCGTGATAACCAAACAAACCTCATGCAAGACAAATCAAGCTGCAATCACTTAGAGTGACATAAATGGGGAAATTTTTAACATATTTTCACAAAATTGGTGTTGTTGGAATTGTGGCTCTGACTCGATGCAAAACAATCAAGAAATATAGAAATTGATAAAGATTTCATGATGTTTTCTAAATAAAATGAGTCTAATTATGCTTGGTGGTTGGATAGTGGTTGGAAGGGCATTGAATGAGCATGGGAAATACTTCTTTCACTGCTGCAAGTTATGTGACACCTTGGGATTGATTTTGCAGGTCCAAAATCACCAACCACACTCATTTATCATGACTTGCAATTGGTTGAAAAGTGGATTTCAGGAATTGCATCTTCTCTCTCTCTCTTCCAAAATTCTATAAATTGAAGTGTTGGGCTCATTGTAAGGGATGATAGTTTGAGTAGAAAAACTTTGTCATTTTGGTTTTGTGAAGCCAATGTGCTACTGGCCTTTGTAGTGGACTCCTTGCATGGTGATCTAGGCCTTCCCTTTGTAATAGTTTGGACTATGCATATTAATGAAGCAATAGATGCAAGTTTGTGGATGTATCTTCCCTTACTGTGTTTGTTTGTATTCTCCTTGCCTCTCTAATCTTATTGCAGATGTTTGTGTCTACTCTATACACTTGTAGGGATTTATTATTATTGTGTATGCATGAAAATGCATTGTAAATTTTATATTTAGACTATGGAGAACTGTCATCACCCTCTCTAATCTACATTTTACTCTCCACTCTCATACATTAGGAATTGTTCTCATACCCTTTTGTTGGTGTATCACCTCTCGTAATGTAGATTTATCTTACTTGCATGTTATCTCTCTCTCTCTCTCCATGGTCCCTTTGAAGTGATAGATTATGAGTAATCGTAGTTTACTTTCAAGAGAGTTAGTTTGCACTAGGATTAGGAAGAAGAGCCAACTTTCTTTGGAGGTCTATCTCAAGTAGCAAGTCCCAAAACTTGGATATAGTACCCATGTTACCTAGTCACACTTTGTGAGCTCAAGCACACAAACTTATGAAAATTAGAGGGTGATGTGATTCGGTGATAAAAGGAATTTGAGTCCCACATTGAGGAGCTAGAATTTGAAGTAAGCACCCATTCATTATCTTTGGATACCCATGAATCAACAGTTTGAGACATGTCTCTCGTAGTTGATTCTTAAAAACTAACAGATGAACAAGCATGTAATGCACTTAAAAACTATCAGTAGAAGTGGGATCCATAATTTTTGATAAGAATAATAGTATAACATTTATGTAAAAGGAGGTGGAAGAGACAAATAAAGAAAAAATTGAAAGGGATAAGGAGATAAAGGAGAAGGAAGAAATCATTGTGCAAATAAGGAAGGAGTTAAAGGATGAAAAAGGATAGACGTGCACGCTATAAAAAAGGTAGAGTGCATAGTTGATGTAATTTTAATTACGTGCTCAAACTTGACACCCCGTATAAGACTATGTATGATCTTCCTTTCATTGTTTTAAGGATTTAACGTGCATAAATACTTCCCAACTAACAACCCTAGCCTTATAATCAGCAGAAAAAATTTATGGTGTGGAAAAAAGCAAGAAGAGAAAAAATTGAATCCACCATAATCGAATACAGAAATTGATGGAATCAAGTGAAGGCCATTATTCACATGGTAGAGGTCGTATATGATAATTGTGAGGATAGAGACCATGTGGTGGGACTATTGGTTGCAAAAGATGAAGTAGATCTCAAGGAGTTCTAGGCAAAGAATAAGGGGAACATGGTAGAACGAGAGAAAATATTGGTTGAGGTTGAACAAAAGAGGGAAGCAATTGATTCATTAAGGGATTTAATTAAAAATAAGTTGAAGGAACTCTACCCATAGGTCACCCACAAGATGGATGCACTTACAGACATGGGAAAATAGTTGGAGACCTTGGTGGACACACTAAAGGCTAAGGGTGAGGAATTAACATTTGACAAAGTCAATGCTATGATAGGAGATGCCTTTACTCGGTGCACAAATGAACTAGAAGGGTGGAAAACATTAGAAGCATTACTTGAATAAGGAGTTCCCCCTCCTTTTGCACAAAGAGCACTTAGATTTTTTATTCATTGGCATATGCCGTAAAAATATTCTTTCATTCTTTTATTTTTAGAGGATTTTTTTAATCATTATTTGGGTAATCAAACAAGGTGTTGCCAAGATGACAGAAACATGCCTAACATGGGGTAATGTTGGGCCTTGGAAAACAGCTAAGTATTGGAACACACGCACAATACTTGGAGATGAAATGCACATAGAAAATAATGTGGTGAATGCACGCATGGATGAGAGTATTCATACACAAGAGAACAAAAAGGGGCACTCAAGGATTAATTTAGGAGAGTTGAGGACTTAATCAATTTTGGGCAAGCTGATAAATATATAGATGGAGTGGGTACCACACAAGGGAAGATTCCATGTAGGAAGAGTCTATTTTTGAAGTAAAGAACTAGTAGTTCAAACTAGAGCATGAAGACTTGGAGGCTACATAAGGCTATTTTGGGACAAGTGGAAGATCAAGTGGCATGTAATGTCTTGGGATAAAAATAGGATTGGACGAAGTTATCTATAGATGATCTATTGTTAGAAGAGCTTACATGCTCTCTTGTTATCTTTGTAAGCAACACATGGTTATTCTTAGCATGCCTTTTATTTTGAGGATGCGTAGGTGGTGAATGAAAATCCCCCACCCCTATATACGTATTGATTTGCATGGATTTAGTATCCCGTGAATGCTTGTAAGGTTATGCTGCTAGTTTATAGGTGTGCATGACCTATGATGATACTCTTATGTATGTATTCAACTTCGTGTTTTGTAGTGATTAATACAATGGATCTATGTGGTTGGATATTGGTTATTGACTCATCTGTAAATGGATCTTGCATAGTAAATCTGATCTTAATTCTTGTTTAATCCTTCATGCACTATGGTTGTGATCTAGATCTGTTTATGCTTTACTTTTGAATGGTTATTATGGATCTGGATTATATGTGTCTTTTCATGCTAACTCCTTGAAAAATCTGCCATAAAAGAGGGACTGGTACCCTTGCACACTTCGGGTGAGTGCTCGAGATCTGTTTGAGTGATACGCTAGCGTGCCTATGGTTGTTTGGTAAAATAAAAGACTACATTACAATCCATGTAATTTTCCTAGTGCTTGTGCAAGTGTGAATGTAACATAGAAATCCACCTATATGTTTTCCCTTATACCTCAATAGAAATAATGGGAATAATTATAAATAGAATGTACCATTGTCATGAAATTGAAAAACTACAAAAATTCACCCAAAAATTGAAAAAATTTAGTCTTGAATGTCACATTGTTTCTCTTTGTGAAATTCCACATGAACACTTAGTTATTTTTACTAAATTTCAGTTCTAGTCGAAAAATTATCTCTTGATGGAACATGTGGAAATTTTATTTTTGTTCCCATGTTCCTCTTCAAACCGATTGGTTAATATTATTAGTAGATTAGGGGTTAGTAAGAAAAGTCAACCACATTGGGAACTAATGGAACAATTATCAATTTTCATTTTTCTTGAAAAGGGTAGACTCATTGAATTAACATATAATCGGTTGTTATAAGGATTAGGTGGCTATGCGTAGAACCGATGGAACGTTCCTCTTGTTCTAAGCCTTCCCAAAACTCTGACCACAAAAGCTCCATTGGCTAATCCAAATTCGAATGGAACACGTGGAACTATTATGTGGTTCCTTCTCAACACCAATTAGCCTATAGGGTACATTTTAGATATTTAAATAATGGTTATATGGGATTGTCCAAACATCGATCCAAATATTCTATATAAAAATGAGTCTACCCAATTTAAAATTCATTTGTAATCTTTCCCATTGCATTTCTTGCTCCGCCCTACGCTTTGGACATTTCCTTAGCCATTTTTCTCCCTACACATTTTTCATCCAACCAAATTTAAATTTTCAAACATTATTAGGTCCACCTTGCCAAGAGATTCATTGGAATTCATCTTGTAAGTGTTTTCATCTCTTTTTCCTAGTTTTGGGATTTTCCTTTTCCAAGCTTCTTGTTGCCCTTAAGTTGTCAAAACTTCCTTCATTTTTCCCACACTCCTTAGAATTGAAACTATAAAAATGAAGTTCCAATGTGGGGTATGATCCCATCTCTTCTCTAGAAACCACTTTGTCCCTGAATTGGGATAATGATGTAAACCATATGGATTTACCCGAGTTATGGTGCAAGATAGAGGATAATAAAAATCCAATGGAAAAAGGATTTTTAGTAGTGGTTTGCTCATACAGTGGATTTCCTACTTTTGTCTAGTGTGTTGATAGTATATTAGCTTGTGCTTCGTGCTTTGATCCTTAAACTAAGGAATTCAAGGATCCTTAAGGACATGCCATCACTCAACCGGATGCTTGTCATATCAACTCGTATCTTGGGATCAATCCTCTTGTTGATGCCAAGGTGAATCCCCAGTATAAGATACTTCAAGTCACCAATTTGTAGAAATTATAAATCCCATAGTTGATAAAAATGAAAATAATATCACTATGGTATATTATGAATTATAAAGAATTTTCCTTAGAGAGGCCACTCCCGAACGATATGTGCATAATTTGAGAGAGACATTTTCAAGCATTATTAAAATAGTTGGAAGGGAAAATAAAAACATGAACAATTAGAAGAAAAAATTCACACTTTCTCCACTTACATCAAAGCCTTCCTATCTCTGGATCCCACTCCTCTTGTATCCCTTCCATCTTCCACCTTTATAATTGATAATGATATCAAGGATATTTCAAAATCCACAAGCACACTCAAATAGGTAAATTTACAAAATCTTGGGTAAAGAATTTACTAGTGAATGACATGAAATTCATTAATGAGGGATATAAAGCGTATGAAAGTTTGGTGGAAACTAAGAAACAATTGGATTCAGGAATTGAACATATTGAAAAGAAAACCAAGCTATGGGATGATTTGATCCAAGATTTAATGATCATGGCATTTACTTGATGAGAATATTCATCTATTTGAAAATATTTTTGATAGCTCAAAAGAAAATATTTCTCAAACTTGGTCCCGTAGTGTTGAGTGGAGACTTAAAGTCTTAGAAGAAAGCACAATAGATATGTAAAACTTCATACAAAAGGTGAATCTCTAAAGACTAATATTTTTGTTGATCTTAAAGCTCTCCATTGTGATATCTTTCAATAAAATTCTTCCCAAATTAACACAAGAAATGAAATAAAGGAATAATTCAACAAACTGGACAAGGATGAGTTGCTCATTGTAGATAACTTCAGCCAAGATAATATTGATGAAATTTATAAATTTCATAATGTAATAGTGGAGGCCTTGAATAAATTGGCCTAATTTTGTGGAATGCATTTTTAAATGATAAATTCATTGGAAAGATGGTTGAATAACCTAGCATACCCTGTGATACCAAAAGAGAAACATTGTGGGACCAACAACTAAATTCAAGATATACTTGTTAAACCTCAAAGTTCCATCTCTCTCACGTCCTTCTAGAGTTTCAAAAAGAGAAAAATGTTATAATTTTGTGTTTTAATTTTTAATTTTATTTTCTTATGTTGTGAAAGTATAAAAGTCACTTACATGACGTAATCATGTAAAATTACAAAGGCAAAGTTATAATTAGTTATCTTGAGGTTTTTACAACCCTTTTCTCACTATAAAAGGGATCCTCTCCATCGAGAAAAGGTTGTTGAATGATTAGTGTGGATATTATCCAAAACTAAATCTAGAAGAGAAATTTCCCGCTCTTCTCTTTCCTTTTCTCAGTATTTCCCATTGCAGTATTCATAGAATATAATATGAAACTTTGTGTTCATCATTATCTTCCTGTAAATTGCTGAAATTTGCGCTAATGTTTATTTTGAATTAAATACATTCATTTGTGGAAATATTTAATTATTTAGAAATTATTTTCAATTATGGAACGTTGCAATTTTTATTTTTATCATTGACATGCATGAGTAATAAAGATTTGGTTTTGTTTTTTTTTAAAACTATTATTACCTTCTTTCTCCTCTCAAACTCTATTTTTTAAAAATTTGTCTTTTAATTTTTTTTTGAAAATATTTGCACATGGAAATTAACATCACCCCTACCAAGATAATTTTAGTGTAAATGTTGTAAATATCTTAGGTTCTATTTTTGGATTTTAATAAGGGAATATTTCCATTAAATAGGAGGGACTTTTCAAATCCCTAAACTACGGTTTTTTTTTCAAATACAAAATTTCTCACTAAAAAGTTTTGACACTCACCATGGGGCATTCCCATAATTTTCAAGTATTGCCCATATTTTTCTCTCATTATCTTTATGACCACTCCCGGGATTTGGGCCCCTATTCTCTAACCATATATTGATTGGTTTCGAGATATCCCAAGAAGATATTACTTCCCATCTCGTAATCACATGGGACAATTGAACAAGTGCGACCAATACTAAAGAGATGTTGTAGTAACTAATCATGAAGAGAAGAGAGTTGATCATTGCAACGAAAAAAATTATCACACAAAGGAGACATGGTCGATTGTTATAAGATTGGTTTAAAGAGATTTTTAACCACATCATACCCCTAGAAAACATATTTATGTAATAACCATTACATGCCATCCTCTCGTCCAACAACCCAATATTGTTCTAATACATGATACCCAAAGATATATTTCTTCCGATTTGAGAAGCTTCATCCGGAAAAATGCAAAAATAGACCCCACTTCAATATTGCTTCTAGAGGATTAGATGAGGAAGAAATAAATGTATCCGACTTGAGTAGGTTTAAATAAGTGGTTAAATTATTGAATCAAATGACCATTAATGGTTGAGCTCCATTTGCATAATTTGATCTCCGATTCTATAGAATCTAAATTTTATAATGAATTTGAAAGTACAACAATGCAATAAATGGAATACATTGACATGTAGATGATAAGAAATTTATTTGATATTTTAAATGAAATGAAATGAAAAGGGGAAAAGGAACTTACTTGAATTGAACTTACCTTGCAGTGATCTAGGACTAAACAAAGTGATGGAATGGTGGAATAGAGTGTCGTAACGAACCTCAAAAAATTGCAGTAGAGGAAGATTTGGCCATACATGGATGCTTGAGAAAGGATAAGGAGTCTTCGGGTTCCCTGGTTTGAAATTTGTGCACCATGGTCTATGGAACAACTCAGAATCTGATTCTTGGTATGGTTTCTTGGTCTTTGCAATACTTCACCTTTTGTAGTGTGGATGTCACACTTGGTTCACCAAAGTTTTCGTAAACCTGCAATAAAGAATCACATGCAAAACCCCAGACAAAGCATCAAAACCCTAAAAAATAAAGATGAATATGAAGGGGTTAGACTATCCTTAGTGGTCACAATGGTGGACACAAGTAAGTGTTTCATTACATCTCAGACCCAATGTAGTTTTGTGTGCTTGTGTGTACAATAATGTGCCTAGGTTTCCCTAGCGCCAATGATGCAGAGATAACAAGCAATAACTAGATAAAATGTAAAATGGTGGATGGAATAGAATGAAATCCCCTTCCTATGTAGTGTGTGATGCAGAATAGTGCCCAAATGTAGTCCCTTGCTCTATGTAGATAGCTAGCCCTTAGTAGAAATAGTCTACCCATAAGATAGTATGTATGTTGTGTTTATATAGGGATCTCTTGCTCAAATTTTGACACTAATGACCCGACATGCCGAATAGTACCTAGGGAGATGAGAGGAAAAACCAAAAAGACCAACCTTGAATGTCTAAACTAAAACCAAGTGTGATGGGGACTAGGGTGCCCCAGAACCCTAATCCTCTCTAGGCACCCTAGTCAAAGACTAGTGACAACAACTGAGTGAAACTGATAGATAGGGATCCTTGAATCCCGACGAAAACCATGCAAGTTAGTGATAAATGTGTAAGGCATATAACAATAAAGACCAAAAAGACAGATGACTGGACTATAGAATGGGTCATCAATGAATACTTTTCTTATGCAAGATCCATATATAAAACAACATACTTGGCGGTATACTAATAGTAGTAAGTGCGTGCTTTTGTGATTACATTTTCACCCCCTTTATGTTGGTGAGAAAAAGCTCAGTAACATAAAGTAGTTAGAGATACGTACCTGAGAGAAGTTTGGAAAAGCCCATGTTGTAGAAGAATGCACATATGTGGTAGAAGAGCATTCCAAATGGAAACATATAGTGTGACGAACCATGGATCAACATGTTGATACATGTAGGGTATTGAGAGATGTAAGACCATGATGAAGTATAATAAACAAGAGTGATTATTGTAATGTTGAATGATTGATGATTTTCAAATATTTTATGATGATGATGTGAGGGGGTAGGGAGTGATCAGTTCCCAACCCGATTGTGTGTGTATTAAAAAAACCATAGGATTTAGGCATCCTGCCGCAAGAGGAAGAGTGTAGGGAGAAAGGTGTGTTATTTTCTAACCTTTAACTACATCCTCAAAAGATCTAAAGCATTTACTGAGATGGACATTGATCAAATTTTTAAAGAATTTGAACCTAAATATTTCAATCAAAACAAGTTGACCCATATAGGAGAAGTATAGGAAAAGACAATGACGTATCATTTCCCCACTCCATGGGTGTCGCCAATATGTGTGTGATAACTTCCAAGTCGAGTCATTTGGAAGCAAATGTGAAATTTATGATGGCTTCCAAGTTAGATCATATGAAATCAAAGACGAAATATAGAATTATTTCCCATGTTAGGTCATATGGGAAAGTAACAAATTTAAATCCCAAGTTAGGTCATCTTCGAGGCCACATGTAACTCCCAAGCTAGGTTATCCGGGAGGCCAAATGTGAATCCCAAGTTAGGTCATCTAGGAGGTCAACGTGTTATATCATATCAATTGAATGGTATGATTTTGATTATTAGAGACTTGAACATATTTATTGGTTGATTGATTGTTTGTTTTTATTGTTTTACTCATAGAGAGATTTTATGCTTGTTTCCCCAGGTTAGGTCATTAGGGGAATCAATAAACAATGTCGCATGGTGTATTAGTTAATGTTTGAAAATGGTGAATTAGAAGTGTTAAATGATTGTGTAGTGGTGTAAGGGGAATTATAGGATGACCCTAATTGTATGTCCCCCTTTTGGTGAAAGGGGAAGTGATGATAAGAATAAACACTTAGCTAAAAGTAAGCACGTAATAGACAAAGTGTATGATGGATATCGCCAAAATGTGTGTAGATTGAGTGAAAGATAACATCAAGGAGAAATAACATGTTTTGTGTGTATGATACGATAGTGGGTAGAATTCAAAAACAAGATAGAAATCGAGTAAAAACACTAAAGATATGAGTAAAATTGTGTGACGTATTAGTTGTGTAATAAATGTGACATATGGCCATAATAGAGTGAGTAATGAAAAGTGACTATAAATAGTAAAGTGAAAATTTATTAGTCAACTCATTTATCTTTCAGCAAGAGTGAGAGTGAGCTCTGAGTGTGTAAGGATTCGAAAGTTAGAGCACCGTGACCTTGCCATTTAAATATGGTAGTGAATGATGTGGCATTGTGTACAACACCGAGTTAGTAAGTGTGATTTTTTTTGAAAAATGCGTGTATAGTAGTTATTTTTGGTGATTTTTTACAAAATTGTGATTTTTTCTTAGCATTTTGGACCTAGACAATAGTGATGAAGGTGCTAGTGGCCTTTGGGACAAGAGCACCCAAACATGGGCACTAGTGTCCTGGTCCTAGGAGCCCTGGGCCCCGCTTCGCAGGTGCCCATGTCCAAAAAGTGTGAATTCAATCCGAGGAGTGTAAATGTGAAATTTGATGTGTAGTGATGTTGTAAGTAATCATGTGTGTATTTGTATAGTGTTCTAATGTTGTGTTTGGTGTTGTGTAGAGGGATATCCATTCGAGGGAGTTCTGTGGTGGTCGCCACTTGAGTACATTGCTTAGGTTGGGTTTATCAGATGATGATTGGGAGGTTATGGATAATGCTAGCCTATGAACACATAACAAGGATGAGGGATGTACCCCATAATATGCCTATGTTGACAAAATTATGTGAAATATGGTGTGTGGACACTTGTACATTTTGACTATCTATAGGTGAGATGAAAATCACACTAGTATAATGTGATTATTGATTATTGGCGAGAGGGTACATGTCATGGATATAGAGAATATGGAGAGACAAATGAGGGCCACTAGGTGGTATTTTGTGGGGACTCGAGTACCTACTGAGGCCCATATTAGCTTGGATATGATCTTGAGGTCAGGGGTTCCATGCTTGTGGAAGTTTATATCTCGTAGTTATTGAATCATCGATCGCACTAGAGGGAGGTAGTGTGGGTATCTCATATAAGATGTACAATATTTTCCATCGATAGAGGAGGAGAGTACGAGGTATGCATGGGCACGATGTGTGTTGGCCCACCTGTATAGAGATATCTACAAATTTACATAGGAGGAGCATGGAGGTGGGATTGGAGCTATGACATTATTGCATGTACGGGCCTATACACATATAGCAATATTGAGGCTAGTTCGTGGTCCGTGAGTAGATTAGGCTAGGCCAAACATATTTTCTAGGAGATGGGTTGACATGGAAAAAGATGGACACTAGCACCTATAGAGCATTGATAGATTAGATGGGGCCATAAGTAGTGATATGAAGAACATACCAAGACTATGGAGGATGTTTAGAGGATGTGGTAGAGCTACGATGTATACAGAGGACTATGTGGTTGGAGGATCAATTTTCGTGGGGGATCGAGTTATTCCGGTGGATCTGTATCTCGATAGTTTAGGATGGACTAGGATGTTCACTCGTGAGCCATATGTGTGTTTTAGAGCTGTTAGAGCACCGAGGAGGGCTGGCACTAGACCAGGCCTATAGGAGAGAAACTAGTACCTCCCAGACAAACGAGGCCGATGTGGCAATGGAGTTGATAAATGCAGATGATGCAGATATATGGAGGAATATCATCCATAAATGGTGGCATATCTATGGGTTTTTTTGTTTTCATTATTCGTGGATGTGGAAGGATTACCACATGGAGGAGTAGAGGGGCAAGGGGCTTCCCTGTGATAGCATAAATGACGACTATATAGCAGTAGTATGAGTATCTATATAGTTATGTTGTATGGTTTTCTACTTATCGCATGATGGATATTGTTATCTAATGTGTTGTGCATTTGGTCAGTAGGTGACATGTATTGGTCCTTGATTGTGGACACATCCATCCGCACATTGACGTGGAATGTGCCCACTAACATACTTGTGGGTGGAGGGATGTTAGAGTGTGTGGATGACATTGTGAGCGAGCATGCCCATTTTTTAGCCAAAGGGCCATAGTAGTAGTGACATGTATTGTGGTTATGAGCAAGAGGGACGAGGCACGTGACAAGACACGATGAGCTAGAGAGGTAGTGGGTGGCAGTCCTTTAGCATATGATGTGTTTGTAAAATTTATCGTGTTGCAGCAGAGTTGTGGAGCAATCTATAGAGGTGACATTAATATGGATGCATGTGAAGATATATTGAGGTCGCGATCAACGACATAGAGTTAGTGGCGAAGAGTCAAATTCTAGAGATCTTGCAGTACCAAAGAGTGATAATGATGATGAGATATGATTTGTATTATTGTATTCACTATAAGGGAGTTTCCCCCCAATGATGAGATGTTTTGTAACTATGATTGTAATCAATATATAGATGGATTTATTGGGATACGAGGATTCTATTTGATGTTTATTTATGTGATGATGTGATTAATGATATATGATTTGCGAAGGATTGTTGTGATGATGTGAAATGTGTTGAATGTTGTTCACATTTGTTGAATTGACTTGTAATAATTAGTTAATGTGATGATGATAGTATAATGTATGTGATGATAGATAATGTATGATTGAAAATTAACCTTTTTGTGATGAATGCTTGGTGATGTAAAAGTGTGATGTAGGCGTAATATGTTAGTGTGAAGAAAATTAGCAACACCCCCTAATGTATAGATGATGGGGTTCATTTATATAAGACCCCTCGTAATTCAAGAATGAACCATGTAAATCAAGAGTGCGTAATCATGAAATGATGCTTTAGAGTGCGCTAGATGATTTGATTAAGCACATGAAGTGAGGTTCTCATTATAATAGATCTATCAAAAATCATGTAAGAACCATAAGAACATGAGTGCTTCATCAATGGGTAAGGTGAGAGAAATCACCTACCAAATATCGAGGAAACACAAAGCATTGGAAGCATGTGGAATGAAATCAACATGAGCATATGAACCAAACTAAATGTCATGTGGAGTAACGGTGGGAGATGCAAATGCCAAGGGATGTGGAAGCTAATGTGAAGCAGTAACATGATGTGGTGGATGAGATGATGTAGTAATGGAGAGATGTGATGGAAAGCGTGCATGAGTGACATCATGTGGCGATGAAAAATAATTACCTTAGCACAAGAAAAGGAGAGAACTCAACCAACGTAATAGCTTTCGATAAGGGAGAGGAGATATGGACATGTCACGTGAGAGAGATAGACAAAGGAGGTGATGCCCTTATCCTCTAATTATCGCTACTAATCATGAAGGGCTTAAGCAATCATTATCACTATGGCCATTGAAATGATGATAGTTAAAGTATGATTGATCATGTTGATGTTGTAAATGATGTTGTGGATGATGCTAGTTAGAGGGTAAATGAATTAAACACTTGTTGAGAAAATCACGCATCACATCATGTGGTCGAGCGTGATGAGAGAAATGCAATGGCTTATGTAAAACAGGTGTAGAAGATTGAGGTGTAGCCTACCATAGAGTAGGATAATAAGGACACGTCTCGTGATGTAGTAGGTTTCACTTGATTGCAAGGAGGAGATGGAGATCATGTAGGATTATCAGCTAATGGAAATGGAGAATAACTAGATGATGTAGTATTAGTAACAATAGGTAGAGGATCTATAACGTGGGAAACAATGAGTTCCCATTCTAGATCAATGAATCTATACCATAAAAGTGTGAGTGATTCACATGTGTCATATTGTAATCTTTGTTTTAATGTTGGAATCAAACCACACGTCAAAAGAAACCGCTTCTCTAAGTCGATAGGTTGAAAGACTAATTTGTGCATACAAGCATTGAAGTGCAAAATATAATCCATGATTGGTTCTGTTTTTCCCTGATGTAAAGTAGGTAGATGGTCATAGGTAACTCGAGGACTATTTTTGATGATGAAGCGATAGACAAAGGCTTCCTCCATCTCACAATAAGTGCTAATACATGAAAATGGGGATGAGTATACCATTGTAAAGCATCGTATGTAAGATTGTCAAAAGGCCTTAAGTAATAATCAATCATTAGAATATGAATCCATAGTCATGTAAGAATGTTTGAGATGTAAGTACGGGTTTCTAATACCATCGAAACGTGAAAAGGCATGCATGATAAAATCCTTAGGAAATGTTGAATTTTGATTCTTTTTCGGAATAGGGTTACCATGTAGTGAATTGTTATCAATGGAATCATAATAGGCCTTTCATTCTAACATGAGTGATTGAACTTGAGACTATAAGTGACCCACAACATGCATGAGAGACAAGATTTCCTATGAAGGAATAGTAGAGGATGGAAACAATGTGTTAAGTGGCTGTATCTTTCCATTGGGAGTAATCATAGGGAAATTGAGAGAAGATAAAGGAAATTATGATGATAAAGGCACACTAGGTGTAGGTGTCAAGAAGCTATAGGTGATGAAGGACATGGAACATCCATAAAAGTAATAGGAATAGCATTAGAAACATCCTTAGGAGATGAAGCGATAGATGGAGACATGAAGAAAGGAGGAGATGAACAAATAAATGGAGATGCCTTATGGATGGTATTAGATACAACCTCATAAGAATATGACAATAGAGCAAGAGATTCACACTCAGTAGTATGTAATGTAGTAGAATCATGACTATCGATTATTTCATCAAAATTATATAGAGGCTTAATATGAAAATGTCATTAAGTTTGTCATTAATATAGTATGAGGGAGTATGTGAAAGAGTATGCGATGGATCATGAGAAGCAATATCATAAATAGGAGAAGCATGAGATGCAACTATAGTTGTGGTTTGACTAGGAGAAGAATCAATATGTACTTGTGTATTACCATCAATACCATAAATGAAATCAATAAGATAATTGTCTAGAATTTATTTGGAAATGTGAGGAGGATCATGGCTAACTGTATAACATGGTGTACAACGAGTGAAGCTCATCACATTAGAAACAAGGCCAATATTATAATTTTCAAAGCTAGTAGGCACATAGTGTTTGGTGACTAAGAGTTGTTGTTGAATATCATTCAACATAATAACATTGGTATAGAGAGATAGGAGCTTAGTGATAGTGGCCTCATCATATATTGGATTGATGCTAACATGAGGCTTGATGAGATGAGAAGGAGAAGGGGCTATCCTTATCTATTAGGTTTTAGTGGATGCTAGGTAAAAATGTTCTAATCTACGAGATCACTAAAATTATTCTATAAAATCTAAATTTTATGACTCGAGAGTACAACAATGCACTAAATGGAATATACCGACATATAGATGCTAATAAATTTATTTTATATTTTAAATGAAATGAAATGAAAAGGGGAAAAGGTAATTACTCTGAATTGAAATTACCTCACAGTAATTTGGGATTGACTAAAGTGATGGAATGATGGAACAGAGTGTCATAAAAACCTCAAAAAATTATAGGGAAGGTAGATCTAGCCATACTGGGATTCCTGGGGAAGGATAAGGGTGCATGGGGCACCCTGGTATGAAATATGGGTTCCTTGGTCCAGGGAATAGCTCTAAGCTTATTCCCGGTATGTTCACTAGGTCTTCACAATAATTCACCCTTTTTGTGTGGATTTCACACTTGGTTTGCTTGATGTCACCGTAAAACCGTGTAATAAAGAATCACCTAAAAACCCAAAACAAAGCATTAAAACCCTAAAAATGAAAGATGCATATGAAGGGGTTAGACTGTCCTTAGAAACTTTTATCCAAATAACTCTCCAAGTTATTTATGTAACTTGTATACATATTCTAGCTTTGAGATCTTCATCGCAAGGTTACGTGTGCTCAAGTTCACTTGGTACTTTCCCTTGGTTGTAGATTCCTTGTGTGTCTCCCTACTTCTCCTCGTATGCCCTTGCATGCTTCCCCTTCTTCCCTTCCTTTTTGTTTTCCTCTTTGTTCCATCTTCCCCTTGTGTGCCTTCCTTTTCCTTCTTCCCGTGCCTCATTCTTCCGCACACATATCTTTGCACCCTCCTTCATGCTTTTCTCGTGTCACATCATCCTCGACATACTTGGAGTGTGCCACATGCAACTAGGTGAAGCACGTCAATAGGGAGTTGAATCCTTACGCAACAAAATAGAGTGACACATGGCGAAATGACAAGAACATTTACACAAATGGCCATCCTTTCAGCCAATACTCACACGCCATGTGTCTTGCATTCCTAGATGGATCTAACATCTTCCGATAGCCATATATTTTCACAGAGCTTCAATCGGTGCATGCCTAGTCTCAATCAATAGGCTGCTAAATATGGGCTATAATGTAAAACATTCAAATTCAAATTTTTGATGGATCTGGTAAGTAAGAAATGGGAAAATGTCTTTCTGGGCATTAATGAGAAGATATAATTTCTTCAACCACCCAATTTGATATGATCCTCCCTCCTTCCTTATCCAACACACCAAACAGACTTGAGAAACATATTTGATAGATTTGCAGGTGGATTTACATGCATTGAATGGTTCTTGTTGGTGGTTGTATTTCAAATTCAGTTTTCCCTCCTTTTCTTCTTCTTCCATGGATTCATCTATAAATGTAAGAGTTGGGCTCATTATTAACATTGGACACTTTGGATCCTTACACACTTTGCTAACAACTTCATATTTTATGTATTTTGAGTTACAAACCTCTAGATCTGGCTCTTGCATGTGGATATCGACCTCTTTCTCCATTGTAACAACTATGTACATTTCTAGAAGTAATAGAAGCATCATTTTGTGACTATTCTCTATCCTAACATGTTTGTATTCCTTATTCTTGCCTTTTCTTTTGCATTGCGTGCTCGTTGTGCCATTCTATGTCCCTTGCAACTCCTTATTTAGTTGTGTTCCATGAAACTGATCTGGTAAATACGTTTTAAGTTGTGCTACACGTGCCTAGCCTTCTTTCACATATTTCCCTTCATTTTCACTCAGAACAGATAGTGTTCATCCCTCTTTTCTGGTGCTATCACCTTTTAGTGTAGGTTTTCTTTCATGTTATCCTTCTATCCATGGTCCCTTGGCATTGTTAGCTTAGCTTTCCCTTTCAACACTAGGAGTAGTAGTAGCATTAGAATTAGATAGAGGAACTGGCTTTTCTAGAGATCCATCCTAAGCGTGCAAGGTCCCACAACTTGGGGATGGTTCCATTGTTGTCACAAATGACTTGGTTCTTCCATATTTGATACATGGGTGCAAGTTTGATGACCAATAGTTTTACGGCATGCTAGTGGGACGAGAATTGAAATCTTAAATTTCATGTTGCTAAGTTCTGGTGTGTGGACTTAATATTTCAGCCTTTGGAGACTCATTTCAACACCTCAAGCGATCGCCAACATTTATAGATCTCTATTTTATTATCCCTGAATGCCTTTCATGAGAATAGTGCATACAAGGAAAAGTGCAGTAGCTGAATATTCTTTTGAATACCTCCAACTATCCCCGAGAAGAGTTCATTCTAGAAATCCCGTGCACGTATCTCCATCTCTAGCACACCTCACCCATTCAACTCCTCCTCACAATAGATAACCAGAGCCCACTGCAATGACACATCAACAACCTCTTCCACTAAGGAACTTTGATAACTTCACTGGAGGGAGTCCCCTAGTTCTGCCGTAAAATGATATGTTAAATGACACGCTCAAAAGTATTCCATACTTTACTGGTGAGAATCAAGTCACCCCTCAAAAGCATATCCAAGATGTAGCAAATTTATGCTCATTTTATTTGATTACACAATACAATGTAGCAGTCATGCTACTTATGTCCTCTTTCAAAGGAAAAATACTTCAATGGTATCGAGGCTTAAGACTTGGATTTATTAACACATGGGATGAGCTTGAACAACTCTTTGCAATTACTTTGAAGATAAGTTAGATCACCTATCTTTGGTGGAGCAACTCACAACAACAAGGAGGGTGCCCAAGAGTAGATGACTGATTTCAACATCAGATTTTAGAAGACTTGGGACATAATCCATCTTGTGGTAAGACCTATAGCCTAACATGATTTTTGTATTATCTAAAGGCATTAAATAGTGATATCTCAGTCATGATTCAATCCATGGGAGGTAGGACTTTACCAGTGCTTATAATATTGTAGTAAGGGTAGAAAATAGTCTTATTTAGGTGGGAAAGATAGCTCCTAGACCACATATTCCCTTGTTCCTAGAAATTTTGCAAGCACCCCAAACTTCAATTACATCGACATCCTACTCTCCAATGCGGCAAAAATAAGATGAAAAACAAGGTCATATCATTAGAAAAACAACAGAAAGCCTATAGAGGTAGTTCTAATCAAGAACATAGCTAAAGCAATAATAATTGGTGGAATCAATATGGAAACCAAAGATACGCATCCAATAAGTAGAATGAAAGATGACATCCTAGTGCACATCTACCCTTGCAAGTTGTTCCTCCTACACCTTCTCTTCTAGCACCCAATGCAAGTCAAGTGCTTGTTCTAGTTTAGAACAATTTGGTACATGAATCATAATGGTTTTTACCTTGTAAAATACCTCATAGTTAATATCATTATGCCAATGTTGTGCGTGTGTAAGCCTACATGATTCAAGATGCTTCCAGCTGTGAGCCTTCAATGAGTGCACCTGAAATAGAGAACCAAGAAAGGCTAGAAGCTCCTTCAGAGGAAAACTTGATGTTCTTTGGTGCTAAGGAATTCTGTACAAACAACCAAGTTGTAGAGGATGCAAGCAGACCACCCACCCAAATTGCGGAGACAACATAAGATAAAAAAAGAGAATGCTCAATTATGGTGCGTAGGTCACAATTCAAGCAACACAAGAAGACCCTCAAGTAGAAAGATGCAACCAGAGGATTGAGTAGTAAAAATTCTCAAATGCCTATACCTGAGGCTCTACACAAAGCTCCTCTAGAAGTAGTGCGTGCCCCTCCTTTGGTAAGTCAAGCCTCTCGTGTTAACTAAGGCTCTTGCCCCTGCACCTTGAGTAACCAAGAAAGGATGTCTCTATACCCCAAATTCACAAAACAAAGGGGATTTCCATTCAACATATTGGACTAGATGAAGAAGACAAATATAAATGTCACAATGTGGGATTCTCTAACCATTCCATCTTAACGAGATCTGTACATGAGGCCCCGTCCCAAATTTAGTGCGTTGATCCAACCATTCACAAACCCTACATTTCTATCAACATATACCAAGAAGTGGAGAAGTAAGTAAGAAAAGTTGTTAAAACTCCACCCTTGTATATGTCCTTAATCATAAGAAAGCATCTTGTCCATAATTGCATTATTGACTTAGGTGCTAGTAATTTTGTCATGACTAAGAAGATTGCCGATGTTTTAGGTCTTAAGTATATCCCCTTGACTAAAGGAGTCCTGAAACTTGATGTCTCAACTATCACTACCTTAGGATTCATCAAGGATCTGGAGTTGACCCTCCACACAAGTCCAAATCTAACAATAACTCAAGATGTGTCAATCATTGATCTTCCCCTCTGTTTGCCTTATGTTTGTCAAGATATTTTACCTCTAAAGTGGGTGGTTACTTGTCTTCTGATTGGTCTCATATGTTACTCAAGACAAGGTATGGTAACCGGTTTACCATACAAGATGAACCAATATTTTATTATCATGTAGAGTCATATGTACCATTCCCTTTCCAAGCTAAATGTCTAATCTAAGAATAAAAACTTCAGTTCTCGAAGAGCATCCTTTTCACCTTCTATTCCCGATCTAGTACTTGATGAGTGGGCATAAAGGCACCATAAATTTAACCCATATGCTGAAGAACTAGAAGCCTATGAAACTGGGCTTGTACCTACCGCATTCTTGAAGAATAAGTTGTGCTACCACATGCGCTAAAAAATACCAAGTTGAACTCGGTATATGAAAATTATACTTTGATGGATCCGTAGTAGAAACAACGCGGGGGTTGTTCTAATTTATCCTAAGGATGATAAATTATTCTTAATGCATAGGTTGCAGCTTCATATGCTCCAATAATATAGCAGAATATGAAGCATTGGTGCATGGCCTTTTCATTTCCGAGAAGAAGGGGATTAAGGTACTGCGCAGATATTCAAGGATACCAAATCAGTTATTTACCAGGTTACCAACAAGTTCCAGTGAAGAATAATCTTCTCAAAGATTATAATCACAGAGTTTGGGGCATCCTTGAGAGATTTGATGCTCGAACCTACAAGTGGTACCACGGAAAATGAATAAAGAAGCTAACCAAATGGCCACACTTGGCTTGCAGCTTCTCTCATGCCGAGGACTTTGTCAAAGGAAATAATCAACACATTAAGATGATGATTAGACCATCTATTCTGACAACAAAACTAGTTGGCAAGTGTTTTCTAGTGACGTGCAGATCATCCAGTTCATTAAAGACAAAGTTGAGTTCTCATCAAGCATGCAAGATGAATTACATGACATCTATTATGACCAATTGATTCAACTGAAGTCAAATAATCTGCCTAAAGGGTTGGCCACCTTAGAGAAAATGTTTAGCCCTGATGATGAGTTAAAGGATGAAGAAAAGTATATGCAAATGCAAGAAGATTGCTCCCAGTCACTATTGTGAGCGAAAAGAACTCTGCCGCTTAGTAATACTTGCACCCACAATGAAAAGCAGACCTTCATCTCTCTCTCTCTCTAAAATATAGTGAGATATTCTCATGGGAGTATGAAGACCTCAAAGGTTTTGATCCAAATATTTCTCAACACCCCATTGACCTTGATCCTAGTATCAATCCCATTAGACAGAAGCATCGAATAATCAATCCAAAAATAGAGCCCCTCATGAGAAAGGAATTATCCAAAATCATCAAGGAAAAAAATATTTTTCCCATCAAGTACTCTACTTGGGTTGCGAATCTAGTTCCAGTGTGCAAGAAGGATGGTGAAATCAGACTTTGTGTTGATTTCAAAGATTTGAACAAGACTTCTCTAAAGGATCATCATCCTTTGCCTTCAATGAAAAAAATTCTACTGATTGTGGCTAGTGCACAAAGATTCTCAATGTTAGATGGGTATTCGTGTTTCAATCGATCCTGGTCAGTGGAAGAGGATTAATTCAAAACATCGTTTACAACCAAGTGGGGAACATATGCATATCAAAAGATGCCTTTTGGTCCGTCAAATGCAAGCACTACATTTCAATGTGCCACGGACATTTCCTTTAAAGGTTACATAAATGAGTTCATCTCAGTTTACCTTGATGACATAAATGTCTTCTCAAAGTAGAGCGAGGATCATATGGTGTACCTGGAGAAATTATTTGAGAGATACGTAAAATTTGGGGTATCCCTTAACCCCAAGAAGTGTAATTTCACATTGGCACAGGAAAGCTCTTGGGCCATGTGGTTTCAAAGGATGACATTACAATTGATCCCGAGCATGTCTCACCATCCTAGATCTTTCCTTTCGGTGCACAAAATGACCTCGCAACCCTTCCTTGGTAAGATCAATTTCATTAGGTGCTTCATTCCTAACTTTGTAGGTCTAGTTTGGCCCATCACCCTGATGCTTAAGAAGGACATAACCTTTAGATGGACAATAGAAGGAAGAGAGAACTTCAACAGAATCAAGCAAGAAATTTCTTGCACGCTAACACTCATTAACCTAAATTATTCAAAGGATTTTAATAATTTAGGTTATGCTGCGCCGATGTTAGTGCCATTTTTGAGCTTGATTGTGTGCCCTAATTTTTTATGTTTGATTTTTGCTCGAAACATTTTTATTTCTCAAATTGGTGATCTCGCATTTTCTCCCCTTGGTTAAATGTTTCAAAATTCCCATAAACTTGTTGTTTTTGCCCTAGTTTAAAAAAGAAATCCATGTGTTCTCTTATTTGTGCCCTAGGTTTTTCCAAATCATGGGATGTGTCATTTTCCCTTTACCGGATCGCAAAATCAAAATTGATCAAATCTAAATTGTATGGGTTGATTTCCCAATCCTAAGGTCAAAAATAATGTCAAAACATGATTCAGTTGATTCAAAATCAAAAAAATTTATTTCTAGGGGCATCCTCTAAATTTTTCACGATTTGATGGTCATACGGGTGTCGTTTTCCCGTCAAATTTATCATTACAAGGTAATGGAAATGTGGTGGGTTCCTATTGGCAGGGGTTGTTGGGAAAAGTCTCTAACTTATCATTTTTGAAATTTTGGTGAAGGGAAAGTTTTGATCCGCGCTCGCTTCTGCAAGAGGTGCCTACGTGGCACATTTTGATTGGCTAGGGAATGGCGGGTGGCATGCTTTCCTTAGGAAATTTTGCTTTCATTATGAAAAATTTTCAAAATCAAACTTTGGCCCGAAGGCCCACAGTGAATAGGGACAGGACACGTGCCACGAGAGGGCATGCGGATGGTAGAGGGACTTGGAGAATTTTGATGTTTTTTGGCTCAAAATGATGAAGTAAATTTTTGACCCGAAAGCCCTTGGAAAATCATCGGTGGGCACGTGTCTAGGAAAGGATAGGATGGGGTAGTGGGTTTTGTAATGAATTTGAAGTTTTTAACTTCAAATGGTAAAAATCAAAGTTTGGGTCGAAGCTCTGCAACAAGTCAGGAAGTGACACGTGTCCAAGGCAGAAAAATGGAGGTAGAGGTTCGGACCTTGGGGGACAGAAATTTTTGCCTTTTTGGTGAAAGGAGCTAAAGTGTAAATGAGAAGCGTGCCTCATGGCCTATCCATGATGGACACGTGGCACATTCTAAGAAGTCAAAGGAAGAGTGTGAGCCCACGGTATGTTTTAAATTTTTCAAATTTTATAGGAAGGTTTGAAGGCGGAATAGGAGGCTTGGCCCCGGTGAATCGGAGAGCACCATGTGGTAGGGAAGAGATCGGGCTTTTGGGCCCACGGAGGTTTTGTGGAAAAATTTCCTTTTTCCAAAAAAGAGGAAAAATTGATAGAATTGGTTTGCATTTTCAATGGGACCCACCTTTGGACACGTGGTGGGCCTAGAAGGTAGGTGGAGAAAAGTGGCAAAATTTTCCAAATTTTCAAAAGGTCACAAATGCATTTTTTAAAGGCATGGGCCCGATCTAATAATTTTTTGACACGTGTCCCACCTGATCAAAAGTTAAAAAAGGTAATATTGAGCTTATTTTTAAATGGAATTTTCCACGTGGAGGGTGATATTAAAAGGTGGATAAGATCAATGGTTACTATGCATTCGTTTGTTTGGGCCGCCATGGGAGCTTAGAGAAGCTTGGAATTGTGATTTATTCATCAATTTTCATCAAATATTATATAATTTTGTGTCATCTTGGCCTTATGAGAACATTGGCATCATTTCCATAACCTAATTCTTTGATCTATGGTGTTTTTGATGTAATTTTGGTTCAGGCTGAGAGGAAAACGTGAAATGTCAACATAAAAAATTACAGAGGTAAAATTGAAAAGGGGAAAAGGTAAAAAATGATGAATGAAAGATGCTTGCATGCCTAAATGATAAAAACATGCCCTTGGGGTGGATAATGATCCAAATTTGTGTAATGATTTAACTTTTTGTGCATACCTAGCAACTTATGAGTTGTTTTTTTGTTTTGTGTCACTGTCATTAAATCATGAGGTTTTTGTGACAAATTTGATCCCATAGCATATCCTTTGCTTGGGAAGGAAGACTCCAATGTGGCATGAGGTATATAATGCATTTTGGAGAATTTGTAAAAGGTCGGGAGTTGAAAATCACGAGCAAATTTTGAGAAAAAGCTCATTTTCTGAGAAAATCCGCCAAAGAACCAGGTTAATGTCTCATGTGTTGGAAAATTCATGCATGTGGGTTGGTTACAAGTGTATAACCACCACACAGCTCTGAGATTGTTCATGTAACTCTCCCCTGCTGTTGAATCTAACAAGTTTTGAATTAAATCATGTTTTTCTTTGGGCAATATGATGTCTGTTATCAATTTTAAATGCCTGCAAATAAATTTTATTGTTCTTGTTGCAATCTTGCATTGAAAATATTTAGAAGTCACACTGGATCTCCATTTTTATTGATAGTTTAGTGGAATTTGCAATCTTATACTCACAAGAGCATTCATCGATAAGGAAATAAACAAATTTAAAATCACTTTACCTTCCTTGATCAGCAGAGATTTCTTGTAAGCGTTTGGGGTACCTTAGGCATGGTTTGATCATGGATTTTTATGTTTAATTGAGTTCTTTACTTCAATATTTTGTGGTGAGTTCTCAAAGATTGTGTGAAGAGTGCAACCTGGGATTCCATTTGTGCCTCTTCTGGTTGAAAGAACATCCTGATTATTTTAGGCATTTCATCTGATAGTTGTTCAAGTATTGTACAGATTGTCAAAGATCTGATCTATCCTAGTTTGTCTTGTCAATCCCCCACCAAAAATTATCTAACAACAAAGATCATATCATGTACTATCCCTGATTTTCAAGGGTATACCCACATAAGATCAAAATCTATTTGCAAAAGTAGGCATAACAGATCGGGATTTCCAATGTCTCTAGTAACCTTTGCCTTGTTTTGAGAACATACCCATGTTTTGAGAAGTGACAACTTGTGAGAGTTTAGATCTGGGGTGTTGATCATGTTTTCATCAAGGCCTCCATCACATAATTTCAAGAAAAGAGAAGGACATCTTCATTTCCTTCACCATTACAAGGTTACAAAATAGGTCCTCTTACCTTGGTTGCAGTAAGCGCAACCTAAAACAACTAGGACAAGATCAAGTCCTATTAGAGTGCTATCAATTTCTCCACAAACCCGAGTGCTAGCTAGACCATATCCCCGGCTCCTAATGACATACAACATGGTATAATCTATCTTAAGCTCCATGACATATCTATGGTGCCGCTCAAACTGAAAAGGAGAAAAAAATTGGATGCCAACACGAGTGGCGCTATTGTCGGGGACTTCTTGGAATTTCTTCGTGTTTTTGAAGTGTTTGAAGAGTTTGAGAATTTGTTTATTTAGGTATTTGAGCTGCTACATTGTTAAAATATCATCCTATGCTTCAGATCTACAATTTTTTCAACAAGGGTTTCAAGTTTTGTTTGCCCTTTTTCCATTTACTAAACAGCTCATACACTTTGGGTGCATTGTGTTTGATTGATTTAAGAAGAAGAAGGTCTGATTTATAAGGATTTGAAAAGTTTTTCAGTGCTAGAAAAATTTGATAGATTATTTTAGTGCATTCTTGCACAACTAAGGTGAAATTCCTTAAGTAACGACTCCATGCTGATTTGAATTTGGAAATACTAGTGTCTTAAGCTTTTCTGTCATTTATTTTTGTGTTGTTAATCCTGCAAAACTGGAGGGAAGAAGATCTCTCTTCCTTAAAGACTCTACTAAGAAATTGTTCTCGATTCAAGAAATTCGAGTTGGAAGGGAGAAGAGTTTGGAAGGTGGTTAAAGGTCGACATCGAGCAAAGATATAGCCATAGGTGAGAGAGATCAGCCTTTAGTAGAGGACTATCACTCTTCTTCAAGTGATTGATCCAAGTAATCCTCTCATAAACTTGTTTTCCTCAGCTAGTAAAGGTCCTTCTGCTGTACACGATAAGTTCCTTCTCTAATCTACAGTGTCCGTGTTTTAATTTGAGTAAAACTTTCCAAGAAAATCAACACTTAGAGGATACTAGTCTTGTGAATCACATTCTTGAGCCCCAAAGACATAGCACTTCTCATCACTTGTCTCACCTCCAAGATCACCCCCACCAAATAATATGGCTCAACCTAGACCTCCATTTTTTGTTAACACCTTTGGTCCTATAAATTTTAGAGGAATGGATGGTTACCCAAATGCTGTCCCACAAGATGTCTTAAATAGGTTGCTAAAATTCCAGGTAACAATGCTATTACTATCGGTGATCAACATCTCAAACCTTTTGATAATATGATGGAATATTTTTAGATAGAGTTTGAAGATGTTTATATTAAGTTATTTATTAATACACTAGAATAAGATGCTAGGGATTGGTACAAGGCTCTACCTGATAACTCTATTGATTTATGGACTGAAATGAAAAATGCATTTAGGTTGCAATATGGTGACAGGACTGATCCTAGATTTATTTTATCTGAGTTTGAGAATATCAAGAAGAACCCTAATGAATCAGTCCATGAATTCAACACAAGGTTCAAAAAAACTTTGAGAAGGCTTCTTGTTGGTTTGAGGCCTTGTGATGAATCTTGTTTAATCAAATATACAGATGCATTTGATAAAAAGGTAGCCTATTACCTAAGAGACAAGAACCCAACCAATCTAAGACAAGCTTTCACCATGGCACTTCAAATTGAGAACAATATCAAGGCTATTGGGAAACCTCTTAAGAGAGATGGTGTAAAATTGATAAACCCTGAAAAACCTCAAGCTAGCAAGGGTGCTGATTTAGAAGAGGTTGTGAAGACTTTGGCAGGGGCTGTCAAGGAAATCTCATACAAGTTGGCAAGAGATGAGAAGGGAATTGGGTAGACTTCACAAGGTCAGCCTAGGTAGCAGGCACAAGATAGATTTGGCAATCACCATAGGAATGAGCAGAGGTTTGATGACAAGGGTAAAGGGCCTGTTGGATCTGTAAATAGACAACCCCAAACACGTGAAAATAGATTGGTTCCTAACCCTCTAACTGCCAAGGTTGCTATTGTTGATGAAGTTGCTGATATGGATTGGTGTGATAGATGTTTTCTTCCTCATCCTCCATGTGAAGTGGACCAATAAGTTGATGAAGCTAATAATGAGGATGGAACTGATGATGATATTTTCATGGTGGGTTGTTCTTCAAGCTCACAAGGAGGAGCAACATCTACTGAAGTAATAAGTGCTAGGAATGCTGCTATCTTTTGGGATTGCATCAAAGGGGTAAAAGTATTTCTCCCCCTCATGATCTTGAAGTTGATGTAGTGCAAGCTTTTGAAATTCCTAACAATGACTTTGAATACTTGAGAGCTTTGATGATTAAGAAGTATGATGGTGGTATCCCTTTAGAGGAAGATAGACAATTGTTGATGAATGCTGTTGTAGCTCAAGAGAAGGACTATAACACTAGAAGCAAGGTTTTTAAGGGATTTGGGCCTCAAGACAAACCTAAAACACCCTTGCTCACAAGCATTCCCAAAGAAACTCCTAGGAAAGAAACACTTGCTAGAAGCTCTGCTGTCCCAAGTAAAAATTACAGTCCTCATCATGCCCAAGCTGCCAAGAATCCTTTGCCATCTGATGAATCTTCTTGTTTCCCTTCCAATGCTATCTTACCAAAGAGTGTCCCCTATGACATAGCCCAGGTATTGAGCCAAATTAAAGTGAGTGTTCCAATCATTGAGTTTCTTAGAATTCCTGAGCATAAGAAGAGAGCATTTGAGTACTTGGGATTGAAAGAAGAGAAGATCACCCCAAGCAGAAATGTAAATGTTGTTGAGACTCCTTTTCAAATCATTGCTGACTTTGAAACACCACCAATAGACTAGAAGATCTTGGAGAGGCACCTGAGGTATATTTGGGGACATCCTTGGTTGATTCCCAATTGAATGTTGATCCATTCTTTATAACTTTTCTCATAAAAGATAGGATACTTCAAAATTATATGTTTGATTCCGGTGCATCATGTAATGTCATGCCTCTAGAAGTCATGAATGAGTTGGATATCAAGGTGATAGCTGCATATAGGAAGTGTACTACCATGGATTCAAGGGAAGTTCTGATGGTTGGTTGTGTGAAGGGTTTGGTAGTGCAACTTGCAGCCTATCTGGGTAAGAATTTGAAGCTGGATGTTGTAATTGTTGATTGCCTTGCCAAATGGGGTATGATTTTGTCAAGAAAATGGGCTACAAGTGTTGGTGGCAGCATTCAGATGGATATGTCTTTTGCCACCATTCCCATTGAAGGAAGCCCGGTCAAACTTTATGGTGAAAAGAAGATATTGCACCTAAATGAAGATCCCAAAAATGCTTCCTAGGAAGTGTTGTTTACTGATGTAGATGCTGAGAATTTCATTGGTTTTGCCAATGGAAAAGAACACAAGATGGACAGATCAAAGTGCCTTGATATGGTGGGTTCTCCTTGGACCTTGCTCGCTCTGCTTTCTCCTAGTTTGGAAGAGTTTTCTTTTTCCTTAAAACTTAATTTTGAATGCACTAACAACGTTGTTGAGTATGAGGCATTGTTGTTGGGGTTAAGGATTACATGGAAGCATGGAGTGAAAGATATTTTTGCAAAAGGAGACTCGAGATGGTTGTCAAAAAAGTAAGAAAAGCTGTATGCTAAAAAAATCAACATATGAAACAATATAAGCATGCCGTTTGGGATCTAATTGAAATGTTTGATTCCTTTAACATTGTTTACTATAACAGAGGTCTTAATGCTTTTTGAGAAGTTGGTAGTGCTAGGTTCTAGATTTGTAAATTGCACCATTTCACCTTATTGTGAATACAACATTGAAGTTTTGACTAGGCCAGTTGTCCCTGATAATGTGAAACATTGGCAAGTTTTTAACAATGACGCTCAAGTGCTAAGGTTCTTGCAAAACCAAGGTGAGTTTTCAAATAAGAATATTGATTGGGAGCCAATGGTATGCATGACTGAAGGAAGAGAAGATTTTTTTGGAAAAGATATCATCCAATTGAAAACAAACACCATTTCTAGAGGTCTTGTTGCACTTGAGTCAAATTTTAACAATGCTGATTGCATCATAAATAGGAACATGTCTGCTTAAGGATGTGGAAGAGAATTTCTTGGGAATAAAGGAAAACCAAGGAAGGTTTGGTTGGGTAGTAATTTAAGTAAAGAGGAAAAATAGTCCTATGCCCAACTCTTGAAAAATATCAAGTCTGCCTTGCTTGGTCGTATTCGAGTTGAAAGCATACAGAGAAGATTTATTTCAGCATGAGATCCCTCTTGAAACAAATGCCAAACCATTTAGATAGAGGCAATGGCCAATTAATCCACTTCTCTCCATGAAAATTCAAGAGGATTTAAGGAAGTTGAGAGATGGAGGTATTATTCAGCCCACTAGATATTCATCTTGGGTTGCAAACCTTGTGCCAGTTAGAAAGAAGAACAGAGACATCAGACTTTGTGTGGATTTTAGGAATCTAAAAAAAGCATCCATGAAGGACAACTACCCCTTGCCAAATATGGAAAATATGTTGCAGCTTGTGATAGGGTCTGAATTACTTTCTACATTGGATGGTTTCTCCGGATATAATCAAGTGGTAGTTAAAGAATTAGAAAGACTTAAGACAATATTCACTACTCCTTGGGGGACATATGTTTTTGTTAGGATGCCCTTTGGTTTGATGAATGTTGGTGCCACTTTTCAAAGAGCAATGGATGTTGCTTTTTCTGGTTACATCAATGCGTTCATTGCAGTTTACCAAGATGATGTGACTATATTTTCAAGGCAGCGAGGTGACCATTTACAACACTTAGAGAAGATGCTGATTAGATGTAGGGAGTATGACATTTCACTTAATCTGAAGAAGTTTCATTTTGGAGTGAAAAAGGCCAAGCTACTTGGTCACATTGTGTCAAAATATGGTGTTATGATAGACCCTGAGAGAGTGGAAGCAATTAGCAAGGTACCTATCCCAAGAACTAAGAAAGGCATCCAGTCTTTCTTTGGTCAGATTAATTTTATTAGAAGGTTTGTTTCCAAATTTGCTGAGTTGACTCTTCCAATCACAAGCATGCTAAATAAGGAGCAAGTTATCAAATGGGAGGAGGCTTCCATTCAAGCCTTTAAAGGAATTAAGGATGCACTTGAACGTGCACTTGTTTTAGCAGCCCCAAACTATAAGAGGCCTTTCCAAATCTTTTCCTTTGCTTCTGAGTATACCATTGCTTCATTTTTTGTAAAAAGGATGGGAATGAGGCCGAGAGCCTATTAACTTCTTTAGCAAGGTTTTACAAGCTCTTGAGTTAAAGTATACAATCATGGAGAAACAAGAATTTACCTTGGTGAAAGCAAGAAAAGTTTTCGTGCCTTATATATTGAGTTTAAAAGTTGTTTCCTATGTTCCCCACACCATGGTGAAAGACGTCTTATTAGAGATGAATATCTCAAGTAAAATATGTAGATGGGTGAACAAACTACAAGAGTATGATATGGATATCCAAACCACAAAGTTAGTAAGAGGTTTGGGTCTTGCTAAGCTCATGGCTAAGAGCAACTTGTTGAATGTGGAAGTGAATCACCTAGAGGAAGAAAGGGTAGATGTGCTTGCAAAGTTGGTAAATTCCCGAGTGGTACAAGGATGTAATATTTTACCTTAGATACCTTTCTTGTCCTGATCATTTAAATAAAAATTAGAAAAGAGCCCTCAAGCTGGCTTCTCAAAAATATATCATTACAGACCTTGGGCTGGCTTGGAAGAACCCTAAATGTGTCCTCTTGAAATGCATAGCTAAAGATGAAGCTCCCAAGATAGTTTCTGATTTCCATGGGGGAGTTTGTGGAGGACACTTTACTAGAAGAGTAACAACATATAAGATTTTGAGAGTTGGTTATTGGTGGCCTTATCTTTTCAAAGATGCAACCCAACCGGTTAGAAAATGTGATAGTTGCAACGTTTCTCTGGAAGATCAAAGCTTCAGTGCTCCCTTCCTTTGTAGCTCCGTATCAATTGAAGCTCCTTTTAAGCAATGGGAATGGACTTCATTGGTGAAATTTTAGATCCTTCTAGTGCTGGTCACAAGTGGATTCTTGTAGCCACTAACTATTTTACAAAATGGGTTGAAGCAATCCCATCTAAAAAGGTAACACACCGAGTGGTAGTGGACTTCTTATTAAATCATATCATATGCAGATTTGGAGTTCCAGCTAAGATTGTATCTGATAATGCCATGTGCTTTAGAGCCAAAATTTTAATGGCAATGTGCAATGAATATGGAATCAATCTGACTTATTCTTCAAACTACAACCCCTAAGGGAATGGACAAGCTGAGTCCAGTAATAAGAACTTGCTGAAGATCATTAGAAGAACCTTGGAAATGAACAAGAAAAAGTGGGGAGAAAAATTGAAGTTTGCAGTTTGGGATGATAGAATAACTCCTAAAAGAGCAACTGGTAAAAGCCCGTTTGAATTGGTGTATGGAACTCATGATTTGCTGCCCTTACATCTACAATTATCTTCATTTCAATTTTCCCAATAGTTGGAAGATCAAGAGCATGGCCCATATGAATCAAGGATCAATCATATTATTGAGCTTGATGAGGAGAGAAGAGCATCCCATCAAAGGCATAGCAGATTTAGAGAGAAATTGAAGAGATTGTTTGACAAGAAGGTCACTTCTAGAGCCTTAAATATTGGAGATCTGGTTTTGCTATGGGATAGTAGGCATGAAGACAAGGGAAAACATGGTAAGTTTGATGCATTATGGATGGGCCCTTATGCCATTGATATCAGGATTGGTGAATATACCTTTTTTCTCAAAGATCTAGATAGGGAATTGCTGGAGCTACCTATTAATGGCAGACATTTAAAACATTTCTTGGATTAATCCCCAAATTGAGGTATACACAAATTGTACAGTTGTATAGTCTTTGTTTTGGATTTTTTTTTGCTATTTGTGGTGTGGTTTTCCCTTTGTTCTTGGCAGCCATTTTGGTTGTTTTCTCGGCTCGTTTTTGTTGGGTGGTTCGGTTTTTGGGCTGCCTTGTGTTTTGACTCCTTTGCCCAATGGTATTTTGGCACTTGGTCTACATTTTGTCCTTGTGGCACTCAATGGGAGCGCCCATCCCTAGGGAGGAGTGAATGTTAGTGCCATTTTTGAGCTTGCATTGTGTGCCCTAATTTTTTCATGTCTGATTTTTTCTCATAAACGTTTTATTTCTCAAATTGGCGATCTGTATTTTCTCCCCCTAGTTGAATGTTTCAAAAATGCCCATAAACTTGTTGTTTCGACTTGGTTTAAAAAAGAAATCCATGTGTGCTCTTATTTGTGCCCTAGGTTTTTCCAATTCACGGGCTGTGTCATTTTCCCTTTACTAGATCGTAAAATTGAAATTGATCAAATATAAATTATATGGGTTAATTTCCCAATCCTAAGGTTGAAAATAATGTCAAAACATGATTCAGTTGATTCAAAATAAAAAAATTTGCAATCCTTGTTGAAAAATTTGATTTCTAGGGCATCCTTTAAATTTTTCACGATTTGATGGTCATACAGGTGTCGTTTTCTTGTCAAATTTAACATCGCAAGGTAATGGCAACATGGCGGGTTCCTATTGGCCGGGGGTTGTTGGGAAATGTCTCTAACTTATCATTTTTTGAAATTTTGGTGAAGGGAAAATTTTGATCCACGGCTCCACCTTCTGCAATGAGGTGCCTACGTGGCACATTTTGATTGGCTAGGGATTGGTGGGTTGCGGGCTTTCCTTAGGAAATTTTTCTTTCATTATGCAAAATTTTCAAAATCAAACTTTGACCCAAAGGCCTGCAAGGAATAGGGAGAGGACGCGTGCGCGTGGCACGAGAGGGTGGAGGGACTTGGAGAATTTTGATGTTTTTTGGCTCAAAATGATGAAGTAAATTTTTGACCCGAAAGCCCTCGAAAAATCATCATTGGACACGTGTCCAGGAAAGGATAGGATGGGGCAGCGGGTTTTGCAATGAATTTGAAGTTTTTAACTTCAAATGGTAAAAAATCAAAGTTTGGGCTGAAGCTCCGCAATAAGTCAGGAAGTGACACGTGTCCAAGGAAGAAAATGAAGGCGAAGTTTGGACCTCGGGGACAGAGTAAAATTTTGCCTTTTTGGCGAAAGGAGCTAAAGTGTAAATGGGAAGTGTGCCTCCGTGGCCTATTCATGATGGACATGTGGCACATTATAAGAAGTCAAAGGAAGAGCATGGGCCCGTGGTAAGTTTTAAATTTTTCAAATTTTGCAGGAAGGTTTGAAGGCGTAATAAGAGGCTTGGCTCCACGGCGAATCGGAAAGCGCCGTGTGGCGGGAGAGAGATCGGGCTTACGGACTCGCAGAGGTTTTGTAGAAAAATTTCCTTTTTTCAAAAAAGAGGAAAAATTGATAGAATTGGTCTCAGTGGTTTCAATGGGACCCACCTTGGACACGTGGCGGGCCCGAGAGCGGAGTGGAAAAAGTGGCAAAATTTTCCAAATTTTCAAAAGGTTGCAAATGCATTTTTAAAGGCATGGGCCCGATCTAATCATTTTTTGACACGTGTCCCGCCTAATCCAAAGTTTAAAAAGGTAATATTGAGCTTATTTTTAAATGGCATTTTCCACGTGGAGGGCTGATATTAAAAGGTGGATGAGATCGACAGTTACTATGCATTCGTTTGTTTGGGCCGCCATGAGAGCTCCAAGAAGCTTGGAATTGTGATTTCTTCATCAATTTTCATCAAATCTTATATGATTTTGTGTCATCTTGGCCTTCTGAGAACATTGGCATCATTTTCGTAACCTAATTATTCGATCTATGGTGTTTTTGATGTAATTTTGGCTCAGGCCCGAGAAAAAATGTGAAATGTCAACATCAAAAATTACAGAGGTAAAATTGAAAAGGGAAAAGGTAAAAAATGATGAATGAAAGATGCTTGCATGCTTGAATGATAAAAACATTCCCTTGGGGTGGATAATGATCCAAATTTGTGTAATGATTTAACTTTTTGTGCATACCTGGCAACTTGCAAGTTGTTTTTTTGTTTGGTGTCACTGTCATTAAATCATGAGGTTTTTGTGACAAATTTGATCCCATAGCATATTCTTTTCTTGGGAAGGAATACTCCAATGTGGCATGAGGTATATAATGCATTTTGGAGAATTTGTAAAAGGTCGGGAGTTGAAAATCACGAGCAAATTTTGAGAAAAAGCTCATTTTATGAGAAAATCCATGCGAAAAACAGTTAATGTCTCATGTGTTGGAAAATTCATGCATGTGGGTTGGTTACAAGTGTATAACCACCACACAACTCGAGATTGTTCATGTAACTCTCCTCTCTTGTTGAATCCAACAAGTTTTGAATTAAATCTGTATTTTTCTTTGGGCAATATGATGTCTATTATCAATTTTAAATTCCTACAAATAAATTTTATTGTTCTTGTTGCAATCTTGCATTGAAAATATTTAGAAGTCACAGAGGATCTCCATTTTTGGTTGATAGTTTAGTGGCATTTGCAATCTCATACTCAGAAGAGCCTTCATCTGATAAGGAGATAAAAAATTTAAAATCACTTTACCTTCCTTGATTGCAGAGATTTCTTGTAAGCCTTTGGGGGTACCTTAGGCATGGTTTGATCATGGATTTTTATGTTTAATTGAGTTCTTTACTTCAAGATTTTGTGGTGAGTTCTCAAAGATTGTGTGAAGAGTGCAACCTGGGATTCCATTTGTGCCTCTTCTGGTTAAAAGAACATCCTGATTATTTTAGGCATTTCATTTGATAGTTGTTCAAGTATTGTATAGATTGTCAAAGATCTGATCTATCCCAATTTTTCTTGTCAATCCCCACCAAAATCCATCTAACAACAAAGATCCTATCATGTACTATCCCTGATTTGCATGGGTATACACACGAGAAGATCAAAATCTATTTGCAAAAGTAGGCATAACGGATCGGATTTCCAATGTCTCTAGTAACCTTTGCCTTGTTTTGAGAGCATACCCATGTTTTGAGAAGTGATAACTTGTGAGAGTTCAGATCTGGGGTGTTGATCATGTTTTCATCAAGGCCTCCATCATAGAATTTCAATCAAAGAGAAGGACATCTCCATCTCCTTCACCATTACAAGGTTACAAAATAGGTCCTCTTGCCTTGGTTGCTAGGTACAACCTAAAACAACTAGGGCAAGATCAAGTCCTATTTGAGTGCTATCCATTTCTCCACAAACCCGAGTGCTAGCTAGACCATATCCCTAGCTACCAACGACATACAACATGGTCTAATCTATCTTTAAGCTCCATGACATATCTATGGTGATGCTCAGACTAAAAAGGAGAACAAATTTGGATACCAACACACGCCAACACTCATTAACCTAAATTATTCAAAGGATTTTAATAATTTAGGTTATGCTTATGCGTTGATGCGAGTGTTGCTTCGTCCTAACAAAAAAATGAACAAGGGATAGAACATCTTGTGGCCTTATTCATCTAGAGGTGAAGGATTATGAATTAAAATACAAGTCACATGGAGAAGAAGGTCTTCACCATCATGCACGCACTTAAGAAATTCAAAAGTATTCTCGTCAAAAATCATATCAAGGTGTCGGTTTCTCACTCTTACATTAGAGAATTCATCATGGGAGTAGAAATAAATGAAAATAGAGCATGATGGGTGACCAAAATCATGAAATATGATATGAATATCAAAGTCAAAAAAGCTGGTAAGAGGAAGCATGCTCTACAAGAAGATTCTTTGAGGATGTGCATAATCAGCCCGAGGCTTCATTATTTCTAGATGATCTTATCCCACACCCAAAACTTGAGTAGAATACGAGACCTTTGTACGTGTGATTGGATGAAGGGCATGATCACATTCCTTTCCGAAGGTGCATACCCTCCTAGTTTAAACAAAGAAAAGAGAAGACATTTGAGGTTACAATATATCCCTTATGGTTTGATTGATGGAATTCTCTTCAAGAAAAATATTGATGGCGTCTTTGTTAAGATGTATTAATAATGCATAGACTAAAAAAATGTTAGCGAGAATTTCATGATGGATTCTCTAGTGGACACTTTTTTTTTCCAAAACTACTATAATAAAGATCATAATGGCATGTATCTTTTGTCCTACTCTGTTTGTAGACACACACAAGTGGGTCAAAAAATGTAAGGGATTCACTTTCTTTGTAGGAAAGAAGAGATTGTCAATGCTTCCCCTCCGAACAATTCAAACAGACTAGCCTTTTGCGTAATGGGGTCTTGACTTCATAGGCATGATCAATCCACCTTTAAGTGTTAGACACAAATGGGTATTGACAGCTACGGAATACTTCACCAAATGGAAAGATGCTTTCACACTCAAGGAGCCAACTGAGTTAGTCACTTGAATTTCTCAAAGGTATAGTCATAAGGTTTGGCATTCCTTAGACCATTATCTATTATAATGCAAAATCCTTCCTTGGCACTAAAATCACTGATTGGGCCCTAAGTTTGGGAATCTATCTAAAGAATTCTTCCAACTATTACCCTCAAGGAAATGATCTGACAGAGTCAACAAATATGAACTAGATCAAGATCATGAAGTGCACAATCAATACCATCCAAAGAAATCGACATACAAAGGTATCGCACGCGCTCTGGGTAGATAGAATCACAGCTTAACAAGGCAATACAAACTTCACCCTACAAGCTTGTATATGGAAAGGAGGCTACCCTTCCTTTGACGCTAGAATTGAATTCATTAGCACTTGCCCAATAGATGGAATTTGAAACCGTAGAACATAGAGAAATTAGAATGACAGAGCTAGTTAATCTTGAAAATCAAGAATCTCTGCCATGATCGAAAGCTAGAGCAACATCAACGAACAACAAAGAAATTATTTGACAGAAAGGCTAGGCATCAAGCTTTCAAAGTTGGGAACTTGATCTTAAAATGGGATGCCAAAAGAGTTAAAATAGGGTGCCATTCAAAGTTTGATACAATTTCGAGTGGCATGTCAATTATCGGTTTGTGCAAAGAGGCTAACTCTTTTGAGTTAACTCATCTTGATGGAGGTGCACTACAAAACCCGGTAGAATGGGATCTATCTCAAACCATTCCATTAAGTTTTCTCGCATAATTTTTACATATTAGAGTATTTTAAATTCCTCTAAGTGCGCTACACACACATTGTTTGTTTGTACATAGTTATTTCTTCTCACGTGCTTCCTGCGCACAATCTTCTTTTACTTCTAGGCGTTGACAATTTTCAGCAGTTTACGTGGATTTAGAATAGAGTCAAGAAATGATCCTTCAAGTGACTTTAGGGGTAGTTCTTCAAAGTTGTAGATTAGATCTTCTAGTGAGTGCTTGAATCCATGCCCAAAGGATACTTTGGGCTATTGATCTCCTTCATCTAATAGGCGATGGCCCCAAAAGTCACCAAAGTTATTATCCAAATAACTCTCCTAGTTATTTAGGTAACTTGTATACATATTCTGCTCTGAGCTCTTCATCACAAGGTTTTGCACACTCAAGTTCACTTGGTACTTTCCCTTGGTTGTAGATTCCTCGTGTGCCTCCCTGCTTCTCCTCATGTGCCCTTGTGCACTTCCCCTTCTTCCTTTCCTTTTCCTTTTCCTCTTTGTTCCATCTTCCCCTTACGTACCTTCCTTCTTCCTTCTTCCCACACCTCATTATTCCATGTGCATATATTTGTGCAATCCTTCATGATTTTCTCGTGCTAGGACATCCTCTGACACACTTGAGTGTGCCACACGTAACCAGTTGAAGCACACCAACAGGGTGTTGAATCCTTGTAACAAAATAATGAGTGACACATGGTAGAAATGAAAAGAACATTTAAACAGTTGGCCATCTTTTCAGCCAATCCTCACGAGCCACGTGTCTTGCGTGCCTGGATGGCTCAAAATATTATGAAAACCATATATTTTTCTATAGAGCTCCGATTGGCATGCACCTAGTCTCAATCAATAGCTGTTGACATGGGATATAGTGTAAAACATTCAAATTCAAATTCTTGGTAGATATGGTAGGTGAGAAATGGGAAAATGTATTTTTGGGCATTAATGAGAAGATATGATTGCTTCAACCACCCAATTTGATATGATCCACCCTCCTTCCTTCTCCAACATGCTAAACAGACTTAGGGAAATGTATTTGATAAATTTGCAGGTAGGATTTATAGGCATTGAATGCTTCTTGTTGGTGGTTGTATTTCAAATTTGGGTTTTCCCTCCTTTTCTTCTTCTTCCATGGATTCATCTATAAATGTAAGAGTTGGGCTCATTATTAATGTTGGACACTTTGGATCCTTATGCACTTTGCTAAGGACTTCATATTTTATGTATTTTAGGTTACAAACCTCTAGATTTGGCTCTTACATGTGGATATCGGTCTCTTTCACTACTGTAACAACTATGTGCATTTTTGGAAGTAATAGAAGCATTATTTTGTGACTATTCTCTGTCCTAACATGTTTACATTCCTTCTTCTTACCTTTTCTTTTGCATTGCATGCTCGTTGTGCCATTCTACGTCCCTTACAACTCCTTATTTAGTTGTGTTCCATGAAATTGATCTAGTAAATATGTTTTAAGTTGTGTTACACATGCCTATCCTTCTTTCATGCATTTCCCTTCATTTTTACTCAGAATAGATAGTGTTCATCCCTCTTTTCTGTGCTATCACCTTTTAGTGTAGGTTTTATTTCATGTTATCCTTCTATCCCTGGTCCCTTGGCATTGTTAGCTTAGTTTTCCCTTTTAGCACTAGGAGTAGCAGTAGTAGTAGAATTAGATAGAGGAACCGTCCTTTTCCAAAGATCCATCCTAAGCGTGTAAGGTCCCAAAACTTGGGGACGGTTCCATTGTTGTCACAAATGACATGGTTCTTCTAGATTTGAGATCTGTTAGGATTTAATATCATAGTGCTCTCATTATTAATAATACAGGTTTGTTATATTGTTTCAACAATATAATTTTGTTATACCCGTAATGATATTAACGGTTGTTTTGTTGTGTGACTTCCTGGTTTGTAGGAAGTCAGTTTTCTATTTCCATGGCTATTTATTAGCCCCAAAGATTATTTGTAATCAGTGTGTTGAATAGAATATCTTTCTTTTGTGTATTGAATATCATTTGTAAAATACTTGCGATCGATCCAAATCAATATTTGGTATCAGAGTGAAACTAGTTTTTCCTCAGATGGAAAATTGATTTGTTTATTTTTTCCCGTATATGGAAATCATGATGAGATTTTTTTAATTTCTGTTCTTGCATCAATTTTATTTCTATCATGGCGGCTCATTCATTCCAGCTGAAAATCAAGGTCATAGACCCTTCAAAGCAAGAGGCGATGCAATGACTTTGTATACTGTAAATCAACACAATCTTTGGGTAGCGTCAAATCCAAAACTACATGCAACGTATGATCTAGATTATAACATGGTTTGCTATAGAATACATCCAATTATATTATTTGACATCAAATCGAGAATTATTTTGTCGAGCTTGGTGGCACTTAAATTTGATTTCATTCCATTTTTGTACGCATTAAATACGATTGATACAGAGATTCTAATATACGCATTGAGTACGAGTTAATTTCAATATTTTTCAGCATTGAAATGTGTGGTCAGATATGAGAGGCATGAATAAAGAAATGGGTATTTTGGTTTGGCGATCATTCTAAAATCTGTCAAGTTCTAATATATTTTATTTATTAAAGTCAAGTATCTCTGCCAGTATAAAGAAGTCTATTATTATTTGGTTCAAGTTTCTGATTTAGTGGAGTTTCAAAATGGAAAAGATAAATTTAATTGAAATATTTGATGGTAAAGACTTCCATACGTGGCAAGTATGAACCCAACTACAGTTGATTGACAAAGACTTATGGGACATTGTTGATGGAAAATTTAAAAAACCGAATGATGCAGATAAAGCAATGAAATGGGAAAGTAAGGATCGGAAAGCAATAGCAATTATCGGTCTTGGTCTATCCGATGCATATTTGCATCATATTGATCTAACCAAGTCATCTAATAATATTTGGGTGACATTGAACAAATTATTTGGATCTCAAGTAGGTAGTGCAACAATGGCGCTGAAGCAAAAACTTTTGGGCTAAAGATGGGAGAAAATGACAATATGGTTCAACATATCAGTAAGTTTCGATCCATTTTAAATCAATTAGCAGGAATAAAAGTAGAGGTAGATGGAGAAGATGCTAAAGCAATCTTACTAAATAGTTTGCCAAAAGAATATTCGAGTATTGTTTTTACTCTTAGTAAGATCAATCCTAGTTTGGAAAATTTAATTTCCTCGTTGCTTGATGAGGAAGAAAAAATCAAAAGGTGTGTACCAGAACAAGAAACTGTCATGGTTGCAAACAATAAATCATCATTCTATAAAGGTAAAAAAAAGTTTGTATCATCAAAGAAATGTCTTTTGTGTCATTACTGTAAACAACCAGGACATGGTTTTGTGAATTGTAAGAAAAGAGCTCAAGATCTCTTAGATGATAAGTTGGAACAAAAGGCTTTAGCTGCTGAAGAAGATTGGGATGATTATTCTAATCCTGCAAGTGACAATGAACCTATTAATTATTCAAGTGATGAAGATTATCTGTTTTGAGCATCTATCCTCATATTGGAGGATGGAGGCAATGGAGGTAGGAGGACAATCAGCATCCTCAAGTTCGTCACTACCTCAGAGGCCGCAAACTGCTTTAGTGACATCTTTGTGTTTTGTGTGATGAATAAGAACAGATGAGCATCCCTGTTCCTGTGTGCAGTGTAGTGCTTGTGTGTCCCCCATGATGATAATGATTTGTACCATTGATACTATTGCAGGAAGTGTTCTTGATCAGACTGATTTGATGGTTGATGTGAATTGGTTGAACGGTCCCAATTCATGTATTCATCTAATAGGTTGAACGGTCCTTGGATGATGTAGTTCCCACAGTCAGTGTTGAGGATCAAGACCATGTGCAAGCTATGGAGTGGCATGCTTGCTTGGTTGAAGATGGTGTTTTCCCCATGTTCGCACTAAGGGGGGGAATGTTAGGATTTAATATCATAGTGCTCTCATTATTAATAATACAGTTTTTATATTGTTTCAACAATATAATTTTGTTATACCCGTAATGATATTAACGGGTTGTTTTATCGTGTGACTTCTGGTTTGTAGGAAGCCGCTTTTCTATTTCCATGGCTATTTATTATCCTCGGTATTATTTGTAATCTGTGTGTTGAATAGAATATCTTTCTTTTGTGTATTGAATATCATTTGTAAAATACTTGCGATCGATCCAAATCAATAGAGACACATGTGCAATTTTGATGAAAAATAATAGCCACAATGGTGGACTTACAACTAAGCACTAGACTACATCTTAGAGCCAATGTAGTCCCGTGTTCTTATGTGTACAATAATGGGCCTAGGTTTCCTTAGCACCAATGACGCACATATAATAGGTAATAGCTAGATATAATGAAAAATGGTGGATAGAATAGAATAAAAATCCCTTCCTATGTAGTGTATGATGCAGAATAGTGCCCAAATATAGTCCCTTTCTCTATGTAGATAACTATCCCTTGCTAGAAATAGTCTTCCCATAAGATAGTATGTGTGTTGTGTTTATATAGGGATCTCTTGCTCAAATTTTGACACTAATAACCCGACATGCCAACTAGTACCTAGGGAGATGACAGGAAAAACTGAAAATATCGAACTCAAATGTCTAAACTAAAACCAAGTGTGACAGGGACTCGGGGTGCTTGGAATGAAGGATCAAGGCACCCTAGATGCCCTAATCCCTCTCTAGATGCCCTATTCAAAGACTAGTGATGATAACTGAGTGAGTACTCTTGACATATAGGGATCCTTGAATCCCGACCAAAACTATGTGAGTGAGTGAAAATGTGTAAGAAAAACAACAATAAAGACCAACAAGATAGATGACTAGACTATGGGATGGGTCATCAGTGAATATTTTTCTTACGCAAGATTCATATATAAAACAACACACTTGGCGGTATAATAATAGTAGTAAGTGCATGATTTTGTGACTACAATCTCTTTCTTTTTGTTAATTATTAAGAAGATATTTTAGAATAATTAAGGATATTTTCTTATGTGCATTATATTGATGAAATCCAATATATCATAGTCAATGAAGTGTTGAACAAATAAGACAATCACACTTATAAAATAAGGAGAGTTCAAGCTATTAGAAGAAATCAAATAAGAAAATATCAAGTTGTTCATCAATAATTACAATTTCTCCCATTGCTCATGATGTTTCTACTATTCAAGTAATTCCCATTCCTCCTTACCCCTATGGCCCCTCATTAATAAATATTTTATAAGATGATGGAAATAAGATTCACTCGAGAAATTAGAACATAAGGATTAAAATATTCTTCCTTCGAATTATAACAATGACAATTATTTAAATTGTTTGAGAGAAGAAAGGGAAGATTAAAAGGTCAATAAGTACTACAAGAAAATGGAAAACAAGCTCTCCAATTTAGGTTAATTTGAGTGAAGCCTTAACTATATCAATCCTCTGTAAACTACCTTTCTTAAAATGGTAGTGTCAGGTCCCTTGGGAAAAAATATTGAGTCCTTGGCTTTAACCCATCTACTCCATGAATTGTCAAAGGAAGCTGATTTTTTCCCCAAGTTTAAAGGTGACGAGAAACACAATCTTGATGAGTATATTGCTGCATTTTACCTTGCATGTAGGGTTCTAGGATTTTTCCATGAGGATGTATCTAGTAGAATTTTTGAAATTTTACAAGACAATGCGTTTGAATGGTTTTATCACCTTCCTCCCAATATTACCACCAATTAGGATACTATGTAAAGAAAAATTGAGGCTAGATTATGTTGAAGATTCCCATTCTCTCTTAGCACAAATATCTCAAATGAAAAATGAACCATATGAACCTATGAGAGAATTTCTGTCAAAATTCAACAAAATCATGCATAAGATCCCTACTAATTCTCATCCAACTACTAAAAATTATAAATCTTTCTTCATTAATGCCCAACTTCATAAAGTTGGTTTTGCATTGAGGAGGGCTTAGTTGGAAAAATTGGATGATAATAAACTGGATATTAGTGTTGAAGATCACCTTATCATGTTGGAGAAATAAAAAAACTAATAAAATTAAAGCTCAAACTTTTGGTGAGTAAAATTTGGATCAACTTGTTCAAAAATTGGTCAATCATTTATTACTTTGAATAAACAAGTATCAAAATTTTTTCTAGCCAAGTCGTATAAATATGTCCCATGGAGGAAATTTCCCAATATAAATTATCTTCCTTTTGTTCAACCCAAACTTTCCATTATTGTTGGGAATACGGGACAACGGAATAGTGCTATGATTTAATAACAAACAAAATCATGCACATAGGATCTAAACAATTCCCCACAAAATCTACAGTAGTGGAAGTATAAACTAGAATAATCCAAATCACACAAAAGTACACACACATAACAAGCATGTACCATGGTTCACCCAATGTGGGCTACGTCCACCAAAGATAGAGATCTCATATATATATATATATATATATATATATATATATATATATATAACAAGAGATTACAAACCAACTCTTCTGCACAAGAGTACATGTATCTCTACAAGAGTATCTCCTCCTCCCAGATCTCCAACCAGATCTTCCTGAGTACACTAAACCATGCCTCCATACCACCACTTGTGTCTCCTCTAGATCTCTAACTAGATCTACCTGAGTGCACTACAACCATGCCTCTCAAACATAACCAAATCTCACATACCTGAAGCTACCCTGCATCTGCCACTATGCAGCCAAGCTCTCACTGTATTGTGAATATGCAAACAAGACCTCTAGAAAGATCTACCAATGTGCAACCCTAACCATGCACCAAGAAGTAAGTCTCTCCTCCATCACTGCAACAAACTGCAAACATGAAGAAAACTTCCTCTACCATGCTAGATTCCTATGGATCAACAATACAACATGATCTCATGGATTTGTAATACAAGATCTCACAACATGTGGATCTATAAGAATGAGCAATAAAAATATCTCACAACAACTTGTGAATCTAACAAGAAGAAACCCTAAGTGATTTGCATACTATGCAAGCCATTACATGAGACTAAACAATACAAAGGAAATACAGTAGAAGATAATACCATCTTCTCACCAACAGTGTACCTGCACTTTCCTTCTATTCAGCTTCTCTCCATGAAATCTCTTGTCTTCATGTAATCTAATTTTTCTTCTTCTTCTTCATCCTTTCAACCAAGGATTATGCTCTTCTTCTCATCAACTCATCTAACTCTCTCTAACCCTAGTTTTCTAGCTTATATAAGCTTAGAAAAACTTAGGGCAACTTAGCCATGAAATTACATCCAATAGATTTGCTTTAAAACAAAAACAATATTAAAACCCGTGACTTAAAAATAAAGTGCTTCGCACAGGTAACCGGCGCCGGTTAGACCTAACTACGGCTGGTTCCTCCTTTTCTTGATCAATGTTGGTCCCATTGAAACGATGCTAGTTACTGTATTTCTAATCACTTTCCATTGCATGCTAACTATGAAGCAATGTAGCTCCACAACTTAACAATTATGGCCCCTTATGTTAAATCTCAAGCTAATGTTACCTATGAGGTTCAAGAAACAAGTGATGATGAATTTTTCATAGAAGAATTTTAAAAAGTTGAGCAACATGAAGAGGTTGAAGAAATCATATATGATTCTAACATTAGTTTTGTTGATTATGAATTTGCGAGAAGACGATTATGATGAAACAATAAAATGTATGAATGATTACTCTTGTACCATTCTAACTAGAGGTCAAATCAGTAATAAAAAGGATATTACTTAGTCGGATAAGAAACATAAAACCAATGAGATTCCTAAACTTGGTAATAAGAAATTAAGTCCTTCCCCCTCAACTTCACTTCTACAAATATTATACTTCCAAAAATGAAAATGTCAAGACTTATGTTCTTGTTGTCTTTAAAGTTTCCCCTTCTTCATCATCTTTTGATATCATTGATCATGTTAAAAGATCTAAAATCTAAATTTATGAAGAATAATTTTCACAAACCCATCTTGATCAATTTGAAAAATTGGTCAAATAAATGTGTAGACACCAAAATTTGGTATCGCTACCCTTGTCACACTCATTTCTTTTACCATGATCACCTATCTAGACCCCTTTTTAATTTTTAATTCATATTATTATTAACATTCCCATCTTTCCCGTCCATTATCCTATATATTTTAATTTATTATTAATTATCATCAATCATACCATAATCCTTATCTCATTATCTAATTAATCCTAATTTCCTTCTCTAGGTTGTTTATCACCCTTAAACCCCCTAGTTCCTAATCCCTAAGCTTTTTCTAGCTTTTATTTAATCCATTTTTATCTCCCACTTACCCATATCACTTCCCTATGAAACCCTAACCTACCTAAATGTTTTAAAGCACTTTTCCCAATCCACAAAATCCCCATCTTTCAAATAAATCATAATCCTACCACCTAAATAGATGGTTCCCGTAGTTGGTGGTGACTCACCTGGGTCTCCATCAACCCTATAAGGCCAAATGTACCTCTCCTCTAAGAAGGAGGCATAATCAGAATTATCTTACATTTTTATGATCCTATATTTGAGATTGAGATTTATTGCAGCTACTACATTATTCTTGGATTCCCTTGGAGCTTATTTGCATCATTGGTGGAGACTTTAGGGAGTTTATCTTGATCTTATATTCGTTTATGTTATGATTGTTTATCATTACCATTATTTTTCAGTCACTAACATTTTGCGCAGTCAATCGCCATCAATGTTTTAGATCCATGTTCTTCTTTCATTCATTATGTTTACGGGTTTGTAGACACCAAATTTGTGTCTTACGACCCCCTGTGCCCCACATCTCATTTCGTAACCTAACCTCATCACCTAAAACTTACACAATTATTTATTAATTACCTTATAATTAATAAATCCACATCGCCATACCTGCCACCTCATTTCGCCACCTCATCATGACCTAGTCCTAACCCTAAACTAACCTAATTAAGACCTATAACTTGGTCTACATCCACACCCATGACTAAATGACTCCTCACCCGCACCTAAAACCAACCTCGTAATGACTTGACCAAGCCCGCAACTAATCCCTCGGGAGAAAAGGAGGGAAAGTTGGCTATTTTACTAAAAATAGCCCACTTTGACCTGACCGATACCGGTTCCTACTCGACCGCCGTCGGTTACGTAACCGCCATCGGTTCCCTGTAAATGACCTCTCCCAACCAAAAACAAGGGGTTGGATTTTTCATTGATCTGAACGAGAAGTCATTGGAGGAATCCGAATTTACTTGGCTGAGCAGAGACAAGTGAAGGAAAGAGAGGAGTTTACAGAGAAGGACATCAAGCCCAAGACTGCAACTGAATAACCAGAGCCCAGTTACACTCATCCAAGCATCAGGAGAGGAGATAGCTCATCTTGGATTGTCAGATCATCCTACTTGAACCCTACCTTTGTCATCATAGTCCCGGAACCTACATTTTTCATCAGGAACTAGTAAGTAAGTCTTATACGTTCTTTTAATAATATTTCTTGGATTTCTGAATCACGGTAATTACAAGTCTACTCCCAGATCCACTACCCGGTAACACTCTCCATCTAACTTACATTCCTCTACCCCTACATTGCCCCAAGAACAGCCCCCATACTCTCTGAGTCTTCTCCATCACCTCATTACCTATCCCCAATCATTTTACCAGCCTTATAAACACCATAGCTATCATATAGCCATCTTATAGCCAACCTTCACCAAACCCTTAAATCACTACCCCTACCGATATCGGTTATCATCAACCGGTACCGGTGACACTGACCGGCATCGGTCACTGTGATTCAAAATCAAGACCAACCTTTTCTCTATTGTTCTAACAAGGTAAATAAATTGTAAATGGACAATAGCTTATTTGTTAGAATTTGTGTTAATTCATATTAGCAGGGGAACTGACTACCTTCGAAAGGAAGTCTCATATTTCCTGGCCCAAGGCAGTTCCCTCACTTATTATCTAATTAGAATCTGGTGGTCTTGTATTCTTACTTGCAGGTAGTCCTTCCTAGACAAAAAGGAGTTCTTTGCAATCGATCTGATCTCTCTCTACGGTACGCGCACACCCTCTCAACATTCAATAGGTATTCCTCCTAGCCCTAACCCTTATCTGTTTCTCAAAGGAATGAAAGGATAGAAGCAACTCTATCCTGAATGGAAGCATTTCTGTGTGAAACATTTTGGCACGCCCGGTGGGACCCATTTCGGGTTTCTTTCTTTCTTGCTTGCTTTCATATAGGGAGCATACATGCTGTTTTCTTCTTCTAAAAATTTCACACGATATTTTGTTATATTTGGTAAAAGAATTTGTCTTGCTTTCCCAGCTTTGCATTAGTGAAAGTCATCTTCTTTGCTTCATCGAATAACATTTTCAATTTGGGTTTAAAACACGTGCATCCCATTTTTGCGTGCTTGTTTTCAATTCTAGTGAACGTAGATTAAGTAACAGGTCGTACACGTGGGGGTGATTTCCATGGTATTGACAAGAAATTAATCTTACTTTCACTGCACAACACATACCGAATCACTTCACAATTAACACAACAGCTCAAAACATCCCCCCTTTTTCCGCGGTATTCCTCCGCCCGATTGAGGTAACCTTATAAGCCAAAACAAACTTGACATTTCCCCTAAGTCTTTTGTTTAGGATTCTGACATCATTCTGCGTCTAAGGGCATAAGCCCAAATTGATTAAAACTAATCCTAGGGTTAGTCTGTTAATTTTCTTGTGTATCTTGCTTGTTTTCAGTTCTGTTTCTCTGTCATACACTGTTTTCTGTGATCACTTCAGAACAGTTTGGTAGGCATACTAAGCACTGTTAACCCCAAATCAGCAGCTTCTTATAGTTTCTTATACCAGTCCTATTATACCGACATCGGTTAAGTGACCGACGTCGGCTACAGTATAACCGACATCGGTTAGCAGACCGATATCGGTTACAGTCTTTTACAGTCCCTGACAAACCAGCAACCTACCAATTTCAACATTCTGGGGTTGTTTCTGTTCCTGATAGATTGAAACCCTACTGTGTACTCTTGCCCATGGTTGTTATCACTTGGAAGCAAGCCACCACCATGGTTTCACATGCCTGCTCTGTGCCTTTGCCTGAATCGCCCCCTTCACATTCTATGGGGAACCCTACGGACACCAGTGAGGTTCCCAAAATCCCTGTAGGAGATAAGGAATTTGTAAAATTTTTGGACGCTAATCCTAGCGCTGTACAATATTATTTGTCTCATGCCCCTGACCGTACGCCCGATGGTCAACTCCTTGTTGGCATGCCTATTAGTATAGCTGCTCATTTAGCTCCTTCTCCGCCTGATAACTCCGCTTTGCCTTCTGCATCCTTAGCCCCGTTTCCCAATCCAGCGGCTTCAGGGGTTCATACGGCATAGATTGGCTTTCCTTTGGTTAATCTTGGGCCCCACATATCATTACCACCGACCACTCCTACCTCGTCTCTCTTGCAGACTGCTCCTTTCATGACTTGCTCTCTGCCACCTATCCACACGAGCTTTCCTTCTCAAGCTCCGCCCACCTTTTCATTTCCACACACGTATCCGGTGACCTCAACATCTTATATAGGACATCCCTATTCGGTCACCTCAACACATTCGTCCTCCATACCTTATCAACATTTAACCCCACCATTGTCTAGTGGTGGCCCTTGGCCCAATCTGCCTCCGTTTACCGCAACCGCACCATCATCTCATCCAACTACTGATTTAATCAAACAAATGATGGACAAAATGCAAAATCTGGAGGCTTCTGTTTCAGGAAGTCGTAGCACCCTGACATACGAGCAAGTTTTTCGGGAGCCTATCCACCCTTCTGTCCCCCTTCATTCATATCCTCCTCAATGGGAATTACCAAAATTTACTCGTTTTAATAGTAAGGAGGATCCTCAACAACACTTGCGCTCATTTAGACATGCCTACTATCTAATTTCTCATGACGATGCCTTACTACTCCGCACCTTTCCCATGTCCTTATCAGGACCCGCCTTGGAGTGGTACAGTGCTTTAACCCAGCACTCAATCTTCTCTTTTAACCAACTAGCCCAATCTTTCTTAGATCATTTCTCCATTAACATTGCCAAGAAAGTATCTATCACCGACCTCTATGCCATCCGACAATTTGAAGACGAATCTATCACAGATTTCATTGGATGATGGCGGGGCCTTATCAACCAACTTACGTATGCCTTGCCTCAGGCCGAACTTATCAAACTTTTTACGCGGGCCTGCGCTAAGCACATCTCTCCTACCCTCCAAATTCAAACTTTCCGCACATTTGATGAGGCCTTTACTATGGCTCGAAAACTAGAGATTCGAGCCTTAGAGGAAGAGAAATTGTGGTTGCGCAACAAAAACCCCAATTTCCGAACCCAAGATTCCACCAACAAACCTAACACCACCAATCCTCACCCATCGACTGCTTCAAAATCAAAAGGAGCTGTGCACGCGGTGATGGTCAAATCCCAACCACCGTCTAATACCCCGCCAAAAACCACCTATAAGTATAAAGCTGAGCCCATCAATTACACTCCCTTGGGAGAAACTTATGGTGTGATATTGGAAAAATTGCTTAAAGCAGGAGCCATTACCTTACCTCCTGTTAAACCTCACTCCGGGTTTGATTCCACCCACGCCATACCTTCTTGGTACAAAGAAAATGACTTCTGTAACTTCCACCGCGTGAAGGGACACAGTCATGAAAACTGCAAGATGTTGAAAAACATAGTGTAGGAAATGGTTGATGCAGGAGATATAGCCCTCGATAATCCTAACGCTCCTGCTAACCGAAATTTGAAAATTTTCAACAAACCATTCCCGAATCACTCTTCTAACAGTAACATAAACCAAGATATCTTAGCCGAGGAGAGTGTTCATGAGATCCATGCAGTCTTCGACTCCCAGCCAAAAGCCTCTATCGAAAAAATTCTGAATCAAGCCTCTTCACTAACGCAGGAACCCGAACCCCCTTCATCACCATCAAGACAAGACGAAATCCTTGCCGTTCCTTTACCCATCGAGGAATTAACCACCCAGAGGTCTCTTCTCACAGATGAGCCTTCTTACACCACATCCTTGCAAGACTGTGAGCGGATGTTATCTAACTTATCTATTTCCCAAATGTCTCCTTCTACCACTCTTACACAAGAGGAAGGCTCGCCACTTCTTTTGTCATCCTTAGATGAGAAACCTCTTGCACCGACATCACCAAATTCTTTAATCATGACGGATCCTCTCAAACATGCCCTCCTACCTATTAGTTCTTCATCGCCTAAATCTTTTCAGCGACTGGTTGACCTCTTAACGCCCATTGATACAGTGCCTCATCTACCCCCTGTATCACACCCACAGTGGACCGGAATCACAACCCACCTTTCTTCCATACAAAAGTTCCTATTCACACGTGAGGATTATCATCCCTCAGAAGATAGATGAGTCCTATGGGAACGTTTGAGTACCCCCTATTCTACTCAAATGCAGATGACCGATCCAGACGCCTCTACTATATACCCGAAGTGTTTACAGAAGCTTAAAATGCCTATGTCCTCATCTTCACCCCCCTCATCTCTACCAAATACCTCATCCACCTCTATTAGCCTAACCAAATCTTCCCCTACGCTTGGGACCTCACCAATACCCAGTCTAACACACCCACCTAAGCGGCTAGATTTATCTAAAAATAAAGCCGTCCATCCACTTAGGAGACAGACTCAATCTCCTCAACCTATGCCTCTATCACAACTAAAACCATCGTCGTCACACCTACCTTCCATATTGGGACCTCATCCCTCCACCTTGCATCAATATATCATACCTCCTGCGTTTTCTTTAAAACGACCTACGCCTTCTACACCCATACAGAGATCCAAGGGTATATCAACACCGTCACCCACGTATCCTGTCCGCCTATCAACCCTAAACAAATTCCATCATCAAAAGATTTGTTTGTTGTCACTCCTATTTCTCCGTGGTTGTTTTCTGATACCACATCATCTGTGGCCTCATCATCTAACCAGCTAAACATAGCTTCTGCGCCAAAGAAGCCACGTTTAGTTAAATCCCATTATCAAAACCCCTTGGCTAAACCGCCACCCATACAAATCAACCATACCCCGTCATTACCAAAAACTACCCAGTCAATAGCCTCATCTTCCTCTGACTTTGACCCACTCAAAGGGTCTTACGCCAAAATCCTTGCTATATTGGTGGAGAATGCGACCATTTCCCTACCCCCACTTAGACCTTATGATCCATCTAAACCTCGACCTATAGGTTATGATGAGTCTAAAATCTGTGCTTACCACCGCACACCAGGACATGATGTAGAAGGATGCAAAGCGTTGAAAGCCATACTTCATCAGTCACCTCTCTCAGACAGAAAGGTTAAACAAGACAACTTACGAAGGGAGAAACCTTTAGCTTCAATCTCCTCTCCTATACCACCTGTCCCCGCTTCACCAAGATCTATCATTATTACAACCCCACCTCTCGAAGACCATGACTTATCCCTACCATCCTCCTCCTCTCGTGTTCACGAGATCAACATGATTAGTGTTGCCACTCGAGGGCAGAAAAACAACGAGAAAGCTAAAGGAAGCACACCTGTGGCCTCTCTTTCTCCGTCCGCCATCCCGATCGCACCACCACCTAAAGTGGTTATTCGTGGACCTACCTACCCCATCTCTGATGGAGTTTCCCACCGTACCATGATCAAACAGCTTCACCAATCACCTGTAAAAATGACACTGTATGATCTCATTCAAACTTCTGAATCTCATCGACAAGCTCTCATTGAAATCCTTCAAGGGATAGAGGTCTTACCTAATGAAACCTTTCCTGTTACCTCCATTCTAACACCCAATCACGTTGCTTCGCTCACCAAACAACCTATCTCCCCAACCACTTCTGTCTCTGTACAGCAAGCCGCTGCTGTCAGTTTCTCCGAAGATGAAATTGTCGACTTTGGTGCAGAAGATCCTGACCCTGCTCTGTTCATCTCAGCTTATGTCCGGGACATTCGGGTACGTCGTGTTATGATTGACGGGGGTGCTAGCCTAAACATCATCTCTTCAAAATCCTTCCAACAAATGAATATCCCTTCTAGCTGCATGTGTGCCAACCCCATCATGTTGCGGTCATTCAATGATGCTATTACTTCTACCTTAGGCACCGTGATCCTTAACATTCGTGTAGGACCACGTACTTTACCCGAACTCTTCTATGTCCTTGAGGGAGAGTTCCAATACAATATGTTGTTAGGCCGCCCTTGGATCCGGGCTATGGGATGCGTTCCCTCCACCTTACATAGATGCATAAAATTTGAGTACGAGGGGAAGTCCTACACCATAAAAGCTGATCCTCCCCCCTTCAAAACCTGTAATATGTTATATCACCCTAATGATGTGCTTGTACCAGTCAAGACACCCATTCATCCAACCCAACCATCCACTTTAACCGCACCTCAACCATCCACCTCAACCGCACCTACGCCTTCAACCAATGAAACCACCGTTGCAAATACCACTTCCTTTCCCGCAGACAAAATCCCAACCTCAGACCCCCTAGTAGATGTTTTTCAATGCCTTACGCTGGGGGAGTATCACCTATATAACGTTAGCTCTTTCCATACCCCGCAGGAGTACGGACAGTTACATGCGCATCCTACCTACGACCGTCGCGTGGGGGAGGTAATCTCTTACAGACCACCTAATTACCGCACCAACCTAACGTATGGGGGTGTCGACGCATCCTCCGTTACCCCTGAACCTCCTCTTGGTGTGGTTCCCTTCCAATCTGATTTTCAATACTTGACAAATCGTCATTTCACCCTCACCTTCTTGACTCGTTGTGCTTGGAAAGGCTTTGGTTTTGGTCTTTATGAACAAGGCCGACATACAATCATTCCCGTAACTACACGCAAGCACAATGATCGTAGTGGTCTCGGATTTCCTGAAACACTTACACCGAAAGAACCTCATGTCAGTTGTATTCTGGAAGATGAGGATGTCACCCCTACCAAACCATCATCACCCATTTTGCCATCGTCACCCACAGAGTCGATAGACCCTGAATCTATCCCTCCTAACTTTTTTTTTTCATAAATGCTATCTTCCTAGGTCCTCTCACTTATCAACGCGATAATGAGGACCCATCTTCTCTTCCCCTTCTGTATCCAGACATGATCAAGAGGATTCACCTTCAATTAATGTTGTTGAGTGCCAGGATGACGACTCCATCCTCACTTACCTTGGTGCGGATGACTCCTATATTCAACGCGCCTTACCATCTGAAACTCAAACCATGTTGAATGAGTCGACTATAGAAATCAACATCCACATAGAGGAGGATCCTCACATTGTGAAGATCGACAATCCCTTAACGCATCGGAACAAGCCGCCTTTACTACCTTTCTCCGTACCCACAACCAAGCTTTCGCTTGGTCCTACGCTGACATGCCAGGAATTGCTCCTGACATTGCGGTCCATAACATTACCCTGAAACCCGATTCCAAACCAGTTAAATAGAAACTGAGAAAAATGCATCCACGCATTGCCCTCTTGGTCAAAGAAGAACTTCAACGACTCCTTTCTGTTTCCTTCATTTTACCTATTGACTATCCTCAATGGATTTCTAATATCGTACCTGTCACTAAAGCAACGGGGGGACTTCGGATATGTATGATTTCCGGGACCTTAATCTCGCTTGCCCAAAGGATGACTTCCCCCTACCAAGTATTGATCAACTTGTTGATCTCACTGCCGGTCATGAGATGCTTTCTCTCATGGATGGCTTCTCGGGATACAATCAAATTTTGGTAGCCCCGGCCGATCAACATAAAACTACCTTCATCACTCCTTGGGGAACCTTCTGTTATCATGTCATGCCGTTTGGCCTTAAGAATGCTGGTGCGACCTATCAGTGGGCTATGACTTACATTTTTCATGACATTATGCACACTATCCTTGAAGATTATGTCGATGATCTTCTTGGCAAATCTAAACATCGCAGTGAACATCTCGATGTTTTAGCCATTATTTTCGATCACCTGTTACAATATGGTGTTCGTCTTCAACCAAAGAAATGTGTCTTTGGTGTTCTTTCAGGAAAACTCCTTGGTTTTATTGTCTCTTTGTGTGGCATCGAGGTCGATCCAGCTAAAGTCAAAGCTATCCTAGAAATGCCCCCACCCACTAACCTCAAACAATTACGTAGTTTGCAGGAAAACTCCAATCTATCCGGCATTTCATCTCACAACTCTCGGATCGATGTCAACCTTTCCATCATCTCCTTAAAAAGGATATTGTCTTTCAATGGAGCAAGGAATGTCACCAAGCCTTTGAGGCTCTTAAAGCCTATCTCTTGCAGCCACCCGTGCTTATCCCACCTCAGGACGATCGCCCTTTCTACCTTTACCTTTCCGCCACCAACCACGCTGTAGGAGCCATGCTCGCACATCGTGACTCCGAGCATCGAGAACAAGCCATTTATTATATAAGTCATACTCTCGTGGATTACGAGACTAGGTATACACATGTAGAAAAGTTGTGCCTAGCCCTATCATTCGTAGCCACCAAACTCCGACACTACCTCCTGAATCACAAAACTTTTGTCATCACCAACGTGGACCCCATTCATTATATGTACGCCAAACCACATCTAAACCAATGCATCACCCGATGGCTTATGCTCCTCACTGACCTCGACCTTGAATTTATACACCAGAAGTCAATCAAAGGACAAACTATTGCAGACCAACTCGCGGAGGCCCCTTTACCTGGGGAACAATTTACCAATTTTAATTTCCCCGACAAACTCATCGCCACTCTTTCACTCAGGGAGGAGTCATATCCAATGACCCTCTTCTTCGATGGATCCAAATGCCAGGCGCGGAGGAGCCGGCATTGTTCTCATTCCTCTTGACGCTGAGCCTATGCCTCTTTCATTCCAACTCGATTTCCCCTGCACTAATAATACAACGGAATACGAGGCCCTTGTTTTGGGTCTCCAGGTTGCGTTACACTTAGGTGTCAAATCTATCAACATTTTTGTGACTCTCAATTGGTAGTCAACCAAGTTATGGGCATCTACCAATGTAAAAATGAGGAACTTCAAAAGTACAAACACTACGTAGATTCACTTTTGACCTTATTTACTCATTATTCTATCCAAACCATTCCCCGCTCCACTAACAAATTTGCGGATACTATGGCTTGCTTAGCCTCACAAATTCCTGCCTCACCAACTGACTCTGACATATTCATCTTGGTCCAACAACTCTTTGCCCCATCTTACTCAGCCCCGGTTGTTTGTATGATAAATAATGTGTCTGCTAATTCGCAGGATACCTGGTATCACCAATTTCACGACTACCTTACAACCTCTGTTCTCCCACCTGACCTAACGAGTACCGGAAAACGTGCTTTTCTTAAAAGTGTTTCTCATTATGTCATCATGGGGGGACTCCTTTATAAACGTGGCTTTGATGGCATCCTCCTTCGATGTCTAACCGGCGCGGAGGTCACCTATACCATCCGACAAGTCCATGACGGTATTTGTGGTGGACATTTTAGTGGCCTGGCCATGGCCAAATGGATCCTTCGCCTAGGCTATTATTGGCCTACTCTTAATAACGACTGCTATGAATATGTTAAGCGTTGTGTTATGTGTCAACAACATGCCAACCTTCAACATACTCCTAGCCATCCGCTACAGGTCGCACGAGATCTTTGGCCTTTCTCACAATGGGGTTTAGACCTTATTGGTGAGATTCATCCGCCCTCTTCACAACGTCACCGATGGATAATCATAGCAACCAAATATTACACAAAATGGGTGGAGGCCATTCCACTCATTTCAACCAAAAAAGAAAAAATCGTTGAATTCGTTAACCATCACATTATCTGTCATTTTGGTGTTCCTCATCGCCTGATAACAGATAATGGTAAATCTTTCAAAAATAAGTTGTTACAAGACCTTTGTAACAACTTCTGGTATCAAACTTAGCTTCTCGTCACCGTACTATCCACAAGCAAATGGCCAAGCCGAATCTTCTAACAAAACCCTGACCAAAATTCTCATGAAAGTTGTTAATAATTCTAGGAACAATTGGCCTGATCACATTCCTTTTGCCCTTTGGGCTTATCAGACTAGCATTCGTACCTCCACTAATGCCACCCCATTTTCTTTGGTATATGGTACCGAGGTGTCTTGCCTCTCGAAATACAAATACCCTCCCTAAGAATATCTCTTCAGGATATTCTCACCAATGATGATTTCCGCCAAGAGTGGTTAGCCCAATTAGAGCTTCTTGACGAGCATCATCTTACAGCTCTTGACCACCTTCAAATCTATCAAAAACACATCAAGCGTGCTTATGATAAGCGACTTCATGAGCGTACCTTTAAGGTTGGTGATCTTGTCCTCAAAGAGAATCAACATGTAACCAAACTAGAAAAGAGCAAACGTGGAAAATTTGCTCCTAATTGGATTGGGCCTTACATTATCACTCACACTTATGGATCAGGCACTTATCGTTTAGCTTCACTTAATGGTAAACCTGAGCCTGAGCCCCTTAATGCCTTGCATCTTCGACCATTCTACTATTGAATTTAGTGTTATATCACTTCTTATCTACCTTGCGCTCGTCCCTTGAGCTCATTTACCACCGCATACACTTTGTTTCCTACATCTCAAAATCAAATCAAGCTCACATGGTTTGATTATCACCTCCCCTTAAAGATGCCTTCCCCTTTTTAGTCTAGTCCATGACTTCAAAGTATCAAAATGACACATTCTTAATTAAACACTTATGGGATTTTCTTGAGTCAAACTTCCTACAAAACTAGATGCTTTATGCCCAACGGACATCTAGACCTCTAAATTATACATAGACTACTCCCTCGAAGGACAGCTATATGCCAAACTATTGCTGCTATTATATATAGACTGCTCCCCCGAAGGACAGCTATACACAAACGCCGCATCTGCTACTATAAATAGACTGCTCCCTTGAAGGACAACTATACACAGTCAGCCTTTATCAGAAGCTTCTCGCATTGATCAGCTTCGTGAAGACCTCAAGAGTAACAAAATACATATCCCTTGTAGACTTCCCACATCGATCAGTCTATATTCAGCAAAATAAAAGCCGCATTCAAAAGCACTTTTGAGTCATGGACTTGTCTATTTAGGTTTGGTTCTCTTTCGTCAGGATACTCACTTTATAACAAGTTCTCTGCGCCTCAGCTACACCATCCACCTCACCTCACCATTTTTTTAAACAACAAAACTCACGGGATGTGACGTATACCCGATATATTGTGATTATACAACTCTTTTCACCTATCGACTTCTCATCTATGCAAGGTACCTAGGGGTTCAAGCTCATTCTATGTTAATATGTGGTTTGTTTAGCTCTTCTCAACTACGGGACACTTTTTCCTCTTTTTCTCGACTCTAGGATTGTGTGTTGACCTTAATCAGGATACGGTTCCCTACCACTTGGGTAGGCTAACTTTCGCTTCACCTATACCTATACCAACATCGCCAATTCCTTACCAACACCAACAACATTACCCTACCAATATCAATATTTTTACCAACCAACAAATTGCCTAACCATACCTAAATTTCCTGAATTCACCTCTCCCTGGTCCTAAGGGAGAACTACATCGGTCTGAGGCCCCTCCTTGCTTTGTGCAATGGGCTATGTAGGCAGCACTTAGGAGACATGGGGTCTCCCAAGGTTAGCTCGACCATCCCCTACCATACCCTATCATGTGTTGTAAATATAAATATTTTTGTGTATTTCTATTTTGACAACATTCATCTTTATCCTTTTTCAAAACAAACAAAACAACATTCAAAACACAACCATTCTTAGTATTATCATCCCTCAAAACAACATACATATTTAGTTTTTAGATGTTAAACAAATACATCTTCTCTATCATCGACTCGCAGGTCGGCATCCTTATTTATTCTTATACTCCTATGAAATTCACTTAGACCCTTGCGCCTCCTCCCGAATCCGGTGGTGATCGTGATCGTCGACGCCCCTCACTTGGCCTTTCCATCCTCAAAGGTGCCACTGCTATTGGTTCCTCCCACTGATCCGCCAACATCTCCTGTAACATACGAATACGTCCTCTCGCGTGGAGGAATCTTGCCTCTAGTCTCTCCACTCGTAACTGTGAAACCTCTAACAATCCCGTTGTCTCATTCACCTGTGTTTGAAGCTGGTGAACCAAATCCTGCAGATGATCTCTCTCCGCTGTAATCACAGCTATGTCAGGGCGCTCACGTGCACCTCGCAGCTCTGCTACCCACCATACTCTATAGGCCTCTGTTGTTCCCGCATCCATTACCCTACGATCGGCTGCTATCTCTTCTGGCCCTTCTGGAGGTGTCGGCCGGGGAGGTGAGAATGCTGCCTCGGCGTCAATCCTCATGTATGGTCTATATGTCATAGGTATATCCTGAACGAACCCAAATTGTCACCGCACGCGATCTAGAGGAATCCTCTCATACTCACCCGGCCTGTGCCCTGCGATCCACCTCAAGTGCTCTACACCCCTCAACTCCTCAGCTATGTTCTCTGTCACCATATAGTTCCCGTAAGGCCTCCAACAAATATCCGCAATCGTCACCATCTCCCATACCTGTCTATAATACTCGATGTCATCTATCACGGCCTGGGATCTCACCTCTTGTTCTGTCTGGACCCATCGTCTGAATCCCAACCTCTGCACTCCTGTCTCTCCCGACTCGATGGGTCGGCCTATTGGGCGCACACAAACTATGTGCTCATAGGCCCAACAATGTAATAAGTACGAACAATCCAGTGTCGTCCTGTGTTTTTACCTGCAGGCCCATAAACCCCTGTATAACTCTGCCATATGTGGTGCCCATGCGAAAGTCACGCTCATTTCTATCATTTCCCAAATAACACTCATCAATGCTTTTGGAAATCTTCCACCATCCGCCCTCGGTAATGCATAATACCCCACCGCTATCATTAATACTACTGCCAACCTTGTTGCCTCAGGGTGTGCTGCATACATTATACCATAAGTGAATGTCAAACCTCGCTGTGTCAAATCTCGTGCGTATGGACCAAATACTGCTGTTATCGCTCCCCGCGCCGCGCTAGGCAATGCCTGATATACTGGTCTTCCTGTAATTGGGAGTCTCAAAATACGGAACACATCTTCCAATGTCACTGTCATCTCCCCTGTTGGCAGATAGAAGGTATTCTTTTCTGGATTCCATCTCTCAATCAACGCCTGCAACATAGCATGGTTACGTGTGATTCGTGAATAATAGCGATTCCACTTAACCCCAAACGATTTATCAATGCCCATTCAGCTGGTGTTACATCCGCTCGGATTCGTGACAACAACGCTGGCACAGTATCATTCATCCTTAACCCTGCTTCCGCCTGCATACATCAAAACGACACATAATTATTCAATAAAACAAATCTCCACGGGTTTTTTCTCAAATTCTGGAAACTCCTACAGTAACCGATATCGGTTATAGATAACCGATACCGGTTTACTAACCGATACCGGTTATCTCTAAACGATACCGGTCACTGTCAAAAATATACACCCTGCTTAAAAACATACACCTACGATAATTATTTTGCCCGTTTACTCCTATCTATACCTAAAAACATACGTGAACACCCTGCTTACCTACCCCATAGCACTCACCCCATCCCAAACCCTTTCCTATCACCTTTTCTTTCTCATCTTTACCCACTTACTCTCTCTCATCCTATTCATAAAACATGCAAGAATCAAATTACAACCAAACAGTTTACCTCTTGGGATGCAGCAGCTTGAGGTGGAACCTGTCTTCCCTCTCGTCTCTGCCTGCTGGATGCTTCTCCTCGTTCAGCCATGTTCACCACCCTCTTCAAATATAACTTGTCTTTCTGCCTTCTGAATCTCAGCCCACACTCACTTCACCTGTCTCTTTCCTCCTTATCACTCAATTCTTTCATGCAATTACCTGTATCCGTCGTCAAGCAACGTCGCATTCTCGTATTTAACTTGTTGCATGCTTCTAAAAATAAGAACTTAAGTTACCAACCAAGCAGTTCTATTTTTAGGAAATATAATTTTGGAATAACCGATATCGGTTACATAACCGCTATCGGTCATATAGCTACCGACATCGGTTACATAACCGATATCGGTCATGTGCCCCGTTTTGCTTAAACCTAGGCCATTTCTTCGTTTTTGCAAATTTTTGTGGCACCTGCCTCTTTTTCCTGCATCACAACACCATTACCAATATTTTTCATCAAAATCACATCAATATATTATCGCTATTTCATCAACATCATCTATCTACAATAAAACAAACCATCGACAAAACACATACAACATTTCATATACACCATGTGGATCAAACTCATCATACATTAAATTTCACAAACCATCGACAAAACACATAAAACATTTCATATACACCATGTGGGTCAAAATCATCATATATATATATATATAAAAGGTTTCAAATATACAACTTGCCCTACATAGGGGCCTCTGTGATCTCAAGATAATACAAAGCCGGCACGCAGGCCACAATAACTGTCAAAATCTCGACTCGGCTCGCAGGCCGGTCTCTCATATCAAAAATATACTCGGCTCGCAGACCGGTATCAACTATACAACCCGTACTCGCTCAGCAGCCGGTATATACAACAAGATGAATAAATGAATGAAAGAATCATATGTGGGCACGCAGGCCTCTCTATACATAACCGGTTCGCAGACCGGTGTCTCTATCCAATATCCAAAAACACAAACTATCTCCTCTGCAAGGATACCTCAGCTCTCTCCACCGCCCTCGGCCTGTCTCCCTGCTGGTCCCTATGCTGCCTCTCACCTCCTCCCTGTAATGGACCCACCGGCTGTGGCTGCACCCCCAGGATCTCTAGCTCCGAGGTCTCGCTCTGTGCACCGCATATGGCTGATAGTCAGCCCCGGTACCATCAAGGACGTCCTGATAGTACCGGGCCTCCGCTCTCACCTCCATATAATGGGCCCGTGCCACCATAGCTGTTGGGGCTGGTCCCCCGACTCCTAATAATAATGGCCCCTGTCCTACCGGTACACCCGTGCCTGTGGCTGTGCTGCGATGCCGGTGGCGGGTACTACTGCCTCGTGGGTTGTGCCGGTGGTGGTGCTTGCTTGGTGCTTGGTTGTGCTGTGCACTGGGTGCACTATGGCTGTGCCTGCTATGGCTATGCTGTACTGTATACTGCACTCGTGCCTCAGCTAACTACCCCTGTAATACCCCGATCTGTGTGCGTGTGGCGTGAGCAAAGCTGCCTCGTAATAACCGCACTGTCCCAAGAGTTGGTCCCTCTCTACTATAACAGCCGCTAAATCTGGCTGTGCGGGCTGTGCTCTCCTCGCTACTCTCTCCCCTACCCACCATACCAAAAATGACCCTGTGCAGCCGGCGTCGTCCACGGTATCATCCGCCGGCCTCTCTGCTACCCAATCTGGGTCCACGGGCTGTGGTGCAGGTAGTGGGGCCTCTACATCATCCCTCCGGTACTGAGGGAAGGGAGGTGGCTCATCCTGTCGTAGCCCCAACTGCCGTCGTACCCTCTCCAGGGGTATCCGCTCATGCTCTCCCGGCCTCCGTCCAGCTATCCAGAAAGTATACTGGATCCAGCGCATCTGTGATCGGGCTCCTCCTCGGGGCTGATGACCTCTGTAAGGCCTCCATACAATATCCAATGCGGTCAGGCCCTCTAGCATATGACGGTAGTAAGCTACATCCCGTCCTGCAAGCACCGCTCGTGGCTGGCCCACGACCCCCAACCACCTCTGAAAGCCATACCTGTATATCACCTGTGGCCCTGGCTGCTGGGGCAGCCCTACTGGTCGAATACATATGATGTGCTCATATGCCCAGTAGTGTAACAAAAATGTGGAACAAATCCCGAATCGCCTCATCCGGTGATAACCCCACAGCTCTCTGTATAGCTGCACCAGGTATACTGGTGCCCAAGCATAGCACGTATGCTCCTCCACCATCTCGTGCAGCACCCCCATCAACGCCCATGGAAAGCGGCCTCCCTCTGAGTCCGGGAGGGCGAAGCATGTGATGCCTATCATCATCAACATGGCAAGCCGTGTCTCATGTCTGGGCATGATACATATCACCATAAGCAATACTCGTGCTGTGGTAGGTCAATAACGCGGCTGCATCCCCAAATACATGAAGAATGCTGTCCATAGCCGTCTCTGCATCTACCTGGAATACTGCCTCTCCTATGATCGGCAGTCTCAGGATGCGATATACATCCTCCAGGGTAATAGTCATCTCTCCAGTCGGGAGATGGAAAACATTGGTTGCCGGATCCCATCTCTCGATGAGGGCAACCATAAGACTGTGGTCCCTCTCCACAGCCCTATACCACTGGACTCCACCGAGTCCCACCTCGCGCATAATGGCCCAGTGCGCTGCGGACACATGTGGCCACATCCGTCTCAATAACGGGGGCATCCGATCCCGCATAGTCAGCTGCTGACGTGCCTGCACAAATAACCCACTTCATTAGACCTACCCTTTCAAACAACAACTACTTTAACCCTCTATACCCCCTTTTACCCACCCGACCACACCCCGACTCTATAACACACACCTACACCCACCTATTTTACCCTAAAACATTTATGATATCCCCTTTCCTTATCTCGCACCCTACCAATCACCCAGATCTACTCTCACCATTTACCTATGCCCCTACCAATTTAACACCTCCCCATTCATACCCAACACCTAATCTATCCTAACCGCACCAACCACACAACCGCCCCATTTCCCCCCCCACCAATCACCCTTCCTATCAACCTCTACCCCTTCCCTCTTCACCCCCAAAACACAAAACCCAATAATAAACACAACACCCAAACAACAACCCAAACAACAACCAAACACCCAAAACCACAACAAAACCAACCCAACAAAATAACTAATCCTAACTAAGGACCGGTACCGGTCACCCATGACCGCCACCGGTCCCCTCCCAGCATCTCTCCACCACCGCCGGTCGACATCCGACCGACACCGGTCAACTAAAAACCCACCTTGCCCGAAGAATTCGTGACCGATGCCGGTCGCTAGCGACCGACATCGGTCACTGTAAAATCGCGAGCCGAACCCGACGCGGCCCCCCAAACCCATTTTTTTGCCTATTACTCCCCTTTTACCCATTGAAAAACCCTAAAAACCTACCCACCCTACCGTTTTAACCTCACTAACCCGCCTACCCTCTCCATTTTTCAAACAACTTCAATTTATTCATTCTTTTATTAAAAACATGGATTCCTACCCAAAACCCAAATCTAGCTTAAAAACATTAAATTCACATAATGAGAGGTTTCGAACCTACCGGTACGACTACACGTCGTCGTGGTGGGATAGGTGGTGGTGGTCCAGCTGGTCCAGCACCTCCTGCTCCTCCTGGCTGTGCCATGGCTATAAATCCCCTCTGCTGGGTCCTCCACCAATCAAATGCTTGCCTCCTACTCGCTAGGGCCTACCAACCACTCACTTCTCCACTCAAATAGTGCCACCTCAGCCGACAAATTCAAACAATCTCACTAATACACCTCAGACAACTAAAATTGGTTTTTAAATTGACAATATGACAATGACAGGCCGTATTTTTTTTTTTTATAGGTTTTTTGACCTATAACCGATATCGGTTATGTTGTGCCCTAATGAACCGGTATCGGTCACCTAACCGATACCGGTCATCTATAGCCGATATCGGTTTATCCCATTATCCCCAATTTCCACTTATTCACCACTCTCCCTTTTTCCCACATCGCCTACACCCACCCTTGATAAATAGCCCTTTTTGACTTCATTGGCCCACTTCACGGCCACAACCAACCATTTGGCCCGACCCAAGGCCGCAACCAACCATTTGGCCCGACCCAAGGCCGCCACCAACCCTTTGGCCCGACCCAAGGCCGCAACCAACCATTTGGCCCGACCTAAGGCCAGAACCAACCACCATTTGGCCCGACCAAGGCCGTACCCATTTGGTCCAACCCCGATAAAGGCAACCAATCATTCGGCCCACCCAAGGCCGCAACCAACCAATTAGGCCCGACCCAAGGCCGCAACCAACCAATCAGGCCCGCCCAAGGCCGCAACCAACCAATCCGGCCCGACCCAAGGCTATAACCAACCATTTGGCCCGACCCAAGGCCGCAACCAACCAATCAGGCCCGACCCATGGCCCTCACTAATCAATCGGCCCGACCCAAGCCACCCTCAAATACCTCGCCCAAAACCAACAAATTACAATTTTATCCACCCATCATGTAGCTTTTTGTTCAATCGAGCTCACCTGTTCGTGTTTTAGCATGATTAGGGTACTTGACTTGATCAGTCGACCAACTTTTCCTAGACCTAGACCGTGACGTTTATCTCAACCAAACCAACCATTTGGTACTGCCGAACATGCCTAAACGTTCCTATACCTTACCCGTTATATCCCCTGGAGCTACTTCCTATGCCTTGGATACCAGGATTATATCACCCTTGTTTGGATAAACTATCGACCTTTGCCTATGAATTGCTTGTTTGCTCTTCAAATCATGTACCCTGGTCGCACTACTACATTTCAACATGTGTCTGCTTCCTTGGACCTACCCCACCATCTCACCATCATCTCAACACCATTTACCCTTTATCAACCCTATCCCTGATTTCACGCTACCTCAATCTATGATAGATTTGAGGGGGATTACCTATACCCTTAACAGGGGTAACCACTTCTTATTATTGTCCGTGCAGCTTTACAAGACAAGCTACACGACAACAAGGGGCTAATGTAGACACCAAATTTGTGTCTTATGACCCCCTGTGCCCCGCATCTCATTTCGCAACCTAACCTCATCACCTAAACCTTACACAATTATTTATTAATTACCTTATAATTAATAAATCCACATCACCATACCTGCCACCTCATTTCGCCACCTCATCATGACCTAGTCCTAACCCTAAACTAACCTAATTAAGACCTATAACTTGGTCTACATCCACACCCATGACTAAATGACTCCTCACCCGCACCTAAAACCAACCTCATAATGACTTGACCAAGCCCGCAACTAATCCCTCGGGAGAAAAGGAGGGAAAGTTGGCTATTTTACTAAAAATAGCCCACTTTGACCTGACCGATACTGGTTCCTACTCGACCACCGTCGGTTACGTAACCGCCATCGGTTCCCTGTAAATGACCTCTCCCAACCAAAAACAAGGGGTTGGATTTTCATTGATCTAACGAGAAGTCATTGGAAGAATCCGAATTTACTTGGCTGAGCAGAGACAAGTGAAGGAAAGAGAGGAGTTTGCAGAGAAGGACATCAAGCCCAAGACTGCAACTGAATAACCAGAGCCCAGTGACACTCATCCAAGCATCAGGAGAGGAGATAGCTCATCTTGGATTGTCAGATCATCCTACTTGAACCCTGCCTTCGTCATCACAGTCCTTGAACCTACATTTTTCATCAGGAACTAGTAAGTAAGTCTTATACGTTCTTTTAATAATATTTCTTGGATTTCTGAATCACGGTAATTACAAGTCTACTCCCAGATCCACTACCCGGTAACACTCTCCATCTAACTTACATTCCTCTACCCCTACATTGCCCCAAGAACAGCCCCCATACTCTCTGAGTCTTCTCCATCACCTCATTACCTATCCCCAGTCATTTTACCAGCCTTATAAACACCATAGCTATCATATAGCCATATTATAGCCAACCTTCACCAAACCCCTTAAATCACTACCCCCACCGATATCGGTTATCATCAACCGGTACCGGTGACACTGACCGGCATCGGTCACTGTGATTCAAAATCAAGACCAACCTTTTCTCTATTGTTCTAACAAGGTAAATAAATTGTAAATGGACAATAGCTTATTTGTTAGAATTTGTGTTAATTCATATTAGCAGGGGAACTGACTACCTTCGAAAGGAAGTCTCATATTTCCTGGGCCCAAGGCAGTTCCCTCACTTATTATCTAATTAGAATCTAGTGGTCTTGTATTCTTACTTGTAGGTAGTCCTTCCCAGACAAAAAGGAGTTCTTTGCAATCGATCTGATCTCTCTCTACGGTACGCGCACACCCTCTCAACATTCAACAGGTATTCCTCCTAGCCCTAACCCTTATTTGTTTCTCAAAAGAATGAAATGATAGAAGGAACTCTATCCCGAGAATGGAAGCATTTCTATGCGAAACAAGGTTATCCATCCAACCCATCCATCCTCAACCTTATGTAGCACTACCCAAATTGTCGTCACTTCTATCGGATCACCATCAACCTAGCCTTGTGTTTTCATCCGTTCTATCTTCCCGGTCTACATCACCTCCTTATCTCTCTCTCGTCACCTTATTCAACACTTAGATCTATCATTCTTGTTAGAGCGTATTTACCTTAGCTCATGTTCACTAGGTACATTATTGTATTTATCCTCACCCACTCGATGTGTGTGGATATTTGTTTTTATTTATTTAGATATTAGGAGATATTATCTAGGATTTGTTAGGTATAGTTCTTTCCTTGATCTATGGTATTGACTAGATCCTTGATGTCTAGTTCTTTCATAAATCTATGGACTTGAATAGTTATTTGATGGCTAGTTATTTCCATGATTTATGGCTTGATCTACGACCTTGGTAGGTTCTTAGATTGTTATTCATCCTATATGAGCAAGGCACATTCTCATTGTATTTCATTGAGTTCCATAATAATATATGATATTGTTGCTCATTTGTTTGCAAATGTTTATGTAAAGTTATTCTGAATTACTTTCATCTTATTGATCGTGATGTTTGATTAGCATATGTGTTCTTGGCTTGGCATGATCTGGTTATTGTTCCTTTTAATTCTACTTCTCTATTAGTATGATTCCATCTTGCTAATGTTCAATCATCTACTCAACCTATTCACCGAGTAATAAGAGTTGTCCATTATTTATACAATCCACCCAAGTCCTCATTTTCTTGTATCTATTTGTTTCCTTGTCTCATGTCTTCCTCTACAAGTGTATGTCAATGTTTTTAGACCTTTGTGATCATCTCGATCTACACTCAAATCCTTCTAGATATGTATTTTTAGTTTTTGGTCTAGATCCATCCACTTAAGTTGTTGTCAACTGCCCTCTACAACCTGTGATTTGACCTACTAGGTAAAATTTGTTTGTGTTGATTTAGATATGATCTACACTTTCAATCCATTTTTGAGATTTCCCCCATTCTATTTAGTTTCGGTTTCTACATCTTATTTAGTCCTTTATATCATGATTTTATCAAATTTTTGTAAATATAAGTGTTGACATCCGCATAAGGAAGTTAACGCTCCTTGGAATTAACTTCTTTAGACAACCCCCTCATATACCATCTAATCCATTTTGCTTCTAGTTATCTTTGTTGTGGTTCATCATCGAATTTGCAGCGAGGAAATCTACTTTGTGCCCATCCTTTCATCACTATCTTCTTACAATGTACCTTAAACACTTGCATCTTTGAAGTTGTTTGATTTTATTTAGTATCTACCTCACTTATCTGAATAGGAAAGAGAAAATTTGGTCAACATTCTAGCACGCCCAATGGGACAACCCTTTTAGGTGAGTCTCTTGCATTTTGTTTCATTTCATTTTCCATATTTCTTCTATTTTCCACTAATATTACAGGTGAGATTTGATTTTGCTTGTTCATGTTGGGCTCTTGGATTGCTTGGATTTTCCTCTTCACTTTATTTGAAGATCAGATAAAAAGGAAAAGCGTTCTACCAATTATTCTCTTTTTGTCTTATTTTCTCCTTTTTGCATCGCATTTTCCCTTCCTTGTGTGTTTATTCTCATCAAAATTCCACATTTGGTTTTGGGATTAAAATGAAACTCTTGTATTATTGCTCACAAATATAGTGTATGTAGGGGTTTAATTGGTCATATCACATTTATCACATACATCCAAACAAATAATCAATTCACACGTCTAAACACTCCCTACTAGGTGGAGCTGATTAGGATTTCATCACCTAATAGGAAAACCACAACGGTGTTCTAGGCATTATAATTCCTACACATATTTGGGCCTCAATACCTTCGGGTATATCGAGGACTCCTCATCCAAAAATACTTGAAACCAACCTTATATTTTCATTTCTTAGGTACCTTTGTTATCCATTTCCCCTTTTTTTTTCATATTTTTAATCAAGATAAAGAAAACATTACATATTTTTCTTGTTTTCTTTTTTTTCATTCCCATTGTCACATGCTATTTATTTAGCTAGGAAAATGGAAAAAATATTACATCAAACAATCCCATCATGTCATCCCAATCAACTTCCCAGTGGCCATTGGCTCATCCATGCCTATGGTTACCTCTTCCATGGTCACCCAACCTTTGATTGTCAATGTGCCTCATCAAGGACATCTTGTTAAAACCACCACCTATGATGAAACCAATCCTTTCTTGCATCATCAATCCATCCCATATAGACCAACTACCCCTCCATCCGCGACATCTGTTGTAACACCCTGAACTGTTGTTACTTTCTCCTAAGCATTCAAGTGTTGATATGTGATTTCTAGTAAATGGATTGTGTACCTCGATTCGGAAATCATGCTTGATATGTATTAAATTTCTTGCAGATTGCAGATCTTGACTGAGTCAAAATATTAATAGACTCTTTTATTTATTTCATCTTGTGACTGAATATTAATCTGATCACGGAATGAAATTATACAGGTATTCATCAATAATATCTAGACTTGGACCAGAGGAATTGATCCAAGTAATGCTTTAATTTTGTGAAGTGATAAAATTATATCCCGAACCTTGAACAGGTTGCAAGGTATGGAAGCATTTGGTAAGCTGGTCAGGAGTATGACTCAGGCTGATTTTGAGAAATGAAACGGTTCCCGATATCTGGTATATCTGGAAGGTCTCGATTAAAGACCAGGTAATAATTCATTGACATTCATTACGTAATAAGAACAGGAGTGGCTCTGTTCTAGAAAGTATGATGCGGTCTCTCCGAGGAGTTTTCGGAGAAGGACCAAACTGAATTACTAAGGGTTAGTAACCTAAAACAATAACCTAACCTAGGGTTAGATTATTGTTAGTCTAACCTAGACCTAGGCTATGTGTTATGATCCTAAAATAATAACTAAGTGCAAAATGGTTAGCATGGTTCTTACCCTAAAACTCTAACCTAAGATACTAACCTAGCTAACTAAGAGTTTATGAGAAGGGGCCTTTGAAGGGTGGCGAACCATGGGCGCTATTCTCTATGGCAATAAATGGGAAGGATAAGGATGAGGGACAGGCAGATGGCGGAGGCTTAGGCGGCGGCTAACCTTGGCAGACTTGGCAATTACTAAGTCTGGAAGTGAACTTGAGTTTTTGGATGGACTGTCGCCAATTTTGGCGGTCGGTGGGGGTAGAGATTAGGCGGGAAAATTGGTTTAATGGCATTTATTGTTTAGGGAGTTGAGCCCGGAGCTCGCGAAACGGCATGCAAACGAGAAGTTGGAAGGTTTGTTTGGTGTATCGCGATTTTCGGTCTACTCTCTCTCTCTCTGCTAGTTTACTGGTTCTTCGCACCAGTTCTCTTTGAGTTGCATGGCGAGAATGAATTTCTCTGGCTCTTTTCTCTGCCATGGAGGATATATTGTAAACGGGACAGCGAAATTTTGTTGGTCGCTGTATTTGGGAAAAAGAAAAGGAAGTTTGAGCTCTTCCTGTTGTCTTCTTCGGAAATTCGATCAAAATACAGGCATGTTAGGCCCTATCCTTTAAATATTTTGCTGTCTTTCAAATGTCTTCATTAAAACAACTCTGTTCATTTGTTTGTGAAGATTAGATAAATTTTCTATGAAGATTTAGTTGATTTTGGCTCTGTATCTCTTCTGGTTCGATTTTTGGCAATTTCCGCTTGTTGGGTGTTTGTTGAAATCGAACTTCAACTCTGTTTGTTGTGTATTCCTTCTGGTTTAAATATGAGAGATTTATATTTATAAAGGTTTGAATGCTCGGCCTGTTTGGCGAGAGCCCGTCGAATATACTTGTGAAGGGTATAGATCACTGTTTTGCTGTCGACTTTTGATCGTCAATGCTGTTGTGAGACAGTAGGGAATGATACTGGTGTACCATTTGATTGTTCTGTGCTTTTGAAGATTTTCGAAGCTCTGTCATGGTTTTGTTAACAGCGACTAATGATACTTTGTGGGTTTCATTGTTTTCTAATTTCTGGCTTGGAATAGGCAACTGTTGAGTTACCGTAGTCTTTAACGACTCAGTGGATTTCATGATTGAATCGTTTACAGTAATCTACTGTTGTGAATGTAGATTCATCTTGAGTTTTGTTATAATATTGTCGTGGAAGCCTTGTGGAAAAGACAGGTTTTGTGGCTACTGTTATTGTAGTAAATACTGAGTATTGACTTTTTGTGGATGTATTGCCTTTCCTTGCGAAAATTGTTCGAAGGTTTCGAAGCAGTTCAGTTTATTTCATTGTTTTGGAATGAGTATATTGATTTGCTTATACTTGTTTCATTCGGAATGTTTGTCTTGAATGGCATGGAAGGATTTATCAATTAATTCTATTTTTATACTGTTGTTGGGTTTGTGATTATGGGCGCAAATCCGTTATCAGTATGTAGTGTGAATTAGTGGATTTATTAGGATTGAATTCCGAACGACTGTGAGGAGACGTTTCAATGTTCTATTTCTATTTTGGTCACTGTTCAAGTTAAAATGTGTATATACAGTTGTTAAGTGTTGATCCAGTGACTTGAAGGGAAAATCTGTACTGAAGACCTCTGTATTTTCTTGGAGTACTTTGTGTTGCATGTTGCTTTGGTGGTACAGATTCCTTAGGTGATCAACTACATATTCAACCTGTTCTATTTGTGCTAAATTATTGGCAGAGTACAGTCGGGTTTCTTGGTTGAAATAAGAGCTTGATTGTTTGTCTGATTTTTATATGCGTCATTGATGATTTGTTTTAGTGTTACAGCCTGTTTGGGTGAGTTGCACTAGGGATTTGCATGCACCAGGTAGGGATCGATTGATGGTGTTCCTTTCCGTTTGTTCAGTCCGATAAACTGAGAAAGTATAAGTATGCTAAGTTCCTTTCTGTTTGTTCAATTCGACTGACTGATCATGAATTGGAATCAATGTGTGGTCACCATAGCATAGTTTCTCGGAAACCTTAAAAGGCTTAATGTTATAGAGTTGTTGGTTACAGCAATACGCTTGAAGCTCTTGCTTTCGAACTTGGTTCGAAAGCCTTACTGTGTTTAGGTGAAACTAGTTTTGGACATCAGACTGATTTATGGATAGTTGATGTGTTAGTTGCTGTACAAGAGATTTGCTGGGTTTCTATTTTCGTGATTTAGAACAGTGATCTTGATTTCGGCCTGTCTAACTTGTTCATTTATATACTGGTTGACTGTTCTCATAAGTGAAGGCAGTACAGTGATGAACTTATGTAAAAAGGGAAGTAAGAATGGATTGATTCTTTCTCTTCCTTTATTTAATATTATTGATAATGAACTATCAGTAGGAAATTAATTTGGTAACGTTTTGGTAGGATTCCAAATTGTTATGATATTTCCTTTTTTTGAAAGAATGCAACAATCTGACCAGTGTCGTGATTTGGATTCAATGATCGTTTATATGCCTTCGTTCTTGTTTCTTTAATATCTGATGAAAAATTAGAAAGTGTTTAAGACTATTCTGTAACAATGATAGAGTTACATGTTTGTAATCATTTAGTATTACAAGGACATAGCCTGAATATGTTTTCTTATTTGGATATTTGATCTCATTTAAACAGGGTGTTTAATGGAAACAATTGATGGATTGCAATTGTTTTAAAAGTTAGTGCTTATCATGCTCAGTTCATTGAACTGACTCATGTTGACTATTTTTGCAGATGGTTGCCGTAAGAGGTAAATACAATGCAGATCTGGCGATCCGATCGGATAGTTTATTTGATTTATTATGAATTACAGCTTGATTTTATGGATGTACTATATGAGAAAAGATGTTTCTTTTCCGTTAGCATTATATCAAGTATGCTGTTGCATAAAATGTAATTGTACGAGTTTCGAAAGGAATGAAAATAAGTGTTTGATACTTATGTGTTGTATTCTATTATGAATGATGAACTTCTTCGGTTTACGTAACGAAGAGGCATAGTTATCTTTGTATAATATGGATGCTTTTGTGATTGACAATGAAAGCTTGTAAGTAATTAGACTAAATTCTTATGAGTATTTAGTAGTTCTAATTTGATCTGGATAATGCAATATTGTAACTTAAATATTGTCTCTCTAGAAGATAGGTTAAAAATTGAGCCTAAAAGATAACGCTAAACAAGTTGGATTGAATTACTAATCCCTAGTCCTAAGTATAACAGGATAATAGTAGATTGGATTCTTAATCATTCATAGCTTTAAAATGAAAGGTATGATATGAATTCAGTTAAGAGAACTGATAGGCAATCAATGGAGTTTCAGGTGGCAATCTCAAGCATAGGTTATGAGATATTGTCTGAATCTGTTGCTTAGAATCAGATGTATTCTAATGACTCCTTGATAGAAACTAGGCCATAATACCTCTACCAAGTAATGGAATAATAGAGGAGGGTCGTCTTAAGAAAATGAATCCAGGGATTTGCAAAGGCTAACCTTAGGGAAAAGTCTTAAGAAGTAATTTAAACTCTAGTGCGTAACGCTTGTTTTGGGTAGATCTTCTCGAGGCGGATCTAAAGGTTGACGGCATAAAGTCGACTGCAGGGCTGTACCTCCGAGAAGATTAGGATCTTCTCGAAGTTACAACAATGCAGGTGACTTATGGCGACACCCCTTGCATTGATCGTTGAGATTTACACTTGATTTCGCACGAGTTACCCAGGGACCGATTAAGAACGTGGTCATGTTATATGACTGCCTCGAAGATTTGGGGTGTCATGACACACTGGTTGAACTGCAAGGTTGAACCAGTATGTCATCATATCCCTAATCCTCGTAGGCATCCATATAACATTATCACCTTGTTAATCTGCCTCCGAGTGATTCAGCTGTGAAAGAAAGGACTGACAGTGATCAGTATAAGACATTCTATATAACATATGAATGGGGTGAAGGGCGTATTCAGTTGGCGAGTATGCCGTTAAGGAATACGAGACATGAACAGTATGTTTCAAATCTTTGGCCAAAGTATCGCAAGCTGCTGATTGCGTTGTCCTGATTCACCTAGTCTAAGGGATGAGATGCCGATGAATAATGGTAACAGATTATTCGATTTAGATTCCTTGACGAGCATTCTAAATTCCCAGTTAGGAAGAGAACCGCAAGAGATGTGTTAAATAAAAACACGCCTCTTATTACTCATGAATAGATCGGTAGATTACCGAGTCATGGAATGAATAGATCGGAAGTACTCCGAGTCATTACAGCTGCATATGGTTGCTTGTTATATGAATGGTTATTTGAATTGTGAGTTCTAAATTATGTATTTAGAACCAGTATGCAATTATCAAAAAAAAAAAAATTCACTTGTTCTAAAGTTAAAAATGAGGATGTTACATCTTGGTATCAGAGCTGAAGGTTGCAGCTCTTGGACCTATTGAGTCCATAATCTGATGAAAACCCGAATTTTCTTGTAACAGAAAATGGTTAGAACAAGGGGGAACGTTGCGAGTAATGCTCCACCTGAAGAAGGAGCGGCAACAACCCAGAAACTGGATGAGATCCTTGCTGCCCTGTTGGACACAAGAGATCGTTTAGCTGTACTCGAACAGCAGGTGATGGGGAATGAGGAGGAAGAAGAAGCTGATAATGATAATCAGCAACCTCCTGAGGACAACCCCGAAATGGGTGTTGATGTTAATGCTGGAAATGTACCTGTCCAACCAGAAAACAAAAGGGCCAGATTGGCAGCAGAACTCACTAATGATATAAAAAGGATAAGCCCACCTAAGTATGATGGCACCACATTAGGAGATGGAGCTGAGAACTGGCTCAGCGAAATGGAGAAGTACTTTGCTATAAGGAACTTCTCAGAAGAAACCAAGGCAATATGGGGAGCCTATCAGCTTTCTCACGAAGCATCTTCGTGGTGGGATAGCCGAAAAGCTGAACTAAATATTGATGAGACCAATATCACTTGGGATCAATTTAAAGGCTATTTTAGGCAACGTTGGCTGCCACAACTTTTCTATGATCAGAAAATGACAGAATTTCAGAACTTGACTCAAGGGAAGTTAACAGTAACTGAATTCTGGGAGCGGTTTACAAAACTTCTCAAGTATGTACCGCAGTACCAAACTGACGAAAAGTTCAGGATACGGAAATTCATCATGGGATTGAATCCTGTGATAGGGGGAGAGGTCGATGTTCACAGTCCAACCACTATGGAAGGAGTTGTTGAAAAGGCCATAAGGCAAGAACAGAAATTGAAGGCTATTTCTGCTCATAAGGAGGAAGTGCGGAAGAAGACTGCAAACCCTTCTTCAACCTCTCTTGCACCCAGAAAAGGACCATGGAAAAAGTTTGGGAACAAGAGTAAGTTTCCAGGAGATAACAATAAGAAGGCAGCAGTAAATAAGCCTGCTGGAAATGTGAAGGATAATTTTGCAAAAATTATAATAATGGTCAGAAGTCCTATGGAGGACAGCGTGACAATTATAAAACTGGAAGCAACTTTGAGCCTAAGAAGGGACCTGTAGGAGGCTGCTACACTTGTGGTAAAGATCATTACGCAAATCAGTGCCCTTTGAAGAAGGATGATCGTAATCAGCAGCATAAGATACATGCTGCAGTAGCGGACAAACAAGCTGAAAAGCAAGTGACACCTATAGAAGTTCCGGGTAAGTTATTCGGCATACCTGTCACTATTCTTTTTGATACAGGAGCTACTGAATGTTTTATATCTAACAAACTAGCTTCTAAACTTAAAAGAAAAGCTGGAAAAATGGATAAATCTTGGACTGTACAGTATGGTAATAATTCTGTTCATACAGTGAGTATGTGTCTTTTTGGAGCGGTCCTTGACTTACCTAACTTTTCCACGGAAGTTGATCTCTATGTTGCACCTTTGGGATCGTATGACATTGTCATCGGTGTTAATTGGTTAGCTGACCATAAAGCAAAGGTAGATTGCTATGAAAAGAACATAGAATGTTTAGATGATCAGCTGGAATCAGTAGAAATTCAAGGTGTGAAACGAGAAATTACAGTTAGAAAGCTGTCAGCTATGCAGCTTAAAAAGGCTAAGAATAAAGGATGTACCCTTTATGCAGTAAAGATATCTGAATCTTCTGAAGAAGATAGTGATTTCATGAAGCAAATCCCACTGTTACAAAGTTTCAGGGATGTTTTTCCTGAGGAATTACCAGGGTTACCACCCAAGAGAGAATTTGATTTTACTATTGAAATCAAGCCTGGAACTGAACCTATTTCCAAGGCGCCTTATCGGATGACTACTATTGAGTTAGTCGAGCTAAAGGCTCAGTTACAAGAGCTTTTGTCAAAGGGATTGATTAGACCAAGTGTTTCGCCTTGGGGAGCACCTGTGATATTTGTGAAAAAGAAGGATGGAACTCTGAGACTGTGTATTGATTATCGGATGTTGAACAAAGCAACAATTAAGAACCGATACCCACTTCCTAGGATCGATGATCTGTTTGATCAAATGCGTGGAGCAGCGGTTTATTCTAAGATAGATCTTCGATCTGGTTATCATCAGCTAAGAATTAAAGAGGAAGATATTCATAAAACAGACTTTCCGAACAAGGTACGGACATTATGAATTCACAGTTCTAGCCTTTGGGTTAACTAATGCACCTGCAGCCTTTATGAATTTAATGAACAATATTTTTCAAGAATACCTGGACAAGTTTGTACTTGTATTCCTGGACGATATTCTCATTTATTCTAAAAGTGTTGAGGAGCACAATGAGCATCTGAAGATAGTTTTGGGAATTTTGAGAAAGAGAAAGCTGTATGGTAAGTTATCCAAATGTTCTTTCTTTGACTCAGAAGTTCACTATTTGGGTCATGTCATAAGCAAGGAAGGAATCGCTGTAGATCCTTCGAAAATAGTGGCGATAACTGAGTGGCCTACACCAAAGAATGTGCATGAAGTAAGAAGCTTCATGGGTCTTGCTGGTTACTATAGAAAATTTGTAAAGGATTTTTCTAAGGTAGCTGCACCAATAACTTCATTACAGAAGAAGGATAAGAAATTCATGTGGAATGACAAGTGCGAAGCGGCTTTCAAAAGTCTGAAAGACCAGCTGACTTCTGCACCTATATTGGCTGTACCAGACCCTAATGGAAATTTTACAGTGGTAACTGATGCTTCTGGGGAAGGTCTTGGGGGTGTTTTGCTACAAAATGATCAAGTCATTGCTTATGAGAGTAGAAAACTTAAGATTCATGAGCTGAATTATGCCCCTCATGATCTGGAGCTTGCTGCCATTGTTCACGCACTTCAAGTCTGGAGACACTACTTACTAGGGAAACCTTTTGAGTTGAAAACTGATCACTTGGGACTGAAATATATTTTTACTCAGCCCAATCTGAATGCCAGACAAAGAAGGTGGTTAGAATTTCTATCACAATATGACTTTGATATCAGTTATATCAAAGGAAAGGAGAATAGAGTAGCTGATGCTCTAAGTCGTAGGAGGCACATTTCTGCTCTTATAACATTAAGAACTCAGTTTAAAGACGAGGTAAAAAGTGCCTCAGAATCAGATACATATTTTCAAAGTAAAAAGCGGTAACTTTGGCTGCAGAACCTAAAGATAAAAGGTATGAAGGTTTTCATTTAGATAATGAAGGAATCTTGCGTTATGAAAATAGGGTATATGTTCCTGTGCTGGATGATTTGAGAAAGAAGTTGTTAGTTGAATTTCATAATTCACCTTTCTCTGGACACCCGGGTATCACAAAAATGTTAGCTGATTTGAAACAGCAATACTTCTGGAAAGGTATGAAAAAGGATGTGATAAATTTTGTGACTCATTGTCTGGAATGTCAGCGGGTGAAAGCAGAGCATATGCATCCTGCTGGATTGTTGTATCCTCATAGCATACCGCAGTACAAATGGCAAGTAATAACCATGGATTTTGTACAAGGACTACCCATGTCCAGGAATAAACATGATGTTATCCTGGTAGTTGTAGATAAGCTAACTAAGGTAGCTCATTTCATCGCTGGAAATCTAAAGGATGATTCTCCAGTGCTAGCCAAGAGGTTCGTACACGAAATTTTCAGATTGCATGGTGTACCTGAACTGATTATTTCTGACAGGGATCCTAGAATGACGTCAAGGTTTTGGCAAACGCTTAACGCAGCCCTAGGAACGAAACTAAACTTCAGTTCTGCATATCATCCAGAAACGGATGGGCAAACTGAGAGGGTAAATCAAGTGTTGGAGGACATGTTGCGAATGTATTGCATGGATCAACAGTATAAGTGGGAAGAGTATCTCCCATTAGTTGAGTTCGCATACAACAACACTTATCACTCATCTCTTAAGATGGCACCTTTTGAAGCACTTTATGGAAGAAAGTGCAGAACCCCTGTAAGTTGGGACAGTGTAGAGGATAGAGTGGTAATTGGACCAGAGATTCTCACAGAGATGGAACAATGAAGTTAAGCTGATTCGTGAGCGATTAAAGGAAGCGGCGAGATAGACGAGAAGAGCTATGCTTTGACCTTAAGCGGGTTGATAGAAAGTTTGAGCTTGGTGATAAGGTTTTTCTGCGTGTTAAACCCAGAAAGAGTTCTATAACTTTTGGCAAGGCTGCCAAGTTGTCACCACGATATGTGGGACCTTTTGAAATTGTCGAGATAATCAATCCTGTAGCTTATCGTTTAGCATTGCCTCCTGCTCTATCTCGTATGCATGATGTTTTCCATATTTCTTTGCTTAAGAAATACGTTTCAGATCTGTCACATGTTTTAAATTGGAATTCCTTGCAGGTCCAAGACCCAGGAATAATCGTGGTTAAACCCACAAGGGTGCTGGAAACTCGCCAGTTGCATTTAAGGAATCGAGATATTCAGCAATGTAAGGTCCAGTGGGACCAGTTTAGCGAAGAAAGTGCAACTTGGGAAAACCTGGAAGAGATGAAAACTGCTTTTCCTTCTCTTTTTGCAACAGAATGAAATCTGTTGATGAAATACTTTATGAACTGATTGTTTTTAAGTATTTATGAAAGCCTGATTTAGGCAGACTTTATTCAGGTTGAATAAAAGTGAGGTGACATTGATTTCTGAAACTATTAAATATGGAAGTAAACACATTGTTTGTGTACTAATAAATTGATTGACCGGAAGGTCAAGTTATTATGTAATTCATCGGGACGATGAATCCTTTTAGGAGGGAAGCATGTAACACCTGAACTGTGTTACTTTCTCCTAAGCATTCAAGTGTTGATATGTGATTTCTAGTAAATGGATTGTGTACCTCGATTCGGAAATCATGCTTGATATGTATTAAATTTCTTGCAGATTGCAGATCTTGGTAGTCAAAATATTAATAGACTCTTTTATTTATTTCATCTTGTGACTGAATATTAATCTGATCACGGAATGAAATTATACAGGTATTCATCAATAATATCTAGACTTGGACCAGAGGAATTGATCCAAGTAATGCTTTAATTTTGTGAAGTGATAAAATTATATCCCGAACCTTGAACAGGTTGCAAGGTATGGAAGCATTTGGTAAGCTGGTCAGGAGTATGACTCAGGCTGATTTTGAGAAATGAAACGGTTCCCGATATCTGGTATATCTGGAAGGTCTCGATTAAAGACCAGGTAATAATTCATTGACATACAATTCTGTAATAAGAACAGGAGTGGCTCTGTTCTAGAAAGTATGATGCAGGTCTCTCCGAGTTTTCAGGAGAAGGACCAAACTGAATTACTAAGGGTTAGTAACCTAAAACAATAACCTAACCTAGGGGTTAGATTATTGTTAGTCTAACCTAGACCTAGGCTATGTGTTATGATCCTAAAATAATAACTAAGTGCAAAATGGTTAGCATGGTTCTTACCCTAAAACTCTAACCTAAGATACTAACCTAGCTAACTAAGAGTTTATGGGAAGGGGCCTTTGAAGGGTGGCGAACCATGGGCGCTATTCTCTATGGCAATAAATGGGAAGGATAAGGATGAGGGACAGGCAGATGGCGGAGGCTTAGGCGGCGGCTAACCTTGGCAGACTTGGCAATTACTAAGTTTTGAAATGAACTTGAGATTTTGATGGACCTGCGCCAATTTTGGCGGTCGGTGGGAGTAGAGATTAGGCGGGAAAATTGGTTTAATGGCATTTATTGTTTAGGGAGTTGAGCCCGGAGCTCGCGAAACGGCATGCAAACGAGAAGTTGGAAGGTTTGTTTGGTGTATCGCGATTTTCGGTCTACTCTCTCTCTCTCTGCTAGTTTACTGGTTCTTCGCACCAGTTCTCTTTGAGTTGCATGGCGAGAATGAATTTCTCTGGCTCTTTTCTCTGCCATGGAGGATATATTATAAACGGGACAGCGAAATTTTGTTGGTCGCTGTATTTGGGAAAAAGAAAAGGAAGTTTGAGCTCTTCCTGTTGTCTTCTTCGGAAATTCGATCAAAATACAGGCATGTTAGGCCCTATCCTTTAAATATTTTGCTGTCTTTCAAATGTCTTCATTAAAACAACTCTGTTCATTTGTTTGTGAAGATTAGATAAATTTTCTATGAAGATTTAGTTGATTTTGGCTCTGTATCTCTTCTGGTTCGATTTTTGGCAATTTCCGCTTGTTGGGTGTTTGTTGAAATCGAACTTCAACTCTTTTTGTTGTGTATACCTTCTGGTTTAAATATGAGAGATTTATATTTATAAAGGTTTGAATGCTCGGCTGTTTGGCGAGCCCGTCGAATATACTTGTGAAGGGTATAGATCACTGTTTTGCTGTCGACTTTTGATCGTCAATGCTGTTGTGAGACAGTAGGGAAGGATACTGGTGTACCATTTGATTGTTCTGTGTTTTTGAAGATTTTCGAAACTCTGTCGTGGTTTTGTTAACAGCGACTAATGATACTTTGTGGGTTTCATTGTTTTCTAATTTCTGGCTTGGAATAGGCAACTGTTGTGTTACCGTAGTCTTTAACGACTCGATGGATTTCATGATTGAATCGTTTACGATAATCTCTTTGTTGTGAATGTAGATTCATCTTGAGTTTTGTTATAATATTGTCGTGGAAGCCTTGTGGAAAAGACGAGGTTTTGTGGCTCTTGTCATTATGTAGTAAATACGAGTATTGACTTTTTGTGGATGTATTGCCTTTCCTTGCGAAAATTGTTCGAAGGTTTCGAAGCAGCTCAATTTATTTCATTGTTTTGGAATGAGTATATTGATTTGCTTATACTTGTTTCATTCGGAATGTTTGTCTTGAATGGCATGGAAGGATTTATCAATTAATTCTATTTTTATCTTTGTTGTTGGGTTTGTGATTATGGCGCAAATCCGTTATCGATATGTAGTGTGAATTAGTGGATTTATTAGGATTGAATTCCGAACGACTGTGAGGAGACGTTTCAATGTTCTATTTCTATTTTGGTCACTGTTCAAGTTAAAATGTGTATATACAGTTGTTAAGTGTTGATCCAGTGACTTGAAGAGAAAATCTGTACTGAAGACCTCTGTATTTTCTTGGAGTACTTTGTGTTGCATGTTGCTTTGGTGGTACAGATTCCTTAGGTGATCAACTACATATTCAACCTGTTCTATTTGTGCTAAATTATTGGCAGAGTACAGTCGGGTTTCTTGGTTGAAATAAGAGCTTGATTGTTTGTCTGATTTTTATATGCGTCATTGATGACTGTTTTCGTGTTCTGGCCCTGTTTGGGTGAGTTGCACTAGGGATTTGCATGCACCAAGGTAGGGATCGATTGATGATGTTCCTTTCCGTTTGTTCAGCCCGATAGACTGAGAAAGTATAAGTATGCTAAGTTCCTTTCTGTTTGTTCAGTTCGATTGACTGAACATGAATTGGAATCAATGTGTGGTCATCATAGCATAGTTTCTCGGAAACCTTAAAAGGCTTAATGTTATAGAGTTGTTGATTACAGCAATACGCTTGAAGCTCTTGCTTTCGAACTTGGTTCGAAAGCCTTACTGTGTTTAGGAGAAACTAGTTTTGGACATCAGACTGATTTATGGATAGTTGATGTGTTAGTTGCTTTATCTGAGATTTCTTTGGGTTTCTATTTTCGTGATTTAGAACAGTGATCTTGATTTCGGCTGTCTAACTTGTTCATTTATATCTTGGTTATTTGTTCTCATAAGTGAAGGCGATCAGTGATGAACTTATGTAAAAGGAAGTAAGAATGGATTGATTCTTTCTCTTCCTTTATTTAATATTATTGATAATGAACTATCAGTAGGAAATTAATTTGGTAACGTTTTGGTAGGATTCCAAATTGTTATGATATTTCCTTTTTTTTGAAAGAATGCAACAATCTGACCAGTGTCGTGATTTGGATTCAATGATCGTTTATATGCCTTCGTTCTTGTTTCTTTAATATCTGATGAAAAATTAGAAAGTGTTTAAGACTATTCTGTAACAATGATAGAGTTACATGTTTGTAATCATTTAGTATTACAAGGACATAGCCTGAATATGTTTTCTTATTTGGATATTTGATCTCATTTAAACAGGGTGTTTAATGGAAACAATTGATGGATTGCAATTGTTTTAAAAGTTAGTGCTTATCATGCTCAGTTCATTGAACTGACTCATGTTGACTATTTTTGCAGATGGTTGCCGTAAGAGGTAAATACAATGCAGATCGTCGGCATCCGATCGGATAGTTTATTTGATTTATTATGAATTACACTTGATTTTATGGATGTACTATATGAGAAAAGATGTTTCTTTTCCGTTAGCATTATATCAAGTATCTTTGTTGCATAAAATGTAATTGTATTTAGTTTGAAAGGAATGAAAATAAGTGTTTGATACTTATGTGTTGTATTCTATTATGAATGATGAACTTCTTCGGTTTACGTAACGAAGAGGCATAGTTATCTTTGTATAATATGGATGCTTTTGTGATTGACAATGAAAGCTTGTAAGTAATTAGACTAAATTCTTATGAGTATTTAGTAGTTCTAATTTGATCTGGATAATGCAATATTGTAACTTAAATATTGTCTCTCTAGAAGATAGGTTAAAAATTGAGCCTAAAAGATAACGCTAAACAAGTTGGATTGAATTACTAATCCCTAGTCCTAAGTATAACAGGATAATAGTAGATTGGATTCTTAATCATTCATAGCTTTAAAATGAAAGGTATGATATGAATTCAGTTAAGAGAACTGATAGGCAATCAATGGAGTTTCAGGTGGCAATCTCAAGCATAGGTTATGAGATATTGTCTGAATCTGTTGCTTAGAATCAGATGTATTCTAATGACTCCTTGATAGAAACTAGGCCATAATACCTCTACCAAGTAATGGAATAATAGAGGAGGGTCGTCTTAAGAAAATGAATCCAGGGATTTACAAAGGCTAACCTTAGGGAAAAGTCTTAAGAAGTAATTTAAACTCTAGTGCGTAACGCTTGTTTTGGGTAGATCTTCTCGAGGCGGATCTAAAGGTTGACGGCATAAAGTCGATCTGCGCAGGGTGTACCTCAGAAGATTAGGATCTTCTCGAAGTTACAACAATGCAGGTGACTTATGGCGACACCCCTTGCATTGATCGTTGAGATTTACACTTGATTTCGCACGAGTTACCCAGGGACCGATTAAGAACGTGGTCATGTTATATGACTGCCTCGAAGATTTGGGGTGTCATGACACACTGGTTGAACTGCAAGGTTGAACCAGTATGTCATCATATCCCTAATCCTCGTAGGCATCCATATAACATTATCACCTTGTTAATCTGCCTCCGAGTGATTCAGCTGTGAAAGAAAGGACTGACAGTAATCAGTATAAGACATTCTATATAACATATGAATGGGGTGAAGGACGTATTCCAGATTGACGAGTATGCCGTTAAGGAATACGAGACATGAACAGTATGTTTCAAATCTTTGGCCAAAGTATCGCAAGCTGCTGATTGCGTTGTCCTGATTCACCTAGTCTAAGGGATGAGATGCCGATGAATAATGGTAACAGTTATTCAGTTAGATTCCTTGGACAGAGCATTCTGAATTCCCAGATTAGGGAAGAGAACCGCAAGAGTGATGTGTTAAATAAAAACACCGACTCTTATTACTCATGAATAGATCGGTAGATTACCGAGTCATGGAATGAATAGATCGGAAGTACTCCGAGTCATTACAGCTGCATATGGTTGCTTGTTATATGAATGGTTATTTGAATTGTGAGTTCTAAATTATGTATTTAGAACCAGTATGCAATTATCAAAAAAAAAAAATTCACTTGTTCTAAAGTTAAAAATGAGGATGTTACATCGGTTGAAGCTTTTGGGCCTCCCATTATCCCTCATGGTAGTGTGGAGTTCCAAGAGCTTCTTGATGCTAATCCCATAGCCCATAATGACTACCTTCTTAGGAAGTCAAACCAAATTCCTATTGATGGGACACCTCTCTAAAAAATCTATGGTTACCATTTTAACCCCAAAATAACCCAAGTTCTTTATTCACAAATTGCAGTGTTTTTCCCTCGAGCCATGAGTGTGCTCACCATGGATGACCATGAGCTTGATACATCCTCTTCTACTAATCCTCCACCCCATAAAACCACTTATCTAGTCACAAAGCATACCTCATAATCTACCTCCAATTAACACAACTATTACCACCTCCATTCCTATCATTTATTATTCTACTATCATCACTAGTGTCCCTATTCAATCTTTGCCCATCATATCCAAAAAACATAGTCAATCTTTACCTATCACATCCCACATTCATGTAAATGTCATCACTTCCCAACCTCCTCCTAGGGGTGCTTACCATTACATGATGCCTAATCCACCCCCTCAACAATCTCAACCTATCATCACCCATATCCCCACTCATCATATACCTCAACAACCAACCCAATCTCAATAATCACATCATGTCCCTATTTCTCAACATCAACCATTGCAACAACTTATCCAATCTCAACCCATGACCTATATTCATCCTCATCAAGAAATTCCTCAAACACCCACTCATCCACAAGCTTATCAACCACCTTATCAAATCACTTCCCAATGTCATACAATCACAATCCCATCCAACCACTTCAAATGACCCCATGCATGCCTTGATGAATAGGTTGGCTAGCCTTGAGGCCACTACCTTAGGGCCCAAGGTCACATTATCTTATGAACAAATTTGCAATGAACCTATCCATCCATCGGTCCTTGTTGGGCCTCATAACATCGGCTAAGTACAAGAAGGTGCATGGGCGTGCGGGGCCTATATGAAGAAGGGCACGCAAGGTGAAGGCACATAGGGGCGAGCTTTAGTAGGGTTTAGTAGAACACATGACACACATGCTTAAGATAAGATGGGTTTTGTGAATTAGCCATACTCGAGTTCCGGGTAGCACATGAGAAAAGCGTGACCCATCTAGCATGCGGAGTGGATAAGGTACCATCCCGGGAAGTCTGTAGGATCAAGAATGGAATATTCCATGCATGCAATGGAAGGATCTAGAAATACATCATTACAAAGAGTGGAGAGATCAGATCAAAGGAAACATGCTCCATTGGAGGACCACATGGACACTTGGTAACCGATCTGTTATCTCAGGAAGGCATGATGGTGGAGACTAAAGTTATATATGGAGATGCTCGGGTAGAAGAAGAGAGGGATGGAAGGAGAGAGACATAGAGATAGCATTGGATAGGTGAAGATTTATAGAAATAATGAAGGATACTTTGGGTTGGGATTAGGAGAACTATAGAAGTGATGGCATATATAGAGGGATGGGTCTGTAACCTGTTTTGTAAGATGGAAGCATAGCTTAGGGTCCTGATGTGTAACTCTGGTTTGCATTGTTATATTGGTCTATTATGACCTTAATGAATGTAATGTGGTTATTGAACTCAGTAATATGAATATAAGGATTTGTTCTAAAGAATATATATGTGTTCATGAGCATAAATCCTAGTGCATTTCCTTTATGTTATGAATCAATTCTATACTCTATTAGATACTTCTATTTTGTTATCTGAATGGATGCATTGATATGATAACTCATCCTAGGATTTTAGAATGAATGCATGGTTCTTTTATTTCTTGCATCTAAATATGTCATTAAGGATGTATTCTCACAAGACTCATATAAAGAAGGGGCTCGGTGCCCACGCATGCCTCAGTGAGCGCTAATGCCCACCGGGGTGATAGGCCGACGCGTATGGGATTAGACATTTGTTCTAAGGGTATAAAAATGACTACATCTTGGTTCTGTTGTCGGGACCTATTTTCAAAGTTGTTGTGAGAAATGGAATACACCTTGGTTCCTGTGATGTGTGATGAAAGAACGTCTAACCTTGAAAAGTTTTGAAGCATGCTTCAAGAGCACGAGAGGTTGATTTTTATCAAATATTCAACACTGGACTTGATTTAGATGCACGTAGATGGGTAGAAGAGAACCTATACAATGAGTTGTACAAAACATTCTTCTGCTATTTTCTATTAGAACTATATGAATAGCTTTCAACATATGCATCTAGATCAAGTGATGTACTATAGATCGTGTGTATGGACCCAAGATGATTACCAAAGGATGCGGGATGTAGATATGACTTGGACGTGTCTTTGTTGATCACCGGTGGAAAGGAGTGTTGATTATTTATACTTTTGAATACACCATTTCTACGTATTCTTGCCCGAGAGATTTCTAAGGTCAAGTTTCGAGGGAGCCCAGAGGATCATTTTTACGTGTTATGCTTTTGGCTATGAAGATCTTGATCATTACCCTAAGTTTAGAGGCATTCCCTATAGGTGGATAATCATCTTTGAGTCTTTGAGAAAGGAAGCTAGGGTCGAGGAAGATGGTGGACATTACAGCTAAAAAGGAAAGTGAGGAGAGACGACTCAATTATAATGAAGCTCGTGAAAGGGAGATGACTAGACCTTGTGAGGTTACAAGTGTAATGGATCTATGGAGACAGATGTTACAAGGAGTTGAAGTTCACACAGAGGACATGGAACTTGAGTAGTCTATACTACCCCATCTTGGAAAGTGTAGGAGAGAAGCCCCTTCAGCTTCTGATGAGAGTTCTTCACATGGAGAAAAGAGAGCCTTCAACACACATTTGAACCCACATAACAACCAACCCCGGTGCTTAGTTTTCCAAATAAAGGGAGAAGTATTACTAACCCATTGGTATCAGGTGGGACTAAGCTGATCAAAGCACCAAGGAGATATAATTTCTCATTCAGGACATCCATGGCTATGCAAACCATTCCCGTATTTGGAGGAATTTTTGGACAAGGTGTAAATACACAAGGTTTGGGTATCATGTTTAAAAGTGGTGTGAGAAACATAACTAGCGGTGGGACAATATCACAAACCATTGGCATACGAGTTCCTGGGTGGGACATTGGGAACACTAGGTGTGAAAAATTCAGCCCATTTTCTCGGCTACATGAGGTAGATCTCGGTGGTACAGAGCTAGAGGACCTAGTGGAACTAGTAGATCTGGAGGATTTAGTGGGTTAGGAGGAACAAGACCTAGTGGATTCAGTGGATCTAGTGGAGGAGGAAATACTAAAGGAAACCAAGGCTCTGGATCAGGAGGAAAAGGGCCTCAGCCACCTCCACAAGTATTTTTGAGATGTCTTTGCACTTACTAGAGTACAGGGGTATTGCAAATGCTACAGAGCATGTCCACAAGTGTGAATTACTATGGCACACGAAAGGGATCACTACCTCAGAGCAGAAGGCAAGTCAATTTGTAATAACATTGAAAGGGCACATACATAGTTGGTACCAGAAGTATGACCCCCATCAAACGGTGGTAGACTACACTGCATTGAAGAATGCCTTCTTAGCAAAATTCCATATCCTTGAATTCAAGAAGGAGAGAATCAATACTCAAAGCAGATCCAATAAGGAATGACAAAGAGTGTGCGCGCAGTATGAAATGAGGTTTAAAAATATCTTATCAAAAATTTCCTATAACATTCACCCTTCTCAACATGCCCAATGGTTTTTTGGAGGATTGATAACACTTTTTATAAGGGCACTATCACATAAGACTTTCACTGCACCCACACGATGAATTAGAAGCTACCTTACATGGTAAGGCTATTGGGAGCATTGATACTGGTGTTAGCCTTTTTCTAGAGGCTCAAATTGTTGCAATGGCCAATTAGTTGGAGAATTTGTTTGTGAATTCGGTGCATGAGGTTCATAATGGTATGTGGTGTATAGACTATGAAGTGAAAGGGTGTGTAAATGATAGTTTCCCTTGGAATTCGGTACACGCCATGATGATAGACTATGAGATTTTCCATGGGGATTATGATGCAAATAGGTGTCCTCTACTACAATGCGTGTCTGCGAAGAATGTTTCTTGCTATTGCAAGATCTGTACCTCTACGACCCATGATACCAAGGATTACATACTGATTGACTAGATTCATGATGTTATTGATCTTGGTGTGTGCCAGACTAGTCTTACAAGCAGTTCCAAGGATGATGATCATCGTTATGAAGGGCGAGTAGATGAAGGAATGTCTAGAAGAAGCTTTCATGGAGGATTTTTTGGTCATAATAACCATAGCAGAGGAAGAGGTGAGTTCCCATGAGGAACCTGTTATAACTATGGGTCTACAAAGCATTATAAATGTGAATGTTCTGACCTATTGCAATGCTCATGGTGCAGAAAAAATGTAAGTATGAGCAATTCCATGAGTTGTTTGAACACATGAGCCAATAACACCAGAAAGACAAAGGCATTAGGATGATGAGTATAAAGAAATCTGACCCTCAGTGGATGTTAAGAGTGGCGCGCGAGTTAGGATTAAAAATTTTACTTGGTAACAACATGAGTAGAGGCTACGTGCATAAGGGAGATGCCAAGACAGAAACTGGTTGTTAGGGAAGAAGTGGTACATGGGAAGTATCCAGATCCTACTCATCAGAAGGAAGTGTATCAAGAGACTATGGATGTGATTCAGAGTTTGCAAGGGGAGATCCAATGTATAGAGGAGCATTCAAAGCTTTTAGAGCAAAGGAAGAATGCCAAGGATCCAAAGGAGGACTTGGATGAAGTCAAGGAAGTATGTAGGATGTTAAGGCAATAAAATATTATTCCCTTATTAGGAGAATTATTGAGGAGAAGGCACCACCCACCAGGCGAGTGTGTAAAAGGAAGGTTTTGCATGCAAACCTTCCCCCTCACAACCTTGACTATGATAAAGATATTACGTTGAATGCAGTTGTTGATGGGTGGCTTCTAAGCAATATCCTCATCGAAACAAGAGTGGAGGTCAATGTTCTCACCTTAGAGGCATGGCATCAAATGGGAAGACCCTGCATTACAACCATCTTTGAATGTGTTGTATATGGCAAAAAAATATAAAGACAATGCCCATTTGAGTCTTGAAAGATGTGGTTATCACTATTCAAGGGGCTAAGTTCATTGGGGACTTTGAAGTCTTGGTGCTCATTGAGGTGGATAATTTCCTTGTATTACTTGGGAACCCATGGTGTTATAATAACAATGCTTTGACGTGTGGTTTAATAAGGGGTATATCAACTTTGAGAACAAGGAAGAAAGAGTGATTATCCCTTTAACAGATGGGAAATAAACACCCTATATTGAGCCCTTAGGAGAGGAAGTCCTCGATAGAATCTATGTGCGCTCCATTAGAGATCCTAAGATAATTCATCCCACGGAGGGAGTTATCCAGTTTGAAGATTCTCAGTCCTTGAGTGATACCACTAGCATGGCATGTGACAATTGGGTGCATGGGACTTATGAGTTGATTGGGTGACAGTTGAGAGGATATGTAACAAGGGTAACGAAGGTGCACTCAGTCAAGTGCCTGGAAGGGAAGAAGTTCTGAGTTACTCTAGAGAAGCATACCCTAAAATTTTCTTGTGAGAAATGGAGGTTTAGTGGAAGAATGAGGATGAGAGAAGGCAAATCATTAGTTATAACCTACTTAGAAATGCAGCTAGCTGGTGGGATACTCATCGAGAGAGCCTTCTAGAATGGCACGAGGTAAGACTCACATTTTCTATAAGGTTATCCAAGAGCAACACACCCACTTGCATCCAAAAATACCATGGTAAAGAGACCGCCTCATTTCATGTCCAAACATGTGAGAAGGCCTAGATGGGAAGCACATAACCATTAACACCTTCATTATGGATGCGTAAGTTGTATTCCACCTTACAAGATCATGCACGCACATGGTATATTCATTTAGAAATGCACCATCAAATAGGTAATTGGCAAGAGTTAACAACTGATCTCATTCAAGCTTTCAAGTATAGGAGTACAAAGCCATTGATGGATAAGGCATTACAAGTAATAAAGCACCTCACAATGGGAGATAACACTATAATGGAAGATAGAATACAAGAGCTACTAGGAGAACTTGGTTTAGAGACAAGTTTTGATGAAGAGGAATCGAGAAAGTACAACTTGAGTGTGTGTGCATGGAAAAGGAAAAAAGGAAAAATGGTCTATGTAGTAGATGGTGAGGAAATGGAAAGTTTGGATGCTAACCATTATGAAGGTATGTGTGAATTCATAGATAACACTAATGAGTGAGCACGCACCTACCATGAGCCCTTGAAAACAAAGAAGGTTAACATTAGGACAGAGATAGAACCTAAGGAAGCTATCATTAGGGACTATTGGTCGAAAAAAGAAGTTTCAAAGGTCATTGATCTATTGTGTGAGTTCCAAGATTTGTTCCCTCATGGGTATTATGAACTCAAAGGCATTCACCATTCCTTGGGGAGATGAAGATCAAGTTGAAGGAAGGTGCGTGCCCGATCCAAAAGAGGCCTTATTAGATGAATCTAAATTTACGCATATGGGTCAAGGAAGAAATAAACAAGATGATAACATCTGGTATCATTGAGGTTGTGGAGGAATCAAAATGGATAAGCCCAATGGTCATCAATATCAAGAAGGATGGAAGAATAAGGATTTATGTTGACTATAGGGACCTAAATGCAATATGTGTCATCGATCCTTTCCCAACCCCCTTTACTGAAGAAATCTGGAAGGAGTAGTCTGGGTACAAGGTCTACTCTTTCATGGATGGGTTCTTAGGGTATCACCAAGTCAAGATTGCAAAGGAAGACCAGAGAAAGACAACTTTCACCACTAAATGGGGAAGTTTTTCCTATACGGTTATGCCTTTTGGATTGAATAATGCACTTTTTGTGTTCTCGCGCATCATGGTACAAGCATTTCAAGACTTCATCCATAAATTTATTCAAGTTTACCTAGATGACTGGACTGTGTATGGATTAGTAAAAGATGATTGTGAAAATTTGAGGCTGATGTTTGAGAGATGTCGAAATTGAGGATATCCCTCAACATTAAGAAATGTGTCTTTCTTTACTCCATTTTGAACCTGTTAGGACATATTATATGTAAATAAGGCTTACTAGTGGATCCCAAAAAGTTGTAGTTATTATGGGATTAGGGAGCCTACTAGTCAAAGTGCAGTGCGTAGATTCCTTGGACATATGGGGTACTACAGGAAATTCATCAAGGGGTATGCCAAGATTGCCATACCTTAGAGGAATTGCTAAAACACAAGAGTGCCTTTCATTGGGGAGAGGCGCAACAGAAGGCATTTGACACTTTGAAGGATAGGCTTGTCATTGTGCCCATACTACACTTTCCTTCTTGGGATAAGCCTTTCCATGTGCATGTTGATGCCTCAGGAACAACCATGGGAGAAGTACTAGCACAACTTAGGTGAGGGATTGTTGATCACCCCTTGTGTTTTACAAGTAGGAAGTTGACACCAACATAACAAAATTACACAACTAATGAGCGTGAGGAACTATCAATGATCTACACACTACATAAGTTCAGACAATACCTGTTAGTAACACCCTTTATATCCAATACAGACCACATGGCATTGACATTCTTGGTGAACAAGCTCATTTTGCAAGGGCACATATGTCGTAGGTTCTTATTATTCCAAGATTTTGAGTTCACGATGGTCGTAAAACTAGGAGAAAGCAATTCGGGACTGACTAGTTATCAATTATTAACTTGGGGAAGACATGTAAAGAATTGAGGATACCATGTTAGATGCACAATCTTGTTTAGGTTATGGCATGCACCCTCAGACTTGGAAGATATCATAGTATTCTTAAAAATTGGTGTGGCATTGGATGGGATGAAGGATCTGGAGAGGAAGCAATTAGCAATATGCTCTGCACCCTACATGTTGATTAATGGAGATCCATATATGTTAGGAAATGATGAGGTTTTGTGTTGTTGCATATTAGAATATGATCATGTGGAAATTTTGGAGGAAGTACATGGTGGGATCGTAGGAGGACACTATGCGGGAAATACTATCGCATGGAAGATTCTTCTAGCGAGGGATTTTGCGGGAAACAATATATCGAGATTATATTGAGTTTTGCAAGGTCTGTCACCATTACCAAACCTTGAAAAACCTAGAAAGAGGATGAAATTCCCTTGCGACCAATAGCCAAAGACTTGAACCATTTGAAAAATGGGCAAACAAATTTTAGGGCCAATTTCACCACCACATGAAGGATTGGTTCACAGTATATAATTACTTGCACCGATTACGACAAGATGGGCGAGGTAGCAACTACAAAGGATTGCCTTTGCGAGACAATTACTAGATTTTTATGGGAGAATATAATCAAGTATGGTTATCCTTTAAGCTTAATAAGTGATAGGGGTACACATTTTCTCAATGCAAAAATGAGGATTTTGCTAGTAGAATTTATGGTGGACCATAAAAAAACTACCCCTATCATCCACATGTAATTGGAATTGTTGAGGCATTTAAAAAATACTAAGTCACACGCTAACCAAGATCTGTGACGTTGGAAGACAAGATTGGGATTACAAAGTATCATCTATTTTATGGGCATACAAGACAACCTATAAGAGGTTGAATAAGGCCACACCATTTCAATTGGTGTTTTGTGAGGAGGATGTGTTGGATGATGAACAAGCGCTAGAAGAGAGGATTGATAAGTTAATGTAATTAGATGAAAGGCGATCACTTGCTAGATGGAGCCAGAAGATAGAAAAGGTAAGACAAAAGGCATGACATGATCGTCACATCAAGAACAAGCAATTTTAGGTTGGGTAGATGGTTCTATTGTATTATTTCAAGTATTTGTGCCATCTTGAGAAGTTGAAAGTCCATTATTTGGGACTTTACATCATGTCATACATCCTTGATTCAACTCTTGTCGATTCTGAGAGCTAGATGGGACAAGATTACCAAGTCATTTCAATGAGAGTTGGCTGAAGCCCTACTATAAATAAGTCTTGTTGGTGTTTTTAAATAAGGTAGTATTTCTAGTTAGCTTAGGATTTCCCTTTATGATTTTTCTTTTCTTGTGTTTCCCTTTCTCGTTGATGTTCCGTTCTTTTTGTTTCATTTGTGCCTTGTGCACCAGTAACCACATTATTTTCTAAAGTTGTGTATGTGTAGAGGACACCGCATTTATTTTAGTGTGGGGTGGAGTAGTGAAAAGTAAAGTATAATCTAGTAGTAAAAGTTGAGTGGACCAGAGAAGGAAGCGCGTAAGATTGAGAAAGCGCGTAAGATTGAAAAAGTGCGTAAGATTGAGAAAGCGCGTGGGGAAATGGTGAATAATGAAGTATGGTGTCAAGAAGGCTATAACAACGACCACATACGAAGAAGGAAGAGCGCAAGAACAACATGAGGTAGGTGAGGGAAAAAATAAGGTAAAGGACTAAAGAAGTGCCTTCAAAGATTGTAGATGCACATGTAAGAGTCTTCGGTCGATTGGATTTTTACGCTTAGAAGGTTGCAAAAGGTTTTTGCACGAAATTAGGCACGTGGGTAAGGGCACTTAAGGTCAGCCTAGTGGAAAAATCCACATTTAATGTTAAGTACGTTGGTAGGTGGTATAACATTTATTATTGGAGAGGAGCAAAACTATAAATATGAGGTCGGGCAAGTCATTATTTTACCTTGCTATTACAAAGTTGAAGTGCTCTTGCATGAACTAGGGCATCTAGAGAGATTTGTGTGAAGGAAGAAGAATCATAGAAATCTAAGTGTGTGACTAGGGTGGATCTGCAAACTAGGAGGAAGGAGTACATAGGTGTGAGAATTTTTTTGAATTACGCCGTCTTGTGGAAGGGTTTTCCTAATTAGGGTTTGACAACTAGGGCATGGAAAGAGAAGGATTTCTTCACAGAGTTAAGCCTTAGAATTGAGAAGAGTAGTAGAGCAGAGCAAGGAGTTTTAAATTTTAACCCAACAAGAAGAATGGCACCAAAGAAGGTGACCATTTCACCAAAGAAACAGAAGGGCAAGGGAAAAGGAAAACAAACCACTATCGTCGCTAGCTCCAATGAGGAATGGTACGCAAAAATGTAGTACCCAGATGGAGTATTGTTGGGAAATGAGTGGGTGTCACACTTGAGACAAATGGCCATGAGTGATTACAACCATCACACAAGAACTACTAAGAAATAAATGGTGTTTGAGTTGGTTTTCCAACTAATAAAAGGACACCAGATGGAATACCAATATATAGCGATGAGGTGAAAGTAAAGTTACAAATGGAAGGGCTATTGCAATGAATCGTATGAGTTGCCTTATTTTAGAAAGCCTAAGCAGCTATATCGGTGGTTGATGTTGCGCGTATATGAAGACCACTTCATTTTTATCCAAAATTCACCGCTGTGGTAAATTTCATAACTTGAAGCTAGAGCAAAAAGAAATGGTGAAAGGCAAAAATAAGGTTTTCGGGGGTCACTTGTCTTTTCTCTAACTTTCCTATGTAAAGAAAATCCAAGGAGTTAGAAAAATTTGTAAAATCTTGAAAAAATGAAGTCAAGGGCCTATTTTAGTGCAAATTAGGTATGAGGGCTATGAATGGAACCATTGCATGGGTCGTACAAAGGTTCATCTTACTAATTTCAGGCTCAAATGCTAAGGAAGCAATGTATTGCAGAAAAAGCAGAAAAATTTGTCTCGGGTAGAACAAGTTCACGCGGGACATTTGGGACCCGAAAAAGCTCAAACGAATGCAAATCGAAAGTGTATTGTGGATATGGTAGAAAAAAATATTTTGAGACAATCGGGCCCAAAAAGGCCGACAAAATACGTAGAACAAAGTCCATGGAAAAGGCTGTAAAATAGAGTCTCGTAGAACAAGTCCGCGAGAAAAAGCCGAAGAAGAAACTGTCAGCAGAAATCCATGGAAGCCATAGAAAATTAAAATGCTGCAGAAATCCATGGAAAGACAAAGAAAAATTAGTGGAATGCCACAAAAACCAAATCATGGGAATGTTGCGAGAAAACTAGAAAATCCTTGGAAGAAACGCAAAAGCGACAATTTTTCACGCGAAACTTCGGATGGGCATAACTTTTGATCCAATTGCTCAAAATTTGAAAAAAATTATATCATTGGAAAGGTCTCAATGTCCTCTATGTAATGAGAATCATATTTCTCAATTTCACTAAGGTTAGATGTGAAAAAGGTAGAAAACATCTCCAACATGGAAATACATAGTTCTAGGCCCAACCACCGCAATTAATGAAGTATGGTACCCCATTTATTCTTCCAGAAGCTAAAGTACGTATGTAAGATGATTTGTAAGGGTTCCCATGCCATTTTCAGACCATTTAATGGTAGTTTTTGGTTGGTGAGAGAAGAAATACGAGTTTCACTCTTTCTCTTTCTCTCATTCATTTTCTATATATTGTAAACACTTCTCATTTGAGAAGGGAGATATTCAGGATGTGGGGAAACTCTGTAAAATTTGTTTCTCAACACCATTGAGCTACAAACCCTCTCATGAGCTTGAAATGTGTATTTTTCCTCTCCTTCAACAATATAATGGACTATGTATATTCCAAGAGCAATAAAATTTGTGTTTGTGGTGTTCTTTTAACCCTTGCATTGTTTTGTTGCATCTCCTTGCCCTCTATTTTGTTGTTTTTTTTGCATGTATGTCTCATTTATAGGTGTAGGATGTTGTGTTTCACATAAATTTTGTGGTAAATGAAGATTTGGGTTTGTGTCACATTAGTCTGGCCTTTCTCAACTCCATTTTCTTTCTATATTCTCCCTCAACAAGATATTTCACCTCCTTTTCTTAGTGCTATCACCTATGTAGTATAGGATTTCTTAATTTTCATGCTCTCTCTCTCTCTCTGGTCCCTTAGAACAGTTAGATTAGGAGTAGATAGTCACATGTCCTTCCTTAGGAGTAGTTTAGTGCTAGGATTAGGTAGAGGAACCAACCTTCTCTAGAGGTCTATCTCAAGTAGCAAGTCCCACAACTTGGAGATATTACCCATGTTACCTAGAAATACCATGAGCTCAAACACACACACTTGTGCAAACCATTGGGTACATTGATTTGGTGATAACAATTCTGAAACGTCTAGTGGGACAGGTTTGAAGCACATTACCAATTCATTTCATCAAGTTGATGTGTTCTTGGTGATATTCAACCTTTTATAGGCACATGCAAAGCACATCTAGTGACTCCATCTGGTCAACAACCCATTCTCTGAGTTGTAGAATTTCCTTCCATCCATTTCCACCCATTATTCTTTCCACATCTTTCATCTTCTTCCATTCCATGAAGTTGTGCAATCATGACTTCATTTCCATCTTGGAATTCACACTCCCAACAACATCAATGCAATAATCCTGTAATGAGGTTCACAACTCCTCCATATCAAGATTATGATCAAATTTAGAACCATTATGCTTACCCATATGAGCAGTGTCAAAACCAGTTTGGTTATGAAACATATCAAGAACAAGGGTATGCATATAATGACAACAATCAAATGGAGAATGTTGATCTGTTGGAGAAGATTCAAAGAATGGAGGCTAACATGGTTCAATCCAGGGCTACAACACAGATGAAAGCTTTCAGAATGGTTGTAGGGCACCTTGTCCATGGGAAGGCCCTTTTCCAAGACACTATAGCTCATAGGAGAAGCTTGATTTCATGGTTGAAATGCTGCCCCAACTTACACAATGGACTGAGGATATTGAGGCATATGAGAAAAGTGTAAGACAAAATTTTTAATGGGTAAGTCAGTCACCAGCTCCTTGTCCTTCATTTTCTCCATCCCAAGCTTTATCATTTCAGCAATGTCAAGATTCAAGCCCATTGTATGCTGCCCCAAGTGTTGATTTCCCTTCTCCATCTTCTAATCTTCCATCTCATCTCAATTCTTTTTCCCTTTTCCCTTCCAAGTAGTCATCCCCTCCAAAAACAAGAAGTTCTATCTCCTCCACCACCACAAGCAATTGCAAAATATGTTGTAACCCAATCCATCCCTCCTATTGTTGTCTCAAGTCCATCTTGGGAAGTAAACAATCAAACAACCAGTCAAGGAGAGCATCAATAAGTAGAGCTAAGAAAATAAGAAAGGATTAGAAGCTTGGTGGGATTGGCTCTTATATTTGGAATTGAAAAGATTCCCTTGATGGTTAATCCTACGAAGGAGGTCAAGGTCAAAGAGCCAGTGGTGGCTAAAGATGAGTTTGTAGCAGTGGAACAAGAAGAATCACAATCTATATGGTCTAAATGTTGTGTCCATAATGGCACTTTATCTGAAAAGAATGTTGATGTAAACTAAGCTGCACAATTAGGCAAGAGGGAGGAAGAACAACCAGCTCCAAGTCCTATTAAAGAGGAACAACTAGAAGAGATTGAATATGAGTTGAATCCACTTGAAGAAGAAAGAATTATTGAAGATTTTTTTGCTTTCATTTGAAGGGCCTGATTTGATTGATGAATCCATGATGGAGGAGAGCTATCAAGAAGACCTTGCTGCCCCAAATAGTCCTCTAGAGTAGTGAATTGAAGATTTTGATTTGACAAATTTCATGCTAGAGGAAGAGGCTATCTAAGAGAAAGTCAGTCTTCAAGAAACAATAGAGGAAGGAAAAGAGTACGAAGATCCCATCTCTTCCACACCATCCACCCAGGAATGTCTGCAAGAATACTTCATTATTGAAGTTGGGCTTTCGTGCAATGGGAAAATTCAGTAGATCAGGCCTTTCCCAATCAAGTACTTGGCTTCATTGGAGCAAGATTTAGATTTGCTACCTATCATGCTTGTTCCTAGGCATGAGGATGAGTATCAAAGCACCAAGGGTCACCATCAACACCTCCAGAATTCCAATGCCAATCAGCTTGAGGAGGTATTTTTGATTGATGTTAATACTTTGGTTATTTGGGTGGAGGATCAACCTCTTGTCAATTTTTCACTCATAATAACCATGTTCAACTCCAAATCATATACATGGCTGCCTATTTTGAGAAAGGGAAGCTACTTCTCCTTGCCAGTTGTAGGATTTGTTTGAGTTCCCTTTTCTTCTAGTTAGCATAGAGTAGGTAGGTTTTCTTTCAGCATAACAAGTGCTTTTGCACACTCTGCATGTTCCACTTGGGGCATGTATGATCTTTCTCTTTTGTACATAGTGTGTTGTGGTGTTTTGTTTTTCATGTAAAATACATTTGTTAGGAATTAATAGAATATAATGTGGAATAATTCCTTAGAATCGCAATAATAATGAGTATGAATAGAATTATAGAAATGAAATATGCACAACACGAAGAAAATATTTAATGTGGTTAACCCAATGTGGGCTACATCCACCAAGAACACTTCCTCGATTTTATTACAAGCAAATAGTCTTCACAATTACAATAATCATATCTTTTCTAGAGCTGTGTTCAACAAACCCTCTCAAATTCGCACTTGAATTCACACACACTATTCACCTTCACAAAACACACCGATATATATCCTATTATATGTCAATCTATTTATAAGTACATCAATAGGTAGAAGAAGAGGCGCTTTACAAAACAATGGAAACCAAAAAGCCATGGGCCCAAAAATAGTCCATAATGGTTACCCATTACCCATGGGTTAATAAACCACCAATGAAAATTTGCTTGGGGATTTTCCCCAAACCCCCGACCCGCTCATTTGGCGAGTGGCACCGCCATAAAAAATATCCGAGTGTAACACATGGAAGGTGTACTAAACTCTAACATGAAAACAAGCTCCACAAACATAACAACATTGGAGGTAGCGTTTGGTGAGATCAGCTCTAGTTCCAGTAGTGTTTCAAGTGGCTCAGGGACTATATTTCGAGTTTTAGATCAGATTTGTGTTTATCGGTGACTTCATGCCCAATGGATACTTCAGGCCACGATCATTTCACCTAGTAGGCTAATGACCCTACCAAGTTGCCAAACGGTTATCCAAAAATTCAACCCCGTGGTAAATTTAATAACTTGAAGTTGGAGCAAAAAGAAATGGTGAAAGGTAAAAATAAGGTTTTTAGGGGTCACTTGGCTTTTCTCTAACTTCCCTATCAAAAGAAAATCCAAGGAGTTAGCAAAATTTACAAAATATTGAAAAAATGAAGTCAAGGGACTATTTTAGTGCAAATTAGGTTTGAGGGTTGCGAATAGAACCAATGCGGGTTTTACCAAGGTTCATTGTACCAAGTTCGGGCCTAAAATGCTAAGGAAGCAATGTATTGCGGTAAAAGTGGAAAAATTTGTCTCAAAGGCGGACAAGTTCACGCAGACATTTGGGACCCAAAAAGCCAAAATGAATGCAAGTTAGTGTATTGTAGATATGGTGGAAAAATGTGTGCAGACAGTTGGGCCCAAAAAGGATAACAAAGGCTGCGAACAAAGTCTACGAAAAATCCACAAAACAAAGTGCCATGAGAACAAGTCCGCAAAACAAAGTGCCATAGAAATCTACTAAGCTTCAAAATTGAAGTGCTACAGAAATCCATGGAAAGTGGAAGAAAAAGCCATGGAATGTCTTTGTAGAAAACCAAATTCGTAGAATTTTGTAGAAAACGGAAAATCCGTGGAACAAAGGAAAACGAGCGCTTTTTTGTGTGAAACGTCGATGGGCATAACTTTTGATCCAGTGCTCAAAATTTGACAAACTTTATATCATTGAAAAGGTATCAATGTCCTCTAGGTAATGAGAATCATATTTATTAATTTCATTGAGGTTAGATGTGAAAAAATGTAGAAAATGTCTCCAACATAGAAATACATAGTTCTAGGCCCAACCACCGCAATTAATGAAGTATGGTACCCCATTTATTCTTCTAGAAGCTAAAGTACGTATGTAAGATGATTTGTAAGGGTTCCCATGCCATTTTTAGACCATTTAATGGTAGTTTTTTGTTGGTGAGAGAAGAAATACAAGTTTCACTCTTTCTCTTTCTCTCATTCATTTTCTATATATTGTAAACACTTCTCATTTGAGAAGGGAGATATTTTGGGATGTGGGGAAACTATGTAAAAAAAATTTCTCAACACCATTGAGCTAAAAACCCTCAATTTTGTTGCATCTCGTTTCCCCTCTATTTTTTTGTTATTTTTAATGCATGTATGTCTCATTTACAGTGCGGGATGTTGTGTTTCTAAGAGATTTGGTGGTAAATGAAGATTTGGGTCTATTTCACATTGGTTTGGCCTCTCTCAACTCCATTTTCTTTCTTTATTCTCCCTCAACAGGATATTTCACCCCCTTTTCTTGGTGTTATCACCTCTGTAGTGTAAGATTTCTTAATTTTCATGCTCTTTCTCTCTGGTCCCTTGGAAAGGTTAGATTAGGAGTAGATAGTCACATTTCCTTCCTTAGAAGCAGTTTAGTGCTAGGATTAGGTAGAGGAACCAACCTTCTCTAGAGGTCTATCTCAAGTAAGTAGCAAGTTCCACAACTTAGAGATATTACCCATGTTACCCAATCACACCGTGAGCTCAAGCACACAAACATTTGTGAAAACCATAGGGTGGTATGATTCGGTGATAACGGTTTTGGCACGCCTAGTGTGACAGGTTTGAAGCACCTTACTAACTCATTTCATCAATTTGATGTGTTCTTGGTGATATTCAGCCTTTAGAGGCACATACAAAGCACATCTGGCAACTCCATCTGGTCAATAACCCATTCTCTAAGTTGTAGACTTTCCTTTCATCCATTTCCACTCATTATTATTTCCACATCTTTCATCTTCTTCCATTCCATGAAGTTGTGCATGAAAAGAGTTTGCGAGAATCAAATTGGAAATGAGGCACCATGAAGTAGTTACACTCCAATGGAATCATGATAGCTCCAGTGATAGCAAGAAAAAAATGATTAGTAATGGAAGAACTTGCTCAACAGAAACAAAGCTTGTATAGAGGAAAGACAACAGAGTGTCTTGGCATGCTCATAAATGAATAGAAAAGGGGTACATATAGGGTCTTTGAGTAACCCTAGCGCAAGACACACATGAAACCCTAAAACTAACCCTAAACCTAACCCATGTGAGATGACCCTCCAACATAAGAGGAGGACATATAGGATAACTCACACTAACACCCCCTTCATTGAAGTTGGGGTAGCGGTTGTGATGAGTCGAGATGGAAGAGGAAGACACTCCTAAACAACTAAAAAGATGTTCCAATGAGGCCCAACAACTAAAGGCCTGATAAGGTGCCCATATACAAACACAATCTTCCTAGAAGAAGAAGAAGAAGAAAAGAAGGACTACATAGCCCGAAGAAGATGGGAAACTACGCAGAAGACCTCACCCCAAGAAGAGACCGTAAGTGAAGAAACTTCATCTCAGTGAAGGGATTGGTGAATAAATATGTAATCTGATTAGCTGTCTAAATGTCGATGATACCATCATGAATAAGCTCCCATATGAAGTGCATATGGATCTCAATGTGCTTCATCTACTGATGCTGAACTGGATTTCTACAAATAGAGATTGTGCTCATGTTATCATAGTAGATAATGGTAGGCCACCGAAAGTGGATGCCAAACTCTGTTAGAATACCCTGTAGCCAAATAGCTTCTGTGGCAGCGTTAACTGCTCCTCTGTATTCTACCTCTGTAGATGATATCACAATTGCATTCTACTTCTTGCTAGACCAACTAATAGGACCCGAACCAAGAGAGAAACTATAGCCAGAAGTAGATTTTTGATGATCTAAGTCACCGGCCTAATCAAAATCTATGAATCCAATCAAGTCAATATCAACCCCTCTATGATAGTGAATGTCATCAGCATAAGTGCCACGAACATAATGAAGGATCCATTTAGCTGCTTTCCAATGCAGCTCATGTGGATCCTGCATGAATTTGGACACGATCCCAACAACATATGATAAATCCGGTCGAGTGTGAGTCAAGTAAATCAAGCTTCCCACCAACTGTCGATAAAGAGTACCATCAACCAAGGGAGTAGAGCAATCTAAAACCAGCTTCACCTCGAAAAGAAAAGGAGTAGGAGAAGACTTGCAATCAAACATTTGAAACCAAGCTAGCAAATCAAGAGCATACTTAGGTTGTGAAATCAATATTCCCAAGCCGAGTTGTGAAATCGGGATCCCAAGGAAGTAATGAAGTAGACCTAAGTCGAGTCATGGAGAACTTGTTGGCTAAGGCGATCTTCACGAATCAATAATTGAGGAAGATCTACCCGTGATCAACAAGTCATCAACATATAAAACAAGAATGAGTATGGAGTCATCTTTCCATAGAATATAAACATTTGGATCAGAGTGACACCTAGTAAACCCTGATGTAAGTAAGAAGGAGTCCATCTTGGCATACCAAGCCCAAGGGGCTTGTTTAAGGCCATAAAGAGACTTCTTTAACTTACAAACGAGGGAGGAATCTTAGACATAACCCGGAGGTTGTTCCATATAGATCTCTTCCTCTAGGTCACCATGAAGGAAGGCACTCTTAACGTCCATTTGATGGACTTTCCATCTGTTCACTGCGGCAATGGCTAGGGTCAGTCGAATAAAAGTCATCTTTGTAACCAAATAAAGGTTTTACGTATAATCAACCCTAGCTATCCGGGAGAAACCCTTAGCTACTAATCGTCCTTTAAACTTTTTGACGTATCCATCTACTCCATACTTTTTTCGGAACACCCACTTACACCAAACGATTTTTCTTCCTTTTGGAAGAGTGGTGAGATCCCAAGTATCGTTCTTCATGAGAGAGGAATACTCCTCATCCATGGCATAATCCCACTCAGGAATACCAGAAGCCTCCCAGAAAGACTATGGATTAGATGCAGAGGTGAAGAAAGAGTGGGGTCTAATGAAATCTAAGCGAGTACGTCTCATATTCAAAGTATCTCTAACTAAATCTCCAACACTTTGCAAAGTTTTCTTGGCCCAAAGGGGACCAGGAGGATCAGGCTCAGAGTCAGAAAATTCTTCACTTGAGTGATAAGGGACATAGTCCACATCATAACTCTTGGTCGGAATCGAAGACTCAAAGGTCTGATGGTTAGGAGGATCCGGAAGAGGAGCACGCTCAACAGTATCATCATCTGATGAGTCAGAATCTGAATCAATGAGCTAAAGAACCTCAATAGGTGGAGAAGTAGAAGTCAAAGAAGACTCATCAAACTTAACACTTCTCTCAATATACAACTCATGAGAAGTAGGATTCATCAATCGATATCCCTTCACACCATCAGGATACCCTATAAAGATACAAGGTTTGGATTGTGGTTCCAAAGCCTTGTGTTTCTTCTTGGGAATCTAAGCCATAGCCTTGGATCCGAAGACTCGAAAGTGCTCAACATTAGGCTTGCATCCAAACTAGGATTCAAAGGGTGTCATCCCTCTTACTGCCTTGTGTGGAACATGGTTCTGAATGTAATTTGCACAATTCACTGCTTTGGCCCAATACTGCGGAGGAAGAGACTTCGAGTGAATCATACAAGTGGCCATCTCCTTAAGAGTATGGTTCTTTCTTTCTGCGAATCCATTCTGTGAAGGGCTATAAGTAATTGTATGTTGCAAAGAGATCCCTTCAAAAGTACATAAATCCATGAACCTATTGTTTACATATTCACCTCCATTGTCGGTTCAAAGAACCTTGATAGACCATTCTGCCTGTTTCTCAGCAAGAGCCTTAAAGTCCTGAAAATTTTCAAAGACTTCAGACTTAAGCTTAAGAAAATATACCCAAGTATATCACGAATAGTCATCAATGAAGGTTAGTACATAAAGATCTCTAGTAAATGAAGGAGAAGGAAATGGACCATAAACATCGCTGTGAACAAGATCCAAAGGACAAGTGGCTCTCCAGGCTTTTCCTTTGTCAAATTTATTTTCAGGATGCTTTCTAAGGGTACAACCCTCACAAAGACCCTTAGAAAACTTGACACGAGGCAACCCATTGACCATTTCATTTTGACTCAATTGTTCAAGGTAGCGATAATTTAGATGTCCAAAATGCTCATGCCATAGCTTACTAACCTCATTTACATGAGTGAGCAAGGTAGTGGGCATAGAATTAGAAGTAAAGTGGGAGAAGGTGTACAACCATGAACGGTGATCCGCCTTTCCCTCAGCCACTGTAGTGTCATTGTTAAGCTCATGAATAATCACCGAGTTAGGACCAAATTCCACTCGCATTCCTTCACCAAGGTGAGTAATTTGGTAAACCGATAGGAGATTGGTAGAGAGATCAGGAACACTCAACACTTGGTTAAATGTTCCCCATCCATCTCTACCGATCCACTATTGGAAACTAACACTGTCATGTCTATTGAGCAAATCAAAGCAGCACCCCTGGATGTTGATCAGATTTCTAGTTTGAAATTTTGGACATCTAGTGTGATTGCACAACATTGAATCTTTTCCCCAAGTGTGGGACTTGTAAAAATGGGAAAAGAATCTCCAGGTTAGAGGCTAGTTCCTCAACTCCTCTAATCAGGTGTATTACTTGCAAGTTACAAAGGTTTTAAACTCAAAATCCTACTCTAAATTCCAAGGGGACAAAGATAGAGAATTCTATAGAACTAAAACTAATACTAATAAGGTGATGCACCAAAGGAGTGGTGAGCATTTTTTACTTCTGTAAATTGACACAGATCATAGAAATGTAACAAAACACCATGCACAAACTAATAAAATGTAATGAAAGGTCAGAAATGGAGCAAACAACACAAACGGAGGATTGAAACTCATTCACAGAGTTTGCATTGTCATTTCCAATATAAAAATACATGCATTACAACATCAGAGAAACAAAAAACATGTTACAATCTTGGAAGAGGTCTGATATTCCACAAAATCACTTTTCAAGGTGAAAGAGGGAGCCTGCAAAACATAAAAATATTCAACCCTTCAAAAAATGAGCTAAATCTAGCTTTTACAATGCAAAAAATGAGCCCAGGAGAGAGAAACGTGGGAAAACATGAGAGGAGCTTAAACCACTAACAAAAATGTAATAAAATAGCATGGGCATCCTTACAAGTCCATTCCCTGACATTTTTCACCATGCTGGGAGAGAATGCAAGCCATTCTTCATTAAAAATGGTGGTTGAAGCGTCATTTCTGTTGATTACCACGTGCCAGAGGTGTTTTTCAATTTTCTCTCTCCAAAATCCATCAAAATACAAAATTGATCCCAGTATCATGTAGAGAATTTCACCAGCTTTCCGTTGATATAAAGAAAATGAAAAAATGAACTTTGGATCGAAAGTTATGGTTTGAAAATATAGGGCAAAACAGTAGAAAGCGGGTTGGCAAGGCCAAAAATTTGAAAATTTCCCACTTTTTTGCATTTGGGAAAATTTCCCCAAGAATCTCCATGCCCCACCGATCTGGTGCCATGTGGCACATTTTGATTGGATGTGGGCCTTCTGCGCTTCATTTTCCACCATTTTGGCTATGGGAAAATTTCCCACAAAATCTTTGCCGAGCCATAACTTCAAAAATACATGGAGTTAGGAGGAAAAATTTACCTTTCTGGAAAGCTGAGAAAAAGATCTATCTAATGGTGCCATTTCTAGAAGGTCTTGAGTGCTTGAAAAGCAAAAAAATTATGACTGAGGCATAAGAGAGGGAAGAATGAAGGGAGTTAGCCACAAAATGTGCAAGGGGCTCATTTTGGATAACAATTTTGGTGACTCAGAGGGGTCATCTACCTGTTGGATGAAGTTACCAGTTGCCTGAAGCAATCCATTAGGCATGGAGTCATTAAATTATTTATTTGGTACCCCAATTGATTAGAACACTGCAAGGAGGAAGATGGAAGGTAGAACACCATCTGATTGGAGCAAGGCTTGCAAAACACATTTCTGGAACAACAAGCTTGTGCCAAAGCACTTAGGAAAGTAAAGATAATCTACAACAAAAAAATGTGCATAAGCACTTGGAGGAATGAAAACCTAAGATAATATGTAAAAGGTGGAGAATTTCCTTTAGTAGCAATGCTTCAGATGGATTCCATTGACCGGAATCTGCAATTCTTGACCATCCAATAAAGACAATTGGAAAGCATTGTTGTCCTTACACTTTGTGACCATGTATGGGCCACTCCAAATGGCATCAAGTTTTGAATGCCTTCCTAGTTTTACTCTTGTCATATCTCATTTTAACACTAGATCTCCAACTTGGAAAGATCTATCCTTGGCCTTCCTATCAAATGCCTTCTTGATCAAAGCTTGATCCTTCTCCATTGCTTGGGACACCTGATTTCGATTTCTTGGAGCTCCATCAATTCTACATATCTAACCTCCATGGGCTCAAACTCCAACAACTCCAATGTTTCATGAGTTCCAATGTTGGAAACTCAATTGACATGGAAAAAATTACCTCTCTTCCATAAACAAGTTTGAATAGAGAGTTACCCGTAGATCTCTTGGGAGTTATCCTATCGCCCATAAGGCTGATTTCAACTTAGTATGCCAAGACCTCGATTTTCATCAAGAGTCCTCCTAATGATCCTTAACAAATTCTTTTTGTAGATTCAGCTTGGCCATTACCCTACGGGTAATAATTTGATGAAGTGCTTAGGTAGATCCCATTCTTGACAGCCCATTCAATTACCTTAGACCCAATGAATGCCAAAGCATTATCGATATTATTGTAGCAGGTATGCCAAATATGGTTGATATTCCCTCCTAGAAGTCCGGGATGCTAGATTCATTTGCTTCCTTGAGTGCTATTGCTTGATCCATTTGGTGAAGTAATCTTATTCTTGTTAGAATCCATTTATGCCCTTGGCTTAAATTTGGATTAATGACTCCAATGAAGTATAAACCCCATTGCATGAATGGCTGGTCAACTGAAATTGGATGCAATGGAAGGGAAGCTAGCCTCTCTTTACCCGTGAAGAATGCACAATTCTTGCACCTCTTGATCCATGCATAAAAATCACTTTGAAAATCTTGGGCCAATAATAACCAGCCCTCATGATATTTAGAGTTGTCACTCTCGGTGCAAAATGACCACCACTGATCCACCATGGAACTCTTCCAATAGCCATGTGAATCTAATTTGTACCAATGCATCTCAACAAGACTCCATTCACATCCCTTTTGAACAAAACACCATCAACAAGGGCATATGGGACAACCTACAATCAGAAGTGTCTTCTTTTGGTCTTGTTCATCTCTGGAAGGCTTAGGCCTATTCTTAGGAAGTGCATTATGTCTTGGGTCCAACAAGGAGTGAGGGCACCATTATTTTCCTCTTGAGTGCTTCCTTGCTCATGGCTATCTTACAACGCCAAAACAACCTCCTTCTCATTACATGCTTCCTTGTGTTTATCCAAGACAAACCGCTCACACAATCCTTTTCCTCGACCAACTTGGTGACCTTGATATCAATGTCATACTCCATGACACGAGTAATCCAACCTGCTCTCTTTTCATTCAGTCTTTGTTGAGGAGGAAGTCCTTAACTCCCACATGAGAAACTAACAATTGAACCTTGTTTTTGAAACTAGATGCTTGAATTTATTCAAGCTCCTGATTACTGCAAGAACATGCTTCTCAATGAAAGAATACCTCACCTCGTAGTCCTCCAGGATTTGGCTGAAGAAAGCAACTGGCTACTCATCATTGTCTTTGTTCTGCTGTACCAAGATTGCAAAAATAGTGTCATCACCCCCAAATGTATAGAGGATGAAATCCTTGGAGAAATTTGGGTTAATGAGAGTTGGGGCTTGAGAGATGGCTTCTTTGATTGCTTCAAAAATTTCCTTGTCTCCTACTATCCATTTGAAAGCTATGCTTTTCTTTAACATCTTGGTGATAGGCTTGACTAGGGCTGCAAAATTTGGGAAAAACCTCCAAACAATTTATTCTCCCAAGAAACTTTGAAGGGCCTTCTTGTGGCTTGGCAATGGTAGTGCTCTTATGGCTTCAACTCTTTCTCGGATCAATTGCTAATCCTTATTTGGAGACAATGTGGCCAAGGAGTTTTCCTTCATGGGCTAGAAAAATACACTTTTTAGGATTCAAGGATACTCCAAATCTTTTGCACCTTTGGAACACTTGTCTCAAATGAAAGAGATGGTCTGCTGTATTTTTTGAAAAAATAGTGATATCATCAAGATATATCAGCACCATGTTGTTAATCAAATCCTTGAACGCCATGTCCATTGCTCTTTGGAAAGTAGCTCCAGCGTTGGACAACCCAAATGGAATTTTCCTGTATGCATAAGTTCCCCATTTGGTTGTAAAGGCTGTCTTGAACTGATCCTCTTCTTTCACCATAATCTGATTGTACCCTGAATAGCCATCAAGTAATGAAAACCTCTCAGAGCTGGAAACAACTTGTAAAATCTGCTCCATAAAAGGAAGTGGGTAATGATCCTTGAGAGATGCTCTATTCAAATCTCTAAAGTCAAAACACAATCTAATTTCCCCACTCTTCTTTCTAACTTGAACCAAGTTGGGCACCCAATTAGAATGCTTGATAGGGAATATGATTCTTGACTCTATCAACTTGTTCAATTCTTTTCTCATGAGAGGCTCCATGTGTGGATTGATTGGCCTTTGTTTTTGCCTGATGGGTTTAGTACTTGGATCCAATTCAATGGTGTGTTGAGCTAACTTGGGATTGAAGCCTTTCAAATCTTCATAGCTCCAAGCAAACACATCAGGGAATTCTTGACAAATCTGTATGAACTCATACCTTTCTTGCTCAGTTGTCACTTTACCAACTTGGAGTGATTTGCCTTCTTCCACCAAGATGGACACCGAATCTTCTTCCTTGACTTGGATGTTTTCTTTATCCTTCCTAAATTGATCATTAGGACTGAAAATGGACTCCAAAATAATAAGTCCCTTTAGTAGTTTATCGGTTCTCGGCTGTACCACTTGGTCACCATACTTGCTTGTTCCAACTTTTCCCGATTTTTAGCCGAGAACCTAGCCTCTTCTTATAAAAAAATGGATAATTTTTGATCACTTTCAAACACTTACCAACTCACATTGTTGTCCTGGCATTTGAAGGCCTTATAATCACATGGATGTTGGCTATACCTTGTATTTTTGATGCTTTCAAAACATCAAAGGCTGCTCCAATCTGCTGCAAGCTTGTCAAAGAGCTTGTGTTCTCTTTTCTATGAATGGATTTGATGCCAAAGCCCTAAAATCTTTAATGAGGTCCCACACCCTATTTTTATAGCACTTGAGTAGATCATTCTTGGCAGCATGCTGCCCCTTAACTTGGTTGACAATCAACTCACTGTCACCAAAAACTTGCAAGTTCTTTATTCCTCTCTTGATTGACCAATGCAATCCTTGTATCAAAGCTTCATATTTAGCAATGTTATTAGAGCATGCAAACTGAAATCTAAAAGCTAAATAATAGTTAACTCCTTAAGGTGAAACAAGCATATCTCCCCTCTTACACCTTGTCTACTCCTTGATCCAACAAAAACAACTGCCATACCTCATTGTCATCCTTGTGGTCTGGCTTGGTGATGCTAGGGATAGGCTGATTTTCTTCATGCATGCAATAGACTCCTAGCTCAGATTCTTCTATTTCTTGATAAGGATCAAAAGCATGCACCTTTCTTGCCCATGCATCAAGATTCAAATTTGGGATGCTTCCAACCTTGGTGTCAGCTTCATCAGTGCTTGGATAATCCTCTTGGTCAAACGCTGAAAAATTGGTATTGATTTAGCTTGGAGTGTGAGGCTCAATGTGAAAGTTTGCAATAGGCTCAGATCTGATTGTAGCTTTAGTTCCATATCTTGTTCTAAACAACATGTGTGACTAATCAACAGATAAGTAACCTCCAATCTTAGCTATGAAATCCCTTGATAAACATAGGGCAAAGAGTGGTGGAAGGTCTATTACTGAGACATATTGCAAAACAACAACATTGGGGCATGCATGCAAAGTAAGACTCAAGTTTTTGATCACTCCAACTATTGTTATTGCTGTCCCATCCAATTGCACTACCCCTTTGGATATGAATTCATATTGAAGCCCCAATTGATCAGCTATTTGCTTGGGCATTATTGAACTACTTGCCCCAGAATCAATCATGCAATTGTGTACTAATTGGTTTCCAATGATCAACAAAATGTAGAATGGAGGGGGCTTCAACATTTTACCTTGCTATCCTCCATGATTCCCCTCAAGCTGGGTAGCATTGGTGAGTACCTTCTCTTGCATTTGGACCTACTGATTTGAAGTTGACCAGTCCTTCATGGCAGCTTGTAGCAAATCTCTTTGGCCAGGATGGATAGTGATTCCCACATTAATATGTTTAGATTTGTCTTCTTCATCTAATCAATGATGTTGAATGGAGATGAAGCATCTCTCTTCGTCCTTGGCATGCACATTCATTCCTTGCACATGGCGTAAACAAGCATCGGCATCCGAGCCGGCCTAGGAGCTATTTTAGGCAGTCCTTGCGTGTTTGGAACTGCATTTTGTTTGCCAATAATTTGTGGAGTGGTAGAAGGTTGTGGATTACTTGGAGTCAATAGCTGTTCTTCACCCAAATTTCTCCTTTTTGACCTTGTGTTGGCTGCAACACTTTGGGAGATTATTTGATTCATGCCACAAAAATCTTTTTCCTGCTAGTTTACAAGTGTGGTATCATTTGGAGCTGATTGTTGCTAGAATGTTTCTTGTTGTTGGTTATTTCCTTGACTCCCTTCACCCTCCACACCAGTAGTTGTCACCATTAATGCTTGATTTAAGGCATCGTTGAAGCACATAGACTGGTTATGAGGTTCATTGCATGGGAAACACCAATCATACTCTTGAGCTATGTTGTTTTGCACTGGCACTATTGCTTTAGAGGCAGATGTAGCATTAGGATTATAGGGCTGAAATGGTTTGTTGGCAGGAGGTCTTACTTGATTTAAATTTGCAGCTGGATTGGGTGGTCTTTGAGGCTAGTATGGCTGCCTATTAGGTTGAGCTTGAGGCTAGAAAGAAGGTCTAAAACCTTGGGCTTGCTGCCTCTTGAGTGTAACTAGCTCATTGCCTAAATTTTACAATTGCTTCATGACTTCTTGAAGTTCATTTGAGGCACTAGAAGATGAAGTAGAAGCTTCACTTGAATTCTAATTTCTAGGAGTGGGAATAGGGGCTAAAATAGGCACTTGACTAGTACTTGGGCTCTCTAAACTTGGATACAATGGCATTGGAGGCCTAGGAGCTAGCTTGCCAGCCTGAATCAAACAATTTTCAGCTCTAATGGAAATGCTATAAGCAGCAGGGATAGTTGTGCCTTCCATGGATTGAATTAACATATAAATATCAGAATTTAAAGACTTAAGTTAATATAGAAAAACACCTTCTGTTGTTGGCCTTACTACCATTGAAATTCTCTCCCAAGTCCTTTGAAACCTAAAGTTGAAGTCAACCAACTGCTCATTGGGAGCTCTCTTGATGGTTTTCAATTGTTCCAAAAGGGACAAGTTATCTCCCTTTTCTCCAAACTGCTCATGGAGGGCTATACATAGCTGGTTCTAATTTTAGATAGAACCTGAGGCAAGACTCCTGAACCATTGCAAAGCCTTCCCTTTAAATGAAGATGCCAGCAGTTTGATAGCAACTTGCATCTCATCAATCTCATGGATTACACAAATATTAGCAATATCCTTGACATGATCACTAGGAGTGGTATGATTCTCTCCAGTAAAGTATGGAATGTTCTTCAGTGTTGTAATTGGGATTGGATTTTGTGCATTGAGAGCAAGTGGGCTGCTGCCAGTGAAATTGACATAGGGGTTGTGTTGTGCCATTCTGATTGGCCTTAGAACCCTTGTTGATTGAATGAAAGGCCTACCAGGTGGAGGAGTTGATAGAGTTCTGTTTGGTGGAGATGGAGACCTTTGAATTCTCCTCCCTCTTTGTCTTCTTCTTGGAGATAATTGCATATATTCAAACAGAACCTCTTCTTCTCCAACTCTTGACCTTGTGGTGATTCTTCTCATGAGTTTTTAGGTCTGCACTGCTAAAACCAGTTGATTCTTCTTCCTTAGAGTCTCCAGATGTGTAATTTAGGGCTCTTTTAAGCAAGAAAATTGCAACAAATGCACATCAATTTTGTTGTAATGAAGATGAAGACCTCTAAGGTCCCACCGGGTGTGCCAAAACTATTGGTGCAAATCAACAACACCCCTGGATGTTGATCAGATTTCTAGTTTGACATTTTGGACATCCAGTGTGATTGCACAACATTGAATCTTTTCCCCAAGTGTGGGACTTGTAAAAATGGGAAAAGAATCTCTAGGTTAGAGGCTAGTTCCTCAACTCCTCTGATTAGGTGTATTATTTGCAATTTGTAGAGGTTTTAAACTCAAAATCCTACTCTAAATTCTAAGGAGACAGAGATAGAGAATGCAAAAGAACTAAAACTAATACTAATAAGGTGATGCACCAAAGGAGTGGTGAGCATTTTTACTTCTGCAAATTGACACAGATCATATAAATGCAACAAAACACCATGCACAAACTGATAAAATGTAATGAAAGGTCAGAAATGGAGCAAACAACACAAACGGAGGATTGAAACTCATTCACAGAGCTTGCATTATCATTTCCAATATAAAAAATACATGCATTACAACATCAGAGAGGAAAAAAACATGTTACAATCTTGGAAGAGGTCTGATATTCCACAAAATCACTTTTCAAGGTGAAAAAGGGAGCTGCAAAACATAAAAAATATTCAACCCTTCAAAAAATGAGCTAAATCTGGCTTTTACAATGTAAAAATGAGCCTAGGAGAGAGAAACGTGGGAAAACGTGAGAGGAGCTTCAACCACCAACCAAAATGCAATAAAACAACATGGGCATCCTTACAGGTCCATTCCTTGACATTTTTCACCATGTTGGGAGAGAATGCGAGCCATTCTTCATTAAAAATGGTGGTTGAAACATCATTTCTGTTGATTACCACATGCCAGAGGCGTTTTTAAATTTTCTCTCTCCAAAATCCATCAAAATAAAAAATTGATCCTATAATCATGTAGATAATTTCACCAGCTTTCTGTTGATATAAAGAACATGAAAAACCGAGCTCTGGATCGAAAGTTATGGTCATTTGAAAATTTAGGGCAAAACAGGGCCAAAACGGGTTGGCGGGCCAAAAATTTGAAATTTTCCCACTTTTTTGCATTTGGGAAATTTCCCCAAGAATATTCATGCCCTACCAATCTGGTGCCATGTGGCACATTCTGATTGGATGCGGGCCTTCTGCGCTTCATTTTCCACCGTTTTGGTTATGGGAAAATTTCCCACAAAATCTCCGCTGAGCTATAACTTCAAAAATACATGGAGTTAGGAGGAAAACTTTACCTTTCTGGAAAGCTGAGAAAAATATCTATCCAATGGTGCCATTTCTAGAAGGTCTTGAGTGCTTGAAAAGAAAAAAATTATGACTGAGGCACAAGAGAGGGAAGAATGAAGGGAGTTAGCCACAAAATGTGCAAGGGGCTCATTTTGGATAACAATGTCATTACCCATCATGATTTGGGACATTCCACAAGGTTTGATGTTGGAAAACTCAACATGTGAAGAACCCATGTGGTGTGAGGCACCGGAATCTATAATCCATGTCAATGAAGGAGCAACTTTGGCTACAAGGGCCTTTCCTTTCTTCTTATCATTTTTAGCACCTTTTGCAGTAGAAGACTCGGCCTTCGGAGCACTTTGTTTTATGGATTCAGGAACACTTATTTTATTCTTCTCAAGTAAATGAGATAAGTGATCAATCTATTTCTTAAAACAGTGTTGCTCATCATGACCAGTCTTCTTGCAATAGGAACACAAATACTTACTTTTCTATGCCTTAGGCTCAAAATTCGAAGTGTTTGTGTCATTTTTAGGTTTGATCTTGGTTTCTTTCTTAGGTTGATCCTTTGTTTCTTTCTTCTTTTTAGTCTTCTTTCCCTTGCTAGTACTTTCTACAAGGGCATGTGACTTAGACTTGAGAGACCCCATTTGAATGAGTTTGTCCTATTCTCGAATGAGTTGGGACGAAAAATAGTCAAAGGAGGGCATTGTCCAAGTATCACCCAAAGCAGCTTTTGTAGTGTAGAAAGTTGACACGAAGACAGAATATTCGGGACCTAGCTTAGAGAGAATCGACAAGATCAGTTGAGAATATTTCTTTTCTACTTGACATCCTTTTAACAATAATCTAATGTGGACAAATTTTGAGAAGAAGGCTTGTAGGTTTTCAAAGTCACTAGGATTTAACCCTAGTAGTTCGTTTTCCAACTCATGTGCTCTCATGTCATCTAGTTGTCCAAACATCACATCCAAATTTTCCACACAGATTTAGGTGTTTCGGACGCCTCAATGTGGAAGAGCAAGTTAGGAGAAACAAATATGTAAAGAAGATGTAAAGCTTCATCACTAACCACTTAGATTTTTCGGTTTGTCATCCGGTTCGGTCTCGCCTTCCCATGGTGATGCGAAATAACCCTTTACCCCTTAGTTTCATTATTATTTTTGATCTCCATTCAAAAATTTGAACGACGTAAGAAAAGGAAGTGAAAGTGCATCTATAGTGAGAGAGAGAGAGAGAAATGTAGAAAAGAAACATAACCACCTAGGACAATAACAACCCCCTTGCTTTCAGCACTTTATAGTTTAGTGTGTTGATTACAATCGGGTCCATGCATGCGGTTTGAAACACTTGGTAACTCATCTTGCAATTAGCGTAATAACTTGCGAAGAGAGGAGACCACAACAGTGTTTCGTGGAGCGCAAAAAAGGACACCGTAAACAAGCACAAGCAAAAAATAGAAAGGAGGTGAAAGCCAACCCTGGTTGTGAGAAAAAGCGTCTCACGTCGCAAATGGAAACCCCCTTGCTGCAGACTATGGCGGACGCGCTCACTAGTCGCAAGCAATAATAAGGGTCGAATACAAGGTTTGGGAACTCAAGGAGTTCAGATAGTCTTCAAAATTCTAGAAAAGAGCTCGGAAGGTAAATAAGGTGCTGAAGTGTCACTGCACACTTGAGTGCACGATTAGGAAAAAAATCGACAATAACCCCTAAATGTTATCGTTTGGAAATGCCCAATTTTACTATTTTGAGAGCTATTGGAGTTGTAAAAAAATGATAAAAGGATGATTTAGATGTCAATTTTTAAATTACTAGATTGTAAAAGATATGATCAAATTAATTTGTAATTAATAAAAAAATAGATTTAATTAAATTAAATCTAATTAATTACAAAAATTAATTTAGATCTAAAAAAAATTTCTAATAAAAAAATTCCCGTTTTTTTTTTTGGTTTGAAAAGCAATTTTAAAAACCAAATAAATCTAATTTTTAAAAGAATTTAAAAAGACGTTTTAAATAAAAAAAAGGGATTTTGTTTTATTGTTTTAAACTTTTAAGGAAACTTCCATATGTTTTAGAAAAAGATAGTGAGGTAAAAAGGAATTTTGTGTAAAAGCTTTCCTGAGTTTAAAAAATTAGAAAGAATCTAATTTATCCTATCTTTCCAAAAAAATCCTTGAGAGAGATCTTTAAACGATTTGATTTGGAATTTAAAAACATGCATATGGTTTTAAAGAAACTTAAAAAAACTACCAAAAAAATGGGCCATTTTTTAAAAAGGCTGAGGATTTTGAGTAAGATTAAAAAATAAAGGAATTTAAAACTTACCAAAAGGGTGACTTTGAAGGAAACCTACGAACTAAAAATCTTGGAAAAAACACTTACCACATTTGACCTTCCTCACGGCGAGAAACAAATGGCATACATATGACTTATAGGTTGCGCCAAGTAGAAGAAAAACACAGAGAGGTGTTAGTAGGCCACGCCAAGTATAAAGGATTTGTTTGCAGTGCTTTTAGTGTTGGTAGATGCATGGGGCACCAATGGAAAGTACTTACAGTCCATGCATAAGAGTTTACAACCCCTTCAAACTAAAAAATGTGGCAGATGTTGTTTAAAACGCATGTGTTGTTTACAGATGTGTGGCAGATGTTGTTGGCAGATGCGTGGGTGCCAAGGAAAAGAGTTTACAGTCCACGCAAACTGAAAACTTTCACAATAGTCCACGCAGGCTGAAAGTTGAATAGAGACAGCATCCATGCATAGTCAAAAGTTCCTCCACGAGCAACCATGATAGAAGAACACAAATATCCTACAACCACAGACTATCATGCATAGACAAATATCCTGCAAAACCAGAGATCTTAAAAAATTTCACTTCCATTTTAATAATTTAAAAAAATGAAATGAATCTCTATTTTGGATTTAGTTACATCCAACTAAAAAAGTAGTAAAACCCCTGATTTCTCAAGGTATTATGAAAACCTACACATGCACAAGAAAAAAACACAAAAAAATTTCCGAGAAAGCTTGTTAGAGAGATTAGCAAGATAATTTCCAGAAAATAGTGATCAAAAGACTTGCATGCAGAGTAAAATAATGAAACCAAGTAAGAGTAATCACAACAAAAAAATTGAGTGCATGTTTACCCGATCTCAGCTCTGATACCATGAAAAGAGTTTGCAAGAATCGAATAAGAAACGAGGCACCACAAAGTAGTTGCACTCCAATAGAATCGTGATAGCTCCAGCGATAGCAAGGAAAAAATGATCAGTAATGGAAGAACTTGCTCAACAGAAACAAAGCTTGCATAGAGGAAAGATAGTGGAGTGTCTTGGCATGCTCATAAATGAATAGAAAAGGGGTACATATAGGGTGCTGAGTAACCCTAGTGTAAGACACACATGAAACCCTAAACCTAACCCTAAACTTAACCCATGTGATATGACCCTCCAACTTGAGAGGAGGACACATAGGATAACTCACACTAACACTACCATCATGAATTCATTCCCATATTAGAATTCACACTCCTCCAAAACATCAGTGCAATCATCCTCTAATGAGCTTCACAATTCCTCCTGATCAATATTTTGATCAAATTTAGAACCATTATGCTTACCCATATGATCAGTGTCAAAACCAGTTTGGTTATGAAACATATCAAGAACAATGGTATGCATACAATGACAATAGTAAAATGGAGAATGCTGATCTATTGGAGAAGATTCAAAGAATGGAGGCTAACATGGTTCAATCCAGGCTACAACACAAATGAAAGCTTTCAAAATTAGTTACAGGGAACCTTGTCCATGGGAAGGCCCTTTTCCAAGACACTATAGCTTGCAGGAGAAGCTTGATTTCATGGTTGAAATTCTGCCCCAACTTACACAATGGACTAAGGATATTGAGGCATATGAACAAAGTGTGAGACAAACTTGTCAATGGGTAAGTCAGTCACCACCTCTTTGTCCTTCATTTTCTCCCTCCCAAACTTTATCATTTCAGAAATGTCAAGATTCAAGCCCATTGTATGCTGCCCCAAGTGTTGATTTCCCTTCTCCATCTTCTAATCTTCCATCTCATCTCAATTATATTTCCCTTTTCCCTTCCAAGCAGTCATCCCCTCTAAACAAACAAGAAGGTCTATCTCCTCCACTACCAAAAGCAATTACAAAATCAATTATAACTCAATCCATCCCTCCCATTGTTGTCTCAAGTCCATCTTTGGAAGAAAACAATCAGACAACCAATCAAGGAGAGTAGTAATAAGAAGAGCCAAGAAAATAAGAAATGATTATAAGCTTTGTAGGGATTGGATCTTAGATTGAGATTGAAAAGATTCCCTTGATGGTTAAGCCTACAGAGGAGGTCAAGGTCGAAGATCCAGTGGTGGCTAAAGATGAGTTTGTAGTAGTGGAACAAGAAGATTCACAATCCGTATGATCTGAATGTAGTGTCCATAATGGCACTTTATCTGAAGATAATGTTGATCTAATCCAAGCTGCACAATTATTCAAGAGGGAGGAAGAACAACCAACTCCAAGTCCTATTGAAGAGGAACAACTGGAAGAGATTGAATCAGAGTTGAATCCACTTGATGAAGAAAGAATTATTGAATATTTTTGCTTTCATTTGAAGGGCCTAATTTGATTGATGAATCCATGATGGAGGAGAGCTATCAAGAAGACCTTGCTACCCCAAATAGTCCTCTAGAGAAGTGAATTGAAGATTTTGATTTGACAAATTTTATGCTAGAGGAAGAGGCTATTCAAGAGCAAGTCAGTATTCAAGAAACAATAGAGGAAGGAAAAGAGTATAAAGATCCCATCTCTTCCACACCATCCACCAAAGAATATCTACAAGAAGACTTCATTATTGAAGTTGGGCTTCCATGCAATGGGAAAATTCAACAAATCAGACCTTTCCCAATCAAATACTTGGCTTCATTAGAGAAAGATTCAGAGTTGCTACCAGTCATGCTTGTTCCTAGGCATGAGGATGAGTATTAAAGCACCAAGGGTCACCATCAACACCTCCAGAATTCCAATGCCAATCAGCTTGAGGAGGTATTTTTGATTGATGTTAATAATTTGGTGATTTGGGTGGAGGATTGGCCTCTTGTCAGTTTTTCACTCATAATAACAACCATGTTCAGCTCCAAATCATATACATGGCTGCCTATTTTGAGAAAGGGAAGCTACTTCTCCCTGCTAGTTGTAGGATTTTTTTGAGTTCCCTTTTCTTCCGGTTAGCATAGAGTAGGTAGGTTTGCTTTTAGTAGAACAAGTGCTTTTACACACTCTGCATGTTCCACTTGGGGCATGTATGATCTTTCTCTTTTGTACATAGTGTGTTGTGGTGTTTTGTTGCTCATGCAAAATACATTAGAGGTAGCGTTTGGTGAGATCAGCTCTAGTTCCAACAATGTTTCAAGTGGCTCAAGGACCATATTTCAGAGTTTCAGATCAGATTTGTGTTTATCAGGTTTACTCCATGCCCAATGGATACTTCAAGGCCACTGATCATTTCACCTAGCAGCTAGGTGACCCCACCGAGTCACCAAACTATTATCCAAAATTCACCCCCAGGGTAAATTTGATAACTTGAAGATGGAGAAAAAGAAATGGTGAAAGGTAAAAATAAGGTTTTCGGGGTCACTTGGCTTTTCTCTAACTTCCCTATCAAAAGAAAATCCAAGGAGTTAGTAAAATTTGCAAAATCCTAAAAAAATGAAGTTAAGGGACTATTTTAGTGTAAATCGGGTATGAGGGCATGTGAATGGAACCAATGTAGGTTATACCAAGGTTCATCGTACTGCAAGTTCGGGCCCCCAAAATGCTAAGGAAGCAATGTATTGTGGCAAAAGTGGAAAAATTTGTCTTAGGCGGACAAGTTCATGCGGGACATTTGGGACCCAAAAAGCCAAAATGAACGCAAGTCGTTGTATTGTGGATATGGCGGAAAAATGTGTATCGAGACAGCTTGGGCCCAAAAATGCCAACAAAGTCAGAGAACAAAGTCTACGGAATAAGCCACAAAACAAAGTGCTGACAACAAGTCTGCAGAAAAAGCCACGTAACAAAGTGCCACGAAATCCACTGAGCCACAAAAATTAAAGTGCTACAGAAATCCGCAAAAAGTGGCGAAAAAGCCACAAACTACATCGCAGAAAACCAAATTCGTAGAATTTTGCATAAAATTAGAAAATCTACAGAACAAAGGAAAACGACAGTTTTTTGCATGAAATGTCGAGATGGGCATAAATTTTGATCTAGTGCTCGAAATTTGACAAACTTTATATCATTGGAAAGGTCTCAATGTCCTATATGCAATGAGAATCATATTTATCAATTTCATTGAGGTTAGATGTGAAAAAGGTAGAAAATGTCTCTAACACGGAAACACATAGTTCTAGGCCTAACCACCGCAATTAATGAAGTATGGTACCCCATTTCGTCTTCCGAAGCTAAAGTAGGAATGTAAGATAATATTTAATGGCACCCATGCCATTTTTAGACCATTTAATGGTAGTTATTGGTTGGTGAGAGAAGAAATCTGAGTTTCACTCTTTCTCTTTCTCTCATTCATTTTCTATATATTGTAAACACTTCTCATTTGAGAAGGGAGATATTTTGAGATGTGGGGAAACTATGTAAAATTTGTTTCTCAACACCATTGAGCTGTAAACCCTCTCATGGGCCTAGAAAGTATATTTTTCCTCTCCTCCAACAATATAATGGAATGTGCATATTCTAAGAGCAATAAAATTTGTGTTCATGGTGTTCTTTCAACCCCTGCATTGTTTTGTTGCATCTCCTTGCCCCTTTATTTTGTTGTTGTTTTTTTGTGTATGTATCATTTACAGTTGCATGATGTTATGTTTCATGGAGAATTGGTGGTAAATGAAGATCTTGGTCTGTGTCACATTAGTTTGGCCTCTCTCAACTCCATTTTCTTTTTGTATTCTCCCTCAACAGGATATTTCACCCCTTTTCTTGGTGCTATCACCTTTGTAGTGTAGGATTTCTTAATTTTCATGCTCTCTCTCTCTCGGTCCCTTGGAAAGGTTAGATTAGGAGTAGATAGTCACATTTCCTTCCTTAGAAGTAGTTTAGTGCTAGGATTAAGTAAAGGAACCATCCTTCTCTGGAGGTCTATCTCAAGTAGCAAGTCCCACAACTTGGAGATAGTACCCATGTTACCCAATCACACCGTGAGCTCAAGCACACACACTTGTGTAAACCATAGGGTGATGTGATTCGGTGATAACATCTACTTTGCAAGCCATAAGATGTGCATAACACCGCAGTTTATATCCAAATTAACGGGACTAAATTGTGAAGGGGAATCCATAGATGATGATTTGAGTGATAAGGAGGCCATCAAGGAAATTGTGGAGGCTTATTATTACAAAAACGGTTCACGGTACTTTGACATCACAAAAATTCTAGACCTGTTATGAGGATGGTCATGCACTTAGTCACCAAGCTTAATGATCAAGAAAGATGGATGCAAGTAAACAAGGCATGGTTAAATGTATGCTAGAAGATCTCATAAGGGACCATCTATAACTTATCTACCTTCATTGCAGATGAGATCATAAGCAACATGCAAGAAGGGGAAAAGATACTTTTGGCAACATTATCCTCACCATTTTCTTCTCAAAGATTGGAGTACCCGATGGGCTAGAGAATTTCATTTGGGAGTATCCATAAGACAATCCATTTCTCACAAAAAGGTTCAATAAGTATACTTGTGAAACCATGATGGTCGCTCACAAGGCGCGCCTAGAAAAATGGTAGAAGAAAATGCACAATGCATTCAGGGGCCAAGTGGAGGATCCCTTAGTAGTTTCCCATGATTGTGGATGGGGAGGAAGAGTTTGTAGTTTATTAACATTTTTACATTGGCAAGTTTACATTGAAAAATGGGACTAAGAGCCCATAGTGTAAGCTACCCTTCTCCTTTACCGTGCAATACTTCCAAGCAAGGGTCAACCGATTCAAGGAGGCCAAAAGGCTAAGGTTTGACCTTAGTGAGGTAGACCAAGACCACCATGAGCTATGTCAAAAGCTTATATACCCTAAGAAGCGTGCATACATGGATAAGTATGTATCCCACAAAGTACAGATGATGAAGCCGATAATGTTGCCAATCGCCGAAAGAGCTGCAGCCAGGGTATATCTACACATAAGGCCTAAGTTTGAGAAAGGTGCCTATCTAGAGAGTGATGTATCCATCCCAGAAGACCCCACAAGTTGGAAAAAGACTGCGCAAAAAGAAAAGGGAAAGAGAAGAGGTGCATGATAAAAAGGCACCAAGTGTCAAAACCGCACAATCGGTGGGCATGTTGGAAGTAGTTGCAGAAATCCTAAAGCACTTACGTGCATAGGAAGAAGTCCCTTATCAAGGAAAATACCCTCGAAGAAGAGGTTCTAGAGCAGAAGTACCCCTCACACATGAAGAGTCACCTAGGAAGACGTCGCTATTAAGGAGAAAGAGAAGGAAGAATATCCTATACTGGAATCACTAGTTAGGAAGAAGTAGAATATGGAAGAAAAGGAAGACTCGGATGAAACACACGCTGAGGCCTACATTAATGATGGGGATGATGATGATCCTGAAGGAGGTCAAGACCATCTGGTATATGATATACATGAATTAAAAGAGGAAGAGAAGAATGACGAGGAGGAAGAAGAGGAGAAGAATAATGAGGAGGAAGCAGAAGATCAAGGAAAGGGGGTGAGCGAAGAGGTAAGCACCAAAAATCGAGAACCCCAAGCCTCACTAAGGAACAAGTGGAAAAATCCATGGAAAGAGAAGTGGCGGGAATCATTAAGGATTTGGTGGAGTAGGAGTTGGAGTGGAGCACAGATGAAATTTTGAAGAAGATAGAAGAAGAAAGCGTTGGGAAAGAATATGGCAGCATGGGTGGGAATCCCAATTTGGTGGTAAGCTTCCCAAAGGCTACACAAATAGGTGGGAAGGGCATAGTGGTAGCACAAGGGAAAGGAATGGGCTACATTAATGATCTAAGCAAGGTGCTACGTATGTACTTCCAAAGCACCGTACCAATAGAACAACTCTTGGATATGAATTTGTTTGATGAAGAAGGCACATATCCATGAACTAGAAAGATGCTATCTTGGGTGTTCAAGTCCCATGTGGATGAACCTGAGTTTGAAGTAAGCCAGGGAGTGTTAATGAGGTTCTAAAGACAAAAGGAGTAAATCCCTTGGTGAATGCTCAATAATTATCAGATGAGTAGGTCTGCAACGTGCTCAAAAAAATTTAGTTGAAATTGAGGCCACACTATTAGGAAGGAATGATAAAGTGAGATTCCAGGAGGATGAATCGAGAGAAGGAAAAGAAGGGGATCATTGAGAAGAGAAAGGAATTGAAGTAAGAAGAGCTTATTATCACATAATTAACGTGTAAACTAAAAGAGGAGAAATAAAGGGTGCACGAAACCACACAAGAAAATTGAAATGATTATGGGTGTTATTGTTTTAAAACATCTTGACCTAGCACCACCCGAACAAAAATATGAATCAACCTTGTAGTGTCTAGAGGATTTGACCTGTATCCTCATGATGCAAAGGCATCCACTTTCCTTAGAAACTAAAAATAAGCATTGACATGCCAAGAGAAAGAATAAAAGGTGAGGTTTTTCGAGATCATTTCTCAAACCAAACTCCTTATAGAGGTAAAGGCCACTACGCAAGTTGTTGAAGCTGCATATGACAATTGCGCTGATAGAGATAGAGTGATAAGCATCCTAGTTGCCACACATGAAATGGAACTCAAGGATTTTCAAGAAAATAATAAGGGGAATAAGGTAGAAAGAGATAAAATCCTAGCCGAGGTAGAAAAGAAGTCAAAAGCTATCGAGACCTTGCGAGGCTCGATCAAAATCCGACTAAAATAATTATACCCCCAGATCACCCATAGGATGGATGCGCTTGATGACTTGGGAAAACAATTGGAGGGTATTGTTGAGACAATGAGTACTAAAGGGGAGGAATTAATTTTTGAGGAGGTGAGTGCCTTAGTCGGAGACCTTTGTCAGCAAGTGCAAAGTGAGGTTGACACCTAGGAAAAAATAGAGGTAGAAATAGGGAAGGATTTCCCTCTCCTCCTTCAAAAATAAGCATTGTTCTCTTTCATTTTCCCCATTCTTTCATTCTTTCTCCCAATTATCCACTATTCATATCCTGCCATTCTTTATTCATTGAATATAATTTTTTTCGAGGATACGAGAATAGGCGTAGTGTGGGGTGATGTTGGGCCTCGAGAATATCGACTAAGTACAAGAAGGCACGTGGACGCGTGAGGCATATATGAATAAGGGCACGCAAGGTGAAGAGGCACTTTGGGAAGGGTTCTTGAAGGGTTTAGTAGAACACACAACGTGTGTGCATAAGATAAGATGGGATTTGGGAGTTAGTCATATTCAAAGTTCCGGTAGCACATGAGAAAAGCATGAGCCGTCTTGCATGCGGAGTGGATAAGGTGCCGACTTGACAGCTATAGGATCAAGAATGAAATATTTCATGCATGTAATGAAAGGATCTAGAAAGACATCATTGCAAAGAGTGGAGAGCTCGGATCAAAGGAAGCATGCTCCATTGGAGGACCACATGGAAACTTGGCAACCGATTTGTTATCTCAGGAAGGCATGACGGTGGAGACTAAAGCTATATATGGAGATGCTCGGGTAGAAGAAGAGAGGGATGAAAGGAGAGAGATAGAGAAATAAATTTGGATAGGAGAATCTCTGTAGGAATAATGAAGGATCCTTTGGGTTGGGATTAGGAAAACTATATGAGTGATGGCATATTTAGAGGGATGGGTTTATAACCATTTTTGTAAGATGGAAGCATAGCTTAGGGTCATGATGCATGACTCTAGTCTGCATTATTATATTGGTTTGTTATGGCCTTAATGAATGTAATGTGGTTATTGAACTCAGTAATATAAATATAAGGTTCTATTCTAAAGAATATATATGTGTTCATGAGCATAAATCCTAGTGAATTTCCTTTGTGTTATGAATCATTTATGTATTCTATTAGATACTTCTCTTTTATGGATGCATTGATATGATAACTCATCCTAGGCTCTTAGAATGAATGCATGGTTCTTTTATTTCTTGCATCTAAATATGTCGTTAAGGATGTATTCTCACAAGACTCATATAAAGGAGGGGCTCGGTGCCTGCACGTGCCTCGGGTGAGCACCCAAAGACCCACCGGGTGATAGGCCGACACACATGGGATTAGACAGGTTTCTCTAAGGGTATAAAAAGGACTACAATCCAAATCAAACCTTATCCTTCTCATTGGTAGCTTCCCAAATTAACCAAGCTTAATAGTAAGGAGGATCACCAACAATACCTTAGTGCATTTAGGCATGTGTGTTATCTCATTTCCCATGAACAAGAACACATGCTTCACACTTTTCCTATGTCCTTGGATGGTCCCATGTTGGATTGGTACAATGGCATCCACCAACACTCGTTGTTCTCATTTACCGAACTTATGCATCTCTTCTTAGAACAATTTTCAATCAACATTGCTCCATAACATACCTATACACCATTGAACAATTCAATGATGAGTTAGTCGCATACTTTATCACATGATGGCGTGGAATCATAAACCAATTATCATTTTCCCTTCCATAGACAAAGCTTATCAAATTTTTTTCATGATCTTGTGTGAATCATATCTCATCCACATTACAAATCCAATCATTTCAAACATTTGAAGAAGCCTTCACTATGGATCGTAAACTTGAGACTCGTGCCCTTGAGAAAGGCCAACTTAAACTTAAATCAAACAAACCAAAAACCAAGTTTACTAAACCATCCACACATAATGAAAAATATAAGAGTGTGGCCAATGTCATGGTGGTTAATTCTTCTTATACACCCACTGCTAGTACATGGCCCCAACAAAGAGCTCCTAGACCAACACCTAACTACACTCCTCTTGGAGAGACATATAGTTCAATATTTGATAAATTGATGGTGGTCCATCTCATCACACTTCCCCCCATTCGACCATTTAATGAATCAAGACCTAATCCCATGTGGTATCATGAGGATAACTATTGTAAATACCACCAATTTCACGGGAATGATATAGAAAGGTGTCAAACCTTCAAGGATCTTGTCCAAAAACTCATTGACCAAGGTGACCTTCAAGTGGATAACCCCAAAACACCTCCAAATCAACCACTTGATGTTTTTAAAAAACCATTTCCTAACCATGTGCCAACAAATCAAACCAACCCTCCTACAACTCAGCCACCCAATACAAACACCATTAGTACATTAGACAACTTCTTCTTCTAGAACACCAACCATCACTAAACCTAAATCCAAGACATCAAAACCTCAAAATACTAGAAATCAACCTTCATCATCCAAGTCATCTTACACATCTACATCTCAAACATCCACTTCCTCTTCTAAATATAAAATTTCTCACAAAGATAAGGCACCTCCTAATACTTTGATTGAATCATATGTGGAGGTCCTTCAACACTTGCTTCAGATTTCCACCATCACACTTCCTCCTATCAAGGCCTTTGATCCACATAGTAAGAAGCCATCATGGTTTGAATCCAACCTCATTTTTTCCTATCATCGCACTTCGGACATGAAACATAACATTGTAAATAACTCCAAACAATTATCCACAATATTATCAAGGAATATTACCTTCTTCTTGAAACAAGTCAATCCCCTCCTTCCACATCCACGTCATCAACTTCATACACCCAAGTGTATAGGTCCCTTTACTCATCACAAAATTTTGTGGCCATCCCACCACTAAGTGAAGATTCTTCTAAGGATGGTCCTCCCTTATTCATTAATTACATTAGGATATCCAATTGATTTGGCCCACATTATTCTAGACCAACAACCCAATCAAAATAAAGGAACTTTGATACCATTCCTCCTCTTACGGAGTTTACCTCATCCATGCCTTCATCAAAACCCAAGGTTGTCATCATCACTCCTAGTGAGCCCACTTCATCTCCATCATCATCATCAAAACCTAAAGTTTCTATCTTAGCTGCCCTCGACATCGATTTAAAAAAGCATTGTCAAATAACTTCATCAGGTCCTAGTTAAGATGTTGCTTTACAAGCTCATCCAAAGCTCGCTATGCCATAGACAGACTCTCAATGAATCCTTGAAACTTATCCCAACATCTAGTGATGAGACTTAACCTTTTCATCTCTCGTAGGGGCACTTGTGGCTTCTACTTCCATCTCATTTGATGATGTTGAGATTTTAGATATCACACTAGAGGAACATGACCTTCCCCTTTTCATCATGGTTAGAATCAATGATACCTTCATTTGATGATACATGATTGATAATGGGGAAAGTATAAACATCATACCATCATATACCGTTGATCGAGAAAATCCCTAAATCCACTATCACCTGACACCTGTGGTCCTTCGTGCGTTTAATGATACTATCGCTCATGCCTTGGGAACGATTTTCCTTCCTATCTATGTTGGTGAGAAGCTCCTCCATGAAGTATTCTATATCATAGAGGGGTAGTTTCAATATAATGTTCTTCTTAGATGACCTTAGATTCATGTCATGTGTTGTGTTCCTTCCACACTTCATCATTGCATCAAATATGAACACAGAGGAAAAATTTTGATGCTTCCCGGTGATGCTCCTCCCTTCCAAGCATGAAACATGACCTATCAACCTAACGATGTCCTCTTTCCCAAGAACAACCCATCTCAACCTTTCACTAGCTCATCCATACCCTCCTTCACCCACACCTATCTTCATCATTACACATGGAAGGGATTTAGCATGGGATATTATAAGCATGACATGCATGACCTTATCATTGAACAATTCTGAAAACCTCATGAAAATTTTGGATTAGGCTATCGAAGAAATCTGGCATCGATCCTCTCCAACTATCCACTATGATCATGGACATGCCTTCTATGCCTTCCCCATCCCATGAGGCCATGGATACAGATGAAACCATGTCTATCACTTCTAAAAAAATTTTAGTCTCCACCATCACCTTGGGACTGATCACTTATCAGTGTGAAAATCGACTAGGTCCCTTCCCCTTCGCCATCCAAAGATGATAGAAGAAGAATTTTCTACCATCGAAATTATTAATTGCACTAATGATGATGCCATCCTTTCTCATATTAAGGAAGAATATTCTTATCTTCATAAGAACTTTCCATATGACACATCCACTCTTCTCAACAAAGCCCCTATCGACATTAATATCGGGACTCCTTAGGAACCCCACATCCTCAAAGTAGGTCAATCTCTTGATCCACAGGAGCTTGAGTCTTTTGCCGTGTTCCTTTCTCATCATGATCATACTCGACATTCTAGGTCTCAATCCTTCTATCGTCGTCCACAACATCATCACTTTTCCTAATGCCAAGCTAGTGAAGCAGAAGCTTCACCACATGCACCCTCAAGTTTCCCTCCTTATCAAAGAGGAGTTGCAACATCTTCTTTTGACTAAATTCATTATCCCCATTGACTATCACCAATAGGTCTCTAACATAGTACATGTCACAAAATCATCTAACAAGCTTTGTATATGCACTAAATTTCGAGATCTAAATCATGTTTTCCCTAAAGATGACTTCCCCCTTCCTAACATCAGTCAACTTATGGATCTTACCACAAGTCATGTGATGTTTTCTCTTATGGATTGTTTCTCTGGCTTTAATTAGATTCTCATTTCTCTAAAATACCAACATAAGACCTCTTTCATCACTCCTTTGGGTATTTTTGCTATTACATCATGCCCTTTGGTATGAAAAATGATGAAGCCACTTATCATGGGGCTATGACTTATATATTTAATGATCTCATCCATAAGACTATAGAGGACTATGTTGATGATATTTTGGGTAAATCTAAACATTAACATGATAAAATTTATATCCTTAAGGTTTTTTTAGCACCTTATTCATTTCTTTCTTCATCTTAATCCAACCAAGTGTGTATTTGAAGTGCTAACTGGAAAAATCCTTGGCTTTATCGTATCCATCAGAGGTATTGAAGTTGACCCCATAAAAATCAAAGCCATCATCAAGATGCCTCCTCCTAATCTTAAGAAACTTCACATTTTCTAAGGCCAAATTCAATTAGTCTATTGTTTCATATTGCAAATTTAAGATCATTTCCAACCCTTTCACCATCTTCTTCAAAATACACAAAATTCAATTAGGACCATAACTTTCAAAAATATTTTGATGATCTCAAGTAGTATCTCTTATCCCTACCAGTGCTTACACCTCCACGTGAGAGGGATCCCTTTTATCTATATATCTCTGCCACTGATCATGCTCTAGGGGCTATGTTAGCACATCATGATGACCAAGTTCATGAGTAGGCCATTTATTACATCAATTGTACCCTCCACAACTATGAGACTCACTACACTGAAGCTGAAAAATTATGTTGCGCTCTCTTATTTTCCACTTCTAAACTTTGGCACTATCTTCTCAATCACAAGAATTATGTCGTCACCATCTTTCATCTTCTCAAAACAATGCATTCTAAGCCATATCACAATGATCACATTACTTGATGGATCATGCTCATGACTGAGTTTGACCTAGAGTTTATTTCTCAAAAATCCATCAAGGGCCAAGCTATCACAAATCAATTAGTTGAAGCCCCTTTTCCTAGTACAGATCTTCCTCATGAGAAATTTCTAGACAAATCCATCAATCACTTCCATCATGAGTATGGTACCCTTAATATGACCCTCTTCTTTGATGGTTCTAAGTGTCAGCAAGGGGGAGGCACTGGTGTCATTCTCATTCCTCCTTGGGACACTCCTATCCCCCTCACAAACAAGCTCAACTTTGAGTGCACAAATAATATGGTAGAGTATGAGGCCCTTATCTTAGGTCTTGAAATAGATACCTTTTTAGGTGTTCAAATTCTTGATATCTATGGGGATTATGAGCTTATCAAAAACATTTACAGGTGAATATCAATGTAAAAATGATACCCTTCAAAAATATAGAGATATCATCCTTCTCCTCCTTGAGGCATTCGATTCTTACATTATCCAAGTTGTTCCCCAATTGTCCAATCATTTCACTGATATGATGGCATCTCTTGCAGCTCTCATCCCATGGACAATAGAGGAATCCAAAATTTCTATTGTCATTCATCATAGTGATTGACCATTCCATGACTTACCTCATGTTAATCTTGTTGAGTCCATTTCATCGATTTTTGTCTTCTCTCAATCATGACTACTATGAGTATGTAAAGAAATTTATTAAATATCAGCAACATCATAGTCTTATACACATTCCTAGTAAAGCCCTGCATCCAACTCAAGACCTTTGGCCCTTCTCACAGTGGGGCCTTGATCTCATCGGTACCATCAATCCTCAATCTTCACAACAACATCATTCTATCATCATTGCAACTGAATCGAGTATTTCACCAAGTGGGTGGAAGAAATTCCACTCACCTCAACCAAATATGGTCCAATTATTAACTTCATCTATCAACATATCATTTTCCACTTCGTGGTCCTCAAAACATCATCATGGAAAATGGAAAGCACTTTAAAAACAAATATTTCAAGAAGATTTACGATTCATTCAATATCAAACTTAGCTTCTCTTCTCCATATTATCCTCAAGCTAATGGCCAAGCCAAACAAATAACAAAACTCTTCGTAACATTCTTACCAAGACTATTGATCAATCAGTCGTGATTGGCATCTTCATCTCCCTTTTTCTATATGGGCTTATCAGACTAGCATTCATACTTTCATGGGTGTTACGCCCTTTTCTCTTGTTTATGGATCTGAAGTTGTTCTTCCCCTTGAAGTTAAAATTCCATCCTTATGCGTATCTCTTTGTGAATTCATTTTTGATGAAGATTATCGCTAGGAGCATCTAACATATTTCAATTTGTTAGAAAAACATCACCTTATAACTCTTAAGCATCATCATGTTTATCAAGATCACATAAAATATTCTTACAACAAGCACCTATGAGAGTGCAAATTAATTTTTGTGACCTTGTCCTTCAAGAAAATTAGAACATTACTACTCTAGAAAGGAGCCAATGTGGAAATTTTTCCCCAACTAGATTGGACCATACGTTATCATACACAAGTATGGGTCGAGAGCCTATCATTTGGCCTCCCTTGATGGTAATCCGGAAGTGGAATGACTCAAGCATTACACTTGTGACCATTCTACTATTAGCATACGTACATTTGTGAACATTTAGTCATATCCTTAGATCATTCATCTATCATTAGCCTCTTTCGTATATCATTGTAATGATTTGGAATTATGTGGTCTACCATCATTTTCCTATACATGACCTTAAATATGGTCACCACAAATTTTTCCATAGAATTTTTCTTATCGATAGGTTCTCCCTCTTTGGTGAGAACTATGTGATCATTACATTCATCACCCTCTTGTTTACCTCTTGGAACCACACCAAGGATCCTAAAGGTGTCACTTGTACATCTGTTATCCCCTCCTAAGTGGTCTACCCAACTATTCCCAGATCTTCCCTATATAAAATTCAAAATTCAAGGATGCTCCTATCAAAATTCAAGGTATCAATAATAGATTTCTCCTTGAAGGACAAATGTTTAATTGAAAAAAAGGAAAGATAATTAAATAAATAGACCGATCCCTTAAAGGATGGATATCATGTACATCATTCTTGCCATAAAAATCATAAATCTATGAAGTGGACCATACCCTCGAAGGATGGCTACTCTTTTGTATCATGACATCAAAGGTTTCCCACATTAATCAATCTTCTATCTTATTGGAATCCTAAGAAAGCTTCCCACATTGATCAAATTTCTCATAGCATAATTCCCGCATTGATTAATTTGCTCTTTCTCCTACCCGAGTTGGGGCATATTACCTAGGAAATCCTCTTATGGGGAAACCTCTTCCCATGTACAAGTTACATCATAAACCCCTTTTTCATGTCGACATTAGGTTTATGAGTTCATTCCATATTTATTTCATGATATTTAGTATAACTAACTATCATTGGTTATATGTTAACACATGTTTTGGTCGCATGTGCATTACGTTACTTAGATCCCCTTCTTATTTACCTCCAATTCAGTTAGAGGAATTTTTTCCTCGCAAGATCCTTGATATGACGTGTAGCATTGTTTGTACCCATAGGTCACCAATCATCAAGTTGTGTTCTATTATAAAATTTCCACATCTATCCTTTATTCCTTTACAATAACATCTACTCTATCTAAATCATTTGTGTACTATCCATCAACAATCACACATCCAATTTACATATTCTATCTATCATCATCTATGTTTATCATCTATCACATCTATTTTTCAACTAAATATCACATATTAAAACATCCAACCATTGCATATAGATTCACCATCATCATCAAATATAAAGTAAAAACATATAATCATCATCATCACATATCCACATCACATCATAATAAATAAAATAATCAACATCACACAAATTATAGAATATAAAAAACCTAAAATCATATATCATATATATATCGTCAAAATTCATTGTATTAGTACATCATTAACCTCTAAGGGTCTTCTCAAAGCGAGATGTTATCAAAACCAATAAATTTAACATAAAAATCATATAACCTTGCCCTCTCGAGGAAAATAACTCTATCTCTTGGCCTCGTTGACTCTGCCTTGTCCCTCTCCTCAATGTGGATGGGCCACACTCATTATACTCCCGATGGTCCTACTTTAACCATCACTCGCTACTCCATATTCTCCCAATACCTCGGTATCCACAAAACTTCTTGATCACAATACCCTTATAATACTTAGCCTCTACATCTAAGGCCATATATCAATCATAGATATCATGTCAAGAGGTGCCATCTCTCCTCCTCCTTGTGATGTTTCCAGTACACCACTCATAAAATATGTGGCTATAATCATCACAAGATATCCAAATTGATCTCTATAGGCCTCCCTCTTCCTTTGGTATCGATCTATCTTCTCGATGAATCATTACCTCTCTCTTGATGAATGGTCTAGGACTCCTGTCACATAATATATCACTCTTGATGAGTGATATCCTTCTCTCAATGCTCACCCAAGCTAACTCATGTGCTCACCATGCCATCTTTGAGATCTCTCCTCAATTTCCATCTCCACCTCCACCTCCAAGAGCAATATCCACCTCAATATCCATCTCCTTCTCCTCCTCCTCATCCCCTCTCTCCGACTACCCTAACTTCCCAAGTAGTGGTCATCTACTCAAAGAACCCTCCCCTTCCCCTACATTATCATCCTCATCCCATAGTGTTGGTGCCTCTTCCATTAGGTTTGTCATGTTTGGAATAGGAAGATATTTATCTATATGCTCACACCTATAGGAGATGGAATCCCTGGTACTATTTGAACGAACCTAAACTATCATTGGAGCCTATAAACCTGAATGGCCTCTATCATCTCAAGATTATGTAACCTTGCACCCATCTCGTCCTCCTCATCCCAACCAACTATGTGTCTGCTTCTTGGCTATGTGGGTAAATATATATAAGGATGCCATATAACATGATCTCCCTTGAGATCTCGTGAACCTTTCATCACACTCAATATACATCCCTCACTCCTCTATCTCCATGAGCCTAGTCAGCTTTCCATCTCAAAAATCCCACTACAAGCTCTATATGGTCCCCTGTGACCCATGGTAGCCTTGGTGGCCTGATGACTACAATGTGCTCATAAGCCCAATAGTGTAGGAGGAAGCCTACATCCAACCCTATCCTCCTCCCAACTTTGTACATCGATAACTCATAATATATATGTGCTAACAAGGAATTACCAAATGAGAACATTATTTGATGATCAACTATGTCTACCAAGATACTTGCTAGTGCCCATAAAACCGTGCTCCACCTAACCATGGTAATGTATAACAAGAAATGACCATCATCAATAAATAAATCAATCTACTCTATGCATCCCCATGGTCATACCTCATCTCATAAGAGAACACCCTTGATGCAAATGTAATGTGGGGTGCATCGGCTCCAAACAACCATTTCAACACTACTAATCTGTTATCCGTTGTGATGGAACTATCTTCTCCCCTTATATTGATAATCTAAGGATGTGATACACATCCTCTAGGGTGATCGTCATCTCACCCATCCTAAACTAGAAGGTGCATGTGTGCATATCCCACCTCTCAACTAATGTGATCATTAACCCCACATCTCATGGGATCCTCTGATAGTGTCTGAATCCTCCTAATCCCATAGCCACTAAGTGATCCCACTCAACATCAGATATGTCCCCTTAGATCAAGTCAAACAAGTGATGGGACTCGGTCTCTAAAATATAAGGTCTCTCTAGCATGCATACATCCAAACCACAAGAAAATATTAGCTCCATGACAATTATTTGCATCACATTATTCATCTAAATTTCAAAATTTTGATCATTGACCTAGTTGATGCTTTGACCCATGTTGGGTTGACACACCTAGGGCTTGATCGACACCTTTTAGGGTTAATTCGACAATGACCCTAGCCAATGCTCGCTATCGACCGCCCTCACCTAATCCAAATTTCTAAAAAATGTAAAAATAATAAATAAAACATAAAATCAATTAAAAACAAGATAGGGTTTTCATTACTCACCATCTTGCAAACCCTCTAGCATTTCTTGGCTTCTCCTTTGGCCTCCATCTCTCTCCAAATTGTGATCTCCTTTTATAGATTTGAGCTCTCAAGTTGGCACTTGCAGGCATGAAAATGAGATTTATTGGCCGAATCTTAGGCTTATATAGCCACCGACCTAATTCTCCACTGACCCCCTTGGGTCACCATCGATCTGCCTTGGGCATCGTCGAATTACCTTGGCCACCATCAACCCCAAACTCCACTCATCCATTTTTTCTTTTTTTTTAGGGCACCATCTTTATTTTCAAAGTCTAGATTTATGGCTATCTTTATTTCCCCTCGAGGCATTTTATATCCTTGATTTTTTATTTTACCTTTTTAGCCATTTTTTGTACCCTTGCTAGGGCACCATTATTTCCATCCATGTGCCTTGTGGATGTATACCCCTTCCATTGATTCCTCATGATTGAAGGATTTCACATTATTTTCGCATTAAGTTAAGCATACTTTTGATGTGTGCCTATGGCCCATTGGTCCCCATGGTTTACATCCATATTGAGTGGTTTCCCATTGGATTCCCTCCATTTTGCTATGATTTTCACCGACTCACAAGCCCGTAGGAAATTTTTGTCATCTCCCTAAAGACTGTGACCATTATTTCCTACCGATGTGACTCTAATTTCACCACCATAATTTTATCCTTTTTTAAAATCCTTCTCACTTGGGGAATCTTGCCTCGCCTTTATCATTTTCGCCTTATTATTTTACCCTTATCTTTTTCAAACTTGTGACTAATTCCCGTTGTATCATCAATCCCTAGTTTTAGGGGAACACCTCATCAATAATCATCCATCATCAATCATCTTGTCAATCCCTTCTTGTTTTTGTCTCATGGCTTTCCCAATGCAAACCACTCAACAAAAAGGGGAAAATGTAGACACCAAAATTTGGTATTACTACCCTTGTCGCACACATTCACTTCTTTTACCATGATCACCTATCTAGACCCCTTTTTATTTTTTAATTCATATTCTTATTAACATTCCCATATTTCCCATCCATTATCCTATCTATTTTAATTTATTATTAATTTTCATCAATTATCCCCTAATCCTCATCTCATTATCTAATTAATCCTAATTATTCCTAATTTCCCTTCTCTAGGTTGTTTATCACCCCTAAACCCCTTGTTCCTAATCCCTAATCTTTTTCTAGATTTTATTTAATCTACTCTTATCTCTCACTTACCCATGAAACTTCCCTATGAAACCGTAACCACCTAAAATCACTTATCCCAATCCATAAAATCCCCATCTATCGAATAAATCATCCTTCTACTCTAAATGGACAGGTTCCCCATAGTTGGTGGTGACCCGCTCGGTCACCATTGCCGACCCTATAAGGCCACATTTACCTCTCCTCCCAAAGGGAGGCATAATCATAATTCTCTTGCATTTTTGCAATCCTATCTTTGAGCCTGAGATTTCTTACAACTACTACATTCTTCTTAGAGGTTATTAGAGCTTATTTACATCACTAGTGGAGACTTTAGGGACTTTATCTTGATATTATATTGTTTTATGTTATCATTTCTTATCATTGAATTTATTTTTAGTCACTAATGGTTTGCAGGTCCAACTACCATAAAAGTTTCAAATCCATCTTCTTCTTACTGTCGCTCTATTTGCAATTTATCCATCCAACCCATCCATCCTCATCCTTTTTAACACTACCTAAGTCATCATCGATTCTTTCAGTTTGCTATCAACCTAGCCTTGTGTTTTCATCTATTTTGTCTTCCATGTCCACATCAACATCCCTCTCTTTCTTGTCACCTTATTCAACACTCGATCTGTCATTCATTATGCTTCTTTGTTAGCCTAATTCCATCCTATTAATCTTTGGTTGCGCACCAACTCAGGCAAGTCACTATCGACCCATGTCATGTTACCCATATAATCCACCCAAGCCCTCATTTTATTGCATCTTTGTTTGTTTCCCTATCTTAGACATTCCTCTGTAGGTGTTCATCGGTGTTTTCAGACCTCTATGATCATCTGATCTGTACTTAGATCCCTCTAGATATGCATTTTTAGTTTACCGTGTAGATCCATCCGCTCAGTCATCATTGACCTACCCTCTATAGCTTGGGTTACCGCGACCCACCTAGGTAAATTTGCTTCATGTTGATTTAGATCATATATGTAATTTCAACATTCTATTTAGTTTCAATTTATGCATGTTATTCAGTCCTTTATCATTGATTTTATCATCTTTTATCAAATACGGGGGTTGACATCTTCATAAAAAATTTAACGCTTCTTGAACCGACTTTGTCGTAACCCCATCACATACCATCTAATCCATTTTCCTTCTAGTTATATTTGTTGTGCAAGTTCATCAAATTTACAACAAGGAAATATACTTTGTGCCCATCCTTTCATCATTATCTTCTTCCAAGGTACCTTAAACCCTTACATCTTTGAAGTTGTTTGATTTTCTTTAGTATCCACTTCACTAATCTGAAGAGGAAAGAGAAAAAATTGTTAACAAAATCAAAGCCACCACATCAAGTAAGATAATGCTTCCCCCTTTTCAAAAGGAATTTTGCTAAAGCCTCCCCACAAAATTTACTAGCCTCATCCCTATATATGACTGTAAAATTTGATCCTTGCTATGTAACATTGTTAATTGGAGGTCATAAGCTAAGTAATTGTATTATTGATTACGGGGTTTTAAAAATACAATTCCCACCCAATTCACTCATTTCTTAGCCTTACTCTTAGTATATATTTTGTTTCACGCTATTCTATGGAGAATAAATAAATACCCTTAATTGGGTGATTTGAATATGCTCAAGTAGAATTATCTTCTTTTCATAAAAGAGTTAAAGCCACTATTTTAGTGGTCGATACTTTGACATTGTTGTTAAAATAATTTTTCACATGAAAAATTAGTATTTTTCATTAATGCTCTAGGACTAGGTTCCTCCTCTTGGGAATGGGGAAGATCTAATTTATTGAATGCATGAAATTATAAAATTTGTGAGTGACCATTAGGCTAGGGATCACACAAGAATACTCCACTAAACTCCGTGGAAAATTACTTGATATGGAATACAAGTGAGGAATTTGCTTTAAAATAGATATAGGGAAAATATGGTGAGGCTTAAGTTTGTGAGTAGGAGCTTATGAATTTCACAAAAATTAACTAGAGTAGGTCCACATTCAATAGGAAGAGAAACAACTGTGTAAGCAACATTAAGATTAAAAATCAAATACATAAATTTCTATTGATTTATTCCTTAAAGACACAAAGTTATTTCTTGGTGTTTATGATTACAAAGCTTGCATAGTTGAAAAGTAGAAAGTATAAGAACATAGACAAGGAGATAGAAGAAAATATATTCTTTCTTGTAGTAGTAGGAGAAAAAAATCTAACCCTTTGGAATGGAGAAGCCATCCCAATATATAGCCTTACAAAGTGTCTCTTCATCTCCCCCAAGTGACTTTTCATATTCCTACCACTTGTGACCTTTCATATTCCTATAGGAATAAAAATAATTTATTTTCTTATTTATGAAAAATAAATTTTACAATGCAAAATTAAAAGGTCACTTAAGTGAATAAGATGAAATATCTAAAAATTACATTCCCAATGAATAACTAGAATGTAGAGAGAGAAATGAGAAGATATAGGAAGAGAGAAGTGATCAATCCAAATATGAAGAAGATTCTAATTCTAAAGACATTTCTTTTGATGGACTATGCAGAAATGTTCCAGGGATGAAATCCTTGCCCTTGACCTATTTGCTAAATTAAGTCATGTTGTGAGTGTCACTATATTTTCTTGTGGGACACAAACATAATCCAAAATATTGATCCAAGTATCAGGAATATCACCAAGGGATTTGTATTGTGTGAACCATACTTTATGATCTCTTGTGGTATTAGAGATGGAGCCTCTAATATCCGAGGGATTCCAATATATCCTCATTGAAGGAGAAAGGATCTCATGTCTCTTTTTGGACCAATTCTTGGAATGAATTTAGGAGTCCATCTAAGGATGAATGTTCATTGAGTGAAGGGGATCCAAGATTCTACACACTTTTACTAATTTCTTCCAAGATTTTAGATGCATGTTCCTCACAAGATTCGAGCTCTAAAATTTTACCGTTCATCACTTCATACCTGACATTCATTGTGTGTGGCCACAAAGGAGATAAAATATTAGTGGAAAATGTAAACACGTTATTGCTCACCAAGGAATGACAATTGAGATAACTCATCTCAGATATAAATGGGAAAACACTATCCCAATGGGATATTACTTTCTCGATATTAACATTTTTCATCTTCACCTTGGAAATGGTGGAAAAGGAAAAAATGTATAAAGAGAGGATATTAGGAAATGGTTACTTCCCATTTTTTATCTTCCCGACCCATCTATCATTATCTCTCCCCTGCATAGTGTGCCCTTGAGCTCTCTTTGATCATTCGAGGATAAAATATAACAATAGGAGATATAAATTCTACTGAAAGAAGTAGTGTTGCATTGGGATCTAAGAATGAATACACATAAGAATTCAGGGTTTTCACATGCTCCTCAAGTTGTTGCATAATCTACTTATGATCTTCATTTCTCATGAGCAATCGAGCTATACTTTTTTTTTTAAAATTTTCACATCTCCTTCATGTGTGTCCTACCCCAAGGAAATCCTAGTCATCTCATAATCAATTGGTGTCATATCTTCCATGGGTTTAATCACTTTATGACATGAAACTTCCACATAATGAGATCTAGAAGCCTCAAGTGAAGAATCAAGAAGTTGTTTGAGCTTTCTTGGTGTGCTTGGTTTTTATATACTTTGAGATGGCCTCAAATTTAGGTGTCATTTCCTATTGCATCGTTTTTTAATATTCTCCAAGTAGTTCTTGTACCCATACGACAATATCAACTAGTGGTGGCATAATATTGGGCATGGAGGAACTCTCAAGAGCCTCTCTATGAAACTAAAGCTTTATCAATATGGAATGAATCAATTGCCTTTGAGGAAACATCTTGATGTTAAGGATGATTAGGAGATTGAGATGGGTCAATTTATCCCATCTCAAGTGGCTCAATAGGATTCCTTTTGATTTTTTACTTTTGCAAAGCCTCTTGGGGGAGTAACTTTAGTGTACTCTATCTCCAAAACTTATTTTTAGAAGACCATTATAATTAAGAAGACTCAATGACCTGATTGGGTGCCTTGAGAGAAGAGGTGAGATACACTTTCTTGTATGGAACCAATAGTCCACCTGATTTAATGAAGGAGGCCATCTTATGCTTGAACTAATCCTTTAATCTTTGAATCACTACCATGGTTATTTCTTTGATATCTCCAGATTCTCAGATGTTCCACGAAGTGGGAGGAAGGGAAGATGATTGAACTGCTTGATACTTAAGATCAAATAGATCTAATCCATCATCATTCATCCCTTCTACAAACCATTCAAACTTGAAATCCATCATTTGATTTACTTTCATCCTCATGTAGTCCCACCTTCTAACCTCAAAATCATCAATGCAGTTGGCCCAATAGTCTTCAATATGTGGAATGTGTGGTAAACCTAGAAAATGTAAAGCATCGGGTTCTTCCTACCATCAAATTCTGGTCAAGATACATACAAATAAAAATTAAAGGATGTGAAGGATGTTTTGTACATAAATTTCACTCTTGCACAAATAGATCCCTAGGGAGATAGGGAAATATACACATTTCTTCATACTTTTTCACTTGGTGTGAATGTGAGAAAACTACCTACACAACTCAATCATGATGATCTTATCACTTGGGTACCTTGGTAAACTATGAGGTGCAAGATAAAATCCTTTGACTATGATATAGGTGAATGTGGGGAAACCGATGAAGTAACTTCCATATTTTTTCAGCTAACCCAATTGCTTAAGATGAAATTATCTTCTCCTCAAGATTACCTTTGAGTAACCTTATGACACACATGGTGAATACATCATTCATCCTCAAGAAGTGAGAGTTAATCTTCTTATATATAAGGTAGGGATAATTCTCATATGATGGTGATTTAACAAATATATAAATATGTTAAACCCTAATTATAGAGTCACAACATAATGTGTAGACACCAAATTTGTGTCTTATGACACCCTGTGCCCCGCATCTCATATTCGCAACCTAACCTCACCACCTAAACCTTACACAATTATTTATTAATTACCTTATAATTAATAAATCCACATCTCCAAACCTTCCACCTCATTTTGCCACCTCATCATGACCTAGCCCTAACCCTAAACTAACCTAATTAAGACCTATAACTTGGTCTACATCCACACCCATGACTAATTACTCCTCACTCGCACCAAAACCAACCTAATAATGACTTGACCAAGCCCACAACTAATCCCTCAGGAGAAAAGGAGGGAAAGTTGGCTATTTTACTAAAAATAGCCCACTTTGACTTAACCGACATCGGTTCCTACTCGACCGCCGCCACACGTAACCGCCATTGGTTCCCTGTAAATGACCTTCCCCAACCAAAAACAAGGGATCGAAATTCATTGAAAGATCTAGAATTCACTTTGCAGAGACAGAGACAAGTGAAGGAAAGAGAAGAGTTTACAGAGAAGGACATCGAGCCCAAGACTGCAACTGAGTAACCAGAGCACAACGACACTCATCCAAGCATTGGGAGAGAAGATAAGCTCACTTTTGATTGTCGGATCATCCCACCTGAGCCTTGTCTTCGTCATCATAGTCCTTGGAGCTGTACCTTCATCAGGAACTAGTAAGTAGTGTCTTGTACGTTTTTAAATACCATTTCTTGAACTTCTGATTCATAGTAATTATAAGCTCACTCCTAGATCTACTACCCGATAGCACCCTACATCTAACTTTCATTCCTCTACCCTTGCATTACCCCAAGAATAGCTCCCACACTCTCTGAGTCTTCTCCATCACCCTATTACCTACCCCTGATCATTTACCAACCTTATAAACACCATAACCGCCTTACAGCCAACCTTCATTGAAAGCCCCTAAATCACTGCCCCTACCGATATCGGTTATCAACAACCAGTACCGGTGTTATAACCGCAGTCGGTTATACAGTGACTGACATCGGTCACTGTGACTCAAACCAAAACCAGCCTTTCCTCTATTACTTTTTAACGAGGTAACTAAATCATAATTTCACAATAACTTCTTTGTTATCATTTGTGTTAATTCGTATTGAAAAGGGAACCACCACCTTCAAAGGAAGTCTAATATTTCCCGGGCCCAAGGCAGCCTCCCTCATTTATTGTCTAACTATAATCTGTGGTCTCTTGCATTTTTATTCATAGTAGTCCTTCCTGCATAAAAAGAGTTCTTCGTAATCGATCTGATCTCTCTCTACGGTACGCGCACACCCTCCCAACACTCAACAGTATTCCTCCTAGCCCTAACCCTTATCTGTTTCTCAAGAGAATGAAAGGATAGAAGCAAATCTATTCTAAGAATGGAAACATTCTGTGCGAAACATTTTGGCACGCTCAAAGGGGACCCTCTCTCGGGTTTCTTTCTTTCTTTCTTGCTTTCATATAGGGAGCATACTTGCTATTTTCTTCTTCTAAATATTCACAAGAGATTTTGTCATTTTGGTAAAAGAATTTGTCTTTCTTCCTCATCTTTGCATTAGTGAAAGTCATCTTCTTTGCTTCATCGAATATCATTTTCAATTTGGGTTTAAAACACGTGCATCACATTCTTGCTTGTTGTTTTTAATTCTAGTGAACGTAGATTAAGTAACAGGTCGTACACATGGGGGTGATATCCATGGTATTGACAAGAAATTAATCTTACTTTCACTGCACAACACATACCAAATCACATCATAATCAACACAACAGCTCAAACATCCCCCCTTTTCCGTGGTATTCCTCCGCCCGATTGAGGTAACCTTATAAGCCAAAACAAACTTGACATCTCCCTTAGGTCTTTTGTTTAGGATTGACATCATCTTGCGTCTAAGGCATAAGCCCACAATAATTAAAACTAATCCTAGGGTTAGTCTCTTGATTTGCTTGTGCATCTTGCTTGTTTTTAGTTCTGTTTCTCTGTCATACACTGTTTCAGTGATCACTTCAGAACAGTTTGGTGGGTATACTAAGCATTGTTAACCCCAAATCAGCAGCTTCTTACATCTTCTCTTTGCTTTCACAGTGACCGATACCGGTCCTATTATACCGACATCGGTTAGCTAACCAATGCCGGCTACAGTTTGACGACATCGGTTATCCGACCGATATCGGTTACTGTCTTTCACAGTTCCCGACAAACCAACAACTTACCAATTCCAACATTTTGTTGTTGTTTCTGTTCCGGATTGATTAAATCTCTGTGTGTACTCTTTTCCATGGTTTTATCACTCGGAAACAAGCCGCAACCATGGTTTCACATGCCTATTCCGTGCCTTTTCCTAAATCACCCCCTTCACATCCTATGGGGAATCCTACGGACACCAGTGATGTTCCCAAGATCCTTGTAGGAGATAAGGAATTTGCCAAATTTTTGGATGCTAATCCTAGTGCCGTATAGTATTATTTGTCTCATACCCCTGACCGTACACCCGACGGTCAGCTTCTCGTTGGTATGCCCATTAGTATAGCTGCTCACTTAGCTCCTTCCCCACCTAATAACTCCGCCTTACCATCTTCATCCTTAGCCCCATCTCCCAACTTAGAGGCTTCGGGGGTTCATACTGCACCGATTGGCTTTTCTTTGGTTAATCTAGGGCCCCACATATCACTACCATCCACTGCCCCTTTCATAACTTGCTCTCTACCACCTATCCACACGAGCTTTCCTTCTCAAGCTCCGCCCACCTTTTCATTTCCACAAACTTATCCGGTGACCTCAACATCTTATATAGGACACCCTTATTCGGTCACCTCAACACATTCGTCATCAATACCTTATCAATATTTAACCCCACCTTTGTCTAGTAGTGGATTTTATCCTCCTCCGTTTACAACAATGACACCATCATCTAACCCAACCAATGATCTAATCAAATAGATGATGGACAAGATGCAAAATCTTGAGGCTTCTGTTTTAGGAAGCCGTAACACCCTGACATACGAGCAAGTTTTTCGGGAGCCTATTCATCCTTCTGTCCCCCTTCATTCATATCCTCCTCAATGGGAATTACCAAAATTCACTCGCTTTAATAGTAAGGAGGACCCTCAACAACACTTGCGATCGTTTAGACATGCCTGCTACCTGATTGCCCACGACGATGCCTTACTACTCCGTACCTTCCCCATGTCCTTATCAGGACCCGCCTTGGAGTGGTACAGTGCTTTAACCTAGCACTCAATCTTCTCCTTTAACCAATTAGCCCAATCTTTCTTGGATCATTTCTCCATCAATATTGCCAAGAAATTATCCATCACCGACCTCTATGCCATCCGACAATTTGAAGACGAATCTATCGCAGATTTCATTGGATGATGGCGGGGCCTCATCAACCAACTTACTTATGCCTTACCTCAGGCCGAACTCATCGAAATCTTTACGTGGGCCTGTGCTAAGCACATTTCTCCCACCCTCCAAATTCAAACTTTCCACACCTTTGATGAGGCCTTTACTATGGCTCGGAAACTAGAGATTCGAGCCTTAGAGGAGGAAAATTGAGGTCATGCAACAAAAAACCCCAATTTCGAACCCAAGACTCCACCAACAAACCCAACACCACCAATTATCATGCATCAACTGCTTCGAAATCAAAAGGAGCTGTACACGCGGTGATGGTCAAATCCCAAGCACCATCTAGTACCCCGCCAAAAACCACCTATAAGTATAAAGTCGAGCCCATCAATTACACTCCCTTGGGAGAAACTTATGGTGTGATCTTGGAAAAATTGCTCAAAGCAGGAGCTATCACCTTGCCTCCTGTTAAACCTCATTCCGGTTTGATTCCACCCATGCTATACCTTCTTGGTACAAAGAAAATGACTTCTGTAACTTCCACCGCGTGAAGGGACACAGTCACGAAAACTGCAAGATGTTGAAAAACATAGTGCAGGAAATGGTTGATGCAGGGGATATAACCCTCGATAATCCTAATGCCCCTGCTAACCGAAATTTGAAAATCTTCAACAAACCATTCCCAAACCACTCATCTAACAGTAACATAAACCAAGATATCTTAGCCGAGGAGAGTGTTCATGAAATCCATGCAGTTTTCGACTCCCAACCAAAAGCTTCTATCGAGGAAATTCTGAATCAAGCCTCATCACTAACGCAGGGATCCGCACCCACTTCACCACCATCAAGACAAGATGATAACCTTGCCATTCCTTTACCCATAAAGGAATTAACCACCCAGAGTTCTCTTCTCATGAATGAGTCTTCTTACACCACATCCCTGCAAGATTGTGAGCGGATGTTATCTAACTTATCTATTTCCCAAACATCTCCTTCCGTCACTCTTGCTGTAAAAGAAGAAGGCTCGCCACTGTTTCTGTCATCCTTAGAAGAGAAACCTCTCGAACCGACATCACCAAACTCCTTAATCATGATGGATCCCCTCAAACATGCTCTCCTACCTATTAGTTCTTCATCACCTAAATATTTTCAGCGACCGATTGACCTCTTAACACCCATTGATACAATGGCCTCATTTACCCCCTGTATCACACCCACAGTGGACCAAAATCACAACCCACCTCTCTTCCATATCAAAGTTCCTATTCACACGTGAAGATTTTCATCCCTCAGAAGATAGATGAGTCCTATGGGAGCGTTTGAGTACACCATGCTCTACTCAAATGCAGATGACCGATCCAGACACCTCTACCATATACCCGAGGTGTTTACAAAAGCTCAAAATGCCTATGTCCTCATCTTCACCCCTCTCATCTCTACCGAATACCTCATCCACCTCTATTAACCTAACCAAACCTTCCCCTATGCTTGGGACTTCACCAATACCTAGCCTAACACACCCACCTAAATGGTTAGATTTATCCAAAAATAAAGCCGTCCATCCACCTAGGAGACAAACCCAATCCCCTCAAGTCCAATCTATGCCTCTGTCACAACTAAAACCCTCGCCATCACACCTACCTTCTATATTGGGACCTCACCCTCCACCTTGCCTCAATACATCATACCTCCTATGTTTTCTTTAAAATGACTCGCACCTTTTGCACCCATACAGAGATCCATGGGTGTATCAACACCGCACCCCAAGTATCCTCGTCCACCTATCAACCCTAAACAAATTCCATCATCAAAGGATTTGTTTGTTGTCACTCCTCTTTCTCCGTGGTTGTTTCCTCCCACCACGCATCTCGTGGCCTCATCATCTAACCAACTAAACATAACTTCAAGCTAAAGAAGCCATGTTTAGTTAAATCCAATTATCAAAACCCTTGTCTAAACCACCACCCATACGAACCAACCATACCCAACCATTACCAAAACCCACCCAATCAATAGCCTCATCTTCCTCTCGACTTTGACTCCGGCCAAAGGATCTTACGCCAAGATCCTTGATATGTTGGTGGAGAATGCGACCATTTACCTACCCCCACTTAGACCCTATGATCCATCTAAACCTCGACCTATAGGTTATGATGAGTCTAAAATCTGCGCTTACCACCACACACCAGGACATGATGTAGAGGGATGCAAAGCTTTGAAAGCCATCCTTCGTCAGTCACCTCTCTCGGATAGAAAGGTTAAGAAAGACAACTTACGAAGGGAGAAACCTTTAGCTTCAATCCCCTCTCCTATACCACCTGTCCCCACCTCACCAAGATCTATCATTATTGCAACCCCACCTCTCTGAAGACAATGACTTATCCCTACCATCTTCCTCCTCTCGTGTTCACGAGATCAACATGATTAGCATTGCTACTCGAGGTCAGAAAAACAAGGGGACAGCCAAAGAAAGCGCACCTGCGGCATCCCTTTCTCCGTCCACCATCCCAATCGCACCACCACCTAAAGTGGTTATTCATGGACCTGCCTACCCCATCTCTATGGAGTTGTCCATTGTACCATGATCAAACAACTTCACCAATCACCTGTAAAAATGACACTGTATGATCTCATTCAAACCTCTCGAATCTCATCGACAAGCTCTCATTGAGATCCTTCAAGGGATAGAGGTCCTACCTAATGAAACTTTTGCCCGTTGCCTCCATTTTAACACCCAATCACATTGCTTCTCTCACCAAACAACCTACCTTCCCAACCACTTCGTCCCCGCATGCAAGCAAGCCGTCCGGGCTTCCAAGATGAAATTGTCGAAATTTGGTGCAAAGATCCTCACCCCACTCTTTTCATCTCGGGCTTACATCTCGGGACATCCGAGTACGTCGTGTTATGATTGACGGGGTGCTAGCCTAAACATCATCTCTTCCAAAGCCTTCCAACAAATGAATATCCCTTCTAGCCATGTGTGCCAACCCCACCATGTTGCGTTCATTCAATGATGCTATTACTTCTACTTTAGGCACCATGATCCTTAACATTCATGTAGGGCCATGTACCTTACCCGAAATCTTCTATGTCCTTGAGGGAGAATTCCAATACAACATGTTGTTAGGCCACCTCGATCCGGCTATGGGATGCGTTCCTCCACCTTACATAGATGCATAAAATTTGAGTATGAGGGGAAGTCCTACACCGTAAAAAGTTGACGCTCCCCTTCAAAACCTACAATATGTTATATCACCCTAATGATGTGCTTGTACCAGTCAAGGCACCCATTCATCCAACCCAACCATCTACTTCGACCACACCTCAACCATCCACCTCGACCGCACCTACACATTCAACCAATGAAACCACCGCCGCAAATACCACTTCCTTCCCAGCGGACAACATCCCAACCTCAGATCCCTTGGTAGATGTTTTTCAATGCCTTACGCTGGGGGAGTATCACCTATATAATGTTAGCACTTTCCATACCCCACAGGAGTATGGATAGTTACATACGCATCCTACCTACAACCATCATGTGGGGGAAGTAATCTCCTATGGACCACCTAATTGCCGCACCAACCTAATGTATGGGGGTGTCGACACATCCTATGTCACCCTTGAACCTCCCCTTGGTGTGGTTCCCTTCCAATCTGATTTTCAATATCTAACTAATCGTCATTTCACCCTCACCTTCCTGACGCGCTGTGCTTGGAAGGGCTTCAATTTTGGTCTTTATGAACAAGGCTGACATACGATCATTCCCGTGACTACACGCAAACACAAAGATCATCGTGGTCTTTGATTCTCTCGAACCACCTACACTAAAGAAACTACATATCCATTGTATCGAGGAAGATGACAAAGTCACCCTTTCTGAACCATCATCACCCATTTTGCCATCATCACCTACGTAATCGATAGACCCAGAATCTATCCCTCCTAACTTTTTTTTTTCAGTAAACGCTATCTTCCTGGGTCCTCTCACTTATCAACGTGATAATGAAGACCCATCTTATTTTCCCCTTCTGTATCCAGACATGATTGAAGAAGACTCACCTTCAATTAATGTTGTTGAGTGCCAGGATGATGACTCCATCCTCACTTATCTTGGTGCGGACGACTCTTATATTCAACGCGCCTTACCATCTAAAACTCAAACCATGTTGAATGAGTTGACTATAGAAATCAACATCCACACAGAGGACAATCCTCACATTGTGAAGATCGGAAAATCTCTTAACGCATCAGAACAAACTGCCTTCACTACCTTCCTCCATGCCCGCAACCAAGCTTTCGCTTGGTCCTATGCTGACATGCCAGGAATTGATCCTGACATCGTTGTCCATAACATTACTCTGAAACCCGACTCCAAACCAGCTTAAATAGAAACTCGAGAAAATACATCCACGCATTGCCCTCTTGGTCAAAGAAGAGCTTCAACGACTCCTTTCTGCTTCCTTCATCTTACCTATCACTATCCTCAATGGATTTCTAACATCGCACTACTACTAAAGCAACGGGGGGACTTCAGATATGTATGGATTTCCGGGACCTTAACCTCGCTTGCCCAAAGGATGACTTCCCCTACCTAGTATTGATCAACTTGTTGATCTCACTCGGGCCATGAGATGCTTTCTCTCATGGATGGCTTCTCGGATACAATCAAATTTTGGTAGCCCCGCCGATCAACATAAAACCACCTTCATAACTCCTCGGGAAAACCTTCTACTATCGTGTCATGCCATTTTGGCCTTAAGAATGCTTTGCGCAACCTATCGCCGGCTATGACTTACATTTTTCATGACATTATGCACACTATCCTTGAGGATTATGTCGATGATCTTCTTGGCAAATCTAAACATCGCAGTTGAACATCTCGATGTTTTAACCATTATTTTTGATCACTTGTTACATATCATCGTGTTCCTTCAACCAAAGAAATGTGTTCTTTGGTGTCCTTTCGGAAAACTCCTTGGTTTTATTGTCTCTTGTGTGGCATCGAGGTCGATCCAGCTAAAGTCAAAGCTATCCTAGAAATGCCCCCACCCACTAACCTCAAACAATTACGTAGTTTGCAGGGAAAACTCCAATCTATCCGGCGTTTCATTTCACAACTCTCGATCGATGTCAACCTTTTCATCATCTCCTTAAAAAGGACATTGTCTTTCAATGGAGCAACGAGTGCCACCAAGCCTTTGAGGCTCTTAAAGCCTATCTCTTGCAGCCACCCATGCTTATCCCACCTCAGGACGATCACCCTTTCTACCTTTACCTTTCTGCCACCGACCATGCTGTAGGAGCCATGCTCACACATCGTGACTCCGAGCATCGAGAACAAGCCATTTATTACATAAGTCATACTCTTGTGGATTACGAGACTAGGTATACACATGTAGAAAAGTTGTGCCTAGCCCTATCATTCGTGGCAACCAAACTCCGACATTACCTCCTGAATCACAAAACTTTTTTCATCACCAACGCGGACCCCATCCATTATATGTACGCCAAACCTCATCTAAACCAACGCATCACCCGATGGCTTATGCTCCTCGCCGACCTTGACCTTGAGTTTGTACACCAGAAATCAGTCAAAGGACAAACTATCGCAGACCAACTCACGGAAGCCCCTTTACCTGGGGAACAATTTACCAATTTTACTTTCCCTGACGAACTCATCGCCACTCTTTCACTCAGTGAGGAGTCATATCCAATGACCCTCTTCTTCGATGGATCCAAATTCCGCCATGCGGCGGAGGGGCCGGCGTTGTTCTCATTCCTCTTGACACTGAACCTATGCCTCTTTCATTCCAGCTCGATTTCCCCTGCACTAATAATACAACGGAATACGAGGCCCTTGTTTTGGGTCTCCAAGTTACGTTACACTTAGGTGTAAAGTCTATTAACATTTTCGGTGACTCTCAACTGGTAGTCAATCAAGTTATGGGCATCTACCAATGTAAAAATGAGGAACTTCAAAAGTACAAACATTACGTGGACTCACTTTTGACCTTATTTACTCATTATTCTATCCAAACCATTCCCCGCTCAACTAATAAATTTGCGGATACTATGGCTTGCTTGGCCTCACAAATTCCTACCTCACCAACTGACTCTGACATATTTTTCTTGGTCCAACAACTCTTTGCCCCATCTTACTCAGTCCCGGATGTTTGTATGGTAAATAATGTATCTGCTAATTCACAGGATACCTGGTATCACCAATTTCACGACTACCTTACAACCTCTGTTCTCCCACCTGACCTTACTAGTAACGGCAAACGTGCTTTTCTTAAAAGTGTTTCTCGTTATGTCATCATGGGGGAATCCTCTATAAACGTGGCTTTGATGGCATCCTCCTTCGATGTCTAACCACCACAGAGGTCACCTATACCATCCAACAAGTCCATGATGGCATTTGTGGTGGACATTTTAGTGGCCTTGTCATGGCCAAACAGATCCTTCACCTAGGCTATTATTGGCCTACTCTTAATAACGACTACTACGAATATGTTAAGTGTTGTGTTATGTGTCAACAACATGCCAACCTTCAACATACTCCTAGCCATCCGCTACAGGTCGCACGAGATCTTTGGCCTTTCTCACAATGGGGTTTAGACCTTATTGGTGAGATTCACCCGCCCTCTTCGCAACGTCACCATTGGATAATCACAACAACCGAATATTACACTAAATGGGTGGAGGCCATTCCACTCATTTCAACCAAAAAGAAAAAATCGTAGAGTTCATCAACCATCACATTATCTATCGTTTTGGTGTTCCTCATCGCCTGATAACAGATAATGGAAAATCTTTCAAAAATAAGTTGTTACAAGACCTTTGTGACAACTTTGGTATCAAACTTAGCTTCTCATCACCTTACTATCCACAAGCAAATGGTCAAGCCGAATCTTCTAACAAAACCCTGACCAAAATTCTCATGAAAGTCGTTAACGATTCTAGGAAAAATTGGCCTGATCACATCCCCTTTGCCCTTTGGGCTTATCGGACCAGCATTCATACCTCCACTAATGCCACCCCATTTTCGTTGGTATATGGTACCGAGGCTGTCTTGCCTCTCGAAATACAAATACCCTCCCTAAGAATATCTCTCTAGGATATTCTCACCAATGATGATTTCCGCCAAGAGCGGTTAGCCCAATTGGAGCTTCTTGACGAGCGTCGTCTTACAGCTCTTGACCACCTTCAAATCTATCAAAAGTGCATCAAGCATGCTTATGATAAGTGAACTCATGAGCATACCTTTAAGATTAGTGATCTTGTCCTCAAAGAGAATCAACATGTAACCAAACTAGAAAAGAGCAAGTGTGGAAAATTTGCTCCAAATTAGATTGGGCCTTACATTATCACTCACACTTACGGATCAAGCACTTACCATTTAGCTTCGCTCAATGGTAAACCTGAGCCTAAACCCCTTAATGCCTTGCATCTTCGACCATTCTACTGTTGAATTTAGTATTATATCACTTCTTATCTACCTTGCGCTCATCCCTTGAGCTCATTTACCACCTCATACACCTTGTTTCATGCATCTCAAAATAGAATCATGCTCACATGGTTTGGTCATCATCTCCTCTTAAAGATGCCTTCCCCTTTTTAGTCTGGTCCATGACTTAAAAGTATCAAAATAACACATTCTCAATTATACAATTATGGGATATTCTTGAATCAAACTTCCTACAAAACTAGATGCTTCATGCCAAACGGACATCTAGACCTCAAAGTTATACATAGACTACTCCCTCGAAGGACAACTATGTGCAAAGCCACATCTGCTACTATAAATAGACTGCTCCCTTGAAGGACAACTATACAAAGTTAGCCTCTATCAGAAGCTTCTCGCATTGATCAGCTTCATGAAGAGCTCAAGAACAACAAAATGCATATCCCATATAGAATTCCCGCATCGATCAGTCTATATTCAAAAATAAAAAAAATAAAAGTAGTATTCAAAAGCACTTTTGAGTCATGGACTTGTCTATTCAGGTTTGGTTCTCTTTCGTCAGCATAATCACCTTGTAACAAGTTCTCTGCACCCCAGCTATACCATCCACCTCATCTCACCATTCTTCAAAACAACAAAACTCAAGGGACGTGACGTATATCCGATATGTTGTGATTATACAACTCTTTTCACCTATCGAATTCTCACCTATGCAAGGTACCTAGGGATTCAAGTTCATCCTATGATAATACATGGTTTGTTTAGCTCTTTCCAACTATGGGACACTTTTGCCTCTTTTACCCGAATCTAGGATTATGTGTTGACCTTAATCAGGACATGGTTTCCTATACTTGGGTAAGCTAACCTTCGCTTCACCTATACCTACACCAATACCGCCAATACCTTACCAACACCAACAACATTACCCTACCAATATCAATATTTTTACCAACCAACAAATTGCCTAACCACAACCAAATTTCCTGAATTCACCTCTCCTTGGTCCTAAGGGAGAACTACATCGGTCTGAGGCCCCTCCTTGCTTTGTGCAATGGGCTATGTAGGTAGCACTTAGGAGACATGGGGTCTCCGAAGGTTAGCTCGACCATCCCCTACCATAACCTATCATGTGTTGTTAAAATATAAATGATTTCACATATTTATATTGATAACACTCACCTTGGTCCTTTATCAATTCAAACATTCAAAACACAAACATTCTTATTATTATCATAACTCAAATCAACATACATATTCAGTTTTATTTAGATGTTAAACAAATACATCTTCTCTATCATCGACGTGCAGGTCGGCATCCTTATTTATTCTTCTACCCCTATGAAATTCACTTAGACCCTTGCGCCTCATCCCGAACCAGGTGATGATCATGATCATCGATGCCGCTCACCTGGCCTCTCCATCCTCAAAGGTGCCACTGCTATTGGTTCCTCCCACTGATCCGCCAATCTCTCCTGTAACATATGAATACGCCCTCTCGCGTGGAGGAATCTCACCTCTAGTCTCTCCACTCGTGACTGCGCAACCGCTAACAATCTTGTTGTCTCATTCACCTGCGTTTGAAGCTGGTGAACTAAACCCTGTAGGTGATCTCTCTCCGCTATAATCATAGCTATGTCAGGATGATCGGCCCTCTCACGTGAACCTCGCAACTCTATTACCCACCATAATCTATAAGCCTCTGCACTCCCTACATCTATTACCCTGTGATCGGCTGCTGTCTCTTTTGGTCCTTCTGGAGGTGTTGGCCGGGGAGGTGAGAATGATGCCTCGGTGTCGATCCTCATGTATGGTCTATAAGCCATGGGTATATCCTAAACAAATCTAAATTGTCGCCACGCGATCTAGAGGAATCCTCTCGTACTCACCTGGCCTGTGTCCCGCGATCCACCTTAATCGCTTTACACCCCTCAAATCCTCAGCTATGTTCTCCATCACCATATAGTTCCTGTAAGGCCTCCAACGGATATCCGCAATCGTCACCATCTCCCACATCTACCTATAATACTTGACATCATATGTCACGGCCTCGAATCTCGCCTCTTGCTGCTCTGACACATCGCCTGAATCCCAACCTCTGCACTCCTATCTCTCCTGACTGGATGGGTTGGCCTATTGGTCACACACAAACAATGTGCTCATAGGCCCAACAATGTAATAAGTATGCACAATCCAGTGTAGTCCTGTGATTTCACCTGCAGGCCCATAAACCCCTGTATAGCTCTGCCAGATATGCGGTGCCCATGCGAAAGTCACGCTCCTTTCTATCATTTCCCAAATAATACACATCAATGATTTTGGAAATCTTCCCCCATCCACCCTTGGTAATGCATAATACCCCACCGCTATCATTAATACCACTGCCAACCTTGTTGCCTCAGGGTGTGCGACAAACATGATACCATAAGTGAATGTCAAACCTCGCTGTGTCAACTCTCATGCAGCTGGACGAAATACTGTTGTTATCGCTCCCCGCACCGCGCTAGGCCCTGCCTGATACACTGGTCTTCCTGTAATTGGGAGTCTCAAAATTTGGAACACATCTTCCAACGTCACTGTCATCTCCCCTGTTGGTAGATAGAAGGTATTCTTTTCTGGATTCCATCTCTCAATCAACACCTGCAACATAGCATGATTGCATGTGATTCGTGAATAATAGCAGATTCCACTTAACCCCACATGGTTTATCAATGCCCACTCAGCTGGTGTTACATCCGCTCGGACTCGTGACAACAAAGCTGGCACCCTATCATTCATCCTCAACCCTGCCTCTGCCTGCATACATCAAATCAACAAACAACAATTCAATAAATCAAATCCCCAAGTGTTTTTTATCACATTCTAGAATTTCATACAGTAACCGATATCGGTTATAGATAACCGATACCGGTTATCTCTAAATGATATCGGTCACTGTCAATTCTATACAGCCTGCTTAAAAATAGCACCTACGATAATTATTTACTCGTTTACCCCTCTCTGTACCTACAAACATACCAAACCCCTGCTTACCTACCCCATAACACTCACCCCATCCCAAACCCTTGCCTATCACCTTTTCTTTTTCATCTCTACCCACTTACCTTCTCTCATCCTATTCATAAAACATGCAAGAGTTGAATTCCAACAAAAATTTTACCTCTTGGGATGCAGCAGCTTGAGGTGGAACCTGTCTTCCCTCTCGTCTCTGCCCGCTGGATGCTTCTCCTTGTTCAGCCATGTTCACCACCCTCTTCAATATAACTTGCCTTTCTGCCTTCTTAATCTCAGCCCACAATCACTTTACCTGTCTCTTTCCTCCTTATCACTCAATTCTCCCATGCAATTACCTGTATAAGTCATCAACAACGTCGCATTCTCATATTTAACTTGTTGCATGACTCTAAAAATATGAACTTAAGTTGCCTCCCAAGCTTTTCTATTTTTAGAAAAATCGATTTTGGCATAACCGATATCGGTTACCTAACCAGTATCGGTCATATAGCTACCGACATCGGTTAGCTAACCGATATCGGTCACATGTCTCCTTTTGCTTAAACCTAGGCCTTTTCTTTGTTTTTTGCAAATTTTTGGTGGCGCCCGCCTCTTTTCCCTACATAACGACATCGTTATCAATATTTATCATCAGAATACCATCAACACATATACATATCATCAAAATTTCATCAACATCATCTATATACATTAAATTTCAATACCATCAACAAAACACATGAGACATTCTAATATATGCATCAAATCAAAAAAATTTACACACCATGTGGATCAAACTCATCTATATATATCATCATCAACTCAATGTCAAAATATACAAACCGCCTGTATGGGGCCTCTGTGATCTAAAAATACAAAGCCGGCACACAGGCATTGCCTCTCTGTCAAAATCTCGACTCGGCTCGCAGGCCGGTCTCTCATGTCAAAAATATACTCAACTCACAGGCCGGTATCAACTATACAAAATGTACTCGGCTCACAGGCTGGTATATATAACAAAAATGAATAAATAAATCCTATGTGGGCACGCAGGCCTCTATATATATACTCGGTTCACAGACCGGTGTCTATATCCAATAACAACAACCCATATCCGCTCCTAGGATGTCTCATCTCTCTCCACCACCCTCTGCCTGTCCCCCTGCCCCCTGTGCCGGCTCTCACCTCCTACCCATCACGGAGCCACCGGCTGTGGCTGCGGCCCCCTGTGACCTATGACTCCAGGACGTCTCGGCTCTGTGCGCTACATATGGCTGATAGTCGGCCCCGGTACCATCTAGCACATCCTGATAATACCGGCCTCCGCTCACCTCCATATAGCGGGCCCATGCCACCATGGCTGGTGGGGCTGGTCCCCTGGCTCCTAATAGAAGTGGCCCTTGACTCGCAAGTACACCTTGTGCCTCGTACTCTACACTTGTGCCTCGAGGCGGTCCTCGTGCTGTGCTGGTGCCTGTGTGGGCTTGGCTGTGCTATGGCCATGCCTCGTGCTCGTGCTGTGCTGTGCTCAAGCTGCCCGCCTCGTAGCACCCAATTGCAGGCTTGCCATGCAGCAGCAGCTACCCTTGTAATAGTTACACCTAGCCCAAGAGATGGTCCCTCTCTGCTATCACAGGCTCCAAATCTAGTTGTGCGGGTTCTACTCATGGCTGCCCTCTCCCCCCCCCACCACACCAAAATGCACTGCTCTCTCCGTATCATCCACTATATCATCATGGTCTCTCTTTGCTACCTGCATCGGGTCAAATGGCTGCAGCAGCAGAAATGGTGCCTCTACATCCTCCCTCCGATACTGTGAGAAGGGAGGTGGCTCATCCTGTCGTAAGCCCAACTGACGTCGTACCCTCTCTAGGGGTATCCGCTCATACTCCCCGGGTCTCCGTCCAACTATCCAGAAGATGTACTGATCCATCAGTGCAGCTATGCTCGGCTCCTCCTCGGGGCTGATGGCCTCTGTAGGGCCTCCATATAATATCGAGTGCGGTCAGGCCCTCTAACATATGCCGGTAGTATGCCACATCTCACCCTGCAATCACCGCTCGTGGCTGGCCCACGACCCCCAACCACCTCTGAAATCCATATCTGTAAACTACCTGTGGCCCTGGCTGCTGGGGCAACCCTACTGGTCGTATACAGACGATATGCTCGTAGGCCCAGCAGTGTAACAAAAATGTCAAACATATACCAAATCACCTCATACGGTGATAACCCCAGAGCTCTCTGTATAATTACACCAGATACACTGGTGCCCAGGCATAGCAGGTATGCTCCTCCACCATCTCATGCAATACTCCCATCAAAGCCCGTGGGAAGTGGCCTCCCTCTGAGTCCGGGAGGGTGAAGCAGGTGATACCAATCATCATCAACATGGCAAGCCGTGTCTCCTGTCGGTGTGCGTGATACATATCGCCGTAGCCAATGCTCACACTGTGATATGTAATCAATGGGGCTGCATCCCCGAATACCTGCAGGATGCTTGTCCATCGCTGTCTCCGCATCCACCTGGAACACTACCTCACCTATGATCGCAATCTCAGGATGTGATACACATCCTCTAATGTGATAGTCATCTCTCCAGTAGGGAGCTGGAAGACATTGGTTGCTGGATCCCATCTCTCGATGAGGGAAACCATCAGGCTGTGGTCCCTATCCATAGCCCTATACCTCTGGACTCCACCGAGTCCAACCTCTCGCATGATGGCCCACTGCGCTGTAGTCACATGTGGCCACATCCACCCCAATAGAGGTGGCATCCGATCCCGCATCGTCAGCTGCTGGCGTGCCTGCAAAAACAACCCACTCCATCAGGCCTACCCTTTACAAAAACAACTACCTTAACCATCTATACCCATTTACCCACCCAACCACAACCCGACTCTATACACACATCTGCACCCACTTATCTTACCTTATACATCTACGATATCCCCTTTAATTATCTCACACCCTACCAACC